>JAILYA010000093.1:0-600000 GCA_021437795.1 Rhodamnia rubescens | reverse complement strand
TCACCTTATCGGACCCAAAACTCGCACTCTTCACACTTAGCATACAATGATTATTTCCTCGGAATCATGCTTCTCATGATTCCTTAAACGAGTCCGATCATCGTCTCTAAAGACGGTAACAATTAATTCAATTATTCCTTGCATACACAATTCGACTATTGTCGCCTCTTGCTACCGGTGTCGATTCGTTTAAACCGTCATTCACACCATCTATTTGAGAGCTTATACTTTGGCTCTCTATCTTTATAGATTTCAGTTATACCATGCTGCATTTTGTTCATTTTTGTCACTCTTTCCTCGGGAAGCATCGGTGCCTCAATCTCTTGGTTCGACAACTAGCTAATGCGATCTTACCCCCATTTCATTCATTCAACTGAACATCGATATTTCCCGGAATTCAACATTGTCTACAAAACAGTTCCTTAGAATAATTTACGGAGATCATTTGAGTTCTCGTCTTCTTTCTCGTCTAGACATTCAATCTTAATGCCACGACAATTAGAACTTTCTCTTCCTTCCACACTAGGGTCTCTTACCCTATGAAGGAAACTATACACTTCAAGTGGCATTCTTCTACTTCGAATCCACCTTGTCCTTAGAGTCCATGCCAATAGCGGTGTTCTTGCTCCGGGATTCGAGATGCCCCTATACTAGACATTCTCTTCTAATAACCTAGTCATCTTAAGTGACAAGGTTGAAAGGAGTCGTGGTTCTTCCTCGGTCTCCGCACATCCACACCTTGGATATCTTAATTGATTAAATCAATTCACCTTACGGTTACAATCCAAGTACCCCTTTTTGCTTACTCATCCCTCCATGAACATTGTGAGTCGTCAGGACTATCAAGTCCACTCACTTTACTTTCCATTAACGACCATCTCATGATCCAATCGCCCTTTAAAAACGACACCATATCCTTTAGTATGATAACTCACAATGCCACTTCTAGTGGTCCCGATTCAACCTCACTCAATCGCATATAAATCAACAAAGTTAGGCAACCGACATAACTTTTCCATAATTTTTCCCCGTGACGGAAGAGAAGAAACGTCAATCTTTCATTACAGGCTCTACGCCAAAGTAATAGCCATTCCTCACAGGCACATTACCGTGCTCCATAAGTGAAAATTCCCTTACTCGCAATCCATGAACGAAAATTCTCTTGCTTATTCCTCTTCCGATCATCCACTTCATTCATTATGACCCATTACCATTCCTCGGAATTAGGAGCAACAACTAGCTATAAGGCTTTCAAATTTCAATCCACGCAGGAACTTCACGTCTCATTAAAAGGGTCATTAACCACCCCTAGTACACTTAGACAACCTTGAGAACTTTGTCTCGCATTGGTGGATCGCCTTCAAGTCTTTGCAAAGATATTAAAGTTTAGACAATCCTTGTTCTCGAGTAACCTTAGAAAGGTACTTTCTATTGAACAATGCAATGAAGACAATCTAGGTAGATATCATGCCTTCAAGGAAAACTCTTCCAACCCTCATACTCCAATTATTCATCTTTACTCATTTCTCAGGATTCCTTTCGGTTCCGGAATCTTCCCATATCTTGCATACTCGAGCTAAACACTCCTCTAGTGATCATACTCCGGTCGTTCAACAATATTATGTTCTCATGGCACTTGAACCACTATAATTCCCTCTAGAAATTAAAGACTTAAACCATTTACTCGAGTCTATCAATCTCAAGCTGCTCATCTCATCATCTATCATGAATAATCAACCATTACATTGCTTCTTAAGCAACTCTCAACTAATTGCCCATTATCTAAGGATCCCAAATCATCCTCAAGTAGCAACCACATAACAAGTCGGCCTCAACTAGGTAGTTTCTCAATTAATAGTCATAGACCGAGGCAAGCCTTAGCTTAGTAATTAGCAGATGAATACTCAAGGAATTAATTCGGTGAGTCAATTACTCACACCTCAAGACTAGTGGCATCTTCCACTCTAGTACAGACACAATAAGCCATCTCACATTCAAAAGACATCAGTCAAACAGCTTTTCATGCTAAGCAACAGATCTTGCAAATAGGCCAATGCCACTCACAAACATCAATTTTCCTTCTCAAACGTCCGAGCGTTTAATTTCGAAGTCCGATTCGCCATCAATCTCGATCAATTGAAATTTTAGCGTATCTCAAACTAACAAAGGCGGCTTTAGGAGTTACGAGTATCGACCCGTGATTAGTATCACGTTTAAAATTTACTCAAGCCATGGTGACCTTGGTTGTCATGTAATTGCGAGGCTCAATCACTAGTTCTAAAGGACATGATTGTTCGAGATCGATTTACTGACGTTTGCAACTTATACATGGTTATACGGGGTCACTCGTGATCGAATCATATTTCATTGGCAAAGTGTTCCATCATCACTCATGGATCGGCTTAATATGGTCCAAGATATCCCTCGATAATCCTTATGGCCAAAGGGTCAATGTAGGATCAAGTTCTTAGGTCTACGTATTTGATTTTCCTAGCTAGCCGTTCCCCATAGGTTAATCTTCTCAAGAGTGATCAATTCGAGTGAGATTTAATTGAAATACATCGATGAGACATTTCATTCACTCATAGCTTCGAAAGTGGGTCGAAATTCATAATGGCAAATCTATGACCTTAGTGAAAAATTAATTAGATAAGAAAATAAAAGCAATGAGATCCGCCAAGGTCGAAAATACTCATATAATCGCTTTAGAAAGTTATGTGATGGAAAAGGAATAGAAAGACAAAGTTGAGTGTTCCAATGACTCCTCAATAGAACGGAGGTACAGAGAGAATAAACAAGTCCTAATGGAAATGGTTAGTTCTACGATGACACGAGCTAATTTACCTATCATATTTTGGGTGATGCTTTGTTGACTGTCGTCGATACATAATTGTGTGCCTTTTTGAATTAGTTACATCAACCCTTATGAATCATGGACAGGTGGAAAATTAGATGTAAGTTTTCTTATACTTTGGGGTTGTACGCTTTATGCTCACAAGCCCTTCCGCAAGTGTGGGAAATTGGACCCTAGAGGCAAATAGAGTATCTTAATGAGGTACCGAGAATACTCGAAAGGATGTGTATTTATAGGTGAGCAAGAAAGTGAGAGTGTAACTGAATTTTAATCATGAGATGTCACATTCTTAATGAATGAATTTTCAAGTAGGGCAAAATAGTTAAGGACTATTCCCTATTTGAGACCTTGGATAGATAATGGAATAATAGGATATAATGATCCAAGTGGGAGCAATGTGAGAAGTGAGGAATTAGTTTCGAATCAATCTTAATTGTAATCACTTAACGAGTCGATACTATCATTATCCAATCCAAATGGGAGTGTAATGGAGTATGAAATACCAAGGGTACAATCGACACCACACGAATGAGTTGCAAAAGTATTCCCCGTTAACGTTTTTTTGAGATTGAGGGGGAAGTTTTCATGATCACTCCACAAGATAAGGATGAGCCAATAAATGTAAATGAAGCTCTATCTTGCCCGCACAAGGAAAAGTGGATGAAATCAATGGAAGATGAAATAGAGTCAATGAGTTCAAATCAAGTTTGGGAACCGATTGATCTTTCGAACCGGACACAAAGCCATTGGGAACAAATGAGTTCTTAAAATAAAGCGTAAAGTTGATGGCTCGATGAAAAGAATAAGGCTCTCATTGTGGCGAAAGGGGTATAACCAAGAAGAAAAAGTTGATTATGAAGCGGTTTTTTCTCTTGTGGTGAGATTTATCTCAATTTGCCTTATTCCGCAATAGTGACTAGTATGGATCTTGAATTACATTAAATGGATGTAAAGACGCTTCTCTCAAGAGAGAATAAGAATAAAAAATTTATATAGAATAACCATTTGGTTTGTTATATAAGGCCAAGAATAAAAGGTGTGTCGACTTTTGAGATTAAAAGATGGTCTTAAAGCAGGTCTTCAAGACGATGGTACATACGTTTTCATAATGCCGTAATTGTATATGTTTTTCTAATGATTGATGAAGATCATTTTGTATATATCAAAAGATCCAAAAAATAATTTGTGATCTTATCATTATATGTTAACGATATATTAATTGCCGGAAGCTCTATGGAGTTTGTCAATATAGTTGAGAATCGATTATGTGCCAAATTTGAGATGGAAGGATATGGGTGAAGCTGCATATATTATTGGAATTAAAATTTCAAGAGATCATTCAAAGAGATCGTTACGCCTTTCATAAGAGACTTACATACACAAGTCCTTTAATGATTTTGCATGTAATACTATAAACCCATAGATACTCTTATTGCCAAAGGTAAAGGTATGAGCAACATAATGTATCTTGAGACTCCACAAGCAATTAATAGACGGAAAGTGTTCCATGTCTTAATGCTATTGGATGCTTTATGAGCATTATGAGGTGTACGAGACTTGATATTTATTATGTAATTGGAATGGTTAACGATACCAATCGACTTAAGTCAAGCACATTTAATCGTCAATAGAATTCTAAGTTATCCGAAGGGTACTACCGATCAATCTCGAGTAATCAAGGTAGAGATCTACACTTCAAGGCTATACTGATGCTAACCGAGGAGGAGGTTTAGATGAGAGAAATTCTACCTCTTGATTTGTGTTCTTACTTAGTAATGGCGCCATATCATGGAGTATTAAGAAGCAAATGTGTGTAGCCTTTTCCAAGATAGAAGTTGAATTCGTGGCAATCGTTAGCGTAGTACAAAGAGGGTGTTTGGTTTAAGAGATGTTTGGATCAATGAGGTGTTGCTAAAGATGTTGAAGGCTCAATTGTTGATTAATTGTGATAGCTAGGCAAGTACTAGCTTATACTAAGAATTCATTGCAAGACAAACCATATAGATGTGAAGTATAATTTTACGAAAAACATGGTTATACGAAAAGATGTGAACATACAAGTACATATATATGCATAGAATGATAGTAGATTCTATTACGAAGTCAATTTTTAGAGATTTTTTCCTTGATCATGTGTTCACAAAGGGATTAGTTCCTATATTGAAATCTCTAAGAGTGCGTAGAAGTTGGAGTATTGGACAAAAGGTATGTCGGACAGATAATCGCCTCTATTTCCTATGTGATGCATAAATATGAGACAATTTCAAGCTCATTATCTAGGTGATAATTAAGAGCTCGAGTTTAAAATTAAGACATCACCTTAACAAAATGTTAAGATGAGAACTTATAATTTATAATGTCCAAAAGTGAAATAACCCACATATTTCAACTTAATCTGTCTTTATTATCGATGTAAGTTCTATGAATACTTTTTTAGTAGAGTAGATTTGTAAACTCAAGTTAGACACTAGGTATATCCGAACTATCATTTATACGGTATTAAGTGGAAAGACATACACTTCATGGTGAAGGAGAGAATAATGTAATACATATTTCATATTGCGTATGCAAGAGACGACCAATGAGAGTTGGCAAAAGTTTTGATCTCAACTTTCAAACCGTGTGAGACTCTTTGAGGATTAGGATTCATCATTTCAGGCCCTCATGACTCCGACTTATTCTCATGGTTTCTATTCAGTGCTTGCTATCTTAGAGTGTTATCAATGGTTATAAGATTGATTCGATCCAATGGGACATTTCTATAAAAGCAAGCTGAACCGAGATTGAGAGGTTTAAGGAAAGAGGAAGATCGATTTATACTTTGAGTTACATGATAGTTATGTATTCATAGATCGATCAATTATGATCATTTTGTGTGATCATAATTGTGAATACAATGAATCATGCTTAAAAAGAGATCGAGAGAGATATAAATGTGATGATCGATCTAGGGTACATCATACGAAAATCTTAGTGTATGTTGGTCACATGAATTATTTGCTGATATGAAACTTATAGAGAAGAGAGAGCCGTTTAATCCTTTGGGGCGAGTGTGAGTTGTTTAGCCCTTCGTGGGCGAGTGAGAGTTGTTTAGTCCTTCATGGGTGAATGAGAGTTGTTTAGCCCATCATGGGCGAGTGGGAGATGTTGGGTTACATGGGGGTTACGGTAGTCCGCCCACACCCCATACCCATTCAAGATAACTACCTTAGCAATTACTTATTAAAAAAGGTGGGATGTTATCATATCTACGCTCTCTCTCCCTCCTTCTTTCTGTACGTTTGATATTGGGAAAAGCTACAGAAAAAAGGAAGAATGACAGTAATGCCGCACTCACTCGGACAAAGCTTGATTCTCGCAAGGCCGTTCGTCCGGAGGCTCTTAATCAATGGACAGCAGGTATGTTCCCTCATGTGTTCGTGCTTCGATCGATGATATAAGTTAGCAATTCATTGGGCATAGTATAGTCAAATTTTCTGCACGTGTTTCGTTTAGAGAAAAGGATTAAGTATCCATCACAAAGGTCATTCAATATCCTTCAATCAAAATTTGTCATTTCCTTTTGATTATTCATGTAAAACTTGTAAAACTTAATGGGATCACAATCAACTATTTTAAAAAATATATGAATTATTATATGTGTGTTTATTATTTGGTCGGAATAAGTAGATACCATTCACTTAAAAGTTACAAGGCATAATTTTTTTTTTTTTCGTTAGGTCTTCACAACCCAATCTACAACTTTGTTGGTTCCCGAGCTGCAATGGGCCAATGTGAGGCCTGAGAAATATGATACCATCTTCTAGGCTATGTCAACTTCCCAGTTTAACTGATCTTCTGCATTATCTTACTCAACGCTAAGCTTTTGTTCCGTTCGGGGAGAGAGAAAAGTTAGTGTTTCTAGAAGAGCAATTGCTTCTAGCTACTCCATCAAATTTGCATTCACTAATTTGGTGAATCCATTCACCAATCATTTACTCGGTTTTCTATGACGTGCTCTACTGGTTCCTGCTCCCAGCTTGCAACTGCTTACAAATTGGGTCGAAGTGGCTTCCTTAAAAAATATTACCCAAATGATAGTGAAAACTTTCTTTTGAAGAAAGAATCATTCATCGGTTGGGTAGTCCCGCAACAATTACTGCCGATCAAGAAACTGTTACTACTGAAAAAGAGGTACTTGACTTTGCTAGGGCTAGAGGTATCAAAATGATTCATTCAATGCATTATTAACGTCATGCACATGGCCAAGCCGAGGCCTTAGATAAAATCATTGTTAATCTTATTAAAAATAATATCAAAGAAAATCCTAGAGAATGGGACTCTTTCTTATCGACAGTACTTTGGCTTTACCGGGCTTCAAAATGATCGAATACAAGCATAATGTCCATACATGCTTACTTATAGACAAGAACTTTTAGGTTACTGTTCAATTCTTAAGAGTAAAGCTGCAGAGTCATATTGTAAAGGAGGATTACCAGCAGTCAATGTACATGAATCTCGATCAGTTGGATGAGAATTGAGCATCGACATTGGAACATGTTAGAGCTCAAAAAGAGTGCCAAGGCTCATATTAATCACGTAAAGGAAATGCAGTTCGCTACTGGTAGCTCTTTTCCACCTACAGTTTTTTAGACTTACCAATAAGTTTCTGGCGGTTTTGGAAAACAGAACGGTCCCTTGGTGCAACCTTTTGTACTTGGTCACCTTTACGGCGTAGGCTTGTGCGCGTGCTTTAGTGATGACATTTGAGACGAGGACCAAATAAAATTCCCAAATAAGTTTTTTTGTGTGTGAGGATTAAAAGGTAAATTTGTAACTAGAGTTGACGCAAATTTGGCTTAATATGTAATGTCATCTCTAAACGTTTAATTTGTTTAATATGGTCCACAAACTATTAGTAAATGTTCATTGTAATCCTTCAGCATACTCAAATGACAAATCAAACCTTACTTGATAGTGTAAATTATTATATGGGTACTTAAACATTAAAAAAAGATGAATCAACATGTCCATCTTTATATCCATCGTTTTTGGAAAAGAAAAATAAAAGTAGGGCATTAACATGTCTACCATTATTTCATGATGTGAACTATTATATCTTGATTTGACGAATATCTTATGTGGTTAATCAGCGTGTAACCTTTTGTTTTTGTTCCATCAATCAAGTTTAATAGATTGGAAGCTACATCAACATATTTTGTTGACTGATTTAATGATAGAACCAAATTGAATATTTTCATATGTCTAAAGACTACATCAAACAATTGGAAATAGTTTAGGGATTGTATTGAATAATTTAAAAGTATAAAGACGACATTGCACATTATACCCAAGTTCAAGGATCACTTTTGTCATTTTCCTGCCAAAGTATTTAATCTTTACTTAGCGAAGTTACTGTAAGGGATATGTTCCCTAGAAGTCCTAAAACTTGTCATGAAAGTACAATTTCTTGACACCTAAATTTTGATTTCCTTAAATCATTCATTTAAGCACAAAATGAGAATTAGTCATAGTTCTCACCAAAATAAATTCTCATGCATTGCATATTTATTTTACTATCGATCATGCAATCGAGCCGGATGTGAAGTAATTGAGCTCAATTTGACAAGCGATTGGACCAGACTTAGTTAGAAATTTTTTAGTAAGGCCAAAAGAGGGTGCCGAATTTTATATGAGCCAATTGGACATATTTTCAAGCTCAATTCAGCCCATTTTTTGCTCATCTAATTGTTAAAGGCTTTTATTTATTTATTTATTTATTTAATTGAGGCCCGATTTGCGCCCAAAAGAACGCAACACGGTCCACGTAGATGAAAATTTGGGCTGGCCCTATATACATTTTCGGTGGCTGAATTTTGAGGAATTGTGACATCCTGTATTCCAACCCATTTTCGAATCTTTGAATGAATGAAATGTCTCATTGATGTATTTTAGCTAAACCTCACTCAGAATTGATCCTTCTTGAGAATACTAACCAAATGGGAATGGCTAGCTAGGAAAATTAAGTACGTGAACCTAAGAACTTGATCCCGGATCGACTCTTTGACCATGAAAAATTGTCGATGGAATATTTTGAACCAATATGGGCCGATCCTAAAACGGTTAAGGAACGATTTGGGTAATACCCTACGATTGGATCATGGGTAACTCCGTTTGACCATGTATAGGTTCCGAATATCCCTGAATCATTTTCTAATGATCGTGTCCCAATGACTAGTGATTGACCGTCGCAATTACATGACAACCAAAGTCGTCATGGCTCGAGTAATTCTTAAACATGATATTAATCACGGGTTGATACGCGTAACTCTTAAAAGCCGCCCGTTAGTTTGAGATACGCTAAAATTTCAATTGATTGAGATTGATCGTGAATCGAACTTCGAAATTAGACGTCGGACCTTCAAGGGTTCCAATAATTAAATTTTGGACGTTACCTCATCCGGAGTACGATTACTTCGCAGTTCGCCCTAAAAGGTACGAAAAATTGAAATCTGTCCGGAAATGAGAAATTACCCATTTACCCTTGGAAAATACCCATCAAGCTATTTCGGTCAAGGGGCATTTTGGTCATTTTTCCCCTAGTGGCCGAAAAATTTGGACTAGTCAAAGTGAGTAGGAAATTACCAAATTGCCCTTTTTGCAATTTCAAGAGCAAATTGAGTTGAATTATTGGTGGACCCCACAAGACTCTTTATCATCATTTCTAAGATCAATAATTCAACATAATATCTTGTCCCAAAAATATCCTAGCCTATTATCTATTCATCATCTTCATCTTTTTTCATTTTGTGACAATTCTCTCTCACTTCTCTCTTTCGCCTAGCCCGCTGCCCTATTCCGACAGCTCCACTGTTCCGGCCATAACTTCTTCGTCTAAAGTCGCCTTGAGGTAAGACCACGACCATTTGAAAGCTTATCGTCTTAGCTTTCTAGGGACATATTATAAGCTCGATTTGGCTGGCTAGTTTTTCCCGTAGGTCTGTTTGAAGAGACAAAGGTCCGGACGAGGTAGAATCTGACCCAATTTGAGAGAGAGCCTTCTTACATCGGTTTCCAGCTCATTTTCACCGAAGTATTTACCTATAAATCAAGGTAAACAAGTTTTTAAACCTTGATTAGGTAGTTAGGATGCTAAAAGATGAAGTTATCAAAAGTTTTGAGTGAGAAATCATTTGATTTGTGCTATTGTTTTTTCATGGCCGAAAATGAGAGAAGAGAGAGAGAAAATTTGTGGTCTTGAGATGAATAGTGGTCCATGAGTGGAATTGGATGGCTATGATTGAATCTTACTTTATACTACATTAATTGTGTGGCCTAGATTAGATCTCGCTTTATTTAGATGAATCATATGGCTAGGACTAGACCTTGCTTTATAATGATTTAAATCGTATGGTCCCGATAAATTGCTACGTTAGCATGATTTAATTGTGTAGTACGTATTAATTGCATGTTAGTATAATTTTAATTGTATAGTATAAATTAATTATTGCTTTAGTATAAACTGATCGTATGGTGCAAATTAATTATGGCATTAGTATAACTTAATTGTGTGGTCCCGATTGGCGATTAGCCTTATTGTGATTTAATCCGGTGGCCCCAATTAATTAATTATTCAACATGAGTGAATCACGTGGTACCAATTGAATATTTCTTCAAGTATAATTAGAACGAGTGGTCTCGATTGAGTGGATGAAAAAAATTAGAAAGATCGCGTGGTCCCGATCTTTTATTAGAGAAAATTAGTGAAATCGTGTGGTCCCGATCTGCTATTCCGGAAATTTAGCGTAATCATATGGTTTAGACCGATCTATTGAAAGGTTTATTATGATCGTGTCGTATCGGTCCGAGCGTCGGAGGAAATGTTATTATTATATGGTCTTTATGAGAAATAATTGAGCGTGAGTACGCAATTTTACCCCGAGGCGTTATTACGGGTGGTTTGTATTTATAAGACCATATTTTACCCCGCAGCGTTATGACGCGGGGTTCTATTTGTTATTTTATCCCGAGGCGTTAAACGCGGGATACTAACCTGAGGCGTTAACGCCGGTTATATCGACCCGAGGCATTATTACGCGGGTCCGGGAGTATTATATGGCCCGAGGCGTTATTACGCGGGCATTGAAAGTGATTATATTGACCTAATGCATTAAACGCGGGTCCGGAGCATTATTATGACCTAATGCGTTATTACGCGGGTCGCTCTCCTATATTAAGACCTTGATGAAGGATTTGAGAGTTGGAGGAAGGATATGCTTTTAATTCAATTGGAGATATGATCTTTATCTTTATTTTATGATTGAGGGCATTCGTTGAGTTTGTCGGTTTCTTTTTTTTATAACTAAAATGATAGGATGTACGTGACATCCCGTAATCCGGCTCATTTTGAAACCTTAAATAAATGAAAAGCCTCATCGATGTATTTCAAAGCGAACCTCACTCGCTAGAGTGGATCCTCTCCGAGCGTACTAACCAAATGGGAATGACTAGCTAGGAAATTCAAGTACGTGGACTTAAGAACTTGAACCTGGATGACTCTTTGGCCATGAAAATTGTCGAGACAATATTTTGGACCAATATAGGCCGATCCTAGAATGATTAAGGAACGATTTGGATAATACCCTACGCTTGGATCACGGGTGATTCCGTTTGACCTCGTATGGGTTCCGAACGTCCCCGAAATTATTTCTAACGATAGTGTCCATCGGGACTAGTGATTGACCCTCGCAATTGAATGACAACCAAAGTCGCCATGGCTCGAGCAATTATTAAACGTGATTTTGTCACGGGTCGATACGCGTAACTCCTCAAAGCCGCGCCGTTAGTTTGAGATACGCTAAGAATTCTATCGATCGAGATTGATCGCGAACCGAGCTTGCAATTTGACGTCGGACCTTCGGGGTTTCCAATAAATAAAATTTTTTGGACGTTTCCTCATCCAAACGAATCCTTCGCGGTCCGCCCCAAAGAGGTTCAAGAAAAGTATATTTGGACTGAAAATGGGGAAAGGACCCATTTGCCCTCGAAAAATACCCCATTTTTCACTTGGAACGAAGGGTATTTTGGTCATTTTTCCCTTTTGGGCTGAGATTGACTAGTCCAAGTAAGGGAAATTACCATTTTACCCCTCTTGCATTCAAAACCAATTATTTCTTGGACTATTCATTGTCTTCCTCATTTCTACCAATTTGTGACAACTTTTCCTCTCCTCCATCACCTTGGCCGAACACCCATCTTTGCCGCCGCCGTCGCCGGAAAATTTTTGTTGAGCCGCCGCCGACTCGATTTTGAAGCACGGAGGTCGTGAGCTACCGTGGGCCGCGAATCGCCGCTAGATTCAAGTTTTCTCAACCGTTCAACGGAGGTTTTTGCTAAATTTTGAGGTAGGATTACTTCTAAACCTAAATTAGGTGGTTAGGTTGCTAATAGACCGCAAAAAATTGTGGATTTTTTATGAAGAAATTGTTGGAATTGATCTTGAGTTAGAGTGGCCGAATATGCAAGAAGAAGAGGGAGAAAAAAAAATGGTGTCTTGCATGAATAGTAATTCAAGAGAGAGAGAGTGTGGTCAAAGTTGACCATAGTTACTTTTTTGCTAATATTTTAACTATGGTTGGGTTATGTGTTAACTCTAGTTATTTTTTTAACTATGGTTAAATTAGATTTTAACCGTAGTTACTTTATATGTGACATTGTTGTTATGCCACGGTATTTAAATGTATGTGACATAATTTCGTTACGCCACGGTGTTTATTTATATAGGACTAAATGTTGTTATGCCACGGTATTTAATTAGACGTGGTATTACCATAGTTCAATACTATAGTTGTGAATTTAATTGTACGTTAGAAATTAATATTTGATCGGCCCGGATAAATTGCTACGTTAGTATAATATGGGCGCCTAGCGTAGATTAAATTATGTGGTAGCGTAATTGAACGGGAGGTCTGGGTTTAATCTATGGATTAGCGTGAGTCAATCGGGTGGTCCGATTTATTAATTCTCTAACGTGAGTGAATCGCGTGAGCCCGATCTATTCTCGAAAAGTATGAAGGTCATATTCAATCAAGTTATGCGAGGCCAAAGTGAGCCCGTATTCGTCGATTGTCCGAGATCGGGAAAGTATGACGGTCGTATTCAATCAAGTCGTGAGGCCAAAGTGAGCCGTATTCGTCCGATTGTGCGAGACCGAGAAAGTGTAAAAAGTCGTGTTCAATTAAGTCGGCCCGAGACCGAAGTGAGTCATGTTCGACTAATTGTCCGAGACTTAATCCGGTCGTGTTCCTATGTGTCCGAGACCGTTATTTATGGGTCGTATTCCTATGAGTCACGAGACCCTGGTATATATATACATATATGTTTATGGAGCCGTGTTTTATAAAGGTCCGAGGCTCACGGTATGGACTCGTATGATGTCGTGGAGTCACGTGGAATATTTTTGGAGTAACGTGGAATTTTCCCGAGTAACGTAGAATTTTATACGATAACCCTGAGGCGTGGAACGAGGGTTTTAGAACAACGTGGGTTGTTGTTATTCCGCACCGGAGACGTGAAATATATATATGAGGGTAACGTAGAATATTTGAGAAAGTGTGGGAATTTTCGAATGGAAATGGAATATTTCGGGATTTATTAGTTGAATTATTGAGGAAAAAGGAGGATATGTCGAGCTTCGTTGTTTAAAAAATTTGTCCTGGAGGCACTAGCGACCCGAGTTGGGATTAGAGGTTTTCCTACCGAGATTTCATCTCACCCCGTCGAGGGTCCTATTTTTCGTGTATCGAGCGATGGAACATCAAGTCTCACTAAGGATTAGCATTCGAGAAATATGTGGGTTGAATGAATATATGATATTTTGTGGCCTTATGGATTATATTGGATTTTATGGATTAAGATTGAACCATTAGTATTTGACCGCTATATCAATTGAAGTGTAATATACTGATGTATGATGTATACCACTTTTGTCCTAAGTCATTCATTTGAATTGATGTATGGAGATGTTTACCCGCTTCCACTGCTTTTATGGATTTTTATGAAATTGTGGGCCGAGGGATCCCGGAAGCCAATCTAAAAGAGAAACGGCTAGGATGGGATGTCGACGGCTCGCGGGGTTCGGGACGCGACATCCCTGTTTGGAGTGGTATCGAGCATGGTCAGCTCGATCCAATGTGATTGAGATTTGGAGTGATAAGGAGTGATGACTTGGGGACAATTAGATAGTGAGACCTTTAGGATTAAGCATTAATCGCTAAATCTTGAGGATTATAGGCTTGAACTTGTGTGGTATTCTAATGATCCTAGTGTCGACTTTAATGGATGATCTTGAGTGATGTTGTGATTGAGGTTTAAGTGGAAGCAAGTTGGAGTTAAAGAGACATAAGCATGGATTTGAAGTAGTAATTGTGCTTGAGTTTAATAGAGAATTGCTTATGAATGAGCGGTCAATTAGACTACATGATTTTGACCGTGGTTAGTCAATGACCCAATTTGAGGAATATGAGCTATAAAGAGACGACTGGTATTAGTAACTTCGACTTGAATTGCGTTATATCATGATGACTTTAGTTATCGGGTGTTATTGACAACCTTGGATGATATGAGATGAAATGTATACAAGGAGCGGACAAGGACTATAGGGATTAAAGGCCATTTGTGATCGAACGTATATGGATTCGACTCGAATAGCGACTAGACTTGAGGTATATGCTGGAATATAGGTAATTAATCCGTGAGATGTGATGGTCATTGGTGGAATTAGAGATCTTCCGTGGATAAGAGTTGATCCTGGAAATGATTGTGGTATGACAAGTGGTGAGAAAAAAAAACATGCTATGCATGTGTTTGTGGATATGAAATAAAAGTTGATGAGGGTGTATACATGAGCTTATCACTTTCAACCTTAATAAACTATCACTTGGTATGGGACGAGTTGATGGGATACCTAAAAATCGTGATGAAGCATGGTATGGGACGTGTGGAACGGGGCTTCCTTTGTAGATGTATGACTTGGGACAACCCGCAATGACCGGGTCCGATGAGGGCGGGAGTGATCGCCGGGATAGAGAGGTCCGGATTGTGGATATGAAATAAAAGTTGATGAGGGTGTATACATGAGCTTATCACTTTCGACTTAATAAACTATCACTTGGTATGGGACGAGTTGATGGGATACCTAAAAACCGTGATGAAGCATGGTATGGGGACGTGTGGAACGGGGCTTCCTTCGTAGATGTATGACTTGGGACAACCCGCAATGACCAAGGTCCGGATGAGGGCGGGAGTGATCGCCGGGACAGAGAGAGGTCCGACAAGGAGCGGCTCGTGCGCTTCTAAGATAATAAGGAGGTAGGAATGACCCAAGTCATAAATTGAAAGGGAAAGCCTAGGTATCGAGGTTGAGTCCGATTGTGGTGAAGAGATGTATGACACGGGATTAATTCTCAAGTGAATGTTCGAAAGTGGCATGACATTTGTAATGACACCCGTGATTGGGCATGGTTGGAAGCTTCGTGCTTAGTAGTGGATGCCGTTTGAAAGGAACAAGTGATATTTGCGACTAGCCTATTGGGCGTATTTTG
The DNA here is from genome assembly GCA_021437795.1 of Rhodamnia rubescens. NCBI lineage: Eukaryota > Viridiplantae > Streptophyta > Magnoliopsida > Myrtales > Myrtaceae > Rhodamnia > Rhodamnia rubescens. Next base: position 584,565 of record JAILYA010000093.1, on the reverse strand, counting down.
TAATTGGCATCGTGTGATTGTTATGGTTAATGTCTAACTAAGAGATTAGACAGTATGAAGAGCTTATACTCCATTGATCCGATGCCCGTTGAAATTGAGATAGCCTGTTGTGACTATGCTAGAGTGGTAGATACATCTAGATTTATGGCGTGAGCGATTGAATGGCACTTTGAGTATTTGCTTGGTGCCGACCTCGTTGACTTTTAGCCTAGTTAAGGCTTGCCTAGTAATGGGCTATTAACCGAGAAGTTGGCTCGTGAGGCTTACTTGATGTGTGGTCGTTGCTTAAGGATGATTTGGAATCCTTAGATAATGGACAACTAGCCGAGAGTTGTTTGAGAACCAATGGATGGTTACTTGTCTGGCGATGAATGATGAGGTGAGCAATCCAAAACTACTAGGCTTGAATAGATGACTTAAGTCTTTGATGCCTAGAGGTAATCATAGTGGTTCAAGTGACATGAGAACCTAATGAGGTTGATCGACCAAAGTACGGTCGCTAGAGGAGCACTTGACTCGTTTATGTGAGATATGAAAAGATCCAAGAACTGAGATGGATTACGAGAATTGAGTAAAGATAAGCGACTGGAGTATAAGTACTAGAAGTGAATATGGCTTGATTTGTTATTTATGTGAGACCCAAGTGTAATAAGGGGTCACGAGAATTTTAAATGGAAATTAGAAAAATTGATGGGTAGGCAAGCTCGAGGAGGAGCTGCCATGTGCCTAAGTCACTATGGTGACAGATATTAGTGCTGATGAGTTAAGTGATGGAAGTCATGAGAAAGGTGACTATGAGTTACTCATTTCTGAATTGAAGGTGTGGGAAGAACCACGAGGGCTTTGAATAGCTTGTGAGGTGGACCACGAGGCTGAGGTCAACTAAGGTTTGATAGAGAAAGTGAATTTGAAACCGCCCCCCTCCGGATTGAGGGTTTCGTGAGAAAATCTTAGAAGTTTTGGGTGCACTAAAGAAAGAAAGTGACCCGGCGATTATTAGCCTTAGGAGGCTGTTGATGACCGCCTTCATTAAGTGTTTAATGGAAGTACTTTCCTAGGATTGCATGAGAGCAAAGATTGTGGATCCGAATAATCTTGTAAGGATATGAGGACGATCGACCAAGTGTGAGATAGAGTTCTCAAAGTCGTTTAAGCATATGTTAAAGGTGGTCAAGGATCCTTTGTATAAGACATGAAGTCCCTAAGTAGATTTGAATCGAAGCCTTATGACTAGTTGTCATTCCCGAGTCCGAGGAATCGTAATGGATTTTAATGAAGGGAGCGGATGATTGGAAGACATATGGATAAAGAGAACCCTTGCTCATGGATTTCGAGCAAATAAATGTTCATTATGGAACATGGAACGTGCCTGGAAACGGCTATTATCTTGCCGTAAGACTCGTAATGAGAGATTGATGTTTTGTTTCTTCCGTCAGTGAGGAAAATTAAGGAAGAAGTTATGTCAATTGTTTGATCTTGTTGAATAAAATAGGATTGATTGAGGATGAATCGGGACCACTAGAAGTGACATTGTGTGTTATTACCCCTAAAGAGTAGGATGTCGTTCTTAAAGGGCGATCGAACCATGAGATGGTCGTTGAAGGAAAGGAAGCGAATGGACTTGATAGTCCTGGTTGTTTGTAATTTTATTGAATGGTTGAGTAAGCGAAAAGAGCGTCTATAGTGTAATTACAAAGTGACTTGAGGAAGTCAAATTGCATGTTCAAGTGTGGATTTATGGTGATTAAGGACGACCTCGATTCCTTGAAACCTTGTCACCTGAGGTGACCGAGTCTCTAGAAGAAGAATGCCGAGTATGGTGGCATCTAAATCCTGGAGTACAAACTCCTGCAGTGACATAGACTCCAAGATTGACGTCCTATGGAATGGGAAAGACGAGGACGATTCGAAGTAAGAGAATGCCACTTGAAGTGTATAGTTTCCTTCATGGGGAAAGAGCCCTATTGTAGAAGGAAGAGAAAATACTAACTCGTCTTAATATTAAGATTGAGTGTCGAACCGAGAAAGAAGACACAAAACTTGGATGATTCCTGAAGGAGAAGTCCGAGAAACCGCTCATAGACGCAATGAATCCCGGACATGTGGATGTCTAGTGGAATGAATGAAATCGAGATAGGGTTGCATTAGTTGGTTGTGAAACCAAGAGGGCAAGGCAATAATGCTTCCCGAGGAAAGAATGACAAAAATGAACAAAATGTTGTATGGTTTAAGTGGAGACCCTTGACAACGAGAGCCAAGATTTGAGCTCTTAAGTGAGACGTATGAAGGACAGTTTGAACGGTTCTACGCCTAGTGACAAGAAACCGATGATAGTTAGCTTGAGTATCCATGAAATAATTAGATTGGTTATTACGATATTGAGAGACGATGAATGGACTCATTTAAGGAGTCATAAGAAACATGAACAACTTTTAAGAGTATCCTATGGACTCTAAGGAGATGCTCGTTGAATGCTAAATGTGAAGAACACGAGCCGTGGACCCGATGAGGTAAGATTCCTCAGCCGTGAAATTTGTGGAAAATGAAATCCCCTGTGAAGCCTATGAGGATTGAAATGAGTGATGAATCGACTAGGGTTGATGTGAGTTGTCGAAACTTGAAGTTTCCTAGAATTGATGGATTGTTATAGACGGATCGGTGGAGGATTCCCCACGAGAGCTGTCCTATAGATGAAATGGGCTAAGGATGAGATATAACGCGACTAGAGGAATGAACGTGAAAAGAGTCTTTGAGGTATTGAGTCAAGTTGATGACTAAGCGGTTAATGGCGTTATCGTTTGAATCAATGGGATCAAGAGAATCATAATGATGTGATGTGGAAGGGAGAAATTGAGGCGTAACAAGGCAATCGAAGAGGGTTGTGCAAATGCGCCGTGACAATAAGACCTTATGAGTTGGAATGCTCAAAGGTATGACCGGAGTTAGTTTGCTAATGTTCTCGTGACAAAGTTTGGGAAACATTGTTTGGTTGGAAAAAGATTTTGAATCTATATCTACCACAAGAAAATAAGGTAGTAGGTTCCCAGAGGAATTGAACGAAAGGCAACGTTGATGTATGAAATTGCTTATGGATATGAGAGCGTTGCTTGTATAAAGAAAAACCTCAACGTTATGTGAACTATAAGAGGTTGAGAGCATTGATTGCATAAAAGGGAATTGAAGGAAAGTCACGTGGACGAAGAGATTACCCAAGTATTATTGCTGCGATACCCATATCGCTAAGGAAGGACGAATTAATTAGCGGATGCTTATAATTGAGAATTGAGCAATGTGTAATTGGTGATAGGGGGACAGATCTTCCTTCGAGAAATAAGATATTCAACTTCTAAATTGGAAGTTTTCCAATTGGCTAGTTTGATGGCTACCGAAGCATCAAGCCCGAAGGTCGAAAGGAAAGTGAGATGTTAGAATGAACGTAGACCCGATATCTAAGGGATTAAGGAAGTAAATAGAGCAGAATAAAATCCAGACTTCGGATGCTTAGGAAAGAAACTTTGAAGTTGAGAATAGAACCCTTAAGGTCCCATGGATGAAAGTATGAACCCAATATTGAAGATGAACTTAAAGAAATGACCTCGTTGGGATTTCGAAGGGAGAATGATGGAGTCCCTTGGGGTGGCACAAAGGTGTGCTAAGATTTGCCTTAATACTATCGAGGGTTTGAATTGAAAATTTGGGTTAGTCCAACAGTGGTCAAGTATTAGATATATCGATAAGAAAGAGTGCATTCTTGCGATGGGTTAGTGATGATGGTGATGGCATGGAACTTGAGTTTAATATAATGCTCAAAAGGTCTTCAATCAAGAATGCTATGGAAGTGCCAATTGATAAAAAGAGTTACTTTGAAAAGTAAGGTAGCGATGAGGTGCCGATACCCCAAAAGATTGGATGGCTAGAAGGTTACAAATTTCGAGGACGAAATTTTTGTAAGGGGGAAGAATTGTGACATCCCGTAATCCGACTCGTTTTGAAGCCTTAAATAAATGAAAAGCCTCATCGATGTATTTCAGACGAACCTCACTGGAGTGGATCCTCTCGAAAGCGGACTAACCAAATGGGAATGGCTAGCTAGGAAATTCAAGTACGTGGACCTAATAACTTGAACCTGGACCGACTCTTTGGCCATGAAAATTGTCGAGAGAATATTTTGGACCAATATAGGCCGATCCTAGAATGATTAAGGAACGATTTGGATAATACCCTACGCTTGGATCACGGGTGATTCCGTTTGACCTCGTATGGGTTTCGAGCGTCCCGAAATTATTTCTAACGATCGTGTCCATCGGGACTAGTGATTGACCCTCGCAAATTGAATGACAACCAAAGTAGCCATGGCTCGAGTAATTCTTAAACGTGATTTTATCACGGGTCGATACGCGTAACTCCTAAAAGCCGCCCGTTAGTTTGAGATACGCTAAGAATTCTATCGATCAAGATTGATCGCGAACCGAGCTTCAGAATTTGACGTCGGACCTTCAGGGTTTCCAATAAATAAAATTTTTTGACGTTTCCTCATCCAAAGGTACGAATCCTTCGCGGTCCGCCCCAAAGAGGTTCAAGAAAAGTACATTTGGACCTGGAAATGGGAAAGGACCCATTTGCCCCTCGAAAAATACCCCATTTTTCACTTGGAACGAAGGATATTTTGGTCATTTTTCCCTTTGGCCGAGATTGACTAGTCCAAGTAAGGGGAAATTACCATTTTGCCCCTCTTGCATTCAAAACCAATTATTTCTTGGACTATTCATTATCTTCCTCATTTCTACCAATTTGTGACAACTTTTCCTCTCCTCCATCACCTTGGCCGAACACCCATCTTTGCCGCCGTCGCCGGAAAAAATTTTGTTGAGCCGCCGCCGACTCGATTTTGAAGCACGGAGGTCGTGAGCTACCGTGGGCCGCAGAATCGCCGCTAGATTCAAGTTTTCTCAACCGTTCAATGGAGGTTTTTGCTAAATTTTGAGGTAGGATTACTTCTAAACCTAAATTAGGTGGTTAGGTTGCTAATAGACCGCAAACATTGTGGATTTTTTATGAAGAAATTGTTGGAGTTGATCTTGAGTTAGAGTGGCCGAATATGCAAGAAGAAGAGGAGAAAAAAATGGTGTCTTATATGAATAGTAATTCAAGAGAGAGAGAGTGTGGTCAAAGTTGACCATAGTTACTTTTTTTTGCTAATATTTTAACTATGGTTGGGTTATGTGTTAACTCTAGTTATTTTTTTAACTATGGTTAAATTAGATTTTAACCGTAGTTGCTTTATATGTGACATTGTTGTTATGCCACGGTATTTAATTGTATGTGACATAATTTCGTTACGCCACGGTGTTTATTTATATAGGACTAAATGTTGTTATGCCACGGTATTTAATTAGACGTGGTATTACTATAGTTCAATACTATAGTTGTGAATTTAATTGTACGTTAGAAATTAGTATTTGATCGGCCCGGATAAATTGCTACGTTAGTATAATATGGGCGCCCGGCGTAGATTAAATTATGTGGTAGCGTAATTGATCGGGAGGTCCGGTTTAATCTATGGATTAGCGTGAGTCAATCGGGGTGGTCCGATTTATTAATTCTCTAACGTGAGTGAATCGCGTGAGCCCGATCTATTCTCGAAAGTATGAGGGTCGTATTCAATCAAGTCGATCCGAGGCCAAAGTGAGTCGTATTCGTCGATTGTCCGAGACTAGGAAAGTATGATGGTCGTATGCAATCAAGTCGTCGAGGCCAAAGTGAGCCGTATTCGCCCGATTGTCCGAAACCGAGAAAGTGTAAAAGTCGTGTTCAATTAAGTAGTCCGAGACCAAAGTGAGTCGTGTTCGACTAATTGTCCGAGACTTAATCCGGTCGTGTTCCTATGTGTCCGAGACCGTGATTTATGAGTCGTATTCCTATGAGTCCGAAACCCCGGTATATATATACATATATGTTTATGGAGCCGTGTTTTATAAAGGTCGAGGCTTACGGTATGGACTCGTATGATGTCGTGGTGTCACGTGGAATATTTTTGGAGTAACGTGGAATTTTCGGAGTAACGTAGAATTTTATACGATAGCCTGAGGCGTGGAACGCGGGCTTTAGAACAACGTGGGTTGTTGTTATTCTAGTCCAGACATGAAATATATATATGAGGGTAACGTAGAATATTTGAGAAGGTGTGGGAATATTTGGAATGGAAATGGAATATTCCGGGATTTATTAGTGGAATTATTGAGGAAAAAGAGGATATGTCGAGCTTCGTTGTTTTAAAAATTTGTCCGGAGGCACTAGCGACTTGAGTTGGGATTAGAGGTTTTCCGACCGAGATTTTATCTCACCCCGTCGTGGGCTCGTTATTTTTGCAGCATCCTCGCCGCAATCATGAACGACCCACCTACAAGGTTCGGGATACCGATAGACATGGAAACCGTAGTGACCGAGTACCCGGTAGGAGAGGACAAGGTGTACTATAGGCATGTGACGACGATTAGGGTGGATCTTGGAGAACTCTTTTGGAAGACCCACAAGTATGTGGCATGGACATACCGCGATATGGACATGGTGGTGGGACCGTTGACGGGTTTTGACATTCCCTACGATGGTGTTGGGGAATGGGATCCCACTAGTTCACCCCCTCCGAGATGGTGTTGTGCTACATCCCGACGCCGGCCCTTATGATAATCTGGACTACCCGAGCCTGTCCTAGAGGTCGTGGTACCGCAGAGGAGGATGGAGAGGTCTTAGAGCCATCCGATGCGTTGAGCCTACGACGTAAGAGGAAGAGCTGGAGGTAGTTGGGATGGAGCGCCAACGAGGATTAGGGTAGCTTACCTCTGAGTTTTTGTAGCGTGTTTATTTTGGGTTGTGTAGCGGGCTTCGATCACGTATCCTTTTTGTTATAGTTGGTCACGGGCTTGCACAAGGGGCCCTGAAGCCCTATGTTTGATAGTTTGTAACGACTATGTATATATGTACATAAGTTTTTTTTTCATCCCAAGTTATCGTAGCTATGTTGGTTGTTTTATGTACGGAGAATTATTTTGCTTCCGCGACAAGTCTGTTGGCCTTGGATCCTGGGGAATTGTACGTAATCGTGGCCGGTGGGATGTCGACGAGCTCGGAGGGTTCGGGTCGTGACAATGTATCTCGGAGGTACCATCACCCTAACCTAGGTTTAGGAATTTGTTTGCCGAGATATATTCTCACCCCGTCGTGGGCTAATATTTTCAGACCCCAAACCCCGATTATGCCTCCTCTACGTTTTGGTCTCCCGATAGACATGGACACGTCTCGTCGAGGAGTTTCCAAAGGGCTGGGATAGGGTGTATATTTGTAAGGGAACTACGGTATGGGTGGATGAAGGGGGCGAGTATTGGAAGCCTTATCGCTATGAGTCGTGGTACTACCGTTTTGGGGATCCGACTCACCTGGACCTCTCGAAGCCGTTGGAGATACCTAGGGACGAAATCCCTAAGTGGTGTCACCCCGCCCCCGTGGAAGGTGACATGGAGCACTCTGTAGCTAGATCTAGGAATATCCCGAAGAAGTCCCCGATCGTTAGGAGGAGATGGAAGTCATTGAGGTGTTTACATCGAGAAAGACGAAGATGAAGACTCTCGGAGATAGACCATTATAGTTCCTCTCGAGTACGATCCCGTTGAGGACGAGGAGGAGTTCGATGGTAGTGACACCGACTAGTAGGCGTAGGAGAGGTAGGGTTCATTTTTGGATGTCCTCTTAGGTTAGAGGCATAGTAGAGGAACCTAGAGGGTTATCTTTTGGTTTGGTCCCTTGGTTCCCTTTGACTTCGCTCATGGTTGGTTGTAAAGAACTTTTAATGCTTTTGTAATATAAAGTTTGTTTCCATCCCAAATCATCTTTGTTTCTTTGTACGGAATTTTGCATTCGCTTCCGCATGTACATTTCATTTATGCTAAGCTTGAATTTGAATTTTTTTTTATGGCCGTTGGATCCCGGGAATCATTTAAACGAACGGTCGTGGCGGGATGTTATCGAGCCCAAAGGGTTCGGGGCATAATAGGAATTTTTTAAGATTCGGACTTTTGAAGATCAATTCGATGGTATCCTACCTTAATTAGGATTGGGGTCCCTCATTGCCTATAAATAGAGCCTTATGGCTTAGGGTTTTGGGGGGCCCAATTCCTTTGAAAACATACGGCATTATTCAAAGGCCACATCCATTTCACACATATGGCTGAGAGTGAGGAGAGAGAAGTCGATCGGGAAGATACACGTGGAAAAGGGCAAAGAGAAAAAGCAAACGGAGATAAAGAAGTGGGGTTTCTCTTGGAGACTTCATTCTACACGGCCATGAGAAAAGCATAAGGGAGATGACCTTTCTTTATTCGATTTCTTTTTAATATTTATTGTCCATGAAGGATCTTCTTTGATAAATTATTGCAGGATCCCAAATATTGGGGTTAAGTACACCGCAAGTGTCACAACTTTTGTACAAATGATCACTTGAGTGTCATAACTTTTTTTTATCACCCGAGTGTTACAACTTTTAAATATTGACCACTTAGCATTAAAATAATGTAAAACTAGTGGACGTGGGCTGCCAAAACCCGAATCAGCAAATAAAAATGGCAAACAACGTAGTATGCGTCTTTTATCAAAGAAGAATTCAATTGCTTCATCAATTTGGGGCAAAATCACTTGAAGAACTCTAACCCTATTGAGCTCTTTCAACAATTTGGGAGAAAATCAAATTCCCGCAAAATGGAATTTGAAGAACCTTAACACTACCGAGCCGAACTCAACAAATTCGAAATCTTTAAATTGTCCAAAATCAACTTGTCAAATTTGCGATGGGGAGCAGAGGGACAAAGTGGCTCCCGGTGTACGAACAAAGCCAAGATGCGACTCCACATTTTTGCTATTGTGGGCTGCAAAGTCCAACAAGAACGGCTTGGACGAGAGATAATCCTGGGAGAAGGTTCCAAGGATGCGCCAATTATAGATAATACTTCAATTGTGGATATTTTAGGTGCCCATTACTCTGTTTTCCTGATCTATCCATTTTTTGATGACTTTAGCCATGAACATGTTTTGGATTTAGGGTTTCTTTGCTTGTTTTAAAGGGATATGTTACGGTGCTTTGCCTTGCTAATGCAACAAGAATAAACGAAATTGTCTTGGTAACTCACTATATTGTTGTTAACTTTCTTATAGGTATCGACTTGAAATTCTCAAACCGAGCAACATAGGTTTCTTGGAGCTACTTGAAAGATGAGATGAATGTTGACATGTATTGACAGATGAGTTAGATGATAGCAACTCAATGGAAGTAGAGATAAAGGGTTTGCAATATTTACCTGAACCACTAGAAGAAGGAATTTTGAAGGATGAAAAATCAAAGAGATATTTATCGAGTGAATCTTCCGGTGTTATTATTGGTGGGTTTGTTCCGGTTTATAGGCATATGTAGCCCTACTAAAGTGAAGATTTTTCTGAGTCTACCATAATTAAGGAACAATGATATGATGGTGTCGTACATGAACGTGACATTGGAATATTTTTTATGCCAAGAATGTTGTTACTTTTTACGATTCATAGAGTTTGGGGATGCCACTTGTGGACATAGATAATGCAATTAAGGCATGATTGTTTGGTGCAAATGCAATGTTGATGTGGAGCAAGAGCACAAAAGGTCCCTTTTTCATCTTCTTTATGGTTTTTGCAAAGGTGTTCAAGATGGAATGAGTTCCAACAACTTTACAAATGATCGTTTGAGTGCCATAGATTTAGCTAAATCGACCACTTAAGTTACTCAACCATAGTGGCCACTTAAGTACCATATATTTTTTAAAAGTGACCACTCTCCTTCCTCAATTTTTGAAAAATGATCACTTAGGTTCCTCAATTTTTGAAAAGTGATCACTTAGGTTCACTTTTTTAGATCATTCACCAATCGTTATTCACCTATTTCAGGTTTACTTGCTTTCTTAAATTATGTGCTCTTGTTCTTCACTTGTATCAGCTATACAATACCAACTATCTTGATACCACAAGCCCATACCTCACTCGGCTACAAATGCCACTACACCAATAACATAATCATTGCTACTCAATGGTGCTGCATGATCTTACATCATGTTACAACAACAACAATAGCGAGAGCCTGTTCAATAACATAAAATCAAGAAAATGTTACTACTAAACACACTAACAAAAAATGAAGCAAAGAGAACTCCTAACAATATTGATGCTTAACACATAACCAACCAAACCAAAATGTAGTAGTAAACACCAAAATATTGCTGCAGATGTTTATCAAGACAAAACGCAGCAATATTACACTCATTACCACATTGTTGCGAACATATATCAATCAAGTTGCAGCATTAACATTAAACACAATTCTAACAAATTTGAAATTCTAAAAGAAACATCAACAAACATCATCTCCTCCATCGGATCCTCCCATCACCAAGCCAAACAACCTTGTCACTTTCTTTTTTCCTTCAAAGGCTTCGCTTGATTCATGATCCTAGCACTCTTCCGAATTGGAATTATATTCAGACCCCCGCATTGCTATCTCCTTTTTCACTATCTTATCTTATGGAGGAGCCATTCCCTTGCTTGGATGTTCAGTGTACTTTTGTATTGTCTATAGTTGAACTCACTGTTCTTCTTGAACCTGAGCAGAAGGTTGTGTAGTGACATTTGCAAGACATTTGACCGAGATGGAACTAAACTTGGGGAAGGAGCTTCTTTTGTAGCCGGCCTTTTTACCCTCTATTTTGGAGATGGCATTGATTGTTTTTTTTTCCGCTTGTGCTCAAGTAACCATTGATTGGTTTATTAGTGCCTCCTCTTGGCTTCTTTGTAACGGTGCGATCGATTCTTAAGTTGGTCCTCCTTCGATATCAAGACTTCTAAATTTCTCCCTAGCTACGGCCATATAACTAATTCAGCTACCATATCAATCAAATGTCATATACTAAATGTATAGTTCTTTAAAAAAAGTTAACATTCAAAATCGTCATGCCGGGGTTCATGTATGTCAATCCATAGCCATGCCTAATCCTTTTTCCAATTGCACCATATGTACATTGTGGTACACAAATTTGAGGAATGTGTTCAACTGCTCTCCTTTTAACTTGCAAAAAGATAGAAAGCAATCAAGTTAATGCGTTAACGATTTACTAATCAAAAGCAAAGATAATAACAAACAACTTAGCGGATATTCCCTCCTCTATTGTACACTACTGGACTGAGTTAGGTCCGGAGTTGGAACCGTATAGATGCTTATGTTGACCTATGGTGTCCCCGCATGAGTTTCACGAATGTCTTCACCGGGTCTCCTTCAAACTCCGCAAAAAGAAAGCAATGAAGTCGGTGCTCCAACGATTTACAGATAAAAAGCAAGGACAATAACAAATAGCTTGTAGCATATTTCTTCCTCTACTACACACTTGTGGACCGAGTTGGGTTTGGAGTTGGAACCGCATGGCCGCTTGTGTTGCCCCGTGATGCCCCCGTATTATTGGCTTGTGTTGTCTCCGATTGTTGCTCTTGTTCACCATTATATTCGAGACTCTTTATCTCCAATTACCAACTTCCCACCGTAGAAAACGTTGATCTGCAGTCGTATCACCCATACCGACACTATTTTTCAAAAAATAATTATTTCTATAATAGGGATTGCAAGACAAGCAATATTAACATGTGGACACCAGATTTTTTTATCGACTTTTTCAGTTTAATTTTTAAAATTCATAAACAATTCATAAAACGTTGAAAAATTGAAAACTCAACTCTGGGACCTTGGCCAAGCCTAGAGAATCATTTTTGAACAAAACATAATTTTTCATATTTTTGCATTTTTTTATATTCTCCGAAAATAGAAAAATGCTTGAAAATTCATAAAAATTAGCATTTAAGGTCAGAAAAATATGCAAAAATAGCCAATATTTTTATTTTAATTTCCTTTTTATTTTTGACTTGTTCAAATTTAAAAAATTTGATTCGGGACCCCATGCCTCTTTATTGAGCATAGTCCAAAATCGAGCCAAAAATTACAATTTAAGTAATTTATTTTGCAATTTTTGCATTGTTAGAGTCATGACATTCAATTTTAATATCCCGAACTTCAATTTTGTCTAATTTCCTCCTCAATTACATGAATTCGGCAAAACTGCACAAAATTCTTTCAATTTAGTCATTGGGTTTTAATTGAATTGAAATTAATCAAAATCTAGGGACTTCCATGCAAAGGTAAGACCTCTACCTTATGTTGTTCAACCTTTTGAATAGATTGGCATGGGTATTTTGATCCGAATTAGCCGTCTAAGCCTTTAATTGCTCACTTTTAATTGTCGGATCTTGTGAGCAAATTGGGAATTTTGTTCAATTTGCAATATAATTTTGGGGAAAATGGTATTTTTGAATAAAATTAATCATGTTGATTCCAATTATATGGTTTAATTCAAAAAATTTAGAGGGGGCAATTTGGTGATTTCAAGTCGCCCGTGTCCGCCGAGTCAACCAAAATCCGACCCATAGACCCGGCGACCTTCCCCTTTTTCTTCCCCATTTCCCGCGCAATTTGACGCTTTACTGAGTTGGATTTTCATCGCGAAATTGACAGATCGATCGTCCATAATTGGAGGAGCTTGTGGAGGGCTTTTGCTCGTCACCTCGTACAACGTTGATGGGGAGTGGACTCGGAGCAAATGATTACCGGAGGAGTTCCGGGCGCAGCCGATCGGTGCCACGGTCACCTGTGAAAGTCAACCTTCATAGACCATCCAAATTAACTTTCAATTCACGTATGCCGGAGGTGCAAATGGTCTTGACGGAATTCCCCACCATCCCCTCGCTGTTGACGTGCCAAAATATACGTGATGGCACGTGCATTTCAAGTCGGTGAAGGTTGTTCGATCGCACGCCAATTTCAAAATGCAATATAGCCAATTCGACGAGCATTCTAGATAGGGGACTAGCATTCTGTTCACACACAACTAACGGAATAAAGAGAGAGAGTGAGAAAGAGGAAAGAGAAGCTCTCAACAAACGCTCTCATCGAAGCTTCAAGCCGTTCCTATTGAAGTTTTTCACCAGCAATTTAGACCAAATCGAGCCATGCGAACACTTCCAGAAGCTCGCTTAACCTTCAAGGAGTAGATCGCCACCAATTTCACAACTCGACACCTCCTAAAACGATGAGTCAAAGTCTCAAGCTTCATACTATGCTCGCGTGGCATCTAGTATCTTCAATCATCATTCTTGAAATTTTTGTTGTCTTTTGACCTTTGAACTATGCTTGAGCCCGATCGCAACTCGTTTTTGCATCGATTTTGCTTGAAATACACAAGTCGAACCTCCAACCTTCGTCGGACCTATCGAACATTGGTCAGCCATTTTTGGCGATTGAGAGCTCGAGGTAAGTTTTCTTAGCTCTATGCGATGCTTCGTGTGAATGAATTGTATTGTTATACTCTGGTTTGTGAGATTCGAACATGCCATGTCCATGCTGTACGAGCTTCACCATGGTGATTTTGTTGATGATATTGCTTGATTTTGATATATATGATAGAGCAGAGTTAGGCGAGTCGATTGGTGGTGGTTTGGTGTCGATTGGTCGAGGTCTCACCGTCGATCAACGGCGGAGAAACCTCGACTGTTCATTTTACGCTTGGTCTCGCGAAGAATACTTTGCTAACGTGGCACGGTTGACCAATTAGCATCCTAGGTGACACCGATGTGGCGCCACGTGGCATGATACGTGGCGTACACGTTGAATTGGCCGTTAGGATTAGTTTGATTAAATAAAATCGATCGAACAGCTTAGTAGGGCGCCACATGGTTAGATGGGGGCCGTCGGATTAATAATTATATTTTTAGAATTTTGAATTTTTTTTAGATTTTTCGAAAATTAAAAATGGAAGATACGACGGTGTTTTAGGCCGTGAGAGATCCGATGGCCAGTAGCTTGCCATATGGTTCAATAGGAGCCGCAGGATTAGATATTAGTTTTTTTGATATATTCCGATAAATAGTTTAGAATTTCCAAAAAATAAAAAAATAAAATGATCGGACGGTGGGGAGTCTTGCCACGTGTCCGATCTAAGAATTTTAGAAAAAAAAGCTTTTCAAAATTAAAAATGATTTTTGGATAATAAAAGATAAAATTTTTTTATCCGACGGCAGAGAATTAGTCTCACCGTGAGATCTCGGCCGTAGGTTTAGTATGCGGATCAAATGGCCGAGAGTTAGTCTCTCCGTTCGATCCCGACCCATCCATTTGAGTAATCGGATCGGATGGTCTAAGATTAGTCTTCATTAGATCCCGAGCCATCCATTTCGGTAATCAAATCCGAAGATTGTGGCTTAGCCATGTGGGCAAATCTGGACCATAGGATCTAATATTATAATTTTAAATTCGAGAAATAGGTTAAAAAATTAGAATATAAAAAAATTAGAAAAATGGCATAAAGCGCGGTTTGGTGTGTCGCGCGGTCCGAATGTGGGTTTAGGCTTGGTTGACCCGATCCGATTTTAATAAAAAATAGAAAAAAATAAAAAAACAATAAAAAAAAGGAAACATAGTAAAATAAATCTAAAACAAATTTAGAAATATCGGGAAATTTTCCAAAAATATTCTAAAAAGTTACAAAAAATGTGAAATAGCCACATTCAATTGGCTTGATCCCAATTTGTGATTTTTAGGTCTCCGAGCCTTTTTCAAATGACCTTTCGCGCCCCTCAAGGCATTTAGCTTTCACATTTTCCGAACCAACCCTTGGGTTTTGGTTGAATCTTCCCTAAGCCTATAGGGCTATACTAAGCTTGCCATGTTGATTTGATTGTTTGGTTTGATATCATTTATTCTCACATGTCATTGATTCCTTAATTTACGCACTTAAGTTTTTTGATTGTGATTGATAGGATAGAAATTCTCAATCCGCATGATACCCATAGGTCATTAGAGCCTACCTCACCCCCCTTTGAGCATATATATGAATTCTTAGGCTAGAAAAACACTTAAGCCGATACGAAAAAGGGTGTCGATGGCATTTCTCGAAGTAACAAGATCCCCGTATCCTTTTCTCTAATTTTTTGCGGAATCAATTGGTATCTCTCAATCATTCAATAGGGTTTTTCGATCATACCCTCCAAGAAATGATTGGTGGCGACTCGATGGCACGTACACTACGTACATGTCACCCGACTACACTAAGGTTGACCTCGATTTTAATTCCTTCCCACAGTCACAACTTGGGTAATGGGCCTTGGCGGGGGCTCACGTCCAAAATCCAACCATCGGGAGTTAGATGACGACGACCCATTAACCCTCGAGAGCGTTTGATCACCACAAGGAAGCCTTGGAAGGGTCGCAACACACTTGGCGACTCGCTGGAGAATTTAATAGGATCTCGGGCCGATTAAAAAGCTGAGGGTTTTCTAACCTTGTCTTTTGCGAGATGTGCTTGAAGGTGAGGTAAGTCCCCTAAGAAAATGTGTTAAATGTTGATGTAGATTAGGAGTTATAAGGGGTGGCGTCTTTGTCGACATGTTTTGTGTAGATTTGGAGTTTGAATTGAGTGTTTACTTTATGCACATTTGAAGTGCTTATTTGACTATAAATTGTTGTACGTGACTTGCATATTTTGAGGATCACGAAACTCCACATGTTCAAGAGCCTAAACCCAAGCTGCGAAACACCCCTAGGTCGCCATAGATAGGGATTGATATGCAAAGCTCTTGCGTTTGATTGCGCTTGGGTTGACCATACTTAATTTGGCTCATTATGCGAAATTGTTAAACCTACCCACTTGTTGTTTGATTGCGCTTGTGGGCGGCTCCTCAACTTGTGTAATGGGAACCTTCTTAGGTCTATACCCAAGCTATTTTGATTTCTAGAGTTAAACCCTTCACTTGTCTCATGCGCGTGTGAATTGAAGGTTGGTTTACCTAAAACCCAAAAAAAAAAAAAAGAGTATCACCTGGTTGGTAAGACTTTTTCGATTCGAGCTTGTCATTTAAATTTTTACCTATTCCGCATTGTACATATCATGCATCATTAAAAAGCATGTCATGCATCACATTGAAAATTATTTAAGTGATTGGTTGGATAGCCGTCTTTAGGATAGAGAGATGGTTTCCCGAGTGGGATGGAGGCTCCTACTATAGCTATTTATGAAGAGTATCAATTTGAGTCAAAGTTGGAAATGACCAAAAAGAGCATTTTTTAGATCCCGCTCAAGATCAAGAAACGCCTTCGTGCAATCAAGACTACCCCAAAGCATTCCCCGATCAAGAAAATCGATCGATCCGAAAATAGAGCAAGCATTGCATGAATGGTGCATGAAAATAACATAGCTAAATCGCACATTTAAGATTGCTCCATATTACTCCATCAATGAGAGGAACGAGGTCGTTGGAGATAATTTCCACTTCCCCGGATTGGTGGAGATCTCATCTCGATGAGGATTCGATATCGGCCAAATCTAAACCGGGGCATCTTTGTGATTGCTAGAGTCTCGATTTACTCGTCCTTATTTTGAGATTGTACTCTTATGTTAGATTGACATTTCGAGTATGATTACACTTTTTCCCTAGATTTGGATATATTAGAAATCATTTGAGATGTATTTACATCATCTAGGTTTATTTGTCATATTATGTCATGATGGCTTTCTTTTCAATCACTTTAGTGGTTCTAGTCAATTACATAACATCTTTATGTGAAATGTGGTTTAAAACTCTTTATTTGATTCCTTTTGATCAAATAAGAGCTTTTAACCCTTATTTCACCAAAAGATGACATGAGATTGAATTAGTGCACTTGCATAACATTTACATCTCATTGCACATATCAAACATGAAAATCCGTGATAATTGATTCTATGATCACTCTTTCATTCATAAGCGACAAATGGGAATAGAGACATCAAGATCATCCTAGTCCCATGCAAAGAGCTCATGCAATGGTGGAACCAACTCGATGTGATCGACCAAGCTTATGTGAAAGGCCATTTGGGGAGATTGGTAAACTTGATCAAAGTAAGGTACCAACCCGCTCTCATTCAACTGTTAGCAAGATCCTAGGATCCCAAGATCATGACTTTCAACTTTCGATGATTGAAGTTGACCCGACTTTGGAGGAATATACCGCCATCATAGGAGCTCAATTTGTCAAACATATAGCTCAAGCCCCACTTGACATGAATCCTACTCAACTTATCGAAATTCCTTCGACTCAAAGTTTTCGAGATAGAAAAAGTTTAAAAGTTCCATTCCGGCAAGTTTACCTTGTCATACCTCGTTGATAACTATTCTTCGATTCCAATCAATTTTGGTTAAAGATCGGGTAAAGTGTTCATCTTAGCATTCTTCATGTTCGTTCTATTTCCCACTTCTAGAATGACCTTCGATCCTTCTAGAGTTCACATAGCTCAACAAACCTCTACCTATTAGGATTACTCTTACATGATCCTAGCTCGGACCTTCCTTTCTCTAAACCGCTTTCAAACTTCATTAAAAGGTACTTTGCAATCCTCCAACGGACTACTCCACGTGTGGTTTGTCTCTCACGTTAATACATTTGGGCTCAAAGTAGGGTGTTATGAGATTAGCGAACATTTCCATCCTTTAAGATCTTTTCTCAACCGTTAATCCTTGGTCCCAAACCATTCTTTTAAGAAATGGTTCGATATGCTTGAAAAACTAGAGCCCGAGCACCTACGGTCGCGGTTGACTTGGCCAAAACTACTTGAGGTGCGTATCAATGGAACAGATGGAGACCCGATTCTTCCGATAGGTTTGACGGGTGATGTTGCATATTATCTCATTCGAGTGGTTAGGCAATTTGGCATACTTCAGGAGATCCCACCCGATGCTCGTCCCTAGAGTTTTTTCGTTTGATTTACCACGAGGAGAGCTTACCGAGAAGATGAAGGTTCTTTATCAAGCGAAGATTAAAAAGATTATCCATGCCTTGAACAATACACCCCTACAAGAGGTACAATGTCCGGATCATTTGGATGGAGAGATGAACATCCATCGTGCTTTTGAAGTGTATATCAAAAAGTTCAAAGAGTTTCGACAATCTCTGGGTCGAGCCATACGTCCTTGAGTGCATATCACCTCGAATTGAAGAAGTGGAGCCCTATGTCCCCGAGTACATCATACCGCATGTCCCCGGGGTAGAGCCGTACATTCCCGAACATTTAGAGCCACCGATACTTGAAGGAGGCGATGATCCTTATCTATGGGACTTGGACGAATCAAAAGATTAGGTGGAGTCCATGCGTCCTCGGCTTGGATAGATTGATTCCCCATTAGTCTTAGCATGTTGATGTTGCATTTATCATCTTTTGAACACTTTTGAATGATTTGAGTTGTAATAAATGCATCTATTCTCGTTTATGCATTTTAGATATATTCATCATCACTTAGAAAGATCAATTATCATGGATTAATCTTCTTTTAATAACATGATTATCTATGACAAATGGCGAAAAGGACCATTTTGATGTAGTCAAGGCTCATCAATGGGTCTTTTCCCTCATTAGCCTTAAATAAACATGGTATTGAGGAGAACTTTAAAGTCCTATGCCATGAATATTAATTCGTCCAATTCTAATTAATATCTTGGAAAATAGGTGATATATCGCCACGAGGACCGGTAGTAAAACAAGACGACTAAGAATGGAGCAAGAGGATCCCGCTCCTCGTGTAACTCGGCTTGGAAACACAAATGAATATTGTGGCAACGATAGTTGCAAAATTGAAAGCAAAATTGATTGTAACCCAAGGGAAGTACCCGACTAGGGTAGGAGCCAAGTGCTCAACCTAGTCCATCTCATAACCCCGACTAGGGTCATCTAGTTGATTCAACTTTGAATACTGAAGCACCGCGAAAAGCTCCTCTTGTACTTATTGACATGGAAAAATAGGCTCCTAAAGCTGAGGAAGAGGTTAAGAGGTTGGCCAAAATAGATAAATTCCTAGCTAGTCAAGGATACGAGTTATCCATATTTGATAAGGTGACATCGTTCACTAAGATCGAAGTCCCCGTTGATTATGAAAACCCGACTTCGTAAGGAAGTCTAGTAGGACCGGATGTCCCAAAGAGCATTTGAAGTACTACCTAAGCCGAATGGCCCAATACTCGGATAGCACCCCACTATTGGTGAATACTTTCCAAGAAAATTTAGTCAAGGCGGCCTTTAGCCTGGGTCATTGAGTTGGAGCCTAAAAGCCTTGTCAGTTGGGACAAACTTACTGATGAGTTCCTTCGATAGTACAAATTTGACATGTTGATTGCATTCACTAGAGAGGATTTGCTAAGGACGTCAAAAGGGAAGAATGAAGGTATTCGAGCCTACGCTCGAGATGGAAAGCCTTCGCAATTCAAGTAAAGCCACTAGTCCCAAAAAAGGAATTGATTGATCTCTTTGTAAAAGCACTACCTTTCGAGTTCTTTGACAAGTTAAGCACTTATGGGTGCCAAATGTTTGCGCCCTTGATAAAGGTGGTAGAATGTAACGAATGGGCTTTAAGAGAAAAGAAAATATCTAACACTGCGTTTAAGTGTCAATATCCCGTAAGAAGAGAAAGGGAGCGGATCGAAGATGTAGCCTTTGTTCTCAATCCTACTAAGTCTAAAAAAATTCCAGAACTCAACTCCAACTCAAGGGAGTACATCCTAAACTGCGCTGAAAGCATCTCGAACCAAAGACGAAAACACTAGTTTTCGCACCACTCCCACGTCCTCTATCGAAGCTCTTACCTATGCTTCTTGGGGGATGTTTGATCGCCAAAGAGCCACCAATGGTGAATCCTTCCAAGTTCCATGGGTTTGATGAAACTTAATCTTGCGCTTACCATGTAGGTGAAAATGGACACAATGTGGACAACTCTCTCGCGTTTAAGTATAGAGTTCAAGCCTTGATAGATGGTGGAATCCTGGAGTTTGATAAGACAAAATCGAATGTACAACAAAATCCTCTACCAGAACATCACGAGGTGAACGCGATATTTGAGGACGAGCAAGATGAACAACCGAAGTTTACGGTTCATATCAAGCAACTGCAAGAAGTCCTAGATATCGCATCCCAGATCTAGAGGAAGGAAACATCTCTAAAGAGCGAGAAGATATCATGCTTAGAGAAGATGGTTAGTTTGGGCATCATTGGAAGAATGGACGACTGTGCCTTCAAGGGGATGTATGTGAAGGTAGATGCAATCTCCGACGACTTCATGATGAGAGCTACGAGAGGAGAAATATGGAGAGTTCCTTATGGATACCTAATGAACATTAAAGATGAAGATACAAACAAATATGAAGAATGTCTAGAAAGGGCTCGAAAGGGAGATAGGAGATTCTTGCAAGAGGCCTTACGCAAAGGCAATGTAATTAATAATTTGAACCCAGATAGCGAGGCTAGAACTTTAAATTTCTATATTCCGCTCCTTTGAGTTTCTTCGTAGATTCGAAAGATATAGTCCCCAATGGCTGGAGTGGAATGGACGACGTAGATGAAGCGTTTGTTGGGACAATGGATGAAGAACCCGTCCAGGAGAATCCTATAAACGAACCAAAGGAGTTGGACGGCCATATTAGAATGTCAAACATAGAGACTCACATGCGTAATCTAGCTAGCATGGTGTTTGAATTGACTTGTCTAGCAACGCGACTTAATGAACGGAAAGTTGAGGAAGGCATGCAAGCACTCGAGATGCGAAAGGCGATCGAAACATAGAATCATCGCATGGCTGACTTATAGGAGCAAAGTGTAATGAGCTATCCGGTAAGGTATCTGAATTGAGGGAGCTTATAATTCCTATCACTCGGGTAAGGAATATCCCATCACAAAGGCCAAGTTCAAAGGTGACATTTTCAACAAAGTACGGTGGTACTGGATGTCTTCGGCCCACATTTCGTATTATCTTCGTAAGATGGTCGACACCATGTGGATGATGAAGCTCTCATCCATAACTTCAAGTTTAGTTGGACTGGATCTATGTCACTATGGTTCCAATCCATCGATTTAGATTGGGTTCCCAACCGGGAAGATCTATCGAGCAATTTGTATGATAATTTGAAACCTGGCTGAAAAGATATGTTAGTAGGACTGATATACTCAATATAAAGAAAGGTGAAGACGAGAGTTTCGAACTCTTCGCCCGAAGATGGAAGAAACAAGCAAATAAGATGCAACCCCCATTGTCCGAGAAGGAAACGGTGGAGTACGTATCGAAGTCACTTCCCGCGGAATACCTTAATCGCATGTATGCTTATTGGTACCACTCTTTTGAGCAACTCGTCGACATAGGCATAAGAGTGGAAGGTATAATACCAAGGGTTAAACCGGAACGTCGAGGCGATTTGGAGAAAGAAGGCTAGAAAGCCCCTTATGAACTAAACATTCCCACGGATATAATTCTAAGGATATTCACAAGGATGAATTGGTTGGAGTAAAAGAATCTCTAACTCCCTTTGTCATCAACATAGATAAAGTGGATGCAATGAGTGTGGAAGAAAATGAACTCTTTAGCAAGTTGATGATCATCAAGATCAATGATGATGGGTCGACGTAAGTAGGGAAGGATCATAATGAAATGATCAAAGCAAGAAAGATCAAGATTCCGCCGAGTGGAATATTATCCGAAAACGGTATCCCGAGACTATGGAACCGGCGAGATAGACACCATGATGAGGTTTGGAAGATGTTATGCACCGAGGAGGGTGAACCAGAGAAAAGAATACCGACTAAAGAGAACGTAAAGGAGCTCTAGTCCGTCGTAAAGATGAGTGAATACTTTGATCACATGTGCGTTTATGGGTACCACTCTTTTGAGCACCTTGTCGACATAGGCGTTAGAGTAGAAGGTATAACACGAAGGGTTAAAATGGAACATCAGAGGCGATTCAGAGAAAGAAGGCTTGAAAGCCCCTTATGCACTAAACATTCCCACGTGATATAATTCGAGGATATTCACGAGGGTGAATTAGTTGGAGAGCTCCCTTTGTCATCAACATAGACAAAATGGATGCGATGAGTGTGGAAGAAGATGAACTCTCTAGCAAGTTGATGGTCATCAAGCTGAATGATGACGAGTCGGACGAACTAGGGAAGGATCATACGAAATGATCAAAGCAAGAAAAGATCAAGATTCCGCCGTAGAATATGATCCGAAAGCGGTATCTTGAGACTATGGAACCGGCGAGATAGACACTATGATGAGGTCTAGAAGATGTTATGCTCGAGGAAGGGTAAACCAAATAAAAGAATATCGACTAAAGAGAACGTAAGGAGCTCCAATCCGTTGTAAGGACAAGTGAATACTTTGATCACATGTGCGCTTATCGGTACCACTCTTTTGAGCACCTCGTCGACATAGGCGTAAGAGTGGAAGGTATAACACCAAGGGTTAAAATGGAACGTCGGAGGCAATTCAAAGAAAGAAGGCCGAAAGCCCCTTATGCGCTAAACATTCCCACGGATATAATTCGAGGATATTCACGAGGACGAATTGGTTGGAGTGATAGAAACCCCAACTCCCTTTGTCATCAACATAAACAAAGTGGATGCGATGAGTGTGGAAGAAGATGAACTCTCTAGCAAGTTGATGGTCATCAAGCTGAATGATGACGAGTTAGACGAAGTAGGGAAGGATCGAGAATGAAATGATCAAAGCAAGAAGATCAAGATTCCACCAAAGTGGAATATGATTCAAAAGCGGTATCTTGGGACTATGGAATTGGTAAGATAGACACAAGTGATGAGGTCTGGAAGATGTTATGCATCGAGGGAGGGTGAACCAGAGAAAAACATACCGACAAAAGAGAACATAGAGGGGCTCCAGCTATCGTAAGGACTAGTGAATACTTTGATAGTATGTGCGCTTATGGGTACCACCCTTTTGAGCACCTTGTTTACATAGGCATAAGAGCTGAAGGTATAATACGAAGGGTTACATTGGAACGTCGAGGCGATTTGGAGAAAGAAGGCTAGAAAGCCCCTTATGAGCTAAACATTCCCACGGATATAATTCTAAGGATATTCACGAGGATGAATTGGTTGGAGTAAAAGAATCCCCAACTCCCTTTGTCATCAAAGTAGACAAAGTGGATGCAATGAGTGTGGAAGAAAATGAACTCTCTAGCAAGTTGGTGATCATCAAGTCGAATGATGACGAGTCAAATGAACTAGGGAAGGATCATACTGAAATGATCAAAGCAAGAAGATCAAGGTTCCGCCAAGGTAGAATATGATCCGAAAGCGGTATCTTGAGACTATGGAACTGGCGAGAAAGACACTATGATGAGGTCTAGAAGGTGTTATGCTCGAGGAAGGGTGAACCAAATAAAAGAATATCGACTAAAGAGAACGAGAGGAGCTCCAATCCGTTGTAAGGACAAGTGAATACTTTGATCATATGTGCGCTTATCGGTACCACTCTTTTGAGCACCTCGTCGACATAGGCGTAAGAGTGGAAGGTATAACACGAAAGGGTTAAAGTGGAACGTCAAAGGCAATTCAAAGAAAGAAGGCCGAAAAGCCCCTTATGCGCTAAACATTCCCATGGATATAATTCTCAAGATATTCACGAGGATGAATTAGTTGGAGCGATAGAAACCCTAACTCCCTTTGTCATCAACATATACAAAGTGGATGCGATGAGTGTGGAAGTAGATGAACTCTCAAGCAAGTTGATGGTCATCAAGTCGAATGATGACAAGTCCGACGAAGTAGGGAAGGATCGAAATGAAATGATCAAAGCGAAAAGATCAAGATTCCACCAAAGGGAATATGATTCAAAAGCGGTATCCTGGGGACTATGGAATTGGTAAGAAAGACACAGTGATGAGGTCCGAAAGATGTTATGCATCGAGGAGGGTGAACCCGGAAAAGAATACCGACAAAAGAGAACATAGAGGGGCTCCAGCCTATCGTAAGGACGAGTGAATACTTTGATCGGATATGTGCTTATGGGTACCACCCTTGTGAGCACCTTGTCGACATAGGCATAAGAGCGGAAGGTATAATACAAAGGGTTAAAATGGAACGTTAGAGGCGATTCGGAGAAAGAAGGCCAAAAAGCCCCTTATGCGCCGAACATTCCCACGGTTATAATTCGAGGATATTGACAAGGACAAATTGGTTGGAGTGATAGAAACCCCAGCTCCCTTTGTCATCAACATAGACAAAGTGGATGCGATGAGTGTGGAAGAAGATGAACTCTCTAGCAAGTTGATGGTCATCACGCTGAATGATGACGAGTCGGACAAAGTACGGAAGGATCGAAATGAAATGATCAAAGCAAGAAAGATGAAGATTCCGCCAAGGGAATATGATTCGAAAGCGGTATCTTGGGACTATGGAACCGGCGAGATAGACACCGTGATGAGGTCTCGAAGATGTTATGCGCCAAGGAAGTGTGAACCAGAGAAAAGAATACCAATTAAAGAGAACATAGAGGAGCTCCAACTTATCGTAAGGATGAGTGAATATAAAGTCATAGAACAACTTCGGAAGATGCCCGCTCAAATTTCGCTCTTGGATCACTTTATAAACTTTGAGAAGCATAAGAACGTTCGATAAATGTGCTGAATGAGATACACGTTCCGGAGACTATAAATGAAGTCCAGGTGGAGGACTTCATCGGTTTAGTAGTATTAAAAGATCGGATCTCCTTATCGGATGAAGTCTTCCCTAGAGAAGGACGAGCATATAATAAGGCTTTATACATCTCCGTGAGGTGTCCGGGGAAAAGAGGTACCTCATATTTTGACTCGATAACGGATCGTATTCAACCTATGTCCCTTAAATACTCTAAAAAGTCCGGGGATATCTCAAGACACAATAAAAAGGTCGAAAGCAACTATCCGCTCGTTTGAAGGAGTTTCGAAGCATGTAGTTGGAGAAATTAAGTTAGATGTTATGGTGGGCCCGATCAGATTCTCCATTCCATTCTAAGTGTTGGATATTTCAAGTGCTTTCACCATACTTTTAGGAAGGCCTTGGATACACATATCTAGAGTAGTACCTTCGAGTCTCCATCGAAGGTCAAGTTTGTGATAAACGAAGCCTTGATCACCATTCACGGCGAAATGGGATATAGAGGCCGAATTAGCGATATAGTTCCTTACATGAAGTCATAGAAGGAAGAAGAGTTGAGCTATCATACCTTCGACATCATGACTATCATGCATGTACCGTCTAGAACCAAGATTGCTACACTTGACTTCTCCCGGATCTGCTATAATGGTTGGAAAGGTACTTCGATGAGTGGATACATCCCCCGAACCGGACTAGGAAAATACAGTCAAGGCATTACTCATCCTCCGAATTTGAAATCAAACGACCATAAGGTCGCTCCGGTTTATAGAGGAGATATCGATCATTATGGAGGTCGAGGCCCAAGTCGAGGTAGAAACTGTGGACACCATGGATGCCATGGAAGTCGAAACGATCAATTCATTAGCTCTAACTCTTAGAAAGGCCAAGGAAGGATGTTTGATAGCCCGTTGAATGAGATATTCTGCAAGAATACTAAGTGGCTTATAGATAAAGAGGTTCTCACCGATGAAGAACCAGGACCTCTACAACCCTTTCATGGATGAGCGGGTATATGTAATCATCGAATGGCTCGAGGACGATGCTCCTATTCTTGAGTAAAGAGACTACTTTTGAACTCTCTCTTTAGCGCATTTAATACTTGCATTTAATTTCATGCAATTTTCAATTCGGTCATTCCATTTTCTTTAGGGTACCCTTGAATCCTTTACTTGTCGGTTCAAGAAGTACATATTGTAATGTCGTTTTCTGCATCAATCAATAAAAATTTCAAGCTTTATCAAGTATATATGGAATCACAAATCAGTCCAATAATGATACTTGTCTTCATGATAAAATCGAAACTTGAAGTCCGATTTGCCATATGAATCCCGATTTCAAAAACGTTTTGAGAACCAAGATGTCCGATGAGATGAGGATTATTTCTCTTTCTTTTTCCTCCAAATTTTTTGAAATGAATTTCAAAACGATTTTCATAAAATCATGCATTGTTAATAGTTGTTGTAACCTCCTAACTATCCTTCTAGCATTTCGGGCATATCATTCCTCCGATGCATAACAGGTTATTATATGACTTGAGTCATCAAGATGACTATTCTTATGAAATTGTCGAGGAGGAAAATAATCAGGCACATGTTAAGCGAGATTGGAGTCATTATGAAGAATTTAATCCGTTCACAGTCGAGAATATAGTTACAAATCAATTTGGGGATGCTGAAAATATCGAGAAGTGAAAATCAAAGAAAGATTAACCTCATTTGAAGCCTCTAAAATGATCAATTTATTAAAAGAATATCAAGATGTTTTCGCCTGGTTTTACATTAACATGCTCGGGTTGGATCCAGTTATTGTGGAATATGCATTACCCACCGATTCGAAAATTCCTCCTAAGAAACAGAAGTTGAGAAGGATGAAACCCGAACTTTCAAAAAAGATTGAAGAAGAAGTAATGAAGCTTCTTAGTGTAGGATTCATCGAAGTTATCTCATACCCCAAATGGATTGTTAATATCATCCCCGTGATGAAGAGTTAGGGTCTGTGTGGATTATCGAGACTTAAACAAGGCAAGTCCGAAGGATGACTTCCCATTACTACACATTGATGTCCTGGTCGATAGCACACCTGGATTCGAATTACTCTCGTTCATGGATGGATTCTCTGGATATAATTAGATCTTCTTAAAAGAAGAGGATAAAGTTAAACTGCATTTATAACTCCATGGGGAACCTTATGTTATAAGGTACGCCTTTCGGATTGAGAAATGCTAGGGCCACATATCAAAGGGCAATTGTGACCCTCTTTCATGATATGATGCACAAACAAATTGAAGTATACGTGAATGACATGATAACTAAGTCTAAAGCTGGAGAAGACCATGTCCAAGTATTGAGGAAATTATTTGAGCGGCTTCGCAAGTTTAAACTGAAGCTAAATCCCTCGACATGCATATTCGAAGCTAGATCCGGAAAATTACTTGAATTTGTGGTGAGTAGCCAGGGAATTGAAATTGATCCTTTAAAGATCAAAGCCATATGGGAAATCGATACTCCTACCACAAGAAAGGACGTGAGGAGTTTATTGGGAAGGCTGAACTACATAGCCAGATTCATATCACAACCGTTTGAAGCCATTAAGCCATTCTTTAAGCTCTTGAAGAAAGGCACAAAACTAAGATGGGATTGTGTATGCCAACAAGCGCTAGACAAGATTAAAGAATATCTTGTGTGACGTCCAACCTAGTACCACCCATCCCAAGTGTCCCTTTGATATTATATGTGACGATCCATGGTGAGTTGTTAAGTGCGTTATTGGTACAAACAAGTCCCAAAGATGGAAAAGAAAGGGCGATTTACTACTTGAGTAAGAAACTTATTATATCTCGAAGCTAGCTACCCAAAAGTCGAAAGGACTTGTGTTGCATTGGTTTGGGTGCTCCATAGATTGAGATAGTATACTCTCCATTATCATATCAAGCTGGTCACTAAAAATGACCCAATCAAGTATCTCCTTGAAAAGCCAGCTCTAGTTGGTAGAATGGCTAAATGGCAAGTACTCCTATACGAGTTTGATATTAAAAGTTCTCCCCAAAAATCGATGAAGGGAAGAGCCATCGCTGATTTATTAGCAGAAAATCCTCAAGAGCACCAAAGCTTTGAAGAAGAAGGAATTGAGGATCCTATCCGGAGCATATCAGGAAATAAATGGACCATGTATTTTGATGGTGCCGTAAACCTTTTCGGATCAGGAAATAGGACAATTTTAATATCTCTAGAGGGTCAACATTACCTGGTTTATGCAAAGTTGGTATTTCCGTGCACCAACAACATTTCGAATATGAAGCTTGCATTCTTGGTCCGCGACTAGCCATTTCAAGAAAGGTACACAAATTACAAGTATATGGAGATTCAATGCTTATCATCCTGCGAGACACAAGGAGAATAGAAGACAAAAGACTCTAAACCTATGCCGTATCATAAATTCTTGGAGAGACTAGCCAAGGAGTTCAATGACGTAACTTTTGAATACTTGTTAAGAACTCAAAATCACTTTGCTTGGTAATCGAAGAAGGATTCAATGGAGAACCCTAATATCACGATATCAAGAACTACCTCTTGAAAGGTGAGTTTCCTCAAGACAGGTTCGCCAAGTGAGAAGAAGTACATCACGAAGGTAGCCTCCAAATTCTTCCTAAATGGACAACTTCTCTACAATAGGTATTTTGATTCGGTCTTGCTAAGGTGCATAGACGCCAAGGAAGCCAACTTGATTATGAAAGAGATTCATAAGGGAGATGTGGACCACACTTGAATGGCCATCTCCTAGCTAAGAAAATCATGAGACTTGGATATTATTGGATGACCATGAGGTCTTACTACAACCAACATGTGAGATCTTGCCACCAATGCCAAGTATAAAGCGATAGAATTAATGCACCTCTAAATGAGCTACATCGGATGTCCGAAGCTTGGCCATTCTCCATATGTGGGGTATTGATATGATTGGGCCAATCAATCTAAAAGCTTCAAATGGACATCACTTTATCGTGGTAGCAATAGACTACTTCACCAAGTGGATTGAAGCTAACTCGTATGCTAATGTCACGAGTAAGAACGTGGTAAAGTTCATCAAGAGAGACATCATCTCTAGGTACGGAATCTCTCAAGCAATCATCACGGACAATGGTTTAAAATCTAAACAACAAGGTGGTCGATGGCCTATTAGGTCATTTCAAAGTCAAACACCTTAACTCATCCCCATACCCTTCATAAATGAACGAACTTGTGGAAGCGCTAATAAAAAAATTATGAGGATTTTGTCTAAAACAGCTAAGAGATACCGAATTGGCACGAAAGACTACCGTATACGCTAATAGCATATCATACTTCAATCCACACTTCAACCGGGACAACACCCTATTTTCTAGTATATGGTATGGAAGCAATCCTACGTGTAGAAGTTGAGATTCCATCTTTAAGAATCCTATCTCAAGCTAAACTCTCGGAGACCGAATGGATCGAGGCGTGAACAAATGAACTTGATTGAAGAAAAAAGTTTGAAAGCTATCTGTCATGGCCAAAGTTATACAAAAAAAAGTGGCCAAGTCTTTCAACCGGAAAATCAAACCTAGAAATTTTGAAGTGGGAGATCCGGTTGTGAGAAAAACACTACCTAATGCCCAAGATCCCGGAGGAAAATTTACCCCAAATAATGAAGGCCCTTATGGAGTGAAAAAGGTCCTACCAGGAGGAGCGCTCATCCTTGTAAATGCTAAGGGTGAAGAATTAACGAGTCCCGTAAATGTGGATGCGGTCAAGAAGTATTATCCTTGAAATGAAATCAAAAAGATTTGATGGTGCTTAGGCGCTTTTACCTCCTCGAACAATTTTCTACCTAATGAATGGTGAAAACCGCAACAAATGAACAACAATTCAGGATTTGAAGAATGTTTCTTTTTTCCGTGATATTATCCTTCAAATGTTATGTAGAATCAAGTCAATCATCGCCCCAAATAGCTTTCGAATAGATCTAATGGTTTTACCGCAGCTTTCACCTTCTAAGACGGTTTTCAATCGAATGAATTGCGAAAACCGCTAACAACCGAATAGGAATTCAAGTTTTGAAGAATGTTTTTTTCTATATTATTATTCTTCAAATATTGTGCAGAATCAAGTCAAGAATTGCCCAAAACATCTTCCGTGGTGATCTAATGATATTATGGCAGATTTACCTTCTAAAATGCTTTTCTACCAAATGAATTGCCGAAAAATGCTAACAACCGCACATGAATTCAAGTTTTGAAGAATGTTTCTTTTTCTATGTTATTATTCATCAAATATTATGCAAAATCCAATCAAGAATCGTCTATAATAGCTTTCGAGGAGATCTAATGATATTATGGTAGTTTTACCTTATAAAACACTTTTCTACCGAATGAATTGTCGAAAATCGCTGACAACCGAACATGAATTTACGTTTTAAAGAATGTTCTTTTTTCTATGTTATTATTCCTCAAATATTGCACGAAAACAAGTCAAGAATCGCCTCAAACAGCTTCCCAAGGGATCTAATGGTGCTTTGTTTTACCTCCTCAAACAATTTTCTACATGATGAATAGCCGAAAACTACAAATAACCGAACATCAATTCAGGATTTGAAGAATGTTTCTTTTTTCTATGTTATTATTCTTCAAATATTGTGTGAAATGAAGTCCGAATCGCTCAAATAGCTTCCGGAGCGATCCGATGGTACTTGTTCAATCTATCTATATTCAATCCATTAACACATACACCCATCCATTCATTTTTTGCTTGAATTTTCCTTGACACTTAAGCCGTGGGATCCTTCTCAATAAAAATCGAGGAACGAATTTCGGTGAAAGATATTCCTTGTCACAAAACAAGCAAAAGATTGGAAGAAATCTTTGTTGTTCTCTAATCTGTGATCCACTCATCTTCTTCCAAGATTTCTCTCTTCAATGAGTGTTGGAAGTTTGCTAGTTTGCATCATTTCGACGAGTGTTAGAAGTTTGTTACGTAGAGATTGTTTCAAGCCCAAAAGGGACTTCGACGCCAATTTTTGAGATCACCATTTCCCGGACAGAGGACATTTTCCCATCCACGATGGACGGAGGAGGGCCTTTTAGAAAGATCTCACTGGCCAACCATATCGCCATGGCTTGGCGAAGAGAGGTCAAGCTACGGTGCTCGGCCTCACCTGGTAATCCTTTGGCTGGTCGCCGAGCTCTGCAACCGGCTGGACATAGAACCCAAAAAGGGGAAGAAAAAAATAAAAAGAAAGAAAGAAAAAAGAAACGAAAAAATTCAAAAAAATAAAAAAAGTTTCAGAAATGATTAAAATATTAGGTCGCCAACCGGCCAAAGATCCAAGTTAGTGTCGGCAAGCCAAAATTCCCTAGATGCACTGAATTGGCACAATTGCAAATGTTTAGAATTGAATTGACACAATTGCAATAGATTTAAAATATTTTTGGTAATTTTCGTTTGACAAATCGTGAAAAGATTTAGAACTAAATTAATACAATTGAAAGGTTTAAGATTGAATTAGTCGTCGTATTATATGTTTAGGACTTTTCTCCCAAATTTTCTAATTCAACATATGATTGTAGAATACTTGGTAGAGGAGTATGATGAATCAACTCGATTCGCATGGGGTAATCTCTTAAAAAGGAGTACTTTATGCAATGACCATTTAGGGATGATAAGCTACTTAGGTATCACTCAATTCTCTCACCAACTCTCACTTCATACCATAACCTTGCAAAGTGCTATAAGTTTCCTAATTTGTAGTACTTCCTAGCTAGTGTTTTGAAAATCGTAACGGAGATCGTACCGGGCAAAGCATGAAAATAACTATCATATATACCGTCGCATAGGACTTCACAAGAATTCGTCTATAGTCGTGTTGGTAGAATTGCCCCCACTTATTTTGGAGGCCGTGGGGTTGAATCTTCTACGAAATCAAGCTGTTAGAACAAATGCTCGCCCAGTTCTAATGATAAAGTGACCGAATGTTTTCAAAGGGGTTAAAGATTCTAACTATGCTCTCTTCACTACAATTTAAGTTTTGTTAAATATTTCAACAGTTTCAAAATATTTTTAAATGACTTTGATAGAAGTTATAATGGCAATTAAAGTTATCATTATTTTGACAATCACGGAACGGCTCTCTAACCGATTTGTAACGTTTAATTTATTTTTTCAAAAATCCTCCATTATTTTACAACAGCTTACCAACGAGTTTATAACGGCTCTTTTTTGTTTGACTATAAAATCAACTTCACAAGATATACGCCGTGTTGGAAAATATTGTGCTTGATAACGTATCGGGGAGAAATACGTAACGTTGTTTGGTGTCATCGTAACATAATCATACGAGAGAAGGCAATAACAAAAGTTAATATCGATCAAGTCAATTTACAATCTTTACAAATAAAGAAAATGAATTAGAATTCAAATACGTACTTACTTGATTGTAATAAAATTCTAGTTGCTAGAGCGATCGGTCAATAACAATTAATCGATAATTGGCAACTCCCCTTTGAAGAGATAACTTCACCGAAGGATCGGTAACGTAAGTTCGGCACCAAAGGATCGGTATCTTCAACACAAGTGTAAACAACAAAAATGTGATTATGAGATGACGTACGGCTAACCAAACCTCCTTAAGGCGATTACTTCTAACCAACGGTGCTAAGCGACTTCATGAACTATGCCTTCCAAGATACAATATCCGGAACCCGTTTGTATTAGCACTGTACTAACAAGGCTTTATTAAACACTTTCGGCACACTTAGAGGATGACTAAAAGAGAACTAGAGGAATGTTTCAAATTCTACTTGTAAACTACGAAAAAGGCCAATTTATAGATCCGGAAAATAGCTGTCGGAAAATTGAAATGACATAAACTCAATAGTCAAGTTGGTTATGCTCACATAAGTTGATCCATTAACCCAAGTTGGTTACATTCGTAAGTACAAGTATTAAAGACTAAAATTATAGCGGAATGAAGATTCATGTGAACTAAAGAGACGTGATACCATAAAGATAGTAAAAGAAATTCCAAAATTGATTTTCCTTATCATTCTATTGATGTACAAAATGAGTTTAAATAGATTCATAGTTCTGAGATGAGGATGAAAGTGATTCCTCAAATCAAGGAAAGAATAATTATTCTTTGTCGATGATTTTCTTATTATGTTCTCTTTATCAATGATTTTTCTAAATATTCTTGGTTATTTTCTATGAAATTAAAATCCGACTTTTATAACATCTTCATTATTTTTGAAAAGCAAGTTGAAATTCTTTTGCGGTACACCAACACCATATTTCGCTCGAACGGTGGTGGCGAATTCACATGTAATGCCTTCAACAATTTTCTTCAAAATATGGCATTACACATGAATACTCTTGCCTCATACACTAGAACAAAATGGTGTTGTGGAATGCAAGCATCGTCACATCATCGAAAATGGCTTAGCTATGATGACCCATGCTCATATGCCTTCTAGATTTTGGTTGGAAGCATTCACCATAGCCATTTACTTGATTAACTACATGCCCATACTTCAATATCACACTTGCTTCCCATATGAAACTTTACTTCACACCCCTCCCGATTATTCACACTTATGAACCTTTGGTTCTCTTTGCTTCCCCGACTCCGGCCTTATAATGCTAACAAATTTCAACTACAATTGACGTCCTATTGTTTTATATGCTATAGCTCCAACCATAAAGGGTATTGTTGTATGAACCTCTTATCTGGGTTGAGTATATATTTCTTGTCATGTCATCTTTGACGAAACTAAGTTTCCTCACTCCTACATTATTCCCATTCATTGTGCACATCCTCTACCTCATAATCTTGATTTCCTTGGAGTCATTCAAATAGAGCATGCTCATTGTGGTCCTTCCATCACCTCATAAGTCGTTCTCACATCCGACAACACCTCTCCGGTGCCTTCTTCATCAACTATTAAGCCTACCTCCAACCAACCCATTCCTGCACCTATTGACAATTAGCATGTTCCATCCTTTTCCACTCACCCAATGTAAACAAGGTCTAAGTCTAGTATTGCCAAACGAAATGTATTTTCCCTTTACCCACTTCCACTTGCACTTACCACTAACTATATCTTCAAACCGACATTTTACTCCCCGGTGGTTAAGGATCTTCAATGGTGTCATGCTATGGATTAAGAATTTACCTCTCTTCAACAACAACAAATAAAGTGCTTGGTCCCTTATGATCCTACTATGAACATAGTGGGCTGCAAATTGGTATTTTGATTTAAACGAAATCCAAATGGCTCTATTAGTCGCTACAAGGCTTGCCTTGTTCCTAAGGGTTTCCATCAATAATCGGTGTTGACTTTGTTGAGACCTTCGATCCTATGGTGAAACAGAACTCCATTAGAATTATTTTATCTCTTTCGATCTCTAATAATTGGCCACTTTGAGAATTGGATGTCGAATGTACATTTTTCTATGGTGATTTCCATGAAATAGTGTTAATGTCCTGATCTCCAAGCTATGTTAATCAGCGCAAATAATGCTTGTCACATGAAGAAATCCATTTATGGCCTCCATCAAGCTCCTCGAGTCCGGTATGAAAAGTTCAATTCCAAACTCCATAATTTTGGATTCACCATCTCCAGCTCGATCCATCGTTGTTTATCTTCCACGAATGGCATATAAGAGTATATCTCCTCCCGTACGTTGATGATATCATACTCATTAGCAATTATCACGATCGAACTTTTCAAGGGGGCGAGATTTTCCCCATGAAGGATGGTAAATAGATTACCAAGCCTCGAATATGAGCTTGGCTCGGTCTCTCCTAGACCCATACTAAATCGCAATGGGATAATCGAGATGATTTTTATATGATCAATGGCATGTGTAATATGATCGGTGACATAGCGATTGGGAGAGATCGTTTCGTTATACACAACTAGAGATTTGGGTTTGGGGACTTGGTCATGTCGGTACTATTACCGACGCCCTTTTGGTATCTATGTCGAGTGTTTATCCTAACTTGTTTTTGTGCGGGTTCAATTTCAAGTGAGGTAAGTCTAAATCTAGGTTTTCATGCGGGAAGGAGACTACTCCTATCAATCACAATCGAGATAAGGGAAGTGTGCAAATCAAGAAGTCAAAACATGCGGATAAAATGCATCAAGTAGCTCTAACAATTTAGAAAATGTATGGCTAAGGTTTGGCAAGGATTTGGGTGCTATTTGCCCGAAAGGAAAAAATTGCCATTTTTGAGACTTTGAAGGTTAAAATTAGGAAATTAGGTCAACTTATCCATTTCCTTTTCTTTTCGATTTTGTGGAATTGTTTTGAATTTTTTGGAAGTTTTTTGAATTTTTCCCTCTATTTTAATTTTTTCGGATTTTGGTTTTTTAATAAATTTTTTTATTGATTTTATAATTTGTTTTATTTGAAAAACATTATTTGGACCGTGTGACCCGTCCCGCTCAAAAGGTGCCGGAGCCAAACCGAATGGGTCCGGGTTGATGCGAAACAACGTAATTTTGGCCAATCTTTTTTTGAATTTTCAAAATTTTCTAGTTTTTCATTCAACAATTTTTTTATTTTATATCTTTTTTTGTCCCATTTTTTATTATTATTAAACAGGGATGACGATACGTGGCGACTTTAGAACCATCGGATCAAATTTCAAAATCCTCTTTTTACTTTTATTTTCTTTTATTTTAATTTGACGTAGACACCACGTGGATGCCTCCATTGCCTCATGTGGAGCCATGGAGGCATTGACTAGTCAACCTTGACCATCGAAGAAGCTATCGACGAGCCACTAAAGTAGTGAAAATTATGGCAAAACTCGTCGGAACGACCCAAACCACCACAAAATCGTGCGATTTCTTTATCAAAACTTGTCTATTCCAACCTAGGCAACATCCTAAAGCCACATACAAACCTAAAATACCACACCGGAGTCCTAGAAGCCCTCCCGAAGCTCGGCCAGATCCTATTTTTGGGTGAGCTCGAGCTTCTCCATTTGCAACAATTTAAACTCAATTCCAAGCATACAACAGGCATCTAAAGGAACATTAGAGATTTACTTGAACTGTTGCAACCGTTGGTAGTCGTCCGTTTGAAGGTAACAGATTCATGGCAATAGCGAGATCCAACGAAGTTCGGCTCATTTGGTTTTCATCGAATCAATATATAAAAATGTGAGAA
Organism: Rhodamnia rubescens; assembly: GCA_021437795.1. Lineage (NCBI taxonomy): Eukaryota > Viridiplantae > Streptophyta > Magnoliopsida > Myrtales > Myrtaceae > Rhodamnia > Rhodamnia rubescens. Next base: position 548,768 of record JAILYA010000093.1, on the reverse strand, counting down.
CAAATCGATCCACAAGTCAACTATGAGTTTGGATTCAATCCGTTTGATTGAGATCTATTTGATCCACAAGTCAACTATGAAACAGGGGAAAAAAACTAAGCGAGGATTGACCTAAATTCGTGGGGGTACAACGGCGTGACAGCATAGTGGTGGCTCTATTCGATCCCAATCTCTCTCTCTCTCTCTCTCTCTCCCCCCCTCTCTCTCTCTCAATTGAAGTATTTCAGTCCTCGAAACTAAATGCCATCCCCTCCTAGCAGACCCAATTTTTTTTTTAAAACCCATCATGTAACTGATTTTTGGGCACCAAAATAGTTTTGCCACTGGCCGGGCCTAGCTTGCCATCGGGGAAGGCTCGAGGAAGCTTTTGGATGGTTAACTTATGATCAAAGTTTGTTGGAGCTTGAGCTGATTCAAGAAGTCCCTCCTCTTGGCATCCTGCACATGCGAGAAGAAAGAAACCAAAAACTGGTTGTGTGGTTGAATTAGTCAATCAAGTTGATTAGATAGGGCGACCCAACCTGGTTGACCTGGTTCGGTATTTTTTCTCAAATTTCTTACCACTACGACTTGTTTTCACCAAATTGAAGCTATGAATTGATTGTAGGATATGTCTAAAACCTATAAATAGTACCATTTGATCTAATTGGTTTGATTATCTACAAAACCCCCAAAAGTTTTGGTCAATTTAAGCAAGAGTTGACAAATTGAAGTCCTTAATGACAAAATTGTGCAAATTCGACTTCACCGATTGTGAGGATATGAATTTTTTACACTGGAATGGAAAATTATATAATATAAGGATTAGTGGTAAGGTGATTGATAAGCTGTTGGAATGATCGAGTCGGTTTTGGATCGTATCGAGTCGGTTCGCCCGAAATTTGGAACCCCAAAGCTCTAAGCTACGAGACCTATCCCCGTCCCCAACCCCCTCCCCCCAAATTATTAAAGATCCACTCTCTCTCTCCCCTCATTTTCCCTTCTTCTTGCATGAGGCCCCCCAACAATAACTCTTTCTCCTCTTTTCCCTCTCGCTTGGCCTCCATCCGCGCGGCCTCGTCCATCGAGCAAGCATTGGCGACACCTCTGCTCCGCAACTCATTGATGAAGGATTCTCGAGGTTCTCGAGGCCATGTTCGAGCCCTCGACGCCCAATCTCCTTGCACTTTTTCATTTGGGATTGGTCTTGCGTAAGGAGGAAGAAGAGGGCCGTTTGAGCTCATCCGAAAAGCAAATGAAGCTTCACTTCTTCGTACGTGACCCTAACGTCATGGGAAACTCGGATCTATGAGCTGATTGTCGAAGAAGTTATTGGAACGCCATGAATTCGAGCTGCACCGAAGTAAGAGGAAGAGGACCCACGTTCGTTCGGTGCAATTTGAGCTTCGTTCTTCTTCATACCTTGATCTAAGGCAAGTATACTTCTAACTTAACTATTATATGTTCTATTTATGGTTTGATTGGATACGGTTCGTCGACTTTGGTTGTGGGTTTTGGGGATGAACTTTTATTTGCATGGATGGATACACGGTCTTGGATATTGGATCTGCCACTCGATTCGGTGCTTCTAGTTCTTGGATAACTCGAGAACGCAGTCCAATTGCTTTGAACTGGATGGACGTGAATTGAGAATGAGTCAATGTGGGTATTTGGCCATGCAATTTGGGGGCGATTTATGGTGTTTTATAGATGGTGGATACTCTTGTTTTGATGAGAAGATGGGACTGAGTTGAATATGTTGTTGGCCGTGGATCTCGAGAAGTGATAACTAGGAAATCGTTAGTTCGATTATCGTTTGGGTTCACTAATTGGAACCACATGAAGTTTGGCCACAAGATGGGGAAGAATGGTTGAATAAACTTGTGCACCTCTTTCATTTTCTTACCTACTCCTAGTGAACTCACACGCTTTCACTTTATGTTGCTTTCTATTTTGTATTATGCTGACTGTAGTGGCTAAGATCTATTTGACGAAACGAATGGATAGATCACCCCATAGTTTGATATGTTTACTTGTGAAGCCTTTGGCTCACTCCTATTGTGGTAACCCCAGCAAGGAGAAAACCAACTTGAGATCATGGAAGATAGGAAGGACGTTGGAGCTTGAAGGTGGTATCTACTAGTCGGGAGTAGTTATTGTGCTTTCAAAATTTCATGTAATGTTTAAACTTTGGTAAAGAACCTTCTAGAAGATATATGTACATGTATATAAACTTAATTTTCTTCCCAAGTATTTTGCTTGCGAATCGTGTGTTTTATCGGGTTTACGAACCCTATAAAAGGCCTTTCCCTCTAAGCGTCGTGCCTATCATTTGTTTTACATGCCCTTGTGTAATAAAAGATTAAAATAGAATGCGATTAGAACATGGATTAAGGTGTGGGTCCCAATAAGATTGGTATCGAGTATGGATTAAGGACGGATCCCGACAATGTGGTATCTAAGCAGGTCAATAGAGTGGTAAGGTGCACTAATAACCGAATTGTTTAGTAGGCACGAACGTGATAAAATTTACAAGTGCATTTGATTGTGTTTCGTAAGGGATATAAGTAGTTTAGGCTACTTATTAGATAAGAAATTTTTTATCACTACTTAGGATTAATAATTTCCGTGGCTATTTGAGGTTATAGTATGGTGATTAATAGGCGGATTGGACGGTAGGTTCAGATGGCTATTGAGTTTTTGGATTATAGGCTTGAATCTGTATGGTACTAATGGGTTTTAGATTTCGATTGTTATTGAAAAGCCTTGATTGATGAAATAATGTTAACGGGGAAGAGAAACGATTATTGTGAAGTTTAGGCTTGAACTTTTGATTGAGCTTTGATATTTACTTATTGCTTTGGATAATGAGCCATTCTAATTGATTGATATTGACTTTTGTATTGGCGGTGACTAGACTTGAGGTTTATAAATTGATCTTAAGCAATCTATCTTTGAGATTGATGGTCGTTGATGGTTTAGATTGTTAAGCCTAAGATAAGGATTGAGGTGAAATGAGTGGTACACAAAGAATAGTGAGGATGTTCATGCATTGTCTTGGTTTAGTGCATTTAAATGAAATTTTGAGAAACATGCATACATTCTCATGTGATTGATTTTATTGGACGTGATAAACCATTAGCTTGGTATGGGATGAGTGATACATGATACCTACAAACCGTGAGACTTGGTATGGGACTTGTCGAATAAGACTCCCTTCGTAGATGTGTGGCTTGGGGACGAACCATGCATAGGCTAGTGGATCCAGTAACGACCCGGTCGATGTGGTGGAAAGTGATACTAAGGCGGAGCTGCCATGATAAGGTGCGGCTCCTAGTAGACTTCTAAGATGACGATGGGGCGGGAATGAACAAAGCCATACGTCGAAGAAGGTGGACATAGGTGTTGTACGAAGTTTGAAAATCGAAACAGTTTTTAATACGTAAAACATTTTCGAAAATGCATGGCATCGAATTGCTGTTCGGTGAACGAAAGGATGAATGAGTGGGTTGAAGTCTCGTGGATGAGGAAATGCCTTGGATGCCTAGTGGGGAGTTGCTGAAAGTCAATTTGTATGCCTCGATGTGCCCTGCGAGGGTCCCTACTATGTGATTAGGGTAACCTTGGAAAGAGATGAGACCCACATAAGCTAACTAACTAGCGACCCAAGCATTGAGGTGGGGTGCAAAATGTATATAAAGACCGTAACCAATAGAACCACATGTGAATTGGCAAGTGTGAATGAATGGCCTAGTGGAATTGCCAAATGATCTAGGAGTTATTGAGGTTGGTGGTAACCATGATTAAAGGTTAAGATTGTGAGATGTGACGAGCAAGAATAAGAACTGAGATTTCGAGGATGGAATTTCATAAGGAATAGACGAGGATGGAATTTCCTAAGGAGGGGACAAAGACGGAAGTTTTGAGATCGAAACTTCGAAGGAGGGGAGAGTTGTGAGGACTTGAATTTTTTCGCAAGTTGGATTAAGAAGTGGAATGGCTAATTATATATAGAGAGAGAGAGATTAGAAGTATAGTGATCGATGGGCCATTGGAATGATCGGAGTTAGTTTTGGATCGTATCGAATCGGTTCGCGCGAAATTCAGAACCCCGAAGCTTTAAGCCACCGACCTATCCCCCCCTCCCCCAAACTTATAAAAGACCCTCTCTCTCTTCTCCGATTTTCCCTTCTTACGTGAGACCCCCTCCCCCCTTAAGAACTCCCACTCCTCATCTCCCTATTATACATTTTTCTCTCGCTCGGCCTCTATCCCGCACGATTCCTCCTCCACCGAGCAGTACCGATGACACCTCGGCTCTATAGCTCATCGACGGAGCATTCTTAAGGTTCTCAAGCCATGCTCGAGCCCTCGATACCTACTCTCTTTCTTCTTTTTCGTTTGGGACTAGTCGTGCGTGTAAAGAGGAAGAAGATGGCAACTTGAGCCCATTCGGAACGCGAATCGACCTCCATTTCATCGTATGCAACCATAAGGTCATGGGCAACTCAAATCTATGGGTCGATCTTTGAAGAAGTTATTGGAAGGTCGTGAATTTGACTTGCGCTGAAGTAGGAGGAAGAGGACCCACAGCTAGTTGGCTTAATTTGAGCTTCGTTCTTCTTTGTACCTCGATCTAAGGCAAGTATACTTTTAACCCGACTACTATATGTTCCAAGGATGGTTTGATTGGGTGTGATACTTCGACTTTGGTTGTGGCTTTTTGGGAATGAACTTTTATATACATGGATGGGTAAAGGGTGTTGGACATTGGATCTACCACTCGATTTAGTGCCTCTAGTTCTTGGGTAACCCGAGTTCGTAGTCCGATCACTTTGAATGTTGTCGGGTGGGCATGAATTGAGAATGAGTCAATCTGGGTATTTGGCTATACATTTTGGGGGCAATTTATGGTGTTTTATAGATGATGGATACCGTATTTTGATGAGAAGATAGGACTAAGTTGGAGATGGTGTTGGCCGTGGGTCTCGAGGAGTTTTAACTGGGAATTCGTTAGTTTGATTGTCGTTCGGGTTCACTAACTAGAACCACATGAAGTTTGGCTACAAGATAGGGACGATTGGTTGAATAGACTTGTGAACCTCTTTCATTTTCTTACCTATGCCCTGTAAACCCTTGCTCTTTGGCTTTATGTTGCCTTCTTTTTGGGAAAAGTACACTAGAAGTGCCATAACTTTTGTACGGCATTCACTTGAGTGCCATAACTTTCAAAACGTTTACTTAAGTACCATAACTTTCAAAAATTGTTCACTTGAGTGCCATGTTGACGTGATAGTTGGAAAAGCTGACGTGGCGACCGAAAACGACGTGGCTCGCCAAAAAGCGACGTGGCACGCCGAAAAAGTTAATGTAGCACTCAAGTGAATGGTTTTGCTCTGACGAGGCACTCAAGTGAACAATTTTTGGAAGTTATGGCACTTAAGTGAACGTTTTGAAAGTTATGGCACTCAAGTGAACGCCGTACACAAGTTGTGGCACTCACGAGTATACTTATCCCCCTTCCGTTTTGTATTCTGCTGACCCGTGGTGGCTGAGATCTATTTGATGAAATGAATGGACAGACCACCCAATGGTTTGGTTAGACGTTTACCTATGAAGCCTTTGGCTCATTCCTATTGTGGTAACCCTTTTCGAGATCAATAGCAAGGCGAAAACCAACTTGAGACTAGGGAAGATATGAAGGACGTTGGAGCTGAAGGTGGCATCTACTAGTCGGGAGTAGTTATAGTACTTTCAAAAATTACTGTAATGTTTGAAGTTTTGTAAAGAACCTTATAGAAGCTATACGTATATGTATATAAACTTAATTTTCTTCTCAAGTCTTTTGCTTATGGATTGTGTGTTTTATCGATTTACGAACCCCATAAAAGGCTCTTTCCCTTTAGGCATTGTGCTTGCCGCTTGTTTTAGATGCACTTGTGTTATTTTTATCTAGTGCTCCGTATGCACCTTATTATATGTAATAAAAGATTAAAATAGAATGCAATTAGAATATGAATTAAGGTCGAGGTCTCGATAAGGTTGGTATCAAAGTATGGATTAAGGACGGGTCCCGACATTGATAAATTCAGAATGGTCAATTACCCTTAGGTAATGTTTTGGCCTTGCATGAAAATGACCAATTGATCAAAAGTCTCAAATTAGGTCAAATTTTCACTATGCTCAAAATGTGAAATTGGTTTAATATAGAAAAGACTCAATTTGAATTTTTATTTCGATTTGGGTGTAAAAGTCATGAATTGGGGTTTTCTAGGACCCAAATTGAATTTTCAAAATATAAAGTGATCGAAATGCAATTAGAATTAAAATAAAACCATTGACTACTATTCCATATTCCTCCAACCACAAATACTATTTTTTCTAATTTTTGGCTATTTTTTAATATAAAGGAAATAACAAAAGTTTCGAAAAATTCCAAAAAAAAAATTGTTTAGAATTGATTCCTAATGCTTGACCAAGGCTTCCAAAGTTGATTTTTTGACTATACAAATTGTTATCATATTGTTGATTATTTTGTCTAAAAATAAAAAGGATTAAAAATTATGTGTCATCACCTGCCTCTTTTTGGAAGTGATCTCGGTAGAGGTCACTTTCAAATACAATGTGATACTAGAACTTTTAAATGAACTTGACTAAGGAAAATGAAAAAGTTATGACATTTGATTCAAAAACCTTTCAAAGTAAGCTCAAGTCAAAACCAAGTTCTTTTTGCTCTTTGATATGAGAGAGAGAGATAGAGAGAAAGATCTACTTGAGGCTTACCTGTCGGTTGCATGAATGATGTTTGATGTGAATGACTTTGATAAGATACCTAAGGACCCATTATAAGAATATACTAGGAAAGTTAAGATTTGTCCGGTATGGTGGGATGAACTATGAGATTCCCAATGAAAGGATTCTAAGGATTAAAATAAACCCATAAGGTAGGATGAACCATGAGAAGGATTTCTAAGGATAATATTAGAATAAGATGTCTCATATGGTGGGACAAACCATGAGAAGGACTTCTAAAGATAACACTTAGACTAAGATGACCCGTATGGTGGGGCAAACTAAGAGATGGATTCTAGAGGATAATACTTAGACCGAGATGACTAGTATCGGGATATACCACGTGAAAACTCGTTATGCGGGACAAACTATTAGATGACCTCTTAGGCGGAACAAATTGTGAGAAGACTCGTTAGGCGGGACAAACCGTGAGACGATCTCTTAGATGGGACAAACCATTAGATGATGTCTTAGGCGAGACAAACCATTTGACGACCTCTTAGGGGGACGAACTATTAGATGATCTCTTAGGCGGGACAAATGGTTAGACTGGGTCTACTATAAACTGAACATAAGACACCCTAATATTGCATTTAGGTAAAACAAAAAGGTTTTGATTTTAAAACGATTTCAAGATTCAAAAGAGGAGATATGATATTAAGATTTAAACAAACTAAGAATCATGCAAACATTTCATTAAATGTGCTACGATGTAGGAAGTTTTCCAAAACATCTTGTGTGGCCATATTTTCAGAATAAGAGGTGTGAAAGGTTGATGACTACCTTTGCACTGTTACCAACCTTCTTGCATCCGTTGCGATAGATTTATATTTTGACTTTATGAGTCCATCTAAATGTCATCTTTAAAATTCTAGAGATTTGATCCTTTTTTCTCTTATTTTTCTTTGGCAATTTCTGCCTTTTGTAGCTATTCTAACACTTTCAAATGCGTTTTGACTCTCATTATTTTTTCATGAAGGACTTTGCTCTTACTTTTACTAGGCTTTTTGCTTTTGCTTGCCCTCAAATTCAATTGATTTTTGTCTTTTCAACTCTTTTTCAACTTAAGCTCTAAAGATTCTCATTTCATATTATCATGATCTTTTCTCCATCTATTTGGTAAATCCTATGCATTGCCCCAATGGAGGGACAAAATCACCAACCAAGTTAAGAAATGAAAATTTGAGGCCCAAATTGGCTTAATCAAAGGATAAAGTGTTTCTAATAGAGAAGTGATCTGCTCTTCCTCATTTCGAGATGTTTTGAGCTTCCATGTGATGTCACCCGAGGCTATCACAAAAAGGTTGATGTAAGTTAGTACAATAAGTCTTTCTTGATCATTTTTCTCCAATACATCAATCAATGAACCTCCAAATATACTGCAATATGGGGTGGCTCTTGATAGGGTTGTTTTAAGAATTCTCCATTATAAGCTTAATGAGGCTTGCAAAGGATTATAAATATGTTTAAGATATAGAAATGAATGTGCCTTTCATCATTTCAATCTATGTAGACACAATGAATGATCCCTACGTTCATAAACAATGGTTTCTATCTCAACCTCACCTCACTTATCACTCCTGCGTATATAAGGATGTGTTTGGGGATGGCTTGCCTCTCATCATCTAAGGTACTCCTTTTGATAGGCTTTAAACATTTCCTTTTTGGAAATCTATTTCATTTTCATCAAAATCGTCCTCTATCAGATTTTTTTTGCATGATGTATGTTTCAATGCATGTTTTAGATAACTTCAAAGCTTTTGAAATCCAAATGTAGATGAAATGTTTTTGAAATTTCATACATTTTTCTATAGATTCGAGATTTGGAGATTCCTAGACTCTTGAACGTCTTCCAATTTTGAAAGGAAGGGATGCTTACTTTTTCGGCGTGGCGACCCCTGTAAAGATCAAACATGAAATGTCAGTATGTATTCTCAAATTCAAGATAAGCTAGAACGATATTACCTTACTCTTGATTATATATTCCAATTTGAACGCCAATGTATATGTTGTAGAAACCTGTTATCTGATCGCCATTGTGGCGTCCCAGTCCAGCCACTTGCTTGCTAATTACACTCTTCCTTAATATGATATTATGTATATAATAGAGGGCATATGTGAAAGATATTATCAAAAAATGAGGCCTGTTTTACAAGTGCAATCAAAGAACAAGGTAAACGCCTAAAAAGGGTACGGTTTTAATGGGGTTTACTACCAAACACCTGATAATAGTACATAAATTAGCCTCGTTACAGAAACATCAAGTTTTATATATAAACTTAGTCAATGTATTTACATTATTAACTTCTAATCAATGAAATACACTAGGAGGACTTTAAAAGGCATCTATTACTCCTGAATGCTATCCACGATAGCTAACCGAATGCTCCATCTTCACCATGCTATGGTTACTTCCCACGGCTATATCCAATGAAGGACGATCGTGGTTCCATTTTGCTACTTAGCTGAAAATGTTTTCGTCCATGGTAGTGAGTACAAACTCAGCAAATAAGAATACTAGTCCAAATGACTAAACCATCTATGTAACCACAAGATCACAGAGAATCCACAACAATAAGCGCCAGAGCACCTAATAAATGAACCACCAAAAGAAACACGCAAGGCATGGGTACGGCTAAACAGGGATAAATCGGTGCTCTACGATCCAGTGTCTCAAGATTACTAAGCAAACTACACATCAGCAGAAGTCATTTTCCCCAAGGCCTAAGTCCGAATGCCTATCTCCGATTCCTTCATGAATTTGTGTCGTTTCGTCGACGACCAAAGTGATCAACCTTTAAATCTTAACTACCCTTGGCCGCAAGTACATAATTCAGCCCATGACACTTACCTGCAAGTCAAGAATTTGAACCTACACCCTTAGAGAGTTCACGACTAACCACCCCTTATGCAGTACCACATCCAATTCCTCTTATTTCGGTGAAAACCTAAACGATCAGTTTATAGATCTTTACCACCCATCTCCATAAGATCCCAATTCAGCGATTAGATCCAACATGCAAGGTTGTTCACTCAACCACACAAAACCAACTTTACTTCCGCTAACTCCATTCGTGCCGCAACGTCTCTCATTAATCAACGACAATAGATAATCTAGTGGTAAGGAATAATAATCTCCTTGCCTCCAGAAGGTATAAGAAGAGATGGAGCTCGAATCGCTTTCCGGATGAGCTCAAACCAGAAATTTTCCTCCTTAGCGCATGCACAAGAGAGATTGATGGACGGAAGAGATAAGCGGTATCGAGGGCTGAGCATAGACCACAGGAGCTTGTGGGTCATTGTCGACGAGCTAGGGAGTCACCGGCGCAATCTTTTGAGCAAGCGAGAGTTCGGGCGAAAGGGCCGTGCAAGAGAGAGAGAGAAGAGGATGAGAGGTAATAGCTTCTTGAGGGAAAAATGAAGAGATAGATTAAGTAGGGGTATTTATAGGGCTCAAAGTTAGTGGGACTAGGCTAGGTAGGCAGCTTCGTGCTCAATTCATGAACCAATATTGCTCCGGACCGATTTACTTAAAACGAACAATCAAACAACAACGGTCCTTCTAACATTACTGCGCCCAACACCACAACTAGTACATCGGGCTTAAATTTATTAATCCCTATCACAACCTAAAAATTTGGCTAATGGATTATCAGGTTAATTAGATCGACTAATCTAATTTGGACCCTCCCAAGTCCTATCGAATCGCAACTTAGCTTCAATTCACGAATTTTTTTTTAATTGGAGCCACCGCTAATCAATACGGAAGGTTGATTAGAAACCTTAATAAAATAGGGGGAGAACCATTTTATTTCTTCAAACTAGAGAAAATGAGTCCAGGGACTTGATTACATTAATTTAGAAAAATTAATGCCCTTTCAATACTAATTTCATGAAAAAGTCCTTTTTGATTGATCGATGTGAATTTTGATTGATTCAAAAGATGGAACGGACCATATGATACTCGAAAAATGAGAATTTTTATGATTTTCGGATTTAATTATAATTATGGTGAACACATGTCATAAAATTTGGTAACATCCAATTTTAACTAAGAAAATGATCTCTCAACGTCTTTACTTATGTTAGATGTTATTTTTTATATAAAAACAAGGTTCCGACATGTTTGACTATATGATATTCGGAAAATGATTTTCTTTATTTTCGTATTTTTGGGAAAAATAAGAAAAGCACTCAAAAGAAACATAAAACAATAAAAAATTTGAACAAAAATAAACAAAAATGCCCATAATATACCTTTGAATTTTGATTTTTCTAATAAATTTGCTCATTGCCAAAGATTTGGGTTAGAGAAAAATTTTATTCACTGCATACTCGAAGATTCGAGCCAGTATGTGGATAGAGGTATAGAAACGACATCATCCCTTTTGCCAAAAGGATAGAACATGAAGTTCTAGGCATGCAATTTAATTTTTCGAAGGGTCTAGGTACATAGGGGAGCATATATTGTGAGCATATTTGTTTAAAATTGTGCAAATTTTATAACAATCAAAACAAACAAGCATGACAAAAATAAAATAAAAATGAGCCAATTGTCCTTGAAATTTTCGAAAATGTGCAAGGGATGGCAAAAAAATATGAGTTGGGGATCCACCTTTCCTCATCCAAAAAACCTGATCCAATTTTAATTTGAGAAAACTATCTTTGTAATTTGGAAAAATCAATTCAGATAATTCTAAAAAAATGTGGATATAATCCAATGAACTCAAATCTTATCTCTAACAATCCAATGTTATAAAAAAATCACAAGATAAATCTCATTAACTAATTGATATGCATTCTCAACAAATCACATGTTAAAGATAGACATTGAGATAAAAACATTTATCCATGACAGAACAAAGTTGTTCGATTGAACACAAATCCTTATCCACATCATGAAGATAGCATCAAAATAATCATGAGATAAGGCAATTTTCATCCATCCAAAGCAAGAGATAATCATCATAATGAAACTAACCTCCCTATGTAGATGTCCGCCATGGTAGAGCTTTTACGCCGAAAAGTTTAGATTTATTCACAAAAAAAACTCTGATTGATATTTAGTTGAATTTGATCTCAAAAATCGTTGAATGAAAAGTTATTTTGAGAAAAAGACATGATTTTGCAAGCAACTTCCAGCACACATGTCACATCCCAAACCCCGAGAGCCATCGACATCCCATCTAGCCGTTTCTGTTTTAGATTGGCTTCTAGGATCCCTCGGCCCACAATTTCATAAAAATACATAAAACAGGTGGAAGCGGATAAACATCTCCATACATCAATTCAAATGAATGACTTAGGACAAAAGTGGTATACATCATACATCTGTATATTACACTTGAATTAATATAGCGGTCAAATACCAATGGTTCAATCTTAATCCATAAAATCCAATATAATCCATAAGGCCACAAAATATCTTATATTCATTCGACTCACATATTTCTCGAATGCTAATCCTTAGCGAGACTTGATGTTCCATCGCCCGATACCCGAAAAAATAGGACCCACGATAGGGTGAGATAAAATCTCGGTAGAAAAACCTCTAACCCTAACTCAGGTCGCTAGTGCCTCCAGACAAATTTTAAAATAACGATTCTCGACACATCCTCCTTCTTCTCAATAATTCCACTAATAAATCCCGAAATATTCCATTCTTGTTCCGAAAATTCTCACACCTTCTCAAATATTCTACGTTACCCTCATTTTGATATTTCACGTCTCGGTGGAATAACAATAACCCACATTACTCTAAAGCCCGCGTTCCACGCCTCAAGCTATCGTATAAAATTCTACGTTACTACGAAAATTCCACGTTACTCCAGAAAATATTCTACGTCACTCTAGGAATATTCCACGTGACTCCACGACATCATACGAGTCCATAACATTGAGCCTCGGACCTTTATAGAACACGGATCCATAAATAAATATATGTATATACATATATATATCAGGTCTCGATACATATAGGAATACAACCCAAAAATCACGGTCTCGGACACATAGGAACACGACCGGATTAAGTCTCGGACAATTAGTCGAACACGACTCACTTTGGTCTCGGACGACTTAATTGAACACGACTTTCAAACTTTCTCGGTCTCGGACAATCGGTCGAATACGGCTCACTTTGGCCTCGGGCGACTTGATTGAATACGGCCATCAAACTTTCTCGATCTCAAACAATCGAGACGAATATGGCTCACTTTGGCCTTAGACGACTTGATTGAATGCGACCATCAAACTTTCTCGATTTCGGACAATCGGTCGAATACGGCTCACTTTGGCCTCGGGCGACTTGATTGAATATGACCATTATACTTTCTTAGAATAGATAGAGATCACGTGATTCACTCACGTTAGTGTATTAAAAAATCAGACTACCCGACTAATTCACACCACCAGAATTCCAATCCACACCATACGTCCATAATACACTAACGTAGGAATGAAGAATTAACGTACAATTAATATTGTACTAACGTAGGAATTTATCGGGGCCAAACAAATATTAATTTCTAACGTACAAATAAATTCACAACTATAGTATTAAACTATAGTAATACCACGTCTAATTAAATACCGTGGCATAACAACATTTAGTCACATATAAATAAGCACCGTGGCATAACGAAATAATGTCACATAAAAAGTAACTTAGTTAACATATAACCTAACCATAGTTTAAAAGTAACTAGAGTTAATCAATAACCTAACCAAGGTTAAAATATTAGCCAAAAAGTAACTATGGTCAAACTTTGACCACACTCTCTCTCTTGATTTTACTATTCATGCAAGACACCATTTTTTTTCCTTCTTCTTCTTGCATTTTCGGCCACCCTCATCCAAGCTCAAATCCATCCATTTCTTCATAAAAAATTCACCAATTCAAAGTCTCTTAGCAACCTAACCACCTAATTTAGGTTTAGAAGTAATCCTACCTCAAAATTTAGCAAAAACCTCCGTTGAACGGTTGAGAAAACTTGAATCTAGCGGCGATTCGCGGCCCACGGTAGCTCACGACCTCCGTGCTTCAAAATCGAGTCGGCGGCTCAACAAAATTTTTTTAAGCGACGGCGGCGACAAAGATGGATGTTCGGCCAAGGTGATGGAGGAGAGGAAAAGTTGTCACAAATTGGTAGAAATGAGGAAGACAATGAATAGTCCAAGAAATAATTGGTTTTGAATGCAAGAGGGGTAAAATGGTAATTTCCCCTTACTTGAACTAGTCAATCTCGGTCAAAGGGAAAAATGACCAAAATACCCTTCGTTCCAAGTGAAAAATGGGGTATTTTTCGAGGGCAAATGGGTCCTTTCCCATTTCTAGTCCAAATATACTTTTCTTGAACCTCTTTTGGGCGAACCGCGAAGGATTTGTACCTTTGGATGAGGAAACGTCCAAAAAATTTTATTTATTGGAAACCCCGAAGGTCCGACGTCAAATTACGAAGGTTCAGCTTCGCGATCAATCTCGATCGATAGAATTCTTAGCGTATCTCAAACTAACGGGCGGCTTTTTAGGAGTTACGCGTATCGACCCGTGATAAAATCACATTTAAGAATTACTCGAGCCATGGAGACTTTGGTTGTCATTCAATTGCGAGGGTCAATCAGTAGTCCCGATGGACACGATCGTTAGAAATAATTTCGGGGACGTTCGAAACCCATACGAGGTCAAACGGAATCACTCGTGATCCAAGCGTAGGGGTATTATCCAAATCGTTCCTTAATCATTCTAGGATCGGCCTATATTGGTCCAAAATATTCCCTCGACAATTTTCATGGCCAAAGAGTCGATCCAGGTTCAAGTTCTTAGGTCCACGTACTTGAATTTCCTAGCTAGCCTTTCCCATTTGATTAGTCTACTCGAAAGGGATCCACTCCAGTGAGGTTACTTTGAAATACATTGATGAGGCTTTTCATTTATTTAAGGCTTCAAAAGAGCCGGATTACGAGGATGTCACAACACACGCACTTGATGTAATCACTCCCAAAATCGGACTCGAGTCCGATTTGCTTGAAACTAGTCTCAAACGATTTAGCACAAGTAGTAAAGGGATTAGGGCTTAAAATAATACCAAAACAAAGATTAATTGGCCTTGAACCAAGGCTGAATAGCGGCGTTTTTAAGGCTAGTTGGTAGGGTGGCACGGCGGGGACAACAGTGGCTTCTCGAGGCTTGGACGGGAGGCTCCGGGTGTCGGATCATCGCCTTGTTGGCGTATGTTGATGATAGATCGACGAGTGGGGATTGTCGTGGTGGCTGGCAAGAGTCGAATGGAGTAGGGACAGCGACGCATGGTGGGTTGGCGCGAAACTATTCGGGGCGGTCGACGGGCAGGATCTTCCGGCCGTGACCCCCTCTCTCTCTCTCTCTCTCTCTCTCTCTCTCTCTCTCATTCTTCTGAATATATTACCAAAAAAAGCTGACCTTTATGCTAGAGCCAAGGCCATGCTTATATAGAGCTTGGTCCTAGTAGGAGTAGGAGTCTTTAGGAACCGTCGGATTTGCAATCCTAGTCGAAGTGGGATCTAATATGAGCGGTTAGATTTCGAGTCCGAATCCACTAGAACTCTTTATTATTTTTAGCCGAATAAGGATAAAGTTTCAATTTCTTAAAAAGTCTAATCTCTAGTTAAGATAAGACTCTTTTTAATGAATTTGGAATTTTGATGTTTGAAGAGTCCTAATCAGTTAAAGTAATAAGAATTTTCATCCAAATGGAGGTCCCCATGAGTTGGCCAAAATTCCTAGGCTCTTGTGGGTTCATTTTTTATTTCAGGCCTAATTAGACCTTAACTAATCAAATGGGTAGTTAACTAAGGGCCTTTCATAATTATAAGAGATAAAATGGGCTGATTTGCAATCAAATTGAGTCCAAAATCATAGTTAAAAATTCAGCACACTTATGTCCATATCATGGCCGAATTCTACGATCTAATTACGGACTTGACTCACGTTTTTGGGCTCAATTAAGGCTAGATATTAAATTGAAAGCCTTAATAATTAAGCTTGAAAGAGCAAAATGAGCTTGAAAATAAGTTCACTTGGCTCACAAAAGTTCGGTACACACCCCCAATGTCCTAGTCAAAAAATTTAGACTAAGTCTCGGTCCAGTTGCCCATTAAATTAAGTCAATGACTCACCTCACGCTTGAATGAAAATGCATGACTAACAAAAAATAAATATGCTATGCATGAAAATTTATTTTTGGTGAGAACTATATCTAATTCTCATTTTATGTTTAAATGAATAAATTTCTAAAAGTCAAAATTTAGGTGTCAACAATCCCCAATCCTCATTCATTGTAAATCAAGTCCGATATTGACTAATCCACTCGTTAATCCAATTGGCCAAAATTTAGGCCATCACAGCCATGGCGACAAATCCCTTGGTATACACTTTTTGAAGTTATTGATGTTTCCTATTAATGAAATAAGGAAACTCAAGTCAAAATTCATATTAGAGATTGTAATATAGAGGAGACACATTTTACTCTTCATTCGATCAAAGATTGTTTCTTGGGTGCGATTCCCAACGTTGGTATATATATATATATATATATATATATATATATTTGCCTTGAATCCACATGGGCAAACTCTTTTCTTTGAGTTCTCTTTGAGTATCAATAATTTTCTTTCATTCGAGTCCATTACAAGTTCTCATCAACACATTCTATCAAAACATGAAATCAATTGGTGTTAGCAAATAGGAAGAAGAGAGGTAAATTGGACATGACACCCAACTACCCTTCTTTCGTCGAATATCGACGTTTCTCTTCAATTGATCCATGTAGAGGACTCTTTTAGCTTTCTTCATTGTCAAGATTCAATTGATTGCACTAGAGCCATTTGCCCTAGTTTGATGCTCTTTTTATCCGAAGACATCGACATGTCTTTTTGCGATCCCTTTTGCTTTCCGATGCCTATCGTTTGGGTTTTCTCCTTCTTCACCAACATGTAAAGGGAAGTGAATCTTCTAGGAACAAGATACCTTCTTTAAGATGTTGTCTTTTTTACACTTGAGGATATTGTCTCTTTTAGGTGTCTTGTTCAAGGAAGACGCTTCTGGTTTATTTGCAAAATTGATGATTTTGGTGGCTTTGCCTCAATATGCTCCTTCGGTGGGGTAGGAGAGATTTTCTCCACATGCTCTCCTTATCCATCTTCAAATGTCTATCTCAATGACTTAAATAATTGATCGTTTTCACTAATCCTAAAAATTAGGTTGACAAGTCAGTTCATATATGATATGTTTTTATGGGAGCAATAACATTTACCTTCTTAAAGTGCCGTTCCTTGAGATATTATGCACAAATCATTATGTGTGTAGAATCAAATTGTATGCATGAGGTTTTGAAAAACTCTTCTGAAAGATGTTTTTGATGAAAGAAACGAGAAAAAGGGAAAATAGTCCTCACATCATCGGACATCCTCATTCCACTAAATCAATCATGAAAGGTAACTTCTTCAAAAGGAAATAATGAAATAAGAACTAATCCTCATATCATTAGACATCCTCATTCCTCTAAAACTCATTTGGAAACTAGAAAGTGTATGGGAATCCAAGCCTCAAGCTTCGAAAATCGAAGACAAGTACGATCATTGGGCTGGTTTGGAATATTCCCACATGTCCTTAGTAAAATGTGTATATGCATTTTATCGAAATGAAACAATGAGGTCGTATTACTACGTATACTATTTACACCAATGGCCTGAGACCCAAGGGTGCTTTCTTTTATAAGATGAGACATAATCAAACAAATTGGAAATGCAACAAAGGAATTGAAATTACAACAAATCAAAATCACAATGAAATGAAATACAACAAGCTAACGATAATAGGGAAGGAGAAAGAAAGATCTTATCCTCTTCATCTTCTCCATATATCAAGTTAACCCCTTGATGTTAGGCTAAGAGATTTTGATATACATTAGGTTCTAGCCTTTTAAATTTCAAAATATCATTATCAATGAGCTTTTGAACTTTGATCTTGAGTCGAATATAATTGTCTGTACTATTTCCCTTCTCCCCCATATGGTAAGTGCACGACTTGGTCGCATTATAACCCCGAATTTGGGAGGATTATATCTTGAAACTTCCTTAGCCACCAATTTCCCTTCCAAGAGCATCGGGCGTAGTTTTGAGAGTGGCCGCGGAAGTGGTGTAAACTGCATCAGCAGTTTCTTCTCAGACTTGAAAGCCCTTGGTGTCCCTCAAGAGGTGTTACCTTGAGTAGGAGTTGATTCTGAAATGTTCTTCTGTTTCGGCGGGTTTGGCACGAAGGCCACATCAACGGAGATCCGCTGTCCCCGGTCGGGTGCCTTTCTCTCTCTCTCATCGCCCATTCTTCCCGGCTCCCACTTTCACAAGATGGGGGAATGTTAGGCACCCAGAGGTATTCAGTTTGTCAAATAATTCAAATGGTATTGCTCTCAGGAATCTCTATAAGTTCATCTTCCGGGATGGGGGCTTGACTCGTGTGGCCATAGCTCTCCAGCGTTGCACATAAACTCTAATACCTTCATTTTCTCCTTTGCTTTCTATGAGGAGATCTTCCTTAGTCGAGGCAACTTCAGCACGTGGAGTGATCTTATCAAAATGGAGTGGTCTTCTGGTACTTTGATCTTCGCATATGGAGTGACCTTATCAAAATAGGCAAGTTCATATCCTTGTCTACTTAAACACCCTTCAATATTGCAAGTCATTTAGCTCCCTCCTCATCCTTGGGGATATTGCAGTTAACTTTCTTCCCTTTTTCAAAGTCAATAGTCACGGGCATGGCTTTAGAAGGAATGTCCATGCTTGGAATCTGATCATATCTGAGGTATTATAAGAATTTAGTTGAGGCGCTTGATTGCGATTTGGTGCGGTTGAATATGAACCACGCTGAACAATAAACCTGGCTTTCACTTCGGCGATCATTGTGGCCATTAGATTCATCTGAATCTCTAAATTCCCCACACGTGGACCCAGCTCCCCTTGATCCATTTGGGTTCATACGCGAGTTCTAGTATAGGTCATTTTGGGTTCCGTGATTAAAAGTCACTTGTTTGAATGATAGAACAATAGTAGGAAAAGAAGGAAATCACAAATCCTTTCAGTTTTATGCTTTCTTGCAACTAATAAAAATAAGAATCTTTACGCAAGCCCTAGCCTTCCGTGAAAAATTCTTATCAATATTTTTCATAAGAAATCATACAATTGAAATGGATGTAATCCGTGGTAATTGTTTTTGGCCAGTTCCGTGGTAATTCCTTTTGACCAATTCCAAAGAAAACCAATGAAATGTTCAAAAGAAGTAAAGTGCAATTTCAATGGGTCCTAAATTCAATGGAAGATAGGACATCCAAGTTAAGGCCGTTTGCTAGGAATGGAAGTAATTCGAATATCTAATCTTCCCATTGGATTTAGAGAGTATGAAAAACATTATCCAATTACCATGAATGACAAAAGAGAGTAAGTCATGCAAATGTGATAAAATATGCATGAACCTATTCTATTTCATCTTTTCTGTTTGTTAAATAAAGATTGGATGTCCTTAAATAGCCAAAAGGGTCAAATAAAGATTCAAATTCAGATTTCTTCCAAAAGGAATCGTGTAATTGATTGCAAACATCCAAGTAATCGAAGAAAATGCCACTATCACATTCTAGTGACATTTAGAAAGACTCATGAATGGTTGAAGTGAAATGAGATACAACTAAAATAGATCCCTATACAATCACACCTAAGGGATAAGATAAAGAGAATTTCAAAATGGGAAACCCTATACATGAATACTAGATAAGTGAAAAGCAAATCAAGGAAATGTGATCCCAAACACCTATAGAGATTCCCCAAGTATAAGCTTCAAGGAATAACTTCGGGACCATCAAATTAGCTTTTCTATGTAGTTGTCTTCATCGAATGAAATGTCAATGACCTCTATGGGTTGATCAACCTTCACTTTAGCATTCCTCAAAGACGAATGCTTTGGCTTGGTCTTCCTATTGGGATGTTGCTTCTTCTTTGATGGAGAGTGCTTCGGCTTGGTTCTCCTAAAGGGACATTATCTACTTTGTGCGAAGAAGTTGCCAAGCTTCAGCTTCGCGTTTAAACTTAATCTTCATGATGGCCCAAGTTGCGACCAGTAAACTCGTGTCCATGAATAAAGCGAGAAAATTGAAATCCATCTTATGGCTTGGGCCAAATGACCTTGCGCTCATGTAGAAACGGTGCTAAATTCGCCTTCGCATCCAAAAGACTTAGGGAAACCATCTCTATCTACACCCTAAAAGGGCATTTAATCCAATCACTTGGATGATTTAAAAGTCATGAATGCTTTGTCCAATTAAGAAAATGGAATGAGATGTACAATCCAAAGCATGGAAATGAGCTCAAAATGAATCACAACAAGTTTAAGAGATAGAAACGTCTTGCCAACCGAGCTTGTCGATTTTTTTGGCTTTTATATATCAAACACAAAGACATGCATATGGACTATGTAGCTAACACTCTAAAAATGAAAGAAATGGTATGGAACCCAGGGTAAAAGGCTCCCAAGACTCGAATATGATAGATTCGTCCCCAAGAGCATCCGACCAAGGGGGTGGAATCACCATTTCAGGAAGCGGGATTGGATATGATTGTCCCGAGTGCAATCAACACAAGGTCTTTTCATACCCAATTCCCTATCTAAGGATATCATAAAAGGTGATTTGCAGCTAGGGTTTGGCCGCCGAGTGTACAAGGTGTCGTAAACATCACATATGCAAAATCAAGCACAACAGTTGATATGCAAAACACCACTTCTAAATCATCACATTTCATACATTCCCAACTCCAAATCTGCATAAAATAATGTCAACATAGACTACTCCACTTATTTCTCCTATCTGCAAAACCATTTAACATATTTCGTGAGTGGACTTACCTCACCTTCAAGAACATCTGCGGAAAACACGTTAGAATAACACTTAACATTTTAAATAGCCTAAGTCCACTAAGTCTAGAACCAATCCCCAGAAAAGTCACCGGTTTGTCGAGACCGACCTTTTTGGGGACAAGATTTGCCCCGCGAAGGATGATTAATGGATTACTAAGCCCCGAATATGGGTGTAACGTCCTGCCGTCCTTTGAGAATGCACACCCACCCAAGCCGTATAATTTAAACCCATGATACTACATCTACGGCGAACACATAAAATGAAATGCGCATGCGGAAGGAATACTCCAACCCCGACAATAAAAGATACGAACACAAAGGGCGGTAACACACAACAACAAATATATACAAGGACGGTGGTCACATGCGTACTAGTAGAAGAACATGTACAATATGAGCTAACCCAAAAAAAAAACCAAACATCCAGATTCCTTCGAATCTACCCCAAAAGAAACTTACCAAGAGCAAACGGACTACTCGGAGGAACTAATAGTCATGTCCTCAACCTCGTCTCCCGTCGAAACGTACTCGGATAAAGTATCGGAGCTCGTCTCCAAAGCATCTCATCCTCCGACTCGTCCTTCTCCGAATCGAGATATCACGATCACCTCGTGATCCTCCTTCGCCGTCGGGTCTTCTCTACTATGTTCCTAGAAGCAATGCGACACTTGAACCATACCCTCGACATCTTGACGGGATGGGTGGCACCATCCCGAACTACATCGCAAGGTACATCGGATGGCTGCAAAGGCCCGAACAAACTACATTCCCTATCTTACGAAACCACGCTTCATAACGTTGCGGTTGCGGATCTTCTCTACCTACATCTACCCAAACTGTAGTACATTTTCTTACAAAAACTATTCCTATGTTAGTCGGGAATTCATCTCATATAGTTGTCATCTCTTTCGGATCTCCCAATCGCACCGACAAGCATTTCTATAACCTAGGGTCTCGAAAACAAAGGTCCCGCTACGGGGTGAGATTCACATCTCAACAAGTAAACCCAAATCCTATACTAGACCACTAGCCCTTCCGAGTTACGCAACAAAGCATACAAATGACAAGATACAAAACAAGCCTCTTTACACATCACAATGTCATTTATATATATATATATATCATACCATATCTCACGTATCTGGACATAGATAGAGGTCAAGATCAAGTAACTCAAGTACTTGGTAGAGTAGACTTAAGTCATAACAACATGTATAATCAAATCGATACTACGGGAATGAGCAAGCTTGACGTATTAGCAACTATTCATTCGTATATCACACATGAGATTCTCATCTCGTTACGATTCGAAGATAACGATATAGCCAGGCAAAATGTTCCAGGCTATCAATACCGAGTTCGTGTCGACCTATATTGGTCATTTTCCCGCATGATCAAGACTCGGGATATTTCCTTTCACATGTGTTTCGCATTACCAAGGCCCAGGTATTTTTTTTATTCCCCGCATGTCAAGACCCAGTATTACACAAATTATTCCCCACATAACTAAGACCTAGGGTATCGACCTTGCATGGTTCAAGATTCAGGACAATCTATTTCTCTCTTTCACTCATATGCTAATTAAGTTACACTTCACATTTTACAGCTATTCATAGTATAAGTCATCTCATTCGGAAGCATCTTAGTGATCAAAAAAAGGTTTCGGGAACACTTACCCTTGGTTCCAAAAGCAACTTAAAAAATTCTCCTCACAACCGCAAAAGCTTGGCTAAATAGATTTCTGCATCGGATCTATATAAACCATAGCAAAACTCCATTAATTTTCAATCCAATTGAGCGAAAACGTTAATAGCACTCAAAGTAACATCTTAAAACATCCAAACGACAAAATCACAGCAAGACAACACCATTTGTAGTCCCTCAAGTCCATGGTATATTCTATCCAAAAACAAGACAGCTTGTTTCCTTGAGTTTCAAGCACAAATTAGCCATGAATTCACTTCCAAACTTTAATTTAATTCGTATACTCCCTCATAACACCTTCCACAATGTCTTAGGATGTCTCATATTGTAATTCCACGCCAAAATATTCCTTGTACAACCCATGAACAGCTTTGATACAACAGGGCAAAATCGGTCCTGTGTTGCCTCACCCAAAATCTAATTCAAATCTCCAATTTAACACTAATTGAACTTGTGGGAACCTTATTCTATATGTCTTAGGGGTCCACTAAAAACTTAGCAGCATAACCACTGATTGTAAGCCCCCAATCAACTTAACCAAACAAAGTGCACAAACCGTCCAAGTATATGTCTAGCGAAACACTTTAACCCAACCATTATAACTAGAATTTTTCCTTAATCACTCAGTGTCCCTAAACCATCCATACTCAGCCCTATAATTATAGAAGTTACCACCGAAAATCTGGCATCAAAAGAAGTTTCTAAGAGGGAGAACAGCCATTTACCCTCAGCTAGCTCCAAATCTGTCCAGTTTTCTTCCTTAGCTTGGTTCTTCCAACTCGGGAGCTTCAAATGACGTGAATCCAATTGGAGGTTGTCGAGGACACGTTGAACTTCAAGTGGGTGGTCTGGGGAGGCCAAAAGACCACCAGAGTGTGCCATCGTATGGACCGAATGGAACGGGCAAAAAGTGGTCGGTTGAAACAGTTTTTCTGGTTTTGCTTGGAAAACCTTGAAGATGAAGGAGATGATGGAAATGGAGCATGGAGATGAAGTGCTCGTGAATTGAAGGAGGAAGGCTAAAGAAGACTTGATTATATATATATATATATATATATTCAATTATGTGAATAGTAAGGTCAAGGTCACATTAATGCTAACCATGCTCTCTAATGACACTTGTCTCATGTCAATAATTATCCACATGTGTATTGACCAGCATTGACCCTTCTTATCCTCACATTTTTTGCTGAAGCAAGGTGAAAATGACCAAAATGCCCTTTGATGAACTTAGAAAAAGAATAATGCTTGAGGGTCAAAACGGTCATTTCTCATTCATAGACCTCAAAATGGTCGGAAATTCGAATGTCACAACTCTTTCCTCCTTACAAAAATTTTGTCCTCGAAATTTTACAACACTATAATCATTCAAACAAATGGGGGTAACGACGCCTCATCGCTTCTTCGCTTTCCTACGTGGTGCCTTCTATTCCATGATACTCCCATACTACTTTGACCAAATGAAATTGTCTTAGTCCTTAAGATTTTCTCTTTTCGATCCTCGATCCTAACTGGCCTTTCCACGTACGAAACTTTATCGTCCACTTCTATTACTTCATAATCTAATACATGAATCGGATCGGGTTCATATTTTCTCAAAGATTGACACATGGAACACATTGTAGACTTGCGACAAATTTGGCAGCAAGGCGAGGCGGTAAGCTAATGTCCCAATTCTTTCCGGAATTTCGAAAGGACCAACATACTTGGGACTTAGCTTCCCTTTCTTTCCAAATCGTAATACTCCTCGCATTGGTGAAACTTTAAGGAAGACGTGGTCGCCAACTTGAAATTCCAAAGGCTTGCGTCGTTTGTCGGCGTAACTTTTCTAACGACTTTGTCTTTGTTTTCAACCTTTCCCTTATAATCTTAATTGTCTCCACCGATTGCTCCACCAGTTCTAGGCCCATTTATGCTTCTCTCTCCAACTTCGTTCCAACATACCGAAGTTTTACAAGCTCTGCCATATAAAGCTTCAAATGGTGCCATTCTAATACTTTCTTGGAAGTGTTGTTATAAGCAAACTCCATTAGGTGCAGTTGGTCTTCCCATCCACCTTTAAAGTCAAGGACACACGCCGCATCATATCCTTGAGCGTTTGAATTGTCCTTTAATCCGTCCGCCTTTACGTGAATGATATGCCATGCTAAACTGCAATTTTGTTCCCAAAGCATCCTCGTAGACTTTTCCAGAAATTCGCTGTGAATTTCGAGTCTCGATCTGAAGTGATCGTTACACGTACACCTTAGAGTCGCACTATATAACGCTTATATAATTCGGCATATCTCGTCCATCGCAAAATCCTTTCTCACCGGAATGAAATGAGCGAGACTTTGTCAATCTGTATACGACTACCGATATCGAATCATGACCTTTACTACTCCTCGGCGGTCCCATTATAAAATCCATAGTTATATGCTCCCATTTCCACTCCGGGATTTCCAAAGGTTGCAACAATCCTCCAGGTTTACAATGCCACGCCTTTATCCGCTAATAGGTCAAACATCTTGCTACATTTTTAGCCACATCAATTTTCATCCCATTCCACCAATAATATTGGCATAAATTCGATACATTTTTGTGCTTTATGCGGGTGAATACTATAATGACTTCTATGAGCATCGGATAAAATCTTTTCCTTAAGCCCTCGTCATTAGGCACACATAAACGTCCACGAAATTTCAAAATTCCATCATTAGGCACTTGAAATTCAGGCTTCCTTTTCTGCGTCCATTCCCGGAATTTTCCGAATCTCGGGATCCGTGGATTGCAAGATCTTTATTTTCTCTTGAATCTCGGGTTCAATTCGCAAAGTCGCCATCAAACTTGATAGTTGATATATTTCCAGCTTAAACTCAGAATCCCTTAGTCCTTCGAGCAAGGACCATCCTTTAATTAATAAACATGTGATGCTTGATTTTCGGCGAGGTGCGTCGCAACTCTATTTGCTTTCCCGATGGTATAGAATATCACAATCATAATCCTTTAATAATTCGATCGACCGACGTTGTCGCAAATTCAATTCTTTTTAGAAAACAAGTACTTCAAACTCGATGATCCGTATAAATTTGGACTGTTCACCACACAAATAGTGTCTCTAGATCTTCGGAGCGAAGACGATAGCGACCAACTCCAAGTCATGTGTTGGATAATTCAACTCATGGGGTCTTAATTGTCGGGAAGCATAGGCGACAACTCTCCCATGTTGCATCAACACGCATCCTAATCCCTTTAGCGACGCATCGCTATATATCTCATAACCTCCAGGTCCGGAAGGTATTGTCAATATTTGTGCGATCGTCAAACGATGTTTTAGTTCTTGAAAACTTCTTTCACATTTGTCTATCCACTCAAATTTCATATCTTTCTTCATTAACCTCGTTAGTGGCATGGCTATTGACGAAATTTTTCCACAAAGCGTCGATAATATCCTACTAATCCCAAGAAACTCCGGACCTCGATGAACGTCGCAGGTCGTGGCCGGTTCATTACTACTTCTATTTTTGAAGGATCTACAAATATTCCTTCTCCGGAAACCATGTGGCCAAGGAATACCACCTTATTCAACCAAAACTCGCATTTACTAAACTTTGCATAAAGCGAGTGTTCTCTCAAAGTTCATAGAATAATTCTCAAGTGTTTCTCATGCTCCTCATGACATTTTGAGTAAATCAAAATGTCATCGATGAAGACAATGACAAACCGGTCCAGGAATTCCTTAAACACCCGATGCATCAAATACATGAATGTAGCTGGGGCATTAGTTAGCCCAAAAGGCATAACTATAAACTCATAATGCCCATACCTCATTCCCAAGGCGCTTTAAGTATGTCTTCTTTATTGATCCTCAACCGATGGTAACCGGTCCTTAGATCAATTTTAGAGAACACTAAGGCTCCTTGCAACTAATCAAATAGGTCATCGATTTTTGGCAACGGATACCTATTTTTAATCGTCACTGATTCGATTGCCTATAATCAATACACAACCGCAATGATCCGTCATTTTTCCTTACAAACTGTCACGACCCGAACCATGCGAGCTCGTCGACATCCCATCCGGCCATAAACTCCATACGGTTCTCCAGGATCCAAAGGCCAACAAATAAATCGCGGAAGCACAATAATCCCCTGTACATAAAACATCAATGCTACGATAACTTGGGATGGTAAAAAAATAAACTTATGTACATATATACATAGTTGTTACAAATTGTCAAACCTAAGGCTTCGGGGCCACCGTGCAAGCCCGTAACCATCTATAACAAAAAGACTACGTGGTCGAGCTCGCTACGCAACCAAAATAAAGCACTCTACAAAAGTCGAGAGGCCAACTACCCTAAGCCTCATCGTCACTATAATCTACCACTTCCAGCTCCTCCTCTTCGATCTTAGGCGATGCTCCACATCGAAGGCTCTATGATCTCCCCATCCTCTTCTTGTGCCACGACCTCTAGGTCGGGCTCTCGGTAGTCAAGGTCAAAAGGGCCGGCATCGGGGTGTACCACTACGCCATCTCGGAGGTGCAGCATTAGTGGAGTCCCACTCCCCAACTCCATCGTAGAGAATGTGGAATCCGCTCAGCAGACCTACTGCGACAAATCTCCGTGGCGGTACGTTCACGCTACGTAAGTTTGGTTCTTCCAAAAGAGGTCTCCGGTGTCCACCGTAATCGTAGTCACGTGCCTATAATATACGTTATCATCCCCTACCGGATATTCTGTAACTCATCGTTTCCATATCCCGGGGAATACCGAACCTTGGAGGTGGATCGTTCATAGTCGAGGCGAAGGATCTGAAAAACAACAAACCCACGACGGGGTGAGATAAAATCTCGATAAGCTAGTCCCTAATCCTAGGTTAGGGCTCTAGTGCCTCCCAGACAAGTTTTAAAACAGCAATTTTCAACGGTTCCTTATGGATTTCCATAAATCCTCTTATACTAAAAAACTTCAACTAATAAATCCGAGAATATTCCATTCTTTCTCCAGAAAAATGCCACACCTTCACAAATATTTCACGTTACCCCCCATATTGATGTTTCATGTGGCGGACTAGAATAAAAATATTCCACATTGCTCCAATGCCCGCGTTCCACGCCTCAAGCTGTAATATAAATAATTCACGTACTCCAAAGCCCGTGTTTAACGTATCCAGGGCTATCATATAAAATTCTACGTTGGTCCAGAGCCCGCGTTTAACGCATCGAGGCTATATTATAACTGGACAGACCCCCGTAATAACGCCTCGAGGTCACTATCCTGCGTTTAACGCCTCATGATATTATAATACTCATAACCCCGCGTTTAACGCCTCGGGGTAAAATAATAATAGAGCCCGCGTCGCAACGCCTTAGGCTATAATTCCTCAATCCAATATCGGAGCCCACGTCATAACGCCTCGGGTAACGTATGGTCTTATAAAATACGAACCCCGCGTCATTACGCCTCGGGGTAGAAATTCCACATTTCCTCTCTTTTATTCCACTTAAGACCATATACCACAATAATTTCCTTGAACGCTCGTCCGATACCACACGATCACTTAAATCCTTCCAATCGATCAATCTTCGCCACGTGATCTTGCTAAATTTCCTGATTAGCGGATCGAGACCATCCGGTCTCACCAATTCCCTCGACGAAAGATCGGAACCACACGATCTTCTCAATTTTTCTCAATTGCTCAATCGAGACCACTCGATTAAATTGTCTTGGGCAAATACTCGATCGGAACCACATGATTCACTCACGTTAGAGAATTAATAATTCGGGATCACCCGATTCATTCACGCTAATCCAAAGATTAATCCAGACTACCCGATCAATTAATACCGCCATAGTATCCAATCCACGCCATGCAACCATATTACGCTAACGTAGCAATATATGAATAACGTGCAATTAAAATTATACTAACGTGGGAATTTGTCGGGACCGAACAATATTAATTTTCTAACGTGCAAATAATTCTACTATAGTACTAATAATGCCACATCTAATTAGCACCACGGCATAACAATTTATTGTCACATAAAAGTAACTCTAGTTAAGATATAACTAACCATAGTTCAAAATTAACTAGAGTCAAAACTAACCTAACCATGATTAAAAATAGCATAAAGTAACTATAGTTGGACATAAAGTAACTAAAGTTAGTAAAGTAACCATGGTCCAACTTTGGCCAAACAATTATCCTCTTGCATTTACTATTCATTGCAAGAACACTAATCCTCTCTCTCTCCTCTTCATCCATTTTCGGCCAAAGCATGAAAATGGCCAAAAACAACCAATTTTTCACCCAAATCTACTCAATCTCAAGTCTATTAGCATCTTAGATACCTAATCTAAGGTTAGGAACCAACTTACCACTATTTCAGCAAGTTTTCCGGCGAGAAACCGAGAAAATTTTGACCCCAATCCGGCGGCTCCGGCAACTCCCTTTGCTCGGCCAAAACTCAAGCTACTCCGGCAGTTCTAGGCGGCTCACGGTAGAGAATGGAGCTCCGGCGGTTCAAGGCGACACCGGCGGTGGCTTGGAAAAATTTTGACGATGGAAGTGGGAGAGAGAGAGGGAATTCGGCAAGAGGTGATGAGCAAGAGAGAAAATGTGAGGTAGAGAGAGAATGCTCTTGAAAAATAAAGAAGAAGAAGGCCAAAAACATTAATTAATAAAATGTTGGATAATGTTGGGGTCTTCAAAGTCAATTTTCGACCAAGGGATGATTTGACCAAAATACCCCTTGGCCAAAGTGAAAAATTAGATATTTTCCAAGGGTAAATGGGACTTTTCCTATACCCAGTCAAATTTTATTTTTTAGAACCTTTTGGGATGAACCGCGAAGTAATTGTACTCTGGATGAGGAAACGTCCAAAATTTAATTATTGGAACCCCGAAGGTCCGACGTCAAATTCAAGCTCGATTCACGATCAATCTCGATCAATTGAAATTTCAGCATATCTCAAATTAATGGGCGGCTTTTAAGAGTTACGCGTATCGACCCGTGATTAATATCACGTTTAAGAATTTCTCGAGCCATGGCGACTTTGGTTGTCATTCAATTGCGAGGGTCAATCACCGATCCCAACGACGGACACGATTGTTAGAAATAATTCGGGCGTTCGGAACCCATACGAGGTCAAATGGAATCACCCGTGATCCAAGCGTAGGGTATTATCCAAATCGTTCCTTAATCATTCTACAATCGGCCTATATTGGTCCAAAATATTCCCTCGATAATTTTCATGGCCAAAGAGTCAATCCAGGATCAAGTTCTTAGGTCCACGTACTTGAATTTCCTAGCTAGCCATTCCCATTTGGTTAGTCTGCTCAAGAGGGATCAATTCGGTGAGAATTAGTGAAATACATCAATGAGACCTTTCATTTATTCAAGGCTTCGAAAAGGGTCGAATATAGGATGTCACAATTCTTCCCCCTTAAAAATATTTCGTCCTCGAAATTTACAACAAACTTAACTTTCAAATAAATGGGGGTCTTGGTGCCTCATCGTTTCTTCATTTTCCCAGGTTGTCCCTTCGGTTCCATGGTGCTCCCATATCACCTTCACTAGTGAAATTATCTTGTTCCTCAAAACTTACTCTTTTCTATTCTTTTACGTCTTCTATTCGCACCGGTCTTTCCACGTAAGATATCATTTCATCTACTTCCACAACTTCATGATCCAGCACATAAGTTGGGTCCAACTCGTATTTTTTAACATGGACACATGAAAGACATTATGAACTTGGGACAAGTTCGGCGGCAGCAGTCGATAGGCCATAGTCCCAATTGTTCCAAGATTTCAAATGGGCCTACGTATCTCGGACTCAATTTTCCTTTCTTCCCAAATCTAGATAATCCTCACATTGACAACACCTTCAGGAAAACTTGGTCTCCCATCCGGAATTCCAAAGGTCTACGTCGTCTATCCGCATAACTCTTTTGACGACTCAGGCGGTCTTTAGCCTTTCTCCGATCACTTTCACCGCCTCAACAGATTGCTGAACTAGCTTTGGTCCCGTTATACTTCTCTCGCCAACTTCATCCCAACATATCGGAGTTACGCAAGCCCCTACCATACAACGCCTCAAATGGTGCTATTCCAATACTCTGTGGAAGGCTGTTGTTGTAGCGAACTCGACTAGATGTAGCCTGTTCTTCCCAACCTCCTTTAAAATCTATCATGCATGCTCGCAAGCATGTCCTCAAGTGTCCGTATTGTCCTCTCCAACTATCCGTCATGCCGGGGATGATATGCGGTGCTATATCGCACTTGGGTTCCCATAGCATTCAAGACGTTTCCAAAAAGTTGCGGTGAACTTGGGATCTCCATGGAAGTAATTATAACTCAAAAATTAAACAGAACTCCATGCGATCGAACTATACATATACAACTCGGCATATTTTTCCATTGCAAAATCCTTTCGCCCGCCAGAAAATGTGCGAGACTTCGTCAATACTGTCGACGACTACCCAAATAGAATCATGCCCTCTCCGGCTCCTCGGTAGTCCCATAACAAAATCCATGGTAACGTGTTCCCATTTCCACTCGGGAATCTCTAGCGGTCTAAGTAATCCTCTAGGCTTGCAATGTTGTGCCTTTACTTGTTGGCACGTTAAACACTTAGCCACGTGCTTAGCCACGTCAACCTTCATTCCATTCCACCGTAATGCTTGACGCAGATTCCGATACATCTTGGTGCTACCTGGATGCACACTTGTAGCTACTTCGATGAGCTTCGACAAAATTTTCTCCCTAAGCTCCTCATCATTTGGGACATAGACGTCCACGGAATTTCAAGATTCCATCCTCGGCCACTTGAAATTCAGGTTTTCTTTTGGTTGCATCCATTTCTAAAATTTTCCGAATGTCAGGATCCTCCGATCGCAACGCCTTAATTCTTGCTTGAATCTCTAGCTCAATTCTCAAAGTTGCCAGCAGATTTGAGAGATTGCAAACTTCGAACTTAAATTATGAATCCCTCAACTCTTCAAGTAAAGTCCACTCCTTCACCATCAAATGCGCAATGCTCGATTTCCGACTAAGAGCATCCGCTACTTTATTAGCTTTCCTAGGGTGATATAAAATATCATAATCGTAGTCCTTTAATAATTCTATCCAATGACGTTGTCTCATATTAAGCTCTTTTGGGAGAACAAGTACTTGAGACTTTGATGGTCTATGTAGATTTGAAATTTTTCTCCCCACAAATAATGCCTCCAAATCTTCAACGCAAAAACAATCGCCGCAAGCTCCGGATCATGCGTTGGGTAGTTTAATTCATGAGGCCTCAATCACCGCGACGTATATGCAACCACCCCGCCATGTTGCATTAATACGCATCCCGATCCTTTTAGCGAAGCATCGCTATATATTTCAAATCCTCCAGGACCGGATGGTATCGTCGGGCGGGTGTTGTCGTCAACCTATACTTTAGTTCTTGGAAACTCTTCTCACACTTATCTGTCCATTCATAGCGAGTTTCTTTCTTCGTTAGTTGCATCAATGGAATAGCTATCGAGGAGAACTTCTCTACTAAACGTCGATAATATCCCGCGGCACCCGGAAAATTCCGAACCTCCAGAATGCGATGTCGGTTTGGCCCGAATTCACCACGATCTCAATTTTTGCCGGTCTACTTGAGATTTCATTTCCGGAGACAATATGTCCAAGAAATGCTACATGATCAAGCCAAAACTCACACTTGCTAAACTTAACATAGAGAGAGTGCTCTCTTAAGGTCCGTAGAACTATACTCAAATGTCGTTCGTGTTCTTCCACACTCCTCGAATATACCAATATATCGTCAATGAACACGATAACGAACCGATCCAAAAATTCTCTAAACACCCGATGCATCATATCCATGAAAGCACTGGGGCATTCGATCAATCCAAACGGCATAACCGTAAATTCATAATGCCCATATTTGGTACGGAATGCGGTCTTCGATATGTCCTCCTTCTTAATCCTCGGTGATGGTACCCCGTCCTCAAGTCGATCTTAGAAAATACCGCAGCTCCTTGCAGTTAATCGAACAAGTCATCTATCCTTGGTAATGGATACTTGTTCTTAATAGTTACTTGATTCAATCGCCGATAGTCAATGCATAATCGCAATGACCCGTCCTTCTTCCTCACAAATAGCACCGGCGCTCTCCATGGCGATGCAGTTGGGGTGGATAAATCCTTTATCCGGTAGCTCTTGCATCCCGAACCTTCAATTCCTTCAATCACGAGAGGGACATTACGTAGGGTGCCTTGGAGATCGGTTCTATTCCCCGGTGCTACCTCAATCACGAACTCTACTTCCCTTTCAAGTGGCAATCCCGGCAATTCTTGAGGAAAGACATCGGGATAATCGCGCACCATGGCTATATCCTATAGCCTCGGCCCTTCAATCGAAGAATCCACTACTGACGAAATACCCTTGGCATCCTTCATTTAACAATTTAGTCACTTCCAATGGCAGAGATTAGGGAATCGAGATTCCTCCTCGACTTCCCACAAATTCAAATCTAGGATGACCAATCGGATTAAATTGGATCACCCCCTTTACCACGGTCAAAAATAGTTCTTTGCTTTCCCAACCAATCCATTTCAATTATCACATCATAATCATGCATAGTCAAACCTGCTAGGTCTATAGAATCTTCTCTACCACCAATGACTATCTTACATCCGAACACCCTAATATAACCAATACTTTATCCTTTAAGGGTGTAGTTACGTGCGACATTACTTCTAGCGGTTTTAACTCAATCCCGACTAACTCCACAAGCCGTGCGAAAATAAAAGAGTGCGACGCTCCGGAATCAAATAAAGCATATGCAGCGTGATCACATAAGGAGACCATACACTGTGATCACACCCGGCGCATTCTCGGCCTCATTACGCGCCACACTTCTTCCTCTCCCTTGCGCCGGCGGTCCGACCCGATTATTCCGTGGAGCTGCTCCAATCGAGGTCTTGCTCGGGGTCGTTGGGATTGAAATCGAGATTCCGGGGCTTCTTCAGGGCAATTCTTTATCGATGATCTAACTTTCCACATCGAAGCATGCTCCAATCCTGCTAGGGCAAGGCCCATTTCCATGTCTCCTTCCACAAAGTTGGCAGTTCCGATTCGACCGATATACCGGTTTCCCATTATTCCTCCTAATTTGAGGGACGAAACGCCGGTTTCCCATCATTGGCCTCTTGCCAAATCGGCGATTGTCCCTAATCGGCATGAACCGCGATCCGGAGGCGGCAACCCTCTCTTTCATGTCCCGTTCGACCATCGACCCCGCTCATAAAGCTCATCATAATCCCTTAGATTCAACGGATCAATTGACTATCAAGTTCTAGCCTCAATCCGTCCCGAAACCTTATTGCTTGGTCCATGGATTTTCCACCATTCTAGGTGCATACTTTGTGACCTTGAAAACTCGCCTCATATTGATCAATTGTCATCCGATTACGCGGAGCTGCTGAAATTCTATTATCTTACGTTCTTGGCGCGTCTCGAGAAAAATACTTCGCGTTGAAGACTTACGTGAAGACGGTCCAATTTAGGGCCGCGCCTCTTGGAAAACTCTTCCCTTGGTGGCCTTCCACCAATCACCGGCCGTATCCCGAAGCTAATACACTGCCAAGGTCACTTTCTCCTCCTCTATACAACCCAAAACCTCGAACTCTTTCTCCAAATCTTCTATCCAACGAGGTGCAACTCCAAGATCACCCTTTCCTGTAAACTTCGCCGGTTTTAACTTCAAAAACTGCTCTACTTTCGATGCATCTGTCTATTTCCATTATCATTCCCCTGGTTCACATTTACCCCATGAGTAGCGGCGGCAACAAGCGGCCTCGGCTTGGGCAATAGCTGCGGCTCGTTCTTGAGTCTGCCTACCCATTAGATTTTCAATCTCCTCTAGAGCCCTAAGGACTCCATCCACTCCGGGATCCTCTCTAATCGTAGTCCTTGAGCTAGAAGCTCCCTAGAACCTCTTCTCGAACCTCCCCTAGAACTTCCTCTAGAACCTCTACCTCATTTGTCCATTTCCATTATCTATCACAACACTCGAATCAACATAATTCCACCAAGGAATTAGAAATCTATGCCACCTACTCGAGTCTAGCAGGTTCACACCGCTTAACATAACACTTAGCACAAAGCTAACAATCGTATCGGATCAGCGATTTAACCACAACAACAACAAACAACCAGCACGGAAGCAATCAATCACGCAAATCACGGGCGCATGTTCAAATGCCTGCATAACGCGTTTAACTCGCGTAAACACCTAGGGTCTCTCTGTCTAACCATCCCAAAGTCATCGCTCCTTATCACTTCGTTTTCGTCCAAACTTGGATCGAGCAATCCTTGCTCGATACCACTAAACGGGGATGTCATGACCGAACCGAGCTCAGTCGACATCCCATCCGGCCATAAACTCCGAATAGTTCTCCAGGATCCAAAGGCCAACAAATAAATCGCGAAAGCACAATAATCCCCGTACATAAAACATCAATACTACGATAACTTGGGATGGTAAAAAACAAACTTATGTACATATATACATAGTTGTTACAAACAATCAAACCTAGGGCTTTAGGGGCTCTTTATGCAAGCCCGTAACCATCTATAACAAAAGACTACGTGGTGAAGCCCTACACAACCAAAATAAAGCACTCTACAAAAGTCGAGGCCAACTACCCAAGACTCGTCGTCGCTACAATCTACCACTTCCAGCTCCTCCTCTTCGATCTCAAGCGACTACTCCGCATCGATGGCTCTCATGATCTCCCCATCCTCTTCTTGTGCCACGACCTGCGGGTCGGGCTCCGGGTAGTCAATGTCATAAGGGCCGGCATCGGAGTGTACCACTAAGCCATCCGGAGGTGCGGCATTAGTAGGGTCCCACTCCCCAACTCCATTGTAGGGAATGTCGAATCCACTCGGCGGACCTCGACAAATCTCCGTGGCGGTACGTCCACGCTACGTAAGTGTGGTTCTTCCAAAAGAGCTCTCCCGGTGTCCACGGCAATCGTAGTCACGTGCCTATAATATGTGTTATCATCCCCTACCGGATATTACGCAACTCATCTGCTACCGGATATTCTGTAACTCATTTCCCGTATCCGGGGAATACCGAACCTTGGAGGCGGATCGTTCATAGTCGAGGTGGAGGATCGAAAAACAATGAGCCCACGACGGTGAGATAAAATCTCGAAAAGCTAGACCTAATCCTAGGTTAGGGCTCTAGTGCCTCCGAATAAATTTTAAAGCAGCAATTTTCAACGGTTCCTCGGGGATTTCCATAAATCATCTTATACTAAATAAATTCAACTAATAAATCCCGGAATATTCCATTCTTCATCCAAAAATTGCCACACCTTCACAAATATTCCACGTTACCCCCATATTGATGTTTCATGTCTCGAGAATAGAATAAAAATATTCCACGTTGCTCCAATGCCCACGTTCCACGCCTCGAGCTGTAATATAACTAATTCACGCACTTCAAAGCCCAGTTTAATGCATCAGGCTATCATATAAAATTCCACGTTGGTCCCGAGCCCGCGTTTAACGCATCGAGCTATATTATAATTGGAGCCAGGACCGCGTAATAACGCCTCGGTCACTATCCGCGTTTAACGCCTCATGATATTATAATACTCATAACCCCGTGTTTAACGCCTCAGGGGTAAAATAATAATAGAGCCCGCGTCACAACGCCTCAGGCTATAATTCCTCAATCCAATATCGAGCCCACGTCATAACGCCTCGGGCAACGTATGGTCTTATAAAATACGAACCCCGCGTCATTACGCCTCGGGGTAGAAATTCCACATTTCCTCTCTTTTATTCCACTTAAGACCATATACCACAATAATTTCCTCGATCGCTCCTCCGATACCACACGATCACTTAAATCCTTCCAATCGATCAATCTTCGCCACGTGATCTTGCTAAATTTCTGATTAGCGGATCGAGACCATCCGGTCTCACCAATTCCCTACGACGAAAGATCGGAACCACACGATCTTCTCAATTTTTCTCAATTGCTCAATCGAGACCACTCGATTAAATTGTATTAGGCGAGATACTTGATCGGAACCACATGATTCACTCACGTTAGAGAATTAATAATTCGGGATCACCCGATTCATTCACGCTAATCCAAAGATTAATCCAGGACTACCCGATCAATTAATACTACCATAGTATCCAATCCACGCCATGCAACCATATTACGCTAACGTAGCAATATATGAATAACGTGCAATTAAAATTATACTAACGTGGGAATTTGTCGAGGACCGAACAATATTAATTTTCTAACGTGCAAATAATTCTACTATAGTACTAAACTATAGTAATAATGCCACATCTAATTAGCACCACGGCATAACAATTTATTGTCACATAAAAGTAACTCTAGTTAAGATATAACTAACCATAGTTCAAAATTAACTAGAGTCAAAACTAACCTAACCATGATTAATAAATAGCATAAAGTAACTATAGTTGGACATAAAGTAACTAAAGTTAGTAAAGTAACCATGGTCCAACTTTGACCAAACAATTATCCTCTTGCATTTACTATTCATTGCAAGAACACTAATCCTCTCTCTCTCCTCTTCATCCATTTTCGGCCAAGGCATGAAAATGGCCAAAAACAACCAATTTTTCACCCAAATATACTCAATCTCAAGTCTATTAGCATCCTAGATACCTAATCTAAGGTTAGGAACCAACTTACCACTATTTCAGCAAGTTTTCCGGCGAGAAATTGAGAAAATTTTGACCCCAATCCGGCGGCTCTCGCAACTCCCTTTGCTCGGCCAAAACTCAAGCTACTCCGGCGGTTCCTAGGCCGCTCACGGTAGAGAATGGAGCTCCGGCGGTTCAAGGCGACACCGGCGCCGGTTTGAAAACATTTCGGCGATGGAAGTGGGAGAGAGAGGAATTCGGCCAAGAGGTGATGAGCAAGAGAGAAAAATGTGAGGTAGAGAGAGAGTGCTCTTGAAAAATAAAGAAGAAGAAGGCCAAAAACATTAATTAATAAAATATTGGATAATGTTGGGGTCTTCAAAGTCAATTTTCGACCAAGGGATGATTTGACCAAAATACCCCTTGGCCAAAGTGAAAAAATTAGATATTTTCCAAGGGTAAATGGGTGCTTTTCCCATACCCAATCCAAATTTTATTTTTATGAACCTTTTGGGGCGAACCGCGAAGTAATTGTACTGCTGGATGAGGAAACGTCCAAAATTTAATTATTGGAACCCACGAAGGTCCGACGTCAAATTCTGAAGCCCGATTCGCGATCAATCTCGATCAATTGAAATTTCAGCATATCTCAAACTAACGGGCGGCTTTTAGGAGTTACGCGTATCAACTCATGATTAATATCCCGTTGAAGAATTTCTCGAGCCATGGCGTGGTTGTCATTCAATAGCGAGGGTCAATCACTAGTCCCAACGGACACAATCGTTAGAAATAATTCGGGGCGTTCGGAACCCATACGAGGTCAAACGGAATCACCCGTGATCCAAGCGTAGGGTATCGTTCCTTAATCATTCTAAGATCGGCCTATATTTGTCCAAAATATTCCTCGACAATTTTCATGGCCAAAGAGTCAATCCAAGATCAAGTTCTTAGGTGCACGTACTTGAATTTCCTAGCTAGTCATTCCCATTTGATTAGTCGCTTAAGAGGGATCAATTATGAGTGAGAATTAGCTGAAATACATTAATGAGACCTTTCATTTATTCAAGGCTTCGAAAAAAGGGTCGGAATACGGGATGTTACACAAACAACACCGGCGATCCCCAAGGCGACGCGCTCGGTCTAATAAATCCCTTATCTAGTAGTTCCTGCATTTGAACTTTCGGTTCCTTTAGTTCCGACAACGGCATCCGATAAGGCAGCTTAGAAATCGGTTTCGTTCCGGGGCTAACTTAATTACGAATTCAATCTCTCTTTTTAGGGGTAATCCTAATAACTCCCGAGGAAAACGTCGGGAAATTCTTGCACCACCGCAATATCTTCCAATTTGAGTTTCCCAGTAGTCATGTCTCTACTAACGCAGCCAAATACACTTGACACCCTTCCACCGTCAATTTCTCCACTTCAAGGGATGAGATTAAAGGAATCGAGGTTCCACCTCGACTTCCTACCATTCATAACTAGGGCGACCATCCGGATTAAACCAAATTACCCTATTATTACGATCAATCAAAGCTTTTTGCTGCTCGGCCAATCCATCCCAATAATCACATCGAAATCAAACATAGGTAACACTACCAAGTCTATTCTCTCTTCCTCACCCCCAATAACTATCTCACAATTAATACATCCCAACGAAACTAACATGTTGTCCTTCAAAGGGGTGGTAATGTAACATTTCGAATTTCGACACTCTTCAAGGCTAACAATCCAATGAGATCTCGAAATCGGATATCGACAATCAAAATGACCATGACTTGAGTAAGCCTAAGAGTGATGAAAATTACTGAGTCAATACGCGTAATGTCGCTGCAAAAGCGCCCGTCGGTTTGAGATGAACCGAGTTACGTACGAAGGAAAATGAATCAAGAAATGGATACTCGAAATTGAGAAGATGGAGATGAAGAATTCCAAATTTGGTCTTGAATTAGACGTCGCCTCATCGATAGTAATTTAATTTGGAAAAATCAGAATTTTTGGACGAGAAGTGTAAAATGACCATTTTATCCCTCAAGCATTAACCTTACCTTAAGTGGTCTAAAGAGAATTTTGGTCTTTTTGTCCCCTTAGGCTACCGAAAATTGGAAGAGGATAAGGTTAATGATGGTCAATGCTCATGGGATATTATTAACATGAGGATAAGTGTCAAATTTTGGAGGTTTGGTCTTAATTGACCATGTGATTTACTATTCCA
The DNA here is from genome assembly GCA_021437795.1 of Rhodamnia rubescens. Lineage (NCBI taxonomy): Eukaryota > Viridiplantae > Streptophyta > Magnoliopsida > Myrtales > Myrtaceae > Rhodamnia > Rhodamnia rubescens. The sequence goes on along the minus strand of JAILYA010000093.1, from coordinate 509,451 downwards.
AGCTTGACCAAATTAATAATGGAGGTGAAGCTTCTCTCTCTCTTCTTTTTTTTTTTTTTTTTTGCTTCAGTAGACCAACCACACGTGCTCTCCACGCCAGCCCATATTCCTCTTCATTTTTCTGCACCCACAGAAAATTGCTCAACCCGACAAGCCCCGACGCCCTTCACTGTTTTGGCCATATCTCCTTCGTCCAACGTCGCTTTGAGGTAAGGTCACCTCCATTTGAAAGATAATTGTCTTAGCTTTCCATGGATATATTATGGACAAACTTTGGCCCGGCATTTTTTCCCGTAGGTCTAATTGAATGGACAAAGGTCCAGTCGGGATTGAATCTGACCTAGTTTGAGAGAGAGCTCTCTTACAATGGTTTTAAGAGCTCATTTTGCTTCAAAATTTGTGTGGGATGTTCTAGAAATATAGTACTCGACTTGGCTGAGTTGGAATGATAATTTTAATTGAGTATTGATGGGTGTTCTTGGCTGTTTTGAGATGGGTTTTGAGGAGTAGAAATTGATAGTTTGCACACTTGAAAAGATTAAGCTAATTGGAGGTCTTCAAGGTGTTCAATTGGCTTTAATTTTCAGTGAACCTATTAAACATATAGAGGAAGGTATTAGCAAGTTGATTTCATATTGAATTGGAGCTTTGGATGAAATTATGAACTGTTGGAGGCGGTATAAGCGGAACCGGTTTCTGCTCTGTTGCTGGGAAGGTGCTGTCCAGTTCTATTCAAGGCTGGAATTGGTGTCACCTTGTCTTGAATTTGTCATTTAGACATGCTACAACGTATATTAGTGTGTTAATGAAGAGTATGTGGTTTGGTGATTAGAGCTAGAATTGTGACTAAACGGTGCGACGAAACTTAATTGCCGATCTACTCTGTTTTGGACAGAATTAATCTTGGATTCGGAAGCTCGAATTGAAGGTCGCGACTAGCTCATTGGAATAGGTAAATTGCCCTTAACCCTTTATTGAGACATTAGGGTACTAAGAGACCAATTTGTGATCCAATTGGGTGATTTATTAGTTGAATTATGCATGATCGAATGAATTGAATGACTGTATGATATTTAATCCTTTTGTATGGCACGAAAATGAATTATGATTGAATTGACGAGAATTATGCTTGTTGGCTTGATCGCATGGCGGTGCAATTTGTGTTGGGCCTAGTATAATGTAGCTTTGAGTATTCTCGTGTGCTATGGAGTAAATGCTCGTTAAGTCGAGTTGTACTCAATCATAACATTGTTTGAAATGAGAATCATATTTGTGAACCCTTGGCCAATGGGAAATATTTTGACGAGATTAAGTTTGATCGATTGACCGGTGAATATATGAGTTGTGTTAACTTGATGCGTTATGACGCGGGTAATGAGTTTATTTATACCCTGAGGCGTTATGACGCGGGGTTTTGATATTATCCCGAGGCGTTAAACGCGGGATTTGACTTGATGCGTTATTACGCGGGTCCTGGCAATTATACATAAACCCGATGCGTTATTACGCGGGTATTGCCAAGTACATCAAGATAGCACGATGCGTTATTACACGGGCCTTGATATTGAGAATGAGATTAGGCACGATGCGTTATTACGCGGGTCCCGGCAATTATACATAAACCTGATGCATTATTACGCGGGTATTGCCAAGTAGATCAAGATAGCCCAATGCGTTATTACGCAGGCCTTGATATCAAGAATGAGATTCTTGTACCGGTATGTAGAGCTTGGTTCCGAACTAATGAATGCCTGGTTATTGTGATTGTTAAATTTCCAATATCTATGTTAACGCCCGCATCATATCTATCTTGGTTTTATTAACGTCTTCGACGTTTTTGATTTGAGAAGTAGTCTAGAGGTACTAGTGACTTAGTTTAGGGTTAGGGTTGATTTACTGAGATTTATTCTCAACCCGTCGTGGGATTAACATTTTCGGGCTCTAGATGATGGAAACCGGAGCTTGACAAGGATGAATATTCGAGAAAATAATTGAAGAAAATGGATTTACTTTGTGATCCTAAGGATTTCACTTTGTCTTGAAGTTGGAATTGAAACCTTTGGACGTGTGATTGATGTTGTGAACAGACGTACCTTCTTGTCCTGAGTCATCTTGTATTAAACTTGCTTGGGGATGTTACATTGCTTCCGTATGCTTGTATCCTTTGGAAGTTTTTAAGTTGTGGGCTGAAGAATCCCGGGAGATTATTCATTGATGAACAGCCTGGTGGGATGTTCACGTACTCGACGGGTTCGGGACGTGACAAGTAAAATGCAATATCACGTTTAACGGTTTCGAATCCATACCAACCAATTCAGCAAGTTAAGCGGACACAAAAGAATGCATAGCTCCAGGATCAAACAAAGCATAAGAGGCTTGATCACACAAAGAAATCATACCTGCGACCACGCCAGGTGTTTCTTGATATCTTTACGTGCTTCAACGATAGACTGCCCCCTTGAGCCGGTGGTCGACTTACTTCATTCCGTGAGGTTACGACGGGTGGTCCTTGGACCTTGGTTTGGACAATTTCTTATGTGATGGCCTAGTTGACCACACTTAAAACACGCTACGATTTGTGTTGGACATGGTTCGTTCCCATGTCTCCTACCACGAGATGACAAATCCAGTTGCTTGACTTGGTGACTTCACAATATTCTTTCGACCGGAGGGACAAAGCGTTTGCTATTTGGAGTGGCCCCTTTCCAAAGCGACGATTATCCCTAGGCGACCCTGAGGCAACGGTTCTTTCTCTCATGTCCTTTTCAATCATTTGGCTTTGCCTATAAATCTCAATGTAATCTCTCGGATTCAACGATATCATCATTTGACGGATATCGGACCTCAACCCACCTCGAAACTTTCTCGCCCAATCCTACGGGTTCTCCACTATTCTAGGTGCATATTTCGACAACCTTGAAAATTCAACCTCATATTGATCAACCGTCATATGATTTTGATGCAAGCTACGGAATTAAGTCGGTTTTCTTCTGGGCTGCCTTAGAAAAATACTTTGCATTGAAGACCTCGGCAAAAATACTCCAAGTCGGCTCAACCCCTTCGGAAAAATCATTCCCTTAGTAGCCTTCCACCAATCATTTGCTGTTCCTTGAAGTTGGTAAGTTGCCAAGGTCACCTTCTCGGCTTCAGTATATCCTAAAATCACAAAAAAATTTCTAATTCTTCAATCCATCTAGGAGCATTCTCGGGATCTCCTCTGGCCATCAAACTTTGGCAGCTTTAGTTTCATGAATTATTCTACCAACTCGACCCATCATTCGATTCTCTTGACCATGTACATTTTCACCTCCAATTCCTGGAGCATTATTCCCTTGGGTCACATTGACGCAGCGACCGCAGCTTCAATAGCTCGGGCAACGGTTGCAGCCCTTTCCTCGGCTTGTTGGGCAACGGTAGTAGCTCTTTCCCGAGCTTGCCTTCCCAATAACTCCCCATTGCTCCCGGCGCCCTAAGAATTCCATCAACTCGTGGATCCTATACTACTCTTGCCCTTGAGCTAGATGCTCCTCTAGCACCTCTACCACGTTGACTCATTCTTTATGATTCTCGGAGACCCCGAATTCCAACCAAGGAATTAGGAACTTCAATCACTTGCTTAGCCTAGTGATTCCAAGTTATTTATCACTTCAACATACACAACTATTCCGATCATCACAATTCAAGCAACCAGAAATTTCACAACAAGGAAAATTTCATTCGTACCTCCGGTCAGACGCTTCGTAGCTTAGTTTAAGTAAAAACAATTAAGTCCTTTCAAGTCATTGTCTCAAATAGTACACAATGCTAAATACGAAGCTTGATCATTCCAGCTATCACAATATGTCGGTCCGAAGCGCCAATTCATATGATATGCATTTCGTGCCTAGCTCCATAAGTTACTCCTAAGGTCTCACTACCCCTTCATTCACATTTCCCTATTCCTTGTCACTCCAATCCTCAATCACCTTGGATCGAGCTAACCTGGCTCGATACCACCAAAACGAGGATGTAATGTCTTTGCTAGTCCTTTGAGAATGCACACCGCCCAAGCCGTATAATTTAAACCCAGGATACTACATCTACGGCGAACACATAAAATGAAATGCACATGTGGAAGGAATACTCCAACCCCGACAATAAAAGATACGAACAAAAAGGGTAGTAACACTTAACAACAAGTATATACAAGGACGGTGGTCACATGCGTACTAGTAGAAGAACATGTACAATATGAGCCAACCCAAAAAAAATCGAATATCCAGATTTCTTCGAATCTACCCCCAAAAGAAACTTATCAAGAGCAATCGGACTACTCGGAGGAACTAATAGTCGGGTCCCTCGGCCTCATCTCCTGTCAAAACGTACTCGGAGAGAAAGTATCGGAGCTCGTCACCAGCATCTCATCCTCCGACTCGTCCTTCTCCGAATCAAATATCACGATCACCTCGTGATCCTCCTCCGCCGTCGGGGTCTTCTCCGCTATGTTCCCGAAGCAGCTGCTGACACTTGAACCACACCCTCGATATCTTGACGGGGACGGGTTGTACCATCCCGGAACTACATCGCAGGTACATCGGATGGCTGCAGAGCCCGAACAAACAATTGTTCCCTATCTTACGGAACCATGCTTCATAACGATGCGGTTGCGGATCTTCTCCACCTACATCTACCCAAACTATAATACATTTTCTTACAAAAATTATTCCTAAGTTAGCCAGAAATTCATCCCATAGAGTTGTCATCTCTTTCGGATCTCCCAATCGCATTGGCGGCATTTCTATAACCTGGGGTCCGAAAACAAAGGTCCCGCTACGGAGTGAGATTCACATCTCAGCAAGTAAACCCAAATCCTATACTAGACCACTAGCCCTTCCGAGTTATGCAACAAAGCATACATATGACAAGATACAAAACAAACCTCTTTACACAACACAATATCATTTATATATCATAACATATCTCACGTAAACTGACATAGATAGAGGTCAAGATCAAGTAACTCAAGTACCGGTAGAGTAGACTTAAGTCATAACAACATGTATATTCAAATCGGTACTACATGAATGATCAAGCTTGACGTATTAGCAACTATTCATTCGTATCTCACACGGGGAGATTCTCATCTTGTTACGATTCTCAAGATAACGACATAGCGGCGCAAAATGTTCCAGGCTATCAATACTAGAGTTCGTGTCGACCTATATTGGTCGTTTTCCCGCATGATCAAGACTCGGGATATTTCATTTTTCCGCATGATCAAGACTCGGGATATTTCCTTTCACATGTACTTTGCATGACCATGGCCCAAGTATTTTTTTTTTAATTCCCCGTATGTCAAGACCCGAGTATTACACAAATTATTCCCCGCATAACCAAGACCCAGGGTATCGACCTCGCATGGTTCAAGACTCGGACAATCTATTTCCCTCTTTCACTCATATGCCAATTAAGTTACACTTTACATTTTACGGCTATTCCTAGTATAAGTCATCTCATTCGAAGCATCTTAGTGATCAAAAAAAGGTTTTAGGAACACTTACCCTTGGTTCCAAAAGCAACTTAAAAAAAGTCTCCTCACAACCGCAAAAGCTTGGCTAAATAGATTTCCGCATTAGATCTATATAAACCATAGCAAAACTCCATTAATTTTCGATCCAATTGAGCGAAAATGTTAATAGCACTCAAAGTAACATCTTAAAACATCCAAACGACAAAATCACAGTAAGGCGACACCATTTGTAGTCCCTCAAGTCCATGGTATATTCTGTCCAAAAACAGGACAGCTTGTTTCCTTGAGTTTCAAGCACAAATTAGCCCCGAATTCACTTCCAAACTTTAATTTAATTCATATACTCCCTCATAACACCTTCCACAATGTCTTAGGATGTCTCATATTCTAGTTCCAAGCCAAAATATTTCTTGTACAACCCATGAACAGATTTGGTACAACAGGGCAAAAACAGGGCAAAACCGATCCTCTGTTGTCTCACCCAAAATCCAGTTCAAATCTTCAATTTAACATTAATTGAACTTGTGGGAACCTTATTCTATATGTCTTAGGGGTCCACTGAAAATTTAGCAAAATAAGCACTCATTTTAAGCCACCAATCAACTTAACCAAATAAAGTATAGAAACTGTCCAGTATATGTCCAGTAGAAACACTTTAACCCAACCATTATAACTCGAATTTTTCCTTAATCACTCAGTGTCCCTAAACCATCCGTACTCGACCCTATAAGTCTAGAAGTTACCACCGAAAATTTGGCATCAAAAGAAGTTTCCAAGAGGGAGAACAGCCACTTACCCTTAGCTAGCTCCAAATCTGTCTAGTTTTCTTCCTCAGCTTGGTTCTTCCAACTGGGAGCTTCAAATGACGTGATTCCAATTGGAGGTTGTCGGGGACACGTTAAACTTCAAGTGAGTGGTCGGGGGTGGCCAAAAGACCACCGGAGGGCGCCGTCGTACTGATCGAACGGAATGGGTAGAAAGTGGTCGGCTGAAACAGTTTTCTGGTTTTGCTGAAAAACCTTGAAGATGAAGGAGATGATGGAAATGGAGCATGGAGATGAAGTGCTCGTGAATTTGAAGAAGGAGGAAGGCTGAAGAAGACTTGATTTTATATTTAAAAAATTCAATTATGTGAATAGTAAGGTCAAGGTCACATTAATGCTAACCATGCTCTCTAATGACACTTGTCTCATGTCAACAATTATCCACATGTGTATTGTCCAGCATTGACCCTTCTTATCTTCACATTTTTGTTGAAGCAAGGTGAAAATGACCAAAATGCCCTTTGATGAACTTAGAACAAAAATAATGCTTGAGGGCAAAACGGTCATTTCTCATTCATAGACCTCAAAATGGTCGAAAATTCAGAATGTCACAATGGGCTTGGTTCAAGTCCTCCCAAACCCATACCAAATCACAATAGGGTAATCGAGATGACCTTTATATGATCACCGACATGTGCAATATATACATGCATATGGAGTCGCCACCATCTTTTTTAGAAGGTAGACTAGAAACCTCACCGAGCAATTGGGGAGTTCGTTCGGTTCTACACAATCGAGAGTTTGGGTTCGGGGATTTAGTTACATTAGTATTACTACCGATACCCTTTCGGTACCTATAGCGAGTGTTTATCCTAACTTGTTTTCGTGCCAAGTTCAATTTCGGTGAGGTAAATCTAAATCTATGTTTTTATGCACTGGGAGACTAATCATATCAATCACAATCAAATAAGGGAAGTGCACAAATCAAGAAGTCAAAAGGTATAGATAAAACGCAACAAGTCAATCATGGCAATCCTAATGAAGCTCTAGGAGCGTAAAGAATGTATGATTAGGGTTCGGAAATGATTTGGGGATGATTTGCCCAAAAGAAACAAATTGTCATTTTTCTGGACATTGAAGGTCAAAACTAGGATAATAGATCAATATATCCATTTCCCTTTTTTTTTTGAAATTTTTCTGAATTTTTCATAATTTTTCCAATTTTTTGTTTTTTTAAAGTATTTTTGGATTTTTGATTTTTTATTGATTTTATAATTAATTTTTTCATTTTCTTATTTAAAAAATGATTTGGACCGAGTAACCCGAACCAAGCTCGTGGCATTTGATGTAGACCCATTGGGTCCGAGTTAGTCTAAAACGATATAGTTTTGGCCAATCTTTTTTGAATTTTCAAAATTTTCTGGCTTTTATATTAATTTTTTTACTTTTCAAATTTTTGTTACTTTTCTGATTTTTTATCTATTTTTTATCCGAATTTTTTATTATGATTAAATCGGATGGCGACATGTGGTAGCTTTAGAACCATTTAATAAAATTTTAGAGTTCTCTTTTAATTTATGTTTTCTTTTATTTTAATTTGATGTGGACGCCACCTATGCTTTATGTGGCACCATGTAGGCGTTGATTATTGGAGAAGAAGGCGGCAAACAGCCGGAATAGTGGAAAATCCCGGCAAAACTCACCGGAACGATCCAAACCACAACCAAATCGCGCGGTTTCTTTGCCAAAATTTATTTATTCCAACCTAGGAAACATTCTAAAGCCACATACGTACCTAAAATGCCACATCGGAGTCCTAAAAGCCCTCCCAAAGCTCCGGCCAAATCCGATTTTTTCGGCGAGCTCGAGTTTCTCAATTGTCGGCTAGTTAAACTCAATTCTATGCATACAATAGGTATATAAAAGGAGATTAGAGACTTACCCGAACCATTGCCACCGTCGGTAATCACCCGTTTGAAGGCAACGGATTCGTGGCTCCAGCGAGATCCAACGAAAATCAGCCCGTTCGGTTTTCAATTAAAACATTGCATAAAAGTGTGAAAAATGAGCATAAGGCACGTTCTAAACATGGTTCAAGATGAGAAACAGACAAATAATGCGACTTATTGCTCTTGGTTGAGGTTTAAAGCCTAAAAACGCACTCGCGGACCTTTCATCGAACATATGGTGTGCAAAAAATTAATAAAAAAAGGATGAAATCCAAAAAGAAATTCTTTTTTGGCCAAATCAAGAGAGATAAAGGTTGTGACAAAGTCATACTACCTTAGATCTACATTGTTATCGGTTCGATTTGATCGGTTTGATTGAGATAAAACCAATCCACGAGTCAGCCGTAAAATGGGGGAAAAACTAGGCAGGGACTAACCTTGTGTTCGTTGGGGGACGGCGGCACGACGGGCGGCGGTGGCTCTGTTCAATCTCTCTCTCTCTCTCTCTCCCTCTTGCTTTCGGTTGAAGTATTTCAATCCTTAAAACTAAATGCCATCCTCGTTCTAGCATACTCGATTTTTGTTTTATAACCCATCCTCTAACTATTTTTTTAGTGCCAAAACAGTTTTGCCAACAAAGCCGAGCTAACTAGCCGTCAAGGAAGGCTCGAGGAAGCTTCTGGATGTTTAACTCGATGATCAATGTTTGTTGAAGTATGAGCAGATTCAAGAAGTTCCTCCTCTAGGCAGCCTTGTGCACGTGAGAAGAAGGGAACCAAAAGCTGGTTCTGTGAATGACTTAGTCAACCAGGTTGATCGGATCGAGTCAACCCAACCTTGATCTACTCCGTTCGTTATTTTTACTCAAATTGGGTGCCGATTTGACCTGTTTTCACCAAACTAAAGCTATAAATCGATTCTAGGACATATGTAAGACCTAGAAATGATATCATTTGGTCATATTTTGTGTCAAAGTAAGCATGAATTGAGAAATTAAAGTCCTTAACGATAAAATTGTGCAAATTTGACTTCACCAATAGATTTAGAATGGTCAATTACCCTTGTGTTGTGTTTTTAGTTTTGCATGAAAATGACCGATTGACCAAAATCCCCAAATTAGATCCAAAATTATCTCCAAAATTAGGTCAAATTTTTCACATGCTCAAAATGTGAAATTGGTTTAACTAAAATGAAATTGAAGGTATTTGGATCAAATGTCACAACCGATTCAAGAAAAGAAAATGACTAGGAAAGACTCAATTTGAATTTTTGGTTCGATTTGGAGGTAAAAGTCATGAGTTGGGGTTTTCTAGGACCCAAATCGAATTTTTGAAATATGAAGTGACCAAATGAAATTATAATTAAAACAAGACTATTATTCCATATTTTTCCGTCCAGAAATGCTTTTTCCCCCTTAATTTTGGCTATTTCCTAATATAAAGAAGTGCAAAAAATTTGAAAAACTTGAAAAAAAAATATTTTTGTTCAAAATTGGTTCCTAAGGCTTGACCAAGATTTCCAAAGTTGATCTTTCAATTTTATGATTTTTTTTATTTTTGATTATTTTGTCTAAAATTAAAAGGGATTAAAAATCAAGTGTCAATAGCAATGATACTTCACTTTTTGCGGCGATTAATCTCATATCTTGGCCATCATTTATGCATGAAGGACCTCTAATCTCTCTCTTATTTTCTTGGTGTTGAGATAACACGAAATTATAAAGGCATACAACTCAATCGGTCGAAATATATTATGGACGTTCGACACGTGCAAATATTGACGGATGTCAACTTGTCCCAACACCTACTAATCTCAAAAACTTGGCCAAGGTGATGGACCTCCACTGTTGGATCCCACTCTTTATCGAAGCATTGATGGAGCGCTGTACTATGTTACATTGACGCATACCGACATTTCTTTTTCCGTCAATTAAGTGTGCCAATTCCTCAAGTTTCCCACGAGGATCATCATATGGTAGTCAAATGGATTTTGTGTTATTCAAAAGGCACAATCACTCACAATCTTCACTTTCTTCTAGACCAACACCAGCTCACCGCCATCATGCGGCCCGACCGGGCAAGTTGCCCCATTGATCGACACTCTAAAAGTGGATTCTATGTTTTCTTTGATCCCAACCCAATTTCTTGGAGTACTAAGAAATAGGCCATGATGGTATGTTCTTCATTTGAAGCCGAGTACTAGTTTCTAGCTCACACTGCAGCTGAATTGGTTTGCTATGCTCCATATTATGTGAATTGCATTACCCACTTGTTACACCACCCACCATATGGTGTGAAAATGTTTCCGCAATCTCTCTCGCCTACAATCTTGTTTTTCATTCAAGAACGAAATATGTCCAGTTGATTTTCATTATGTCGGAGGACTAGTTGGGCTTAAGATTCTCATTGTCCAGTTTATCTCCAGCAACTATCAAATTGCAGCTATGTCCACAAAAGGTCTAAGATCTAATCGCATCAGATTTTTGCAGAACAAGCTTCACCTTCAGCCAATTGTGCTCACCTTATGCGGGATGATAACATATCATCGTGAAATTAATCTTGAGGACACTTTCCTTAATTTGAAATTTTTGTACTTCAAATTCTTTCCTCGGTTTTAGGAATTATTCTTTCTTTAATTTGAGGAATCACTTTTTTCCTCATCTGTAACTATATATCTATTTAAACTCATTCTATACATCAATAGAAAGGTAAGGAAAATCAAATTTTGAACTTTATTTTACTTTCTTTAACAAGTCTCTAATATTGAGCCATTTATCCTAATAATCACAACATACCGCATTGAATAAAGAACTCCAGTTTCTTTTGAAAGCTATCATTTTCTTAATGGCTCATACACATAACATTGTTCAAGTTCCTTGTATTATTTTGTGCGGAATTAAGAATAAGGTCCGTCGTATCTTAGGAGCATATCCACTAGAGCCTATTGCGCTAAGTTTCGTACTTCGAGGGACAAAATTATCCTTAAGAACAATTCTTGCACGTCTTAGATATTGATCTTATTTTTTCATTTTTTACAACAGATTTTGGACTACTCTTATTTTTTCATATTATCTACTATTCTTCCAACAATTTTTATGAAGTTCAACAATTATTCCGAAAGGACAGATCTCATACGATTCAAACCAAAATGGTTTGACCGGTTTTCCTGTTCTTGATCGGTTTTGACCGTCCCATATCCTTTGCCTTTTCCCATCCGATTACATGGGCTAAAGAGAAGCGATGGAACTTGCAGGCCTTCCTCTTTGGACTTTATTTTGGGGACTGTTTGCATACATGGGCTAAAGAGAACTGATTGAGATTTTAGGTGGCTATTAAATAAAAAAGCTAATGAACAAATCATGCCCGACACTCCATTAGCTGTTGGATCTAGTTGGTGTACCTAAGATGCATTACCTTCGGCTCACAAGAAAAAGGGCCATCAAAGGGGCACGTCATCCTAAAATTAAGATTTGTTTGTTGTCAAGAATATTCACTTGTAGCATACCACAGGACTTCAAAAAGTAACTTGTAAGAAGGAACGTTAGGAATACCCGGAACGTACCTATCTAGGAACTTATCTCAGCGAATTGCGTAGAAGGACCAACTATACTGGAATTTTCTCCTCCTGGTGAGACTCCCTTGACAACAAGGTTAAAATGCTTAAAACTAGAGGCTCCGTTTGTTTCGCAAAAAATGAATGATTTTTAAAAACATGATCACTGTTATCATTTGAAATAAATGTCTTCATTATCGACCACAAGTTATATGTACACATTGTTGTGGACGATGAAAGTATATTTCATTCATTTATTTTCGTAAGCGATGCTAGTAATCATTTTTTGGAAAATGCTTTCCAAATTATTCATTCAAGCAATAGTAGCAATTATTTTTTTAGAATATATTTTTCAAATTATTCATTTTTCACTAAATAAAAGGAGCCTAAGAACATAATAGATGATAAAAAAATAGATTTATCGGAGTATCTTGGACTTTTGGAGAGAGAATAGTAAATTTAGTTGACCTTTTAAATGGTAAAGATAAAGATAGATACTAAGCGTTTGTTTGGTACTCCAAATTCTCGATTCTTGCCCTTTTGTTTTTAGAAACAAAACAAAAAAAAAGCAGAAATATGTTTGGTAAAGTCAGCTTCTATTTCTATTCCGGGGAACAATATTGTTCCTTGGAACGAAAACAAGAAGGAAAAAAAAGTAGTTGCTATATCCTTAGGAACAAAAAAGGAAATAATATCATTTTTAAAAAACAAGCTCGAGTGTAACATAACACTCGTATTTACAACCACGAGTCCATTGCCCGTACCGGTCGCCGACCGCGGTTGTTGTCACCGTCTTTGGTCCTCGTTGCCTCTACTAACTATTTTATAAAAGGAATTACGAATAGAAATTTTTAGAGTCGTACCAAATGCATTTATATTATTTTCCTATTCGGAAATAGAAATTTTACGTAGTCACCAAACGTGTTCTTTTGCTTAGAAACTATTTCGAGAACGGAATTAGAAAAAAATCATTTACGCAAAAACTGTTCCTTGAAGCGAACGTTGCCAAACAAGGCCCTAAAACTTGGAGGGCACTACGTGCATTGGATTAGAGACAAGATGAAGCTTATTGATAATTGATGAGAAAAATCTTATATGCATCTCCCTTCTAAATTCTTTCGAAATGGAATAGAAACGTTGCCAAACAATGCCCTAAAATCTCATATCCGTCTGTCAAGTTTCACCAAATTAGATATTGTCGAAAAGCTCTCAATAAGCTCTACTCATGTGTCATCATACTCGGACAAACGTCTCTCTAGTGTGCCGGAGACTCTATTCCTCAAGTTTTGGAGGCTGCTTGCCAAATCAATTCTCCTCCATTCGGCTTTCGCTCTTGTAAAGATGAAGATGAAAATAAGATGTACCTAAATCACCGACCTAGGAGGCAAGTCTATGGAAGAGAATCGGGAGACAAAGACGACGATGGGGATGGAAGTTGTGACATCCCAGAATTAACTAACTAAAGTATTGGTCCACTTTAATCCGTCCCATACGGAGCCTCAAGATTTTGTCTTTAGGTGCTCGATTGAGAGAACTCCCGGGATAGGTTGGGATGATCTTCTAGGAAGGTGCTCACCTGTATGTTAAAAGACAAAACCGAGAAGTTTGGTATGGGACTGGTCAAAGAAGGAACCAAAACCATCTAACGGCAATCGGATCCGAGGTGAAGATAAAGTTCGAAATCAACTCCGTACCAAAGGGATCCCAATCGCCGACCTAGGAGGCAAGTCTATGGAAGAGAATCGGGAGACGGAGATGGAGATGGAGACGGAAGGTGTGACATCCCAGAATTAACTCACTGAGTTATTATTCACTTTCACCTGACTCATATCAAGCCTTCCGATTTTATCCTTTGGTGCTAAGTTGGGAGCACTCTCGAGATGGGTGGGGATGATCTTCAAGGAAGGTGCCCACCCATAAGTTAAAGGACAAAATCGGGAGGTTTGGAATGGGACGGGTGAAAGTGGACTATACCTTAGACTAGGGATGTCACGGAAGAAGCCACAACCATCCAACGGCAAGAACATATGGAATATGAGAAGATCCACGTCGCCGTTGAAGCCTTCTTTGATTGGGCTGAGGAAGTAGAGAAACTTGTCGAGACGATGGACGGGCTTAAAATGCAAGTCAAGCTTGTCTTTACAACCGTAAAAGGAGTACTACTACGGAAAGCAAATGCAGATTTCTTCTCATGTACTATGATAAATATTTATTTCATAAGCTTCAGAATTATTTGCAAGCACATAGGAAAGATCGTAATTCGTTCTCTAGTTGTTCATGTTTTCCTTCGTCTCCGACTGAGAAAAGTTCTTAAAAATATGGACACCACTCACATTTATGTTTAGTCAAATTTGCAAAATAGTCATATGTTGAAATTAATTGATTTGAATTAATTAATCCACCCTTGATGCCCACGATCCCATATTGTACGCCATTAATGGGCATATAACCCACGGTGGTTATGGGAGATTATTGGAGAGCAGTTATCTCTTATTTGAATAAGAGAAAAAAGGCCCGTAAGTTAGTTCCTCAGTTCCTCATAACGTCAGTTTCCACTTCTTTTCCTAACGCTCTCGAAAGGAATAGTAACTCTCCTGAGAATCGCACGCACTCGAACAGACGGCGATTCTTGCAAGGTCGCATTTTGAAGGCACTTAATCTATGGAAAACGAGGTATGTCCGTTACGTGACATATTTCTATAATCAGTGATACAGGTTTGTGATTCCATTGGGCATGTTTCGTATTTTTTTTTTCTCACCTTCTTGGAGGTAGAATTGGAATTCGTTTCCTTCAGTCATGTCCACAATCTGTAACTCACACATGTTGACGTTGAACGACACCAAAGAAGGGCGTGGTAAGACAGAGCACTTCTATTATTCTCAATTTGCAATAGTTACTATTCAGAACGTTTAACTCCCGATGACACATTCATTTTGTATACTCCTAAGTGTCATCAAGTGTATCTATAAATAACGTTCGTTTTATTGCATCCATCTTAGGAACAGCCATTCGAACCGAAACCGAGCTTCCCTCCGGCAACGTCATAGACAACATCGAACGTTTTCTGCTGCGTGTTCCCATAGATGCCCAGATTACTATCAGCACGATTGGCTGTAAAGGCTAGGCAAATTTGGGAGGCCCTGACAACGTAGAATATTCCGCTAGGGTCCAAATTGACTTCGACTCCGCCGGCGAAAGAGAACGTTACGCATGGGACCACGACTATGCTCTCTCTGCTAAAGTCATAGCAAGTATCGAAAAGGCTAAACGCCAGTGCCATCGTGTAATTCGCCATTGCTGTCCTAAATGCGTCTCTCAAGGCACTATAAGCTGTCGGAGGCAATCGGGTAATGACAGTTCCCGAGTCGATGATGGCACCTCCACTTGAAAAAACCGTCGATGGTATCGATAGGCGATTCCCTCCTACACTGATTCCTTCGATACTTACTCCGTAGAATTGCGAGCTTGGTCGGATCTTTGATAACGGGGTGAAGCTAACCGAGCTCGATGCTCGGCCATCTTTGCCGAAAGTCAAGTGTCCGGTGGAGCTAGGGGAGGAGGGCAAGCAGTAGGAGAAATACTTGCCATATTTGGCCGCGGTTTGTTGCACGATGGAGATCTTGTCATCTGATAGTCCCATCAAACCTGCTGCTCCTTGGAAAAGGCCTGTGTTGTTTTCTCCGCAGCCGAATTCAAAATTGCCGATCACCTCCATCGGTGTTAGAGTCAACTTCTCAGTTGCGAAGAAGCCAGCCGTAATTGATCCGTCGCCATATCGAATGAAATATAGGCATGTCGATCCAGAGCATCCCGAACGATCTAAAGATAGAGCACAACACATTGGTTTAATTAGTTCTAGTTATTCTTTTGATGGTTTTTCTCTCTAAGAAACTTTGAGTCCTCATCTATGCTTCAAGAACGTTCTGGTGACACATATTATTACCAAGTTCAGAGCAAGACGTCGAGGGGCACGAGATATTAGCATAGGACGACGATTGAGATGGGTTGAAGCGCGGTTCGGACTGATTATAGCATGATCCGGCGCACGGCTCGCACTGGGTCCATGTGAGGGGGCTGCCGGTGTCGACCCGAGAGTGAGGTCCTTTTTCGGCGTGCCGAGGCCGATTGTCACCACGTAATTGCCAGTGCCGATGGTGAGGCCGGACCTCGCCGGAAGGCTGGCCGTGGCTGAATCTTCTAGGCCGTCGCTGCCCTTGGAGGACTGGGACTGAATCCACTTGACCCTTGACTCATCTTGGAGCAGGAGTTTGGTGTGATTTAGCGGACTGGGGCCTTGAGCAAGGTGAGAGCATGGGCCATGCTTGTGAATTACTTCCAAGGTCGACTTCCGGTCACCAGCTAAAAAAGCATGTAACGTGAGAGTAAGAGATCATGTGAAACCGTAAGATGATAACGCGTTGGTAAAGGAAAAGATCCTTCTACTTTTCCAGACAACTTTTAAATAATTGGGATGAAAGTTGACTGGGGACCAAGTCGTCCACTAAATGTAGCAAACGACTTAGCTTTTTGAATCGGAGGAATGATGAGGGAGCCATCGGCACGCAAGCGCAAGTCAACATGATCACCATAATTTGTAAGACCACCAAATGCAATTTGAGACGAATTATCTGTCTATATGTCTTCTTCTAATCATAATCTTGCCTCTTAAATTTCCTCATTACTATGATTATATTCATTGATTTGAACAAATAGTTTAAAGCAAAGCCTACTAGCCAAACTGGATGAAAATGGCACTGTGTGAAAAATAGTAGGAATCCGTGGTCAACCACAGGTGCAAGGCATGACTTTCTATGCTTTGCTTTCCCTCCGTCCTGTGGTTCATGTTCGATTGTCACGGGCACCAAATTGAACCGATCTTGTTCATGTCAGAGTTCGTTCATGATCCGAAAAATCACTTTCTGGCCGAACATAAGTACAATACACATCCATATATAACCGATATGTCGAATGATGGATAATTCCACGGGGAGAGAGAGAGAGAGAGAGAGAGACCTTTGCTAGTGGAAGGCAAGCAAGAAGGAGAAGGCAATAGAGAGCTGATTGATGCAGTGCGGCTTGTAATCTTCCCTTCCACTCCATAAGTATGGCCTTCGTGCATGAAGCAGATCATGAGGATCTGGAGAGAGACAAAGAGGCGGGCCCCCTTGAACGCGCGGAAATAGGAGCTCTCCATCGATATGAAAGAGAAAGAAATGAATTGCTTTGCCAAGTTCTTGCCGCTAATGCTCTCTCGTTCAGCCTATTATATAGGATTTTCGACCGGCAATAGGGCATCAGATTACAAAGCCATACACGTCGTCCTTTTTTATTTTTATTTTGTACTAATTAGTTATTGGAGGAGCGAGCCACCAGTTGGCATTGGCCGCTTTCCTCCGCGCAAATTCAATTTTGTCGCCAAACGCTATTGAGCATTTAGGCCTGGAAACCCCAACTTTAGCTACGGTCTCAACTCCATCCTAAATCATAAAGAGTCTCCAACTTTAGGTTCAGTCCCAATTCTATCCTCAATTTTTTTTCTTATCTCATAAAAAACCTCAAATTTTAGGTCTAGTCTCAATTTTACCTTATATTTTTGTCTCATAAAAATACTCCAGCTTTAGGTCAAGTTCCATTTTGACAGTAACTTTTTGTCTCGTAGAAAATCACTAACTTTTGCTTGAGTCACAAATCTGCCCTCATAAACTCTTCATCCAAAATCTCCCTTAGTGACCCTTACGTGGCATTTCCAGGTCATTGCTATAGTTTTTCCCCACTTGGAGACGAATTTCCCTATTAGTCCAAACAACATCCTCTTGGATCTTAAATTTGGTAAAAACTAAAGCAATGAGGGTTGGTTTTGTTCAATTGCTCTTATAGAGTCATCTTTCTATCTTGCTCTTGAATCTTCGATTTTGCGTTTGGTCTTGAATATCTTATGCTCGGGGGTTTTCCATCTCACGCGATCGAAGAGTTTGTGCTTGAGACACTCAGCTCAAGACACTCGAACAGCTCATGCTTGAGAGCTTTTCACTTGTCGGTTGTTAACGAGAAATTTTGGCGGAGGGTAAACGTGGGTAGATTTGTGACTCAAATGAAAGTTGTTAGTTTTTTATGAGATTAAAAATTTTTTAAGGTGGAATTAGACTAAATGGCAGAATTAGGACATGACATGATGTTGAGAGTTTTTCATACAAATAAAAAAATTTAGATTAGAGTTGGGATTGGATCTAAAGTTAGGGATGTTTCATCGGACAAAAAAAGGTTTGGGGTAGAATTAGGATGGATTTATAGTTGAGGTTATTTTAAAGTATTAGGCCTTCAAAACTTTGAAGAGAGAAGCTAATCTTTTTTCTCCGACCCTGTGGGAGGGAGTCCGATCATACATCCGATTGGTGAGTCACTAATAATTCTTATGCAAACTTAGCCAAAGTTACTTATTAATGATGGCCACACTTGTAACCCACCGATCAACGATATAGTTTGAGGGAGTTTCCTCAATTAGGGTTCTAAGAAAACATGACACTAAACAAAAATAAAGAGAAAGAACTATATACTCCACTCTTTTATCGGGGCAAAAGAACATCTCAAGTATCAATATTTATGTACGACGCTCACTTTGGTGCTAAATTTTTTTTTGTCTCATAGTGAGTCTCCAAATTTAGGTTCAATCCCAATTCTACCCTCAACTTTTTTTTGTCTAGTTCCAATTTAACCTTATATTTTTGTCTCATAAAAATACGCTAGCTTTAGGCCAAGTTCCATTTTAACAGTAATTTTTTGTCTAAAAAAAATCACTAACTTTTACTTGAGTCACAAATTTGCTCTCATAAATTCTTCGTGCAAAATCTCCGTTAGTGACCCTACGTGGCATTTCCGGGTCATTGCTATAGTTTTTCCCTATCGGTCCAAACGACGTCCTCTTGGATCTTAAATTTGGTAAAAACTAAAGCAACGAGGGTTGGTTTTATTCAATTGCTCTTATAGAGTTGTCCTCCTATCTCGCTCGTGAATCTTCGATTTTGAGTTTGGTCTTGAGTATCTCATGCTCGGGAATTTCCATCTCTCGCGTTCGAAGTGTTTGTGTTTGAGAAACTAGACTTAGGGTACTCGAACAGCTCCTGCTTGAGAGCTTTCCATCTCTCGGTTCTTAATGAAATATTTTGGATGGAGGGTAAATGTGGGTAGATTTGTGAGTCAAGTAAACGTTGTTAATTTTTTATGAGACTAAAAAGTTTTTAAGGTAGAATTGGGTTTGAATGGCAAAATTAGGACATGACATGAAGTTGAGAATTTTTCATGGGATAAAAAAAAAAGCTTAGGGTAGAGCGGGGACTGAATCTAAAATTAGGGATTTTTCATCGGACAAAAAAAAATTTGGGGTAGAATTAGGATGGATTTATAGTTGAGGTTATTTTAAAGTATTAGGCCTGCAAAACTTTGAAGAGAGAAACTAATCTTTTTTTCTCCGACCCTGGTAGGAGGGAGTCCGATCATACATCTGATTGGTGAGTCACTAATAATTCTTTTGAAACCTTAGCCAAAATTACATATTAATGATGTCCATACTTGGAACCCACCAATCAACGATATAGTTCGAGGGATTTTCGTCAATTGGGTTCTAAGAAAACATGACAATAAACAAAATTAAAAGGAAACAACTACACACTGCACTCGTGTATCAAGGCAAAAAAATATCTCAAGTTTTAATACTTGTGCACGGCACTTATTTTGATGCCAAATTTTTTTAATAACTTAAGTGCTAATTTTTTGAAAAATAGTTATTTCAGTACCAACTCCAATAAACTTCACCGAAAATTGTGTGTAGTATATATGTAGCTTGCCGGAGGATCCTAGCCACTAATAAAAAAAAGCTAAAAATCAATAAAAAAAAATTTATGAGACTAAAAAAATTTTAAGGTAGAATTGGATTGAATGGAAGAATTAGGACATGACATGATGTTGAGAGGTTTTTTTTTTTTTTTGAAAAAAAAGTTTAGGATAGAGTTGGGGCTGGATCTAAACTTAAGAATTTTTCATCGGACAAAACAAATTTGAGGTAGAATTAGGACTAGATTTATAGTTGAGTTTATTTTAGAGTATTAGGCCTTCAAAACTTTGAAGAAAGAAACTAATATTTTTTTCACCGACCGGTGGGATGGAGTCCAATCATACATCGATTGGCGAGTCACTAATAATTCTTATGCAAACTTAGCCAAAATTACATATTAATGATGGCCACACTTGTAACCCACCGATCAACGATATAGTTTGAGGGTTTCCTCAATTAGGGTTCTAATAAAACATGACACTGAAAAAAAATAAAGGGAAAGAACTATATACTCCACTCTTTTATCGGACACAAAGACATCTCAAGTGCCAATATTTGTGTATGATACTCACTTTTGTGCTAAATTTATTTTTGGATTCTTGAAGAGCCAATTTTTTTTCGAAAAATGGTTATTTTTATTACTAACTCTAGTGAGTTTCGCTAGATGGCTCACCGAGAAGATTTCGATCGGCGATAAAAAGGCAAAAAATAAAAATAAAAATAAATAAAATAAAAATAAAAAGAAGTTGCAGCAGCGAGGGCTTGCGCAACCCTCCTCGTCATTGCCCCACCATTATCGGCAAGGGTAGGGGATGGCTAAGGGGGGTTGTCGAGCCCCGTAGACCCCATCAAGGCTTGGTCGAGGCTTCCTAGACCCACGGCAAGGCTAACCTCATCAAGCTGCCACTAGGCGATGTTGGCCTCGCCATGGGTTTGCGAGGCCTCGGCGAGGGGTTGCCGGGGCCCAATGACCGCCATCGGTCATTCCCCACTCTTTCCGGCCATTGCCGGTGATGGTGGGGCAGCCACGAGATCGCTACAACTTCTTTTTATTTTTTCAGCTTATTTTTTGTTTAATTTTAAATTTTAAACTTATTTTTAAGTTTAAAAGTTCACATGGCCTGATTTTTTCAAAAAAAAAGCCACGTAATGTTAAAAAATTAAATCGATCAAAAAAATGTTAAAAAATAAAAATAAATGACAGATATTTATTTTGCCCAAATTTCTTCTTTGTTGGCACTTAAATGGTCGTTTTTTTTTCGATTTGGCACTTAAGTGACCCAACGAAAAATATCAACACCAAAGTGAGCGTCAATACACAAATATTAGAACTTGAAGTGTCTTTCCGCCATTTGTTATCTATATAGATGTTATTGGACCATTAGAGGTGTCAAATGGATGAGTCGGGTCGAATATGGTCCGACCTTTATTAACCCATTTAATCCGTTTTGACCCATATTCATGTAATGAATATTCAATGGCCCACACCCAACTCGGCTCACACACAACCCATACCCGACCTAACCAATATTGACACCTTTCGCCCTTCTCCGCTACCACTCCCGCCATCTGCGGACGGCGCTGCAGCCGCTTGCCCATCGCCCGGCGTCGCCTGCCGCGACGGTCACTCGATATTTTCTTTTTTGTTTTTGTTGCAATGAATGTTTTTGATCTAGCAACGTTGTTGGCCCGTTTCAACCTTGTCACGTAGTTCTTGAGTAATGTTTCGCGTACCCAAATATAATGACTTAATTTTGCAGAGTAGCAACACTACACAAAAAAATACAAAAACCCACCTTTCGAAAAATTGCAACTTTTGCTTACTTAATTACTTAGCAAATATATTCAAGTGCTTGTTATGTAAAGTATTCTTTTGCACTAATTTCGTAATTGTCAGCAACTTTCTTTCTCACGATATTCAAATGATGATGCAGCAAAATGAAAAGTTTAAGTGTTAAAGAATGTTGGGCTACTGCGGAACAACGGGTGATGCCCGGTAAACATTCTTGTTTTTTCATAAGCAAATGAAGACCAAGTTACCAATAATTACGAGTTTACGACAATTCTAAATGTGCATTGGGTGGCGCCGGGGCCGGCGGGAGCTTGGAAAGCTATAGTTCATAGTTTAAAAATAGGTCAAAAATAGATTGAACTTAAACCCACCAAAATTCATATTTGAATAGGCTTTATAATTTTATGCCTATATTTGACTCATTTTTCAAATTTAATGAACTTATATATGATCTAAATGTATAAAAATAAATTAAAAAGTAAATCAATGACTCGTGTTGGCAATTTTATGGACCATTTTGCACGCAAAGCACGACCACATTCAGTCCATGAGACCGGGGTTTACGGGGCGTTTCTTTGTGGGCCAAACGTGGAAATACTGTTCACGTCAAGAGCATAAGGCATATGTGCCATGTGGGGCTCAAACACTTTAATCAACTTTCAAACACTTTAATCAACTTTTCCTGACTGATATGACCAATTACATGCCGTCCCCACACCTTGGTCAGCAGCCCATACATGAGTTCAGGCACATATTTTCATCAGGACGATGATACATGTCGGATCAAACCCGTAGGATACGTTCGATCGGACAGTCTCTCCACGTCAGTCGTCGCAAATGACTTTTCCTTGACATGAACTTCGGAACCTTCCCCCTTGGTTCACATCCCTTATTTTATTTCTTCGTGTAATTTCATGTTCATATATTTCTCCCAAGTTCTTCATCAATGCTCGGCGAAAAATGAATAAATTGAAAAGTATTTTCAGAATAATGATCGGTCGAAATAATTTGGCAATGAAAAATAAACATCTTCGTGAACGAAAATATTTAAACATAAATTATTATCGATAATAGAAACTTTTTTTTATTGACTAATTATTTTAAACCATCATTTAAAAAAAGAATTTTCCAAATCAATCATTTTATTTGAAACCTACGGAATTCTTGCTCACAGGTTTCAATGTCAATCTTAGTTTTGAGAATAGGCTCGATTAATTGAGAAAGCCCCACCGGCACCTAAAATCAATGACCCGTCAACTACGTTCCAATTGTCTACATATGTAATTTTATAGCCAGTAGTCGATTTTGTCAAGCATATTTAACAGTTCAAGAATTAGGCATAAATTTCCCAACTTTGAGACTACTTTATGTGCAGTCTTTTGGTCAAGATTTCTCTTCTAAGATTAATTCCTTTGAGTTTCTTAACTTACCTTGCAAACAAAAATGCTAATACAATAAGGCCGAGGGGGATCGTCGGGCCCAGGCGACCCTCGCCGAGGCCGACCTTGCGGATCCGGGCAAGGTCGAGCCTCGTTATGGCTAGGCAAGCCAACCTCGCCGTTTGGGCAAGGCCTCGACGAGGTCAACGGGGCTCGCCGACCCCCTCTGCCATCCCCCACCCTCACCGGTGATGGTGGGGCGGCGGCGGCGAGGGCTGTGCAAGCCCTCGCCATTACAACTTTATTTTTAAGCTTATTTGCTAGTTTTTAGCTTATTTTAAATTTTTTAATATTATGTGGAATTTTTTTTATTGAATTTTACCTTTTTTTTTTATTGCTTGTTGGGATCTTACAGCGAGCCACATAGATGCCACATACGATTTCTAGCAAGGGTCAACGGATTTGGCATTGCAATACCCATTTTTAAAAAACAATTAACACTTAATTTATCCAAAAAATTATATTGGCAACAAAATGAGTGTAGTACATAAATATTGACACTTGAGATGTCTTTCTGCCAAATTACAAGTAACCTTAGTCAGTTAATATTTGCATTTTTAAAAAAATACCAACATTGATTTATACTTCTAAAAGTAGCAATTATTTTCCATAATACCAACAATAATCTGCTACGCATTAAAGTTGCTAATCAATATACAAAATCAGCAACCTCAATTTGACTAATTGACAATACCAACTAATTTTATTCACTTATCAACTTTTTTATCTCGCCTTGTTTTTAAACGTACCACATTTGTTTATACTTTCGAAATTACCAACGACTGTAATAATCAACCAATATTTCTTTTTGTGGCTTACCAGCGTGTTTTAAAGTTTGTAGTACTTATATGAAGTTACCAACCTAAATTGACTCGTTTACCAACACTGGTCATCTTAAATGAACAACTAATTGTAGGCACCAACATTTTATCTTTTTTCGGTTTCGTAAAATTGCGAACGTTTGTATTCTTCCCAAAGTTCCCAATGATTTTATATGTGTGCAAACGTTTTTATGTGTCTTAACAACATGCTGAAGTTAGTAAGTTCTATACGCATTGCTAACCTTAATCTAACTAAATTTACCATCATTTGTCACAACAAGCTACCAAATAACTTCCATTTATCCTGCTTGGTTTTGAAGGTGCCAATATGGGTTTATACTCCCAAAATTGCCAATTGTTTTAATATTAAGCAACCATCATTTTTGCGACCAACCAATTTATTGAATTATTATATTTGAGATTATAAATCTTAATTTGACTAATACATCAACATTTGTTACATTTTATTTGGTCTAAAGATTTGTCACATTGAGGTACCAGCTATTTTTATTTTTTTTTAATTTTTTTTTTTGGTCGGACCAGCTAATTTTAGTTACTCACAACTTTGTATCTTACTTGTTTTTGAAAAGTATCGCCAGTTATTGATAATTCATAAACAGCTACTTCAATGACCAAGCGTAATTTGTTTTGTGGCTTATCAACGTATTGAAGTTACTAATTCGAAAATTACCAATCTTAATTTGATTGAATTACCAACATTTCTCATATTAAGTTATCGATTAATTTGGTCGCTAACCACGTTTCTTTTATCTTGATTGGTTTTGAAAAGTACCGACATTTATTTATACTTTTACTAATACCAACTGTCTAAATGGTCTGTCGACATTTATTTTTGTGTCTTTCCAATAGGTTGAAGTTACTAAACGTTATTCGAAACTGTCTACCGTAAGTTGGTTGATTTACCAACATATCTCACATTAAATCGCTAACTAGCTTTTGTTACTTACCGACTTTTTTATCTTTCTTCATTTTGCAAAAGAAACCCATTGTTATTTATAATTCAGAGAAGACGAACCAAATATTTTGATAGTTTAAGAATATTTATTTTTGTGGTTTACCAACGTGTTAAAAAGACTAACTTATAACTAATTTTAGGCACGTCTTACTAGCATTAGTTTGATTTATTTTGTCACTTTATGATCCCCAATCGTTTTAGTACCTTTTTAAATTGTTAATGGTTTGGTTTTAAATTGTGCCAACATTTATTTACACTTCGAATATTAGCAACTATCAAATAATATACCAATGTACCATTTTCTGATTAGTCACTTTTAGGCTTAAGTACATTATAAGCATCAAAACTTGTGTACGGCGTTCGGTTTAGTGCCAAAACTTTCAAAACGATCACATAAATGTCAATTTTTTTTAAAAACGATTACTTGATGTCAAAATTTTCAAAACGATTACTTAAGTGCCAATTATTTTTAAAAACGATCATTCAAGTGCCAATTTTTTTTAAAAATACTCACTTCGATGCCAGCTCTAGCGAGCCTCATCGGTTCAAATATTAACAAAAAATAAGCCACGTCGGTTTTTCGATGAGCCACGTCAGCTCAAATTGGAGTTGGCAGAAGTGGTCATTTTTTAAAAAAAGTCAACGATTAAGTGATTAATTTTTTAAAAAAGTTGACAATTAAGTGATCGTTTTGAAAGTTTTGGCACTAAAATGAGCGCCGTACACAAATTTTGGCACTCTTATTGTACTTTTGTCGCGACCTAAAATTAAGTAATTCCAGGTTAGCGGATTATTAGTTTAATTAGATTAACTAGCCTAATTCGAACTCTCCCAAGTCCTACCAAATCGCTACTTAGGTTCAATTACATGCAAAGATTTATCTTGGAGTCGCCGCTAATCATTTACGGTAGGTTGATTAGAAACCTAAATAAAGTAGTGGGAGAACTATTTTATTTCTACGAGCCAGAGATTATGAGTTCGGGGACTTGGTTACATTAATTTTTCAATTAATGCCCTTTCGGTACCAATTTTCATGAAAGATCCTTTGATAGGTGATTTAAGTTAAATGTTTTTGGGATTTTCTTTTATTAAATGCAATGCTAATGCAATCTAACTATATGACACGTGAGAAGTAATGACATAAAAATGACATGGCAATTACAACATAATATGAAGTAGTCATGGATGACGTGACAAGATGACATGGAAAAATGGATGACATGGTATAATGACGTGGTGAATATGTATGACATGAAAAATATGACATGCAACTATATAACATGCAATGCGAATGACATTTGTTTGGTATTTTATGCATTTTCGGATTTATGAAAATTTGAGATAAAAAAGCTATGCCAAAGTGATATAAAATCAAATTTGATTAAAGAAATTGATTCCCCAAAGTCTCAAAATTTATTAAATGTTATTTTCACGCAAGAAGTATGAGAAATGTGATTCAACCTAAGAAAACGTGACATCTTTTTTGGGATGTTTACGGATTTATTTAGATCACGAAAAGTGAGAAAGTTTGAACAAAAATAAACAATATTGCCCATAAGACACCTTTAAATCCGAAATTCTGATTTTTATTCACAACATTACCGGAAATTAGGGTTAGCAAGTGAATATATTTAGAATTACCGTCGTCCCTATATACATAGGGCAAACATTGAAATTCTATTTAGGAATTAGCAATCCGCTCCCGAAGATCGAGGACTTGATATTTAATTCACACGCACGGGCACAATCGTACTTCGAGATTGAAGTCATATGTTGCCTTTAATGTACGTTTTCCGAGGGACAAGGCACAATTAGAGAGCATGTGTTATGGGCAATATTGTTTACTAATGTGCAAATTTTATATTAAAGATAACATAGAATAAATAGTAAACAATATGCAAAAATAAACATGCTAAACCTAGAAGTAAAAATCAATCCATCAAGGCCACATGAATTTTGAAAATCCATAGGAGATTACCAATTTTTTTTAAAAAAAAGCATATGGCCTTATCTACAAGGGATATTCATATCTTTTAAAATAGGAAAGATTATCTCTAAGAATTTTCAGAATAATTAAGATAAGTCCCTTATTCTAAAGATATACTCAGAATTTCCAATTGAGGTATGCTTGAGATTTCCAAAAAATATGGGTCAAACCATGAGATATGCTCAATATTCCGAAAATTCAAATTAAGCCATTATCACGTTCAAATTAGATTAGCCTAAATGAAGATTATCCCAAATTCACCCCAATATTCACATCCATTTGAAGTAGGAAATAAAATCGAAGCGAATTGAATTTTTACCTAATATGGAAATGATTTCTGATTTGTTTTCCTGTTTGAACCCGGATGAGATTCGCGGATGATGCTGGAAATTCTTCGACTCTCGGCTTCACAGGGACACGCACAACTGGATTGACGGTTGCTTTACGTCCGAAAGTAAGCTCAACTCCTCACGGAAGCAACAGGTTCTTGGGGATGAAGATACTACTTGGTTGTCTTGGTCAACCTTGATTGCCTGATGACGGACGACCCCACCAGCGAGAAAAAGGCAACGCAAGGACCAAGGAAAAAATAGATTTGCCTTATAAATTAATTGAGAAGAAACCAATCTTACCACTTTATCACGTTAATCCCATGCCGTTCACCAACTGTGTTTTTTTTGTCTTTTGTGACCGTGCCCTTGGGTGATATCTTCCATAATCTGTGCATGTCCTCTTCTATGACCGAGTATGGTCTTGGACCAAACCCAGAATTTCCGATCATCCCGTGTACGAGCTAGGATTTGCGCCTCCTGTGTTGGTGTGTTCTTTGGGGTGAAGCTGTTTGATGCGGAGCGGCCCAGTGGAGATCGACGCACACTGTCGGAATCGTGGCTTCGTCGTCGGGTCATCAGTCAAGGCCATACAATACGCCGGTTTTCTCAGTACTTCTATCTTCAGGGGCTCCGCCAGTGCATCGGGCTCGCTAATAGCACACAGTGGCTATCAAAATCTGATATTGAAATTCGTTGGTTTGCTTGGTGGAGGGGAAAACGAGATAGGCGGTCCTCATGTGCATCCTTCGTTGACTTCAAGCTTTCTCTATTCTTGATCAGATCTCAAAACTTGCGTTCTCAATTTTAGGAGCAATGGCACATCAAGAGTGGTGGTGGTGTTTCGAGATGCAACGGCTAGACTTCGCCAGGAAACTTGCAAGCACAAGCTAAAAGAAACTCGTCATATGCAGTGTTCCGTTGCACAATAAAAATCAAAACCGAAGAACCCAAAAACAAGAAAAGAAAACTTCTCTTTTTGCTTGATATATGTCGTGTGCAGCCAAAAGAAAGTCGTTTTTCCTTTTTTTTTTTTGTCTTCACTCTACCCCTCTATTCTGCCGTGGAGAACCTCCCTCACGATTTCTCCCTTGTGCCGTGATGTGAATGTATGGCCCCCCGTAACCCTAGAGCTAAGAGTGTTTATATAGAGCTAGGTCCACTAATCCTAGTAGGAGTAGGACTCTTCATCGACCGTCGGATTAAAAAATTCTGATTTTCGAGAGTCCAATCTCGTTAAAACTCGTCAAAATTTCAACCACAAAGGGGAATCTCATTGGGCCAACTAAATTTAATCGGAGCTCGGGCTATTTCGTGCTCTTTTAAGCTTAATTCGGGTTTTATTTAATTAAATAATTAAATAAAGGCCTCACATAATTACAATAGCTAAAATGAGCTGAATTAAATTTGAATTGAGTCCAAACCCATATATAACATTCGGCACCCCCTCTTGGCCTTATACGAAAATTTATAATGGGTGCTCGTCTAGTCACCTATCAAATTAAGCTCAATTGCTTTGTCTCCGGCCCGAATGTAATGATTGATAGAAAATAAACATGTAATGCATGAGAAATTAATATTTGGTGAGAACTAATGTTAATTCTCATTTTGTACTAAAAATCAAAATTTAGATGTCAACAGCCCCTCTTTGAGTGAAATTTCGCAGAGGTTTCACTCAAAGACCAAAATTGAAACCTAAATTTTGTAAATGTAAATGATGAATTTTAATGATAACTTTTTGGCGGGAGGTCTAATCCCATTTTGTTGATGCAAAGGAAATGAAGCATGGTATGCAATGCTATAAATAACATGTGGTAAGACTTCTCTTTTCCCATGTTAGATAAACTCGCACATGTATCGCATATGATAATACCTGTTTTACCAAATACCTCATAATGCTGATGATTCCCCTAATCTCCAAGTTTCGACCCGAGGATATCAAGGTGTTGGGCCCATCTCGTTATCAAAGATTTCTCCCCGATGCAAGATGACACAAGATATTTATGTCTTTCGAGATCACGAGAGCTACGTCGTCGTGTACTAAAGAGAAGTAAAATCACGACCACAAGAGCATACGTCGTTGTGATTTGATAAAAAGGACCAAGGTCATGAGTGCATATGTCATCATGATCTGGTTTGGATCAAAATCATGGGTGCTTATGTAGTCATAATTTGATAAAAGAGCCGAAAATCATAAGAGCTATGTCATTATGAGTCGACTAAAGATGTTTAAATTCATAAGAGTTACGTCGTTATGAGTTGACAATACATCGAGATCGCCGAGTGCATATGTCTATGCGATCGATCATAAGAGTTACGTCGTTATGATTTGACAAAACGTCAAGATCGCCGGTGCGTATGTCTTCACGACACGACAAAAGAGGCATATTGCCCAAATTGAACAATATTTGAGAGGAATGCCACCGAATGGAATCGATAAGTACGAAAGGGGCATATTGCCTAAATTGAATCATAATAACTATCATCGAAAGAGTTGTTAATTTGAAAAGGGGTTCAAAAAACTTACCCGGGTTCTTCGAACGAATAATCAAGGAACAAGACAGATTGCTCATATCGTACCTGCTTAATCACTTGAGATGAACATAGTTAACTATCAACACAACATGATATGTCCATAAATTCTTGAATTTTCGTTTACATTACGAAGCTCCATTGGGGAATTTATCAATAAGGAAATCATGTCGATCCTTTTGACGAATTTGATCAAATCGAATGAGGAACTGCAGTAAAAAAGGACTTTCATTCACTCTCATGAAAAAGATTTTGAAACCCGACCATTGATGCGGTTATGAGAATCACTCATGGTTATCATTACACTTGACAAGGGTCTAGATAACGATGCATGTCTCGTTATTCGAGGTTTTCCTCAAATGCAAAACAATGCGAGATGTGTAAAGCGGTGTAATGAATGCCACATGAGCGATAAGGTATAAGTGTAAAGCAAGATTTTGCTACGCAATCAAGAGACATACCCGAAATCTCTTGAATTGTCACAATAATTTCATGAATTTGCTTGCATTAGCAAGCTTCATTGGAGAAGTCGGATACCTAGAGATTACCTAGTGGGTGTACGCCGGCATGGCTCGTTCATTCAACAATTCATGGATGAATTTTAAGACCTTGGAAGGTGACTCGAATATCGAGAATATATTACCTGTCGAACAGTGTCGAGGTAACATGTACAAGTATATATGCTAAAATTGGTCAATGAGATCATGCACAAGTGCTCGGTTAGTGGGCATTATCAATTTCCTTAGCTCTTGTCAAACATGTTTAAAAACATAATGACTTATAATGTGATTCATGCATAAGTATTCCGTCAAGTTTGCATTACCAATTCTATTTAGGGAAGTTCTCACATTATGAATACCTCAAATGTAAGTTGAATGGGAGATTTTAGTCCGAAAGGGCTTTCTCTCACTCTCGAGAAAAGCTATTTATCCCGTCTGCAGGATTCAAGAGAAATCACTCAATCTCACCATCATCACATTCAACAAGGGTTCGAGTAATCTCGCAATTGATACGATTGAGCCGATCTGGAGGTCTTGATTAGGACCGTAACGAGGGCTAGGTCAAAGGCTTTCAAAAGAGACTCCAATCAAGTCGAGTTTATGAAATGAAGTTCTTCATCATATGTCTTGGGTTTACAAGTCAAGAACCCTGCAAAAATGAGAGAAAAAATCTTACTCGAACTTTTTCGAGCGATGCTTAAAATCATTTAACTTTACGTTAACTCAAGTGCCCTAATCGAAAGAGACTTTGAAGAGTTGTAACATAGGTTAGGATCGGAGATTGAGGAATAAAAATGTTGATTTTGGCTCGGAAAATGCATGAGAATGGCTTGATGTTAGTGATCATTGCTAGCTTGTCACCGATCTTGGCTTTCCGGAAATGTCTTCAAAAGGAAAACCATCATTGCTTTGAGGGATGGTAGTCTTCTGCGAGAAGTGGACTTTGCTAACCAACTTCTCCGACGAGTTATATTTACAACTAGACCTCGTTAGGGGTTCACAAAGAAAATGAGATGCAAACAAGTGCATGAAATTTGTAAACTAACTTACAAGAAAGTACATTCAAGATCTAGAAGTACTTTACAAATGAACAGAGATTTGAATGGGCATTTGCCTTGCTTTTGGTAGGCATTTTTGCTTTTTTTTTTTAATTCCTCGAGATTTTCTTTGGGATCGGCCTTTACTTTTCTTACTCTTGACTCCTATTTTTTTTCGAGAGTGCTTTTTCCTCGAATTTTTCTCTCTCTTTTTTTCTGATTTTTCTTTTTCTTCAATGCCTCGATTTTTCCCACTTTTTTTTAGCGGACCCTTTTTCTTTCAGGTTGCATTTGATTTTCATAATCCCATGATTTTGACAATCCCACGATTTGAAATTACAGCAACAAGATAATTTACAAATAAAGATTATGCCAAATATCACATGAAAAATCTTAAATACAAGATGAGTCCACTCAAGAATCCTTAGCCTGAGCTTTCAGTTATGCTTCTTAGGAATGGTGCCATCTTTGTCTTGGAATAAGCAATGATCACCAACAAAGGTTTAAGAAATGAATTTGTAGGCTCAAGTGGGCTATGCAAAGGGTATAGTGTATATGATAGAGAAATGAATGCTCTTCGTCATCCTAAGGCACTTAAATTAAGTTCGAGTATAAATGCAAAGAAACACTCGAAGATTGATGTTAGTATGAGCAAGAAAATTTCTAATCATTTACCTCAATATTGCTGCTAGAATTACCTTCGTCAAGGCCCCGATGTGGGTTGGTTCTTGATAGGGGTAAGAAACTAAACCGCCGCTCAAAGAGGTTAACAATGGTCACTTGTAGTGTTTAGGATGGAGAATGAATGCCTCCTTCACTTCGAATCGTACCTTTCGCGAGAAAACCCTTTACCTTGGGAATGCGAAACCTAGCTACCGCTCAACTCACTAGGAGTTAAAACGCGGAACATATGTGAAATGGCTTGCCTTTCGTCATCTTGTCATGCTCCATTCAGTACATTTGATGCATTTATGAAATTTATGCTCCCTATTCGAGAGTTGGTAAATTAAACATGTAGAATAATTATACACAAACAATGCAACGGGTGAGCATCATGCAAAATGTAGTAATCTCAAACAATTTGTCATGCTTTATAAAACGCATTTGATCAAGAATAAAATAGACAAGCATGAGAAAAATTCTAGGGGAATGGGGGATTGTGGGTTGCCCCGGAATATGTGAATGGATCAAAAAAGTTGTGGAGCTTAGTCCTTGAATCGAGGAGTGACAAGTTCATGATTTTGCCCTTACACAAGAAAAAATGTGTCCGAATAATAAATCGAGTAAAGACTCGAGAAGCTTTGATTGACCAATATTGTTGACCATCACAAGTAGGTCGCCCGCCTTTGCAAGAACATGTAGTATCATCTTGAAAATGACATGAAACAAAGAAGACATACTTCCTTCTCAAAGTCGGGGCCTACTTGCCCCATTTTCAATCGGAATGGGCATGTCGGATGATTATAGCCTTGCCAAAATGTGAGATTGCCCCGGATATAGCCAATGCTTGGGAATTCGGTTTCAAGATTTAGCAAACGAATTGTTTCAAGCACCGATCCTTTATAGAAAAAAATGTTCATGAATAAGGTCTCTAAAATGTAAAGTGAGCGAAAATTTGGGGAGCTCCCGATTGTCGATTTTTTTTTCGTGGTAGCAATCAACGACATGTCCTCCGGGTGGGCAACTACAAGAAGGAAAATAGAATGTCAATTCGAAATGATCGGCTCCAGCCAAAGATACTCCCTTTGAGATTGGGCAGCCTTGATTTCGTCTCTTTTCATTGATTGACAAGGTACGATCAAAGGATCGGACAAGGGTGAAGCATGGATCGGGCTTGATTGGCCGATGGACTATGTGAGTCGGCCAATGCATTTCGTCGGTCAAACCCTCTACGGCTGTAGATGGGCTTTGTTCCATGCTTAGTTGCACTTCGGTCCCGAATTGTCGGGAACAAGACTTTCATGGATGATGCGCTATTAGCCCAGATTATTCTCGAATGTATTGGACCAGCTTTTCTTCCACTAATGTGGCGAGGCCGATCAATCGATCGAGGACCAGCTAAGGATTGCCCCAAGGATAATCATTGTGCTGATAAAAGGATAGCCAAAAGTAATGTCGATCGATACAAGGATCGCCGGGGTTCATTGTACATTTGATCGGTCTATCCGGGCACCGATGAATGATTGGCAATAGAACTATCTAGGCATCAATGTCCATTGGAGATAACCTTGGCTTGCGGTTCGTGTTGTTCCCTCTGTAGTTGAGGATGACCATATCCATGCTCTTTTCGAATTTTTGACTTGATCAAGCCTAATGTCAATCCGACTCAAGTTGACCAAAAACTCAATCACTTGGCATGGGAAATGATCATTGGCGAAGCATGGATCTGCCTCAACTAGTTGATGCATTGAGATCGTCCTGGGACTTTTGGCTCGATTATGAACTACGAGACTCGAAACTCATGCTGGGATTGTATTGGGCCATCGGAGTATCGATCCTAGTGCAATCTGTTCCCTGCCCTTGGATTAACTCGATTGTTCGGGAGCTTGCTTGATGATAGTGCTGATGAGTGGCCCCGACATAGTAATATATGTGCACGGGGTATCTTTGTGAAATTACCTACAAATGGTAATCACCGAATGAGAATGATGACTAAAAATGACGTGTCGATCCATGGCTCTAGGCTGGACTGATGGACAGAACCTGACTTGACTTACGACAACAACTCAAACTTGACTTGTGACCCTCTTACCAGGAAATTCCAGTTTCGGCATATTTTGAAAAACAAATTCGTGAAAAGTCTTTGGTTGGTCAAAATGATGTGAAAATTTACCGGCTCATTACCGAGAGGATGATGAACAACTTTCATGTTGGGTGATCGGGTTAGAAATGAGCAGATCAATACATTTTAATGTGTTTTTCCAAGAAATCACGTCCAGAAAACTGTTTCGTCCGCCTGTTGTTAAAAGAACGAAAGACCTCTTTAAAATGTGAATTGCATTCCAAAAATTTTCATTCTATTAGATGAAACATATATCTACAACTTTCGTGTTTGGAAATTCCGCAAAAAGGCAGTTTTTCTTGTACTAAACTGTAGAATGAATCTGGAGTCTGAAAACCTGTGAAATTCTAGCCTACTCCATCTCAGCTATTAATTCCTTAGTAAATAGAAAATGCATCGGGTTGTCGCAAAAAAATTGTATCATGATAGATTATGATCTTCTGAATTTTTTCATGCAGACAAGTTCTTTCAATTGTGAACATAAAAGGATCGGAAAAATCGTTGAATTCTTGAAGGTCTGCTAGTCAAAATGCATTGCACTTTCTGTGTATCAGAAAAAACGTGACTTTGCTTCTACTTCGTCCCAAGTAAATAAAGTCCTTCAGTTTTTTTTTATGTCTGAGATTATTATGTTGCCTACGACTTTCGTTTAAGAGCGTTTACTGGAAACTTAACCGTAGAATTTAGTAAAAATCGTACAACAGAACAAGGTAAATCAAAACTAAGGAAAACTCACGAAATCACTATTAAAGTAAAGACTACGAAATCAAAGTCTTAAAGTATGATATTAGAGACATGACATTGAAATCCCTAAACAATCAATCTTAAAATATGAAATTAGAGACATGACATTGAAATCCCTAAACAATCAAACTATGAAAGTAAAGATATGACTCAACTTCCTAAACAATCAAACTATGAAAGTAAAGACGCGACTTGACTTGATGAAAAGGACAAACCTAAATTGCCATGGACCGACTTAAAATAAGTATATGAGATAAGTAAATTGCAAGAAAGGGATCAAGAAGCTTACCCACCAACATTACAACAATACACAGACATGCGCATGATGAGTGCTAGGTGTGTGCCTTTTTATGATTTTTTGAAAAAAATTAAAATCTTAAAGACAAACCGTACCAAATTAGATTGGTCAATATTCAGTCTTTAAGAGTTCATTTAGGTTGAGGGTCCATTCCATGCTATGAGATTATAGCCAAGTTGGGTTGTCCTCCGTACCAAAGCTCGGGATTGAAGACGGGATCACCCACTCCTCGTGATCAAGGCCGGGGAGATTCCCAATCTTGATACCATCCTAAATTTTACTAAGGTTTTGAAAATGGTGTAGTGCAAATAAATGAAAATTCATGCACAAGAGTTTATGGTACCCAACATTCCAATTTGGCAAAAATTAAGACTATCAACCTTGCAACACAAAAGTTAGGAAACATTGCAATTAGCATAACCCTGCAAAAAATATATAACACCTAAGAAAGTTAGGGACAATCACAATCACCAAACAATGAATTTATCATGAAAATTCTTAGGCCAAAGTCCACTATGTCATTTAATTTTTCAAAAAATTTAAAGTATTAAATTAAGTGCTTCTTAATTTTTGAAAATTGCAATGTTCAGTCCCGGTGGAGTCGCCAAGCTGTCGCAACCTAAAAATTAAGTAATTCCAGGTTAGCGGATTATTAGGTTAATTAGATTAACTAGCATAATTCGAACTCTCCCAAGTCCTACCAAATCGCTACTTAGGTTCAATTACATGCAAAGATTTATCTTGGAGTCGCCGCTAATCATTTACGGTAGGTTGATTAGAAACCTAAATATAGCATGGGGGAGAACTATTTTATTTCTACGAGCCACAGATTAAATGAGTTCGGGGACTTGGTTACATTAATTTTTCAATTAATGCCCTTTCGGTATCAATTTTCATGAAAGATCCTTTGATAGGTGATTTAAGTTAAATGTTTTTGGGATTTTCTTTTACTAAATGCAATGCTAATGCAATCTAACTATATGACACGTGAGAAGTAATGACATAAAAATGACATGGCAATTACAACATAATATGAAGTAGTCATGGATGACGTGACAAGATGACATGG
Source organism: Rhodamnia rubescens (assembly GCA_021437795.1). Taxonomy (NCBI): domain Eukaryota; kingdom Viridiplantae; phylum Streptophyta; class Magnoliopsida; order Myrtales; family Myrtaceae; genus Rhodamnia; species Rhodamnia rubescens. The sequence goes on along the minus strand of JAILYA010000093.1, from coordinate 473,542 downwards.
CAAAATGGATGACATGGTATAATGACGTGGTGAATATGCATGACATGAAAAATATGACACGCAACTATATAACATGCAATGCGAATGACATTTGCTTGGTATTTTATGCATTTTCGGATTTATGAAAATTTGAGATAAAAAAGCTATGCCAAAGTGAAATAAAATCAAATTTGATTAAAGAAATTGATTCCCCAAAGTCTCAAAATTTATTAAATGTTATTTTCAAGCAAGAAGTATGAGAAATGTGATTCAACCCGAGAAAACGTGACATCTTTTTTTGGGATGTTTACGGATTTATTTAGATCACGAAAAGTGAGAAAGTTTGAACAAAAATAAACAATATTGCCCAAAAGACACCTTTAAATCCGAAATTCTAATTTTTATTCACAACATTATCGGAGATTAGGGTTAGCAAGTGAATATATTTAGAATTACCGTCGTCCCTATATACATAGGGCAAATCTTGAAATTCTATTTAGGAATTAGCAATCCGCTCCCGAAGATCGAGGACTTGATATCTAATTCGCACGCACGAGCACAATCGTACTTCGAGATTGAAGTCATATGTTGCCTTTAATGTACGTTTTTCCGAGGGACAAGGCACAATTAGAGAGCATGTGTTATGGGCAATATTGTTTACTAATGTGCAAATTTTATATTAAAGTTAACATAGAATAAATAGTAAACAATATGCAAAAATAAACATGCTAAACCTAGAAGTAAAAATCAATCCATCAAGGCCACATGAATTTTGAAAATCCATAGGAGATTACCAAATTTTTTTTTAAAAAGCATATGGCCTTATCTACAAGGGATATTCATATCTTTTAAAATAGGAAAGATTATCTCTAAGAATTTTCAGAATAATTAAGATAAGTCCCTTATTCTAAAGATATACTCAGAATTTCCAATTGAGGTATGCTTGAGATTTCCAAAAAATATGGGTCAAACCATGAGATATGCTCAATATTCCGAAAATTCAAATTAAGCCATTATCACGTTCAAATTAGATTAGCCTAAATGAAGATTATCCCAAATTCACCGCAATATTCACATCCATTCAAAGTAGGAAATAAAATCGAAGCGAATTGAATTTTTACCTAATATGAAAATGATTTCTGATTTGTTTTCCTGTTTGAACCCGGATGAGATTCGCGGATGATGCTGGAAATTCTTCGACTCTCGGCTTCACAGGGACACGCACAACTGGATTGACGGTTGCTTTACGTCCGAAAGTAAGCTCAACTCCTCACGGAAGCAACAGGTTCTTGGGGATGAAGATACTACTTGGTTGTCTTGGTCAACCTTGATTGCCTGATGACGGACGACCCCACCAGCGAGAAAAAGGCAACGCAAGGACCAAGGAAAAAATAGATTTGCCTTATAAATTAATTGAGAAGAAACCAATCTTACCACTTTATCACGTTAATCCCATGCCGTTCACCAACTGTGTTTTTTTTGTCTTTTGTGACCGTGCCCTTGGGTGATATCTTCCATAATCTGTGCATGTCCTCTTCTATGACCGAGTATGGTCTTGGACCAAACCCAGAATTTCCGATCATCCCGTGTACGAGCTAGGATTTGCGCCTCCTGTGTTGGTGTGTTCTTTGGGGTGAAGCTGTTTGATGCGGAGCGGCCCAGTGGAGATCGACGCACACTGTCGGAATCGTGGCTTCGTCGTCGGGTCATCAGTCAAGGCCATACAATACGCCGGTTTTCTCAGTACTTCTATCTTCAGGGGCTCCGCCAGTGCATCGGGCTCGCTAATAGCACACAGTGGCTATCAAAATCTGATATTGAAATTCGTTGGTTTGCTTGGTGGAGGGGAAAACGAGATAGGCGGTCCTCATGTGCATCCTTCGTTGACTTCAAGCTTTCTCTATTCTTGATCAGATCTCAAAACTTGCGTTCTCAATTTTAGGAGCAATGGCACATCAAGAGTGGTGGTGGTGTTTCGAGATGCAACGGCTAGACTTCGCCAGGAAACTTGCAAGCACAAGCTAAAAGAAACTCGTCATATGCAGAGTTCCGTTGCACAATAAAAATCAAAACCGAAGAACCCAAAAACAAGAAAAGAAAACTTCTCTTTTTCCTTGATAGATGTCGTGTGCAGCCAAAAGAAAGTCGTTTTTCCTTTTTGTTTTGTCTTCACTCTCCCCCTCTATTCTGCCGTGGAGAACCTCCCTCACGATTTCTCCCTTGTGCCGTGATGTGAATGTATGGCCCCCCGTAACCCTAGAGCTAAGAGTGTTTATATAGAGCTAGGTCCACTAATCCTAGTAGGAGTAGGACTCTTCATCGATCGTCGGATTAAAAAATTCTGATTTTCGAGAGTCCAATCTCGTTAAAACTCGTCAAAATTTCAACCACAAAGGGGAATCTCTTTTGCAATTCAACCCTGTAAGCTCTAAAGTCTCTCAAATTTCCTCTACGAACCCTTCATGACATCCAAGAATCTCTTGATCTCAAAGAAACCTTCAACTAGTACTCATTGCTATGGCAAAATGGAACTCAGTGATCCTAAAGCTCAAATCGGTGATACGAGATCTAAACAATCTCTTTGATCATTCAAAGCACATAGTGAACAGCCTAGAAGATGAGGGTCATCTTACTCTTGAGCAATTCAAGGTCAAAATTCAGAAGGAAAGAGAAGCTGCCATGAAAGCAGAGCATAAGAGAACAAAAGTGGAAGAAGAGGAAGAGATATATCACAAGGAAATGGTGGGAAAATACCATGCCTTCCTTAATAATAATAGGAAAGATGGTACTTGGAGATGAAATAGAACTAAATAGGATGGAAGAAGCATGATCTAAGGGGGAGTCCATGGGAACCCGGACCGGAGAAGACGAGGAAGTGCTGAGTGAGAATATCGAATATGAGCTATTGAAAGACGTCCTCGTGCTTTCAGAATGGGTTGAAACTACAAACTCAAGATTTGTACAAGACCATGTTTTAGGAGGTTGATGAAGTGAAAGAAAAGATGATTAGTGAATTTATGAATTTAAGGGAAAGCATGTCTTAAAAGGCAGGCCTTGCCTTCTTCAAAGTAGAACATATCGGCAAAAAGATGGACAACTTTAGGGATGTCATTAATCTAAAGTTGGAACAGTTTTTCAACCTAGTGATGATAAGATTTCCTCAAGAATTTATGCTGTCTACTTCTACACCTGTGACATCTTGTATTCGACCATTTTTCGAAGCTTTGAATAAATGAAAGGTCTCATTGATGTATTTCAGCTAATTCTCACTCAAATTGACCCCTCTTGAGCAGCCTAACCAAATAGGAATGACTAGCTAGGAAATTCAAGTACGTGGACCTAAGAACTTGATCCCGGATTGACTCTTTGGCCATGAAAATTGTTGAGGGAATATTTTGGACCAATATAGGCCGATCCTAGAATGATTAAGGAACGATTTGGATAATACCCTACGCTTGAATCATGGGTGATTCCGTTTGACCTCGTACGGGTTCCGAACGTCCCCGAATTATTTCTAACGATCGTGTCTATCGGGACTAGTGATTGACCCTCGCAATTGAATGACAACGAAAGTCGCCATGGCTCGAGAAATTCTTAAACCCGATATTAATCACGGGTCGATACTCGTAACTCCTAAAAGCCGCCCGTTAGTTTGAGATACGCTGAAATTTCAATTGATCGAGATTGATCGCGAATCGGGCTTTAGAATTTGACGTCGGACCTTCGGGGGTTCAAATAATTAAATTTTGGACGTTTCCTCATCCGGAGTATAATTACTTCGCGGTTCGCCTCAAAAGGTTCAGAAAAAATAAAATTTGGACCGGATATGGGAAAAGACCCATTGCTCTTGGAAAATATCCAATTTTTCACTTTTACCAAGGGGCATTTTGGTTAATTTACCCCATGGCCGAAAATTTGACTAGTCTTCTTGACTTTGAAGACCCCAAAAATATCCAACCTTTTATTAATTAATATTTTGGTCATCTTCTTCATTATTGGCAAAAACATTTCTCGCACTACTTTCTCTCTCTACCTCTTCCTCCTCATTTGGCCGAACACTACTCATCACCACCACCATCACCGGAATTTTTGTTGAGCCGCCGACGACCTCATTTTGAAGCATCAAAAGCCGAGCTACCACGTGAGCTGCCCGGAATCGCCGGAATTTTGTGGGACAAAATCGGCCAAGCAAGGACCGCCGGAGCCGCCGTAGATCCAAAATTTTCTCACTGGAAAATTCTCGCTGGAAAACTTGCTAAAATAGTGGTAAGTTGGTTCCTAACCTTAGATTAGGTATCTAGGGTGCTAATAGACTTGAGATTGAGTAGATTTGGGTGAAATATTGGTTGTTTTTGCCCATTTTCATGCCTTGGCCGAGAATGAAGGTTGGAGGAGAGAGAAGAAAATTGTGTTCTTGCATGAATAGTGAAAATGCATGAGTAGAAATGGAGGGCTAAGATTTAATCTTGCTTTATTTGGACGGTCGAGAACGAATCTTGCTTAGGAAGATTTATCGGATGGCTGCAATTAAATCCTGCTTTATGTAGATTGATCATGTGGTAGGAATTAAATGCCGGTAAGATATTTTAATCGTACGGCCTCTATTAAATGCTATGTTGGTGTATTTTAGTTGTACAGTGCATAATAATCGTACATTAGCGTAATTCGATCGTACGGTGAATATTGGTTGCCATGTTAGAATATTAATATCGGATGGCATAGAATAATTTTTGTGGTAGCATAATTTAATCGTGTGGCCCGATTGGTTGACGGCTTGAGTGCGATTTAATCGGGTGGTCTCGATTTATCAAATAATTAACGTGAGCGAATCACATGGTCCCGATCGAATTTTTATTCGAAATAATTAAATCGAGTAGTCTCGATTGGGGAATTGAGGAAGAGTAGAAAGATCATGTGGTCCCGATCTTTATTGGAGAAAAATTTGATGAGACAAGTGTGGTCTCGATCCGCTAATCAGGAAATTTAGCAAGATCACATGGCAAAGGTTGATCGATCGGAAGGTTTTATGGATTGTGTGGTATCGGATGAGCGATCGAGGAATTATTGTGATTATATGGTCTTAACGTGGAAAACAATCAAGAGGAAGGGTGGAATTTTACCTTGAGGCGTTATGACGCTGGGGTTCGCATTTCATAAAACCATATATATAGCCCGAGGCGTGATGATGCGGGCTCTGTTATTATTTTATCCCGAGGCGTTAAACGCGGCATATTAACCTCGAGGCGTTAATACGCGGGTTACAAAGTGACTGATGCGTTATTACGCGGGTTTGGACTATATAATGGCCTGAAGCATTATTACGCGGGTCTACCCATTTATATAATAGCCTTGATGCATTAAACGCGGGCTTTGGAGTAACGTGGAATTTTATATGATAGCCTGATGCGTTAAATGCGGGCTTTTGAGCCATATAGAATTTTATATGATAGCTCTGAGGCGTTATACGCGGGCTCGGAGTACGTGGAATATTTTATTTATAGTCCGAGACATGGAATGTCGATATGGGAGTAACGTAGATTTTTTCGGAGAAGTGTGGCAATTTTCGGAAATGAAATGAAATATTCCGGGATTTATTAGTTGAATTATTGAGGTGAAGGAGGAAATGTTGAGAATTGCTGTTATAAAACGTGTCTCGGAGGCACTAGAGCCCTAACCTAGGGTTAGGGGCTTTCTTGCGAGATTTTATCTCACCCCGTCGTGGGTTATCTTTTTCGATCCTCCGCCTCGACAATGAACAACCCGCCTCCAAGGTGTTCGGTATTCCCCGGGATATGAAAATGGTAGTTACGAGAATATCCGAGTGGGGGAGGATAAAGTATATTATAGGCATGTGACAACAATCCTGGTGGATGTGGGGGAACTTTTTTGGAAGACCCATACGTACGTGGCATGGACGTATCGCCACGGCGACTTGCTAGTGGGACCACCTGACCGTTTTTGATATTCCCTATGACGGTGTTGGGGAATGGGATCCTACTAGCACTCCCCCTCCGGATGGCGTTGTGGTGCATCCCGATGGTGGTCCCGATGATCCTAACTACTTAGAGTCCGACCCAGAGGTAGTAGTACCGGGAGGACGATGAGGAGGTCATAGAGCCATCCGATGCGGAAAGCGATCCACCGGAGATGGACGTGGATGAGCCGGCAGCCATAAATGATATGGTAACGGATAGTGATGACGAGGCTTAGGGTAGTTGGCCTCTTGACTTTTGTGTAGTGTTTCCCTTTTGAACTATAGCGAGGCTTCGACCACCGATCTTTTTGTAGTAATGGTCATAGGCTTGTATAGTGGCCTCCGAAGCCCTAAGTTTGAGAGTTGTAAAGAATATGTACATATGTACATAAGTTTATTTTTACCATCCCAAGTTATCGTAGCGTTGTTGTTTTATGTACGGGGATTGTTTTTGCTTCCCCGTAAGTTTGTTGGCCTTTGGATCCCGGAGAATCGTACGTTGATATGGCCAGGTGGGATGTCGACCGGTCTCGCAGGGGTTCGGGTCATGACATACACCTACTTCAATCGCTCCAGGACCGGATGAAGTAGGACTCCAAAAACAGCTTACAAATCTGGTAAATTCCTTCTCTAGTGAAAAAGCTATTTTTTATCTAGAAAGAAAAATTACACTTGCTAAGACTATCATGAAAGATGTTCACAATACAAGGCTGAGAGGAGGTAATGAAATTTTTGTGGAAGCTTTGATAAAAAATACTGGATATATTTCTAAGGAGGAATCTCTTGAATTTGCTTCCAAACCAACCGAGAAAGAATTGAAGATTGTCTCGCTAAAAGGGAAGGATGTCTAGCATTTTAATGATTCAGGTTTAGAAGACTTCTACGTACAAGATCTCATAAAATTCTGCACAGAAAATGAGCAAGATATGGTACAAGCAGAGTACGTAAGGACGGTTGTGGAAGAGCGCAAGCTAGATCTCAGCTACATCCCAATAGGGATAAAAGCCTTGGAAAAACTGTTTGTTCAAATGAACAAAGAAATAGATGAAGAGTGAACACAAGAGAAGTGTTAGGACTCGGGGAGTGGTGCAATTGTTGGGGTTCAGAAAATCAAAAAGAGATTTCAGATTTAGACAAGTTATGGGACATCCTGTTCAAACAAAGAGAGTGCAAAGACAATCCGAGAAAACTCAAAATTGACCTCTCGCATTGAAATGCTTTAGATGAAAGACCGTTGACTCCCTTGAGGTGGAATAGGCGAGAAAGGAAAATGAATATAATGGAGGAATGCATCAACTTGAAGTTGGCTCAATTGCCCAAGATTGCCTTGATTCAACTATCCTCAGAATTTGTACTAGTCAAAAAATACTTCAGCCTAATCCTCATCCTATTTAGCCTCAAATCTACCTAAACAGATTTGTTTTTCGCTCCCTCATTGCGTCAAATTTTTGATTCCATTCTGGATTCGTTTGAGTTTTATTTTGAACTCTAAAGACCTTGATTTACTTAAATTTAGATGTTTTTGAGTTCATTTTGCATAAGATTATTAGTACTTTGATTGAATGTTACTATGGTCGAACCCGTTTGATCTTTTATTGAAAATATATTCGTGGTTTGCTCTAGCCTTTTGTGCCGATAACAAAAAAGGGGAGAAGTAACTTACATGGAGAAATTTATATATCCCTTAATTGTCTCTTTATGTGAAAAGGATATGAGATTATGAACTGCAGGTGATTTACATGAGTCTTTACATCTTTGAAAAAGATGGAATGTTGACCTAACAGGAACCAATGTCAAGATTGAAGTTATACTTTGAGAGTAACTTTGCAGTTTTGAGCATATTCCGAGCAAGGTTGAACAGGTCTCACGAGAGCAAGTTGAACATAATGAACAGGTTTTAAGCTCTAAGAACAAGTTCCTACACGAACAAGTTATGAGAAAGATATAGAACAAGATGTTACGTGTGTCGCGTATGAGAATTGTTTAAACTTAAAGTGCTATGCTCAAAACCCTATATTGCTATAACCTCTTGAAGATTATTATTCTAATATAGGTTGACATAAATAAATAATATGCTCCGATCATAGAAAACTTGCTATTATTTCAAATACTCCGATTTGCTCGAATCACAAACTTTATACTTCTAGATTTAATGCTCGGGACCTATGCATCTTTCATTTAAAAAGCTTTTGATACAGGTTCTACAAGTTTCGGAAGCAAAAGCGGAACTATCTTGAGAATGAATTCAAACTTCAAATTCATCCATATCCCAAAACTTATCTTTTCCTAAAATATCAAATGATGCATCCTTAAACTTCATTGAGCAGCAAATCATTATGGTACTTACCTCTTTTTACATAACAATTGGTATATTTATATGGAAATTTTGTCATCATCAATGTCACGTCCCGAACCCCGAGAGCCGTCGACATCCCATCTAGCCGTTTCTGTTTTAGATTGGCTTCCAGGGATCCCTCGGCCCACAATTTCATAAAAATCCATAAAACAGTGAAGCGGGTAAACATCTCCATACATCAATTCAAATGAATGACTTAGGACAAAAGTGGTATACATCATACATTTGTATATTACAAGTCAATTGATATAGCGGTCAAATACCAATGGTTCAATCTTAATCCATAAAATCCAATATAATCCATAAGGCCACAAAATATCTTATATTCATTCGACCCACATATTTCTCGAATGCTAATCCTTAGCAGACTTGATGTTCCATCGCCCGATACCGAAAGATAGGACCCACGACGGGGTGAGATAAAATCTCGGTAGGAAAACCTCTAACCCTAACTCGGTCGCTAGTGCCTTCAGACAAATTTTAAAACAACGATTCTCGACACATCCTCCTTCTTCTCAATAATTCCACTAATAAATCCCGGAATATTCCATTCTTGTTCTGAAAATTCTCACACCTTCTCAAATATTCTAGGTTACCCTCATTTTGATATTTCACGTCTCGGACCGGGATAACAATAACCCACGTTGCTCTAAAGCCCGCGTTCCACGCCTCAGGCTATCGTATAAAATTCTACGTTACTCCAGAAAATTTCACGTTACTCCGTAAATATTCTACGTCACTCTAGGAATATTCCACGTGACTCCATGACATCATACGAGTCCATAACACCGAGCCTCGGACCTTTATAGAACACGGCTCCATAAATAATTATATATATACATATATATATCGGGGTCTCGAACACTTAGGAATACGACCCGAAAATCACGGTCTCGGACACATAGGAACACGATCGGATTAAGTCTCGGACAATTAGTCGAACACGACTCACTTTGGTCTCGGACGACTTAATTGAACACGACTTTCAAACTTTCTCGGTCTCGAGCAATCGGTCGAATACGGCTCACTTTGGCCTCGGGCGACTTGATTGAATACGACCATCAAACTTTCTCGATCTCGAGACAATCGAGACGAATGCGGCTCACTTTGGCCTCGGAACGACTTGATTGAATACGACCATCAAACTTTCTCGGTCTCGGACAATCGGTCGAATACGGCTCACTTTGGCCTCAAACGACTTGATTGAATACGACCATTATACATTCTTAGAATAGATAGAGATCACGTGATTCACTCATGTTAGTGTATTAATAAATCGGACCAACCGACTAATTCACGCTACCACAATTCCAATCCACACCATACGTCCATAATACACTAACATAGCAATGAATAATTAACGTACAATTAATATTGTACTAACGTAGGAATTTATCGGGGCCAAACAAATATTAATTTCTAACGTACAAATAAGTTCACAACTATAGTATTAAACTATAGTAATACCACATCTAATTAAATACCGTGGCATAACAACATTTAGTCACATATAAATAAGCACTGTGGCATAACGAAATAATGTCACATAAAAAGTAACCGTAGTTAACATATAACATAACCATAGTTTAAAAGTAACTAGAGTTAATCAATAACCTAACCATGGTTAAAATATTAGCCAAAAAGTAACTATGGTCAAACTTTGACCACACACACTCTCTCTTGATTTTACTATTCATGCAAGACACCATTTTTTTTCTCCTTCTTCTTCTTGCATTTTCAGCCACCCTTATCCAAGCTCAAATCCATCCATTTCTTCATAAAACATTTACCAATTCAAAGTCTCTTAGCAACCTAACCACCTAATTTAGGTTTTGAAGTAATCCTACCTTAAAATTTAGCAAAAACCTCCATTGAACGGTTGAGAAAACTTGAATCTAGCGGCGATTCGGCGGCCCACGGTAGCTCACGACCTCCATGCTTCAAAATCGAGTCGGTGGCGGCTCAACAAAATTTTTCCGGCAACGGCGGCGGCAAAGATGGGTGTTCGGCCAAGGTGATGGAGGAGAGGAAAAGTTGTCACAAATTGGTAGAAATGAGGAAGACAATGAATAGTCCAAGAAATAATTGGTTTTGAATGCAAGAGTGGTAAAATGGTAATTTCCCCTTACTTGGACTAGTCAATCTCGGCCAAAGGGAAAAATGACCAAAATACCCTTCGTTCCAAGTGAAAAATGGGGTATTTTTTTAAGGGCAAATGGGTCCTTTCCCATTTCCAATCAAATATACTTTTCTTGAACCTCTTTGGGGCGAACCGCGAAGGATTCGTACACTGTTGGATGAGGAAACGTCCAAAAAATTTTATTTATTGGAAACCCCGAAGGTCCGACGTCAAATTACGGGCTCGGTTCGCGATCAATCTCGATCGATAGAATTCTTAGCGTATCTCAAACTAATGGGCGTCTTTTAGGAGTTACGCGTATCGACCCGTGATAAAATCACGTTTAAGAATTACTCGAGCCATGGCGACTTTGGTTGTCATTCAATTGCGAGGGTCAATCACTAGTCCCGATGGACACGATTGTTAGAAATAATTTCGGGGACGTTCGGAACCCATACGAGGTCAAACGGAATCACCCGTGATCCAAGCATAGGGTATTATCCAAATCTTTCCTTAATCATTCTAGGATCGGCCTATATTGGTCCAAAATATTCCCTCGACAATTTTCATGGCTAAAGAGTCGGTCAGGTTCAAGTTCTTAGGTCCACGTACTTGAATTTCCTAGCTAGCCATTCCCATTTGATTAGTTTGCTCGAGAGGGATCCACTCCAGTGAGGTTCGCCCGAAATCATCGATGAGGCTTTTCATTTATTTAAGGCTTCAAAACGAGCGGATTACAGGGATGTCACAATCAAAAAGGGAGAAATTATTGAGAAAAACTCCTACATAATTTTAAAGTTGACAAAATAATCCATAATCTCTTATATCCGTGTTAATGTGATGAAATACTTGTTTTATAGATTATCCAAGGGTGTGAGATACACGGGATTGAATCTAGTAAAAAAGGCTCAAACATTATTCCGGGGGACTCGGACGCCGTATCAAGGTTAGATGTTGAGTGGGGAGCTCATACATTGAAATGTTGCTCAAGCTAAGAGAGAGTATTTCATGCGCAACAACCATAATATCAAGAGACATAATCAAGATGATTTAATTGATTTATTACATCATCACAATGGCTAGTAATCGAGCTAGATCGTTCTTGAAGATTTTATATTATGAAGATCAATCAAGGACATAGATTAAAGGAGAGGAGCCTAACTTTCCTAATGAAGAACTCCATATATGGAAACCTAGGATCATGATTGTATGGGTGATTTGATCCAACAGAGAACTCTTTCCTTTGTCGACATAAACTGCTACAAGATCTTCTTGAGATATAATCTTGAAACGGGAAGTATTGGAGAGTGATCCTCTAGAGGCCTTGCAACGGGTAGTTGGAGGTGGAGGAGTATAAAAGGATATCTCAAGGCCGAAGAGAAAAAAGTTGGTGTAAGAGGGAACAGAATTCTAAGTTCCAAGATCGAGAAAGCTTCAACTTTTCATAGTCACCTTGATCTATACACTGTAATTCTTAGAGGTGTACACACGAGTGTTGAGTGTTAGGCGGGAAGTCTTTCGACTCAAGAGAGATCACTAAGCTGTAACCTCCGAGCTATTAACTAATGAAATCTAGCCGATTAGCTACTAGCGTGAAGAAGTGAATATAGACTTGAACAAAGCCGAACCACTATAAATTCTCCGTGTAGTTTCTCTATCTCTTACTCTCTCTATTTATATTTTGTGATAGTAGAACTGTACATGCTGCCTACTTACGAGATCGTCTCATATCTTACTTGTATTCACCATCCGAGGGTTAAGTCGTTAGCTTATTCATTTATAATCCTGCATTGATTTTCAAAAATACTTTGTAATCATCTATTCAGCCCCTTTTAGGTGATAATGCTAGCCCCAACACGGGGTCACAATGGTCCACACATGTAGGGAACCATGCCCTATGCCCATTCAAGATAACTCGCCATAGTAGTTACTTATTCAAAAAGGCGTGATGCTATCACATCTACGCTTTCTCTCCATCCTTCCTTCTATATGTTTGATATCGATAAAAACTCTAGAAAAAGGAAAGAACAATAGTAACGCCATACTCACTTGAATAATGCTTGACTTTTGCAAGGCCGTTCGTCAAAGGCTCCCAATCCGTGGATAGAGGATATGTTCACTCGTGTAATCGTGCTTCGATCGGTGATATAAGTTAGCGATTCATTAGGCCTATTATAGTAAGATTTTTTTGCACGTGTTTCGTTTAGAAACAAAGATTAAGTATCCATCATTGGTATCGAGCCATGAATTGCTTGTTTCTCGATCGCATGTACATTATTTGAGCTATTTTTCGCTATCACTTATCTTTTCTTTACCTTGTTTCGTATTGCCTTGTTTCACACTTAAATTCAGTACGATTTTTGGATTTTTTTAGCAAAATTGACTCGATAAGAACATGACTTGATAGCATAGTCAAAATGTGCTTGTCGATACAAATCGAAGAGTGGTCGACCGTCGCCGAAACTATGGGAAGAAGTCGCACGCGCAAAGGCATAGTAGTGCATGTAGTACTTACGCACCTACGTGCGCGTGCGTGCGATGATTATTCATAACGTGTGTGCGACTTGACATGGCGGATGGCATGGCTGCGACATGGAGACCTAACTTGATCCATGAGCCAACTCGGTCGGGTTGACCATTGATCAATCAAGTGCTAAAGGTTGACTACGTTGGCCGGGTGCGTATCTAGCACGTAGAGCCCATGCGCAGAGGCTTATTTAGGCATGGGGGGCTCATGCCTAGCGCATGGAACCTATGCGCGAAGCTTAATTGGGTGCATGGAGGTGTGTACAGGTGTTCGATTGAGGTATTTTTGATACCGATGTATTCATTTTAAAATTGCCTACGGGGTGGTACATTTATTTTACCAATTTATGCATCATGGATTGTGTGTAATCCATTTTCATTGTTCTCGCATTCGTTGCGGGAACTATGGAAGATATGGTGCGAACACTAGTACTCCCAAGGATAGAAGAGACAAATTTGACACTTACAAGGCTTACTTGGTGAATTAGATGTTTACCAATGGGATGATGGTGTTGATATGATGATACACATCACGTGGGTCAATGAAATTATATAAGAAATCATTTGGAGGGGTCATGCCATGTTAGACTTTGAGAAAGTCAAAGCCCGGAAAAGTACTCTTCTTGCGGAATGTCATGAGGTCTTGGATCACTTATGGAAAAATGGCCCCTATTCTTATAAGGAACTTGGAATAAATTTTCTAATAAAGTTCATTAGGGTCGGTAAGGAAAACATCGACCTTTGCTATGAATAGGTCCCGGTGTAGACGGTATGTGCCCCGGCAAAGACAAAATTCTCCTTGGCATAAACTTGAGGGTTTTGCAAGAGCCACTATAGGAACACCTTCTCGGGTTAAGAAGTTTCCCGATGAGTTTGTTGAGTCTTTCCCTACTTATGAAAAGCACAATTGGATCCGATGTTGTTGATTTCTTATTGGTTTGTCACTTGAAAATATTTCCCTTTTATGTTATTACAATTCATATTGTATGTAAATATATTATGAAATATTTAGTTGTGAATGGATTGAGCGATTTGTTATGAAATGCCTTGGTGGTATTATGTGATTGAGTGGGAAGTTCTATAAATTTTTAGTAGTTTTAATGAACTCATTTTTACATAAATGATTATGTTAATGATAATTTCAAACAACGATTCTTAGACGATGATCGGGAACATAGTGAACTTTCAAATTTGAGATCTTATGTGGAATTATTCATTAATATAATTAGTTAGTGTAAAATGGATGCATAAATGTTAGGCATTAATAGTTCGTGAATACATGTCTATAAAACTTCGTATTCGGATACAATGACTTTAGCTTATAAGAATGTCATAGCTGAGCTTAATGGAGGAGAGATTTTGGATGGCAAGGATTATGAAATCTAGAATATGAGAATTTATTTTGTGCTAGAAAAGCAAGACACACTAGAAGCTCTTAACCTAATTATGGAAGAACACCGAAGATGGCATTACTACACCACATAAAATGGAAATAGAGGCATTTGCTATATGGAAAAAGAAGAACTCTATTGCTCACATTATGTTGTTGAGTAGCATAGAAAATAATATCATGCGAAAGTTCAAGGATTTTGAAAATGTCAAAGTCATTTGGGAAGCATTAAAAGTCAAATTTGGTTGGACATCGGTTACCAAGTCGAGATGGATCACTCTAAGGTTTGACGATCATATGATGCCTCATGGGCGGGATATGAAATAATTTTTTGAGGCACAAGTCAAAACATGATAAGTAAACTGTAAAATGCATGCCACATTTTAATTGATGAGCAGCAAGTGCAAGCCGTATTCTATTCTTTGCCTCATAACTCTATACATATGAAAATCCACTTGATCCACATTGAAAAGTAAAGATTTTCTTTTTGAGGATGTTATACGCTATCTTGAGCTAGAGGTGTACCGTCTTTTGGCAGCTAATCCATAAATTGACATTTGTAATCTTTGGTTCTAGCTCACGTGGGGATTTGAGCTCCAAGCATAAACATTAAGGGGGTTCGAGAAGTGGAAGAGCAAAGGAACAGATTCTTTTGGGAAGAAACGAAGTTTAACCGACATGGGAAAAGAAAACGCCCCTTCAAGATAAAAACGTTTGAAAAGTGAAGTGTTTTAAGCGTGGCAATAAGGGTTACATTGCTTGCGATTGTGATGAGTCAAAGAAAGCAAAAGCCCTTTATACACTTCAGAGTGTTACTCATATCTCAAGTTCAATATTCGTAACTAAATCTCATCCTTTCCGAATTGTAGACTTAAGGGCCATAGACCATGTAGCGAAGGACAAAGATGCCTTCGTTGAAGTTCGATGAATTTCATATGGAGCAAAATAGATATATGTGGGAAACAATTCCCGAGTGGAAGTCAAGAGAATTAGCACTTGCAAATAAAATATGCACAATGGTCGCAAATATTTCGACATGATGTGTTATATGCTCTAGAGATTCGTCAAAATTTAATTTTTGTGTTAGTATTAGTTAAACTTGGTTTCAATTTGAACTTTCATGACAATGGTGTAGACCTCTCATTGGGAACGAGTCTTTATGATTCCGGTTATTTCCTAGATGGTTTTATTGTGCTAGATGCTGAATTTCGTAATGTGAATATTTGTTACTCCTTATTCACGTCTTCGAACCTCATGATAATGTTGTGAATATGTGGTATCTTGAGCTAGGTCATATTAGCCAACAACGAATAATTAGAAAAGAGAAAGAGGGCTTATTGGGCAATATTGAAAAGATCGATTTACCTATATGTGAGCATTGCCTAATGAAAAAAACAACGCCGAAACCATTTGTAAAAGGAACAAGAGTTGAGTTTCCTTTGCAATTGATCTATTTAGACATATGTGATCCAATAAATATGGTTATAGGGTTAATTATTTCATCACATCTATAGATGATTACACTCGATTCGGACATGTCGATTTGAATTATCATAAATCTAGGGAATGAGTTGCTTTAATAAGTTTATGACCTTAGTTGAAAATTAATTAGATAAGAAAATAAAAGCATTGAGATCCGTCAAGGTCGAAAATACTTATATGATCGATTCGAGAAAGTTATATGATGGAAAAGGAATGAAAGACAGGTTGAGTGTTCCAATGACTCCTCAATAGAATAGAGTTATAGAGAGAAGAAATAAGTCCAAACGAAAATGGTTAGGTCTACGATGGCACGACTAATTTGCCTATCACCTTTGGGGTGGTGCTTTATTTACTTCTGTCTAGATACTTAACCATGTGCATTTTGAATTAGTTACATTAACCCTTATGAATGATGGACAGGTGGAAAATTAGATGTAAGTTTTCTTAGACCTTGGGGTTGTGCTACATATGCTCACAAGCCCTTCCACAAGTATGGGAAATTGGACCTAGAGGTAATTAAAGTATCTTCATGAGATATTGAGAATTCTCGAAAGGGTGTATATTTATAGGTAAGCAAGAAAGTGAGAGTGTAACTGAATTTTAATCATGAAATGTTACATTCTTAGTGAATGAATTTTCAAAAAAGGGCAAAATAGTTGAAGACTATTCCCTATTTGAGACCTTGGATTGAGATAATGGAATAATCGGATATAATGATCTAAGTGGGACCAATGTGAGAAATGAGGAATTAGTTTGGAACCGGTCTTAATTGCAATCACTTAACGAGTCAATACTATTATTATCCAATCTAAATGGGAGTGTAATGGAGGGTGAAATACCAAGGGTACAATCAACACCACACGAACGAGTTACAAAAGTATTCCTCATTAACATTTTTTGAGATTGAAGGGGAAGTTTTCATGATCGCTCCACAAGATATGTCACGACCCGAACCCTGCGAGCTTGATAACATCCCCTCGGCCATAAACTATGTACAGGTTCTTCAAGATCCAAAGGCCAACAAATACATCGCGGAAGCAAAAACAATCTCCGTACATGAAACAACAAAACTAGGATAACTTGGGATGGTAAAAAAAAACAAACTTATATACATATATACATAGTCTTTCTGACTTTCCAAACCTAAGACTTCAAAGGCCACTTTGTACAAGCCTACGACCACGTACTACAAAAAAGATCTAGTGGTCGAAGCCTACTATAGCTCAAAAGAGAAATATTACACAAAAGTCGAGAGGCCAACTACCCTAAGCCTCATCACCACTATCCGTTACCATATCATCTATGGCTGCCGGCTCGTCCACGTCCATCTCGGGTGGCCTTTCGCATCCGATGGCTCTATGATCTCCCCATCCTCCTCCGGTACTACTACCTCTAGGTCGGTCTCCGAGTAGTTAAGATCATCGGGACCACCGTTAGGATGCACCACAACGCCATCCGGAGGGGAAGTGCTAGTAGGATCCCATTCCCCAACACCGTCATAGGGAATATCAAAACCGATCGGTGGTCCCACTAGCAAGTCCCCGTGGCGTACGTCCGCGTTACGTACGTATGGGTCTTCCAAAAGGGCTCTCCTGTGTCCACCAAAATCATAGTCACGTGCCTAGAATACACCTTGTCTTCTCCCACCGGATACTCGGTAACTACTGTATCCATGTCTCGTGGGATCCCGAACCTCTGGGGCGGATCATTCATTGTTGCGGCGGAGGTTACGAAAAACAACGAACCCACGACGGGGTGAGATAAAATCTCGATAAGCTAGCCCCTAATCCTAGGTTAGGGCTCTAGTGCCTCCGGACACAACTTAGGTGTGCAATTCTCCATAAATCCTCTTATACTAAAACATTCAACAAATAAATTCCCAAATATTCCATTCTTCCTTCAAAAATTGCCACACCTTCACAAATATTCCACGTTACACTATATCGATGTTTCATGTCTCGGGCTCGGAATAAAAAATACTCCACGTTGCTCCAATGCCCGCGTTCCACGCCTCAAGCTATAATATAAATAATTCTCGTGGATCCAAAGCCCGTGTTTAACATATCGAGCTATCATATAAAATTCCACGTTGGTCCAGGGCCCGTGTTTAACGCATCGGGCTATATTATAAATGGACGGACCGCGTAATAACGCTTCAGGCCATTATAAATATTCCACGTTGATTCGAGCCCGCGTTTAACGCATCGGGCTACATATAAAATTTCACATTGATCCAGAGCCCGCGTTTAACGCATCGGCTATAATACCCGCGTAATAACACTTCGGCCACTATCCTACGTTTAACGCCTTAGGATATTATAATAAGCACAATCCCGCGTTTAACGCCTCGGGCAAAATATGGTCTTATAAGCACCTAGATACCTAATCTAAGGTTAGGAACCAACTTACCACAATTTTAGCAAGTTTTCCGGCGAGAAACCGAGAAAATTTTTTACCCCAATCCGGCGACTCCGGCAACTCCTCTTGATCGGCCAAAACTCAAACTACTCCGGCGGTTCTAGGCGGTTCACGGTAGAGAATGGAGCTCCGATGGTTCAAGCGACACCGGCAGTGGCTTGGAAAAATTTCGGCAATGGAGGTGGGGGAGAGAGGGAATCTCGGCCAAGGGGAGAGAGTCGGCTAGAGAGTGTGTTTTCTTGAATTTTTGGAGAAGAAGACCAAAATTTAGTAGTATAAGGTTATGATAATAATTAAGCTAGATATTTTTGGGGTTTCCAAGGTCAAGAAGGGCAAAAAAGTAATTTCACCACCCAAGAATGGTCAATATTTTCGGCCAAGAGGGGGTTTGACCGAAATGCCCTTCAAGACAAGTGAAAAATTGAGTACTCTCCAAGGGCAAATGGGTCTTTTTTCCATTTACGGTCCAAATTTTATTTTTCCTGAACTTTTTGGGCGAACCGCGAAGAATTCGTACACCTTGGATGAGGAAATGTCCAAAATTTAATTATTGGGACCCCGAAGGTCCGACGTCAAGTTTCAAGTCCGATTCGCAATCAATCTCGATCAATTGAAATTTCAGCGTATCTCAAACTAACGAGCGGCTTTTAGGAGTTACGCGTATCGACCCGTGATTAATATCACGTTTAAGAATATCTCGAGCCATGGAGACTTTGGTTGTCATTCAATTGCGAGGGTCAATCACTAGTCCCGATGAACACGATCGTTAGAAATAATTCGGGGACGTTCGGAATCCATACGAGGTCAAATGGAATCACCCGTAATCCAAGTGTAGGGTATTATCCAAATCGTTCTTTAATCATTCTAGGATCGGCCTATATTGGTCCAAAATATTCCCTCGACAATTTTCATGGCCAAAGAGTCAATCCAGGATCAAGTTCTTAGGTCCACGTACTTGAATTTCCTAGTTAGCCATTCCCATTTGGTTAGTGCGCTCAAGAGGGATCAATTCCGTGAGTGAGAATTAGCTGAAATACATCAATGAGACCTTTCATTTATTCAAAGCTTCGAAAAGGGTCGGAATACGGGATGTCACAAGATAAGGATGAGCCAAGGAATGTAAATGAAGCTTTATCATGCCCGGACAAGGAAAAGTGGATGAAAGCAATGGAAGAGGAAATGGAATCGATGAGATCAAACCAAGTTTGGGAACCGGTTGATCTTCCAAACGGACACAAAGCCATTGGGAATAAATGAGTTTCCAAAATAAAGCAAAAAACCGATGGCTCGATGAAAAGAATAAGGCTCTCCTTATGGCGAAAGGGTATAACCAATAAGAAGAAGTTGATTATGAAGATATTTTTTTCTCCTATGGTGAGATTTATCTCAATTCGCCTTTTCCGGCAATAGTGACTAGTATGGATCTTGAATTATATCAAATGGATAAAAAGACTACTTTTTTCCGGGGAGAATAAAAATAAAAATTTATATAGAACAACCATTTGGTTTGTTATAGAAGGCCAAGAACAAAAGGTATGTCAACTTTTGAGATTAAAATATGGCCTTAAGCGATCTTGAGAGACGATGGTACATACCTTTTCATAATGTCATAATGGCATATATTTTTCTAATGATTGATGAAGATCAATGTGTATATATTAAAAGATCCAAAAAAATAATTTGTGATTTTGTCATTATATGCTAATGATATATTAATTCTTGGAAGCTCTATGGAGTTTGTCAATACAATTGAGAACCGATTATGTGCCAAATTTGAGATGGAAGGATATGGGTGAAGCTGTATATATTATTGGAATTAAAATTTCAAGAGATCATTCAAAGAGATCGTTGTGTTTTTCATAAGAGACTTATATAAATAAAGTCCTTTAATGATTTTGCATGCCATAAAGTAAACCCATAGATACTCTTATTGCTAGAGGTAAAGGTATGAAGCAGTATAATGTGTCCCGAGACTCCACAAGCAAATGAATAGATGGAAAGTGTTCCATGTCTTAATGCTATTGAATGCTTTATGTGTATTATGAGGTATACAGGACTTGATATTTGTTATGTAATTGGAATGCTTAGCAAATACCAATCTAACCCAAGTTAAGCACATTTGACCACTTGTCAATAGAATTCTAACGTATCCGAAGGGTACTACCGATCATTCCTAAGTAATCAAGGTAGAGATCTGCGCTTTGAAGTGTCACGAACCGAACCCTACGAGCTCGTTAACATCCCACTTAGCCACGCTTAAGTACGGTTCTCCAAGATCCAATGGCCAATGTAATTCGAATTTAACATGAATGATAGGCACATGCGGAAGTGAAAACAAATCTCCTTACAAAAACAAATAACAATACGATGACTTGAGACAATAAAAGAAAACTTATATACATATACACATATCTTTTACAACCGGCAAACCTAATGCTTCGAGACCACCTATGCTAAGCCTATGACCACCTACAACAAAAAGGATCAAGAGGTCGAAGCCGAACTCCCCCTCTAGAAAGATACCCTAAAAAAGTAAAAAGGGTGACTATCCTAATCCCCATCTTCGCTGTCCTCCGAAGAGGTCTCTAGCTCTTCCTCCTCATTAGTCTCGGAAGGCAACTCTACATCGGACGGCTCCACTACCTCTACGTACTCCTCGGGCTCCAAAATCTTCGGGTCCGATTGCGGGTCTTCAAGGCCGATATTTGGACTCGTCACCACACCATCGGGAGGGCGGCTGAGTGGGGTCCCATTCCCCAACTCCATCACGGAGAATATCGAAACCCTTCGGCGGTCCTACTAGAATATTCCCATGTCTATATGTCCATGCTAGATACGTATGGGGTTTCCAAAAATTCTCCCCGACATCTACCCATATGGATGTAGTATGCCGATAGTAAACCTTGTCATCCCCTACTTGGATACTCCGTAACTACTTGTCTCCATGTTCTACGGTATCCTAAATCTCTATGGTGGATCGTTCATGGTCGAGGTGGAGGGTTTGAAAAAGAGCAATCCACAATGGGGTGAGAATAAATCTCGATAAGAAAGTCTCTAATCCTATATTAGGTGTTAATGCCTCTCGGACATATCCTAGGTGAGCAGTTCCCAACAAATTTTCACTCGGCCGGGTGGATCACACAAATAAGTTCCAAAGATAAAGTTCATTCTTTCTTCCAACTCACTACGCTTTTAATAAGGTCATGTTACTCAAAAGCTCGCGTTTAATGCATCAGGCTACAATATATATATATGGACGGACACTGCGTAATAACTCATTAGGCCAATGTATAGTCCGGACCGCGTAATAATGCCTTAGGCCATTGTATAGTCCGGACCCGCGTAATAACGCCTCGGGTTAGTATCTCGCGTTTAATGCCTCGGGATAAAATAATAAATAGATAAATGGATAGAGCCCGTGTCATAACACTTCGGGGGTAAGACAATCAACGAGAACCCGGTTCATAACGCTTCGGGTGAAATATGGTCTTATAAATACAAACCCCACTTAATAACCCTTCAGGGTAAAATTTCCACACTCACGCTTGATTATTCCTCATAAAGACCATAGAGAAATAATAATCCCTCGAACGCTTAACTAATACTACACGATCGAATAAAAAAACCTCTCTATCAATCAATCCAAACCACACGATCCTCGCTAAACTTCCTCGATTAACGGATCGAGACCACACGATCTCACTAATTTACTCTAATAAAAGATCGGGACCACGCGATCTTTCTAATTTTTCCCATCCACTCAATCGAGACCACTCGATTTAATTATACTAAAGAAATATTCATTATGTATCACGTGATTCACTCACGTTGAATAATTAATTAATCGGGATCACCCGATTAAATCACAATAAGGCAATATGCCAATCGGAACCACACAATTAATTTATGCTAATGCAATAATTAATTTACACCTCCACGATCAATTTATGCTAATGCAATAATTAATCTACACCATACGATTAAAATTATATTGACATGGCAATTAATATGTACCATATGATTTAAATCATTATAAAGCAAGATTAAATCTAAGCTGCACGATTATTCTAAATAAAGCAACCTTCAATCATAGCCATACGATTAATCCACATAAAGCAACTTTCAATCTTGGCCATCCAATTCCAATCATGGAGAACTATTCACATCAAGACCACAAAATTTCTCTCTCTCTCCTCTCTCATTTTCGACCAAGGCACCATCAAGAGCAAACCCAACAAATTTTCATCCAAATCTCTCCAATCTACATCCTTTAGCAACCTAACTACCTAATCAATGATTAGAAACTTGCTCACCTTAAAAATGGAGCAAAACCTATGGTGAAAATGTTGAGAAAAAATTGATCCAAACGGCGGCTCCGGCCATCCTTCTCGGGCGGCTTTGATTCAAGGCAATCCGGCGACTCGGGTGGGCTCACGGTGGTGGCTTAGCTTCGATGGTTCAAGACTTGGCTGGTGGTGGTCCGGTGAAGTTTCGGTGGTGGTGGTGACGGTAGAGAAGGAGTTTGGCCAAGCTAGGGTATAGAGAGAGTGAGGTGAGAGAAAGTTGAAGACAATTTTATGAAGAAGATGATGAAAACAATAAAGACAATCGGTTAGGATATTTTTGGTAGATATTTGTCTTGAACTATTGGTCTTGCAAATGAAGA
Organism: Rhodamnia rubescens; assembly: GCA_021437795.1. Lineage (NCBI taxonomy): Eukaryota > Viridiplantae > Streptophyta > Magnoliopsida > Myrtales > Myrtaceae > Rhodamnia > Rhodamnia rubescens. The sequence goes on along the minus strand of JAILYA010000093.1, from coordinate 450,632 downwards.
GAGGGAAACTTATGGGGTCCACTAATAATTCATCTCAATTTGCTCTTGAAATGCAAGAAGGACAATTTGGTAATTTGCTATCTAAGTTGACTAGTCCAAATTTTCGGCCATGAGGAGAAAAAAAAGACCAAAATGCCCTTTCACCGAAATAGCTTGATGGGTATTTTTCAAAGGTAAATAAGTCATTTCCCATTTCAAGTCCTAATTTTATTTTTCCGAACACTTTAGGGCGAACCGCGAAGTAACGATTACTCGGGTGAGGCAACGTCCAAATTAAATTTTTAGAATCCCTAAAGGTCCGACGTTTAATTTCGAAGTTCGATTCACGATCAATCTCGATCAATTGAAATTTCAGCGTATCTCAAACTAACATGTGGCTTTTTAGGAGTTACGCGTATCGACCCGTGATTAATATCATGTTTAAGAATTTCTCCAGCCATGGCGACTTTGATTGTCATGTAATTGTGAGGGTCAATAACTAGTCTCGATAGACACGATCGTTAGAAAATGATTTAGGGACATTCGGAACCCGTACATGGTCAAATGGAGTCACCGTGATCCAATCATAAGGTATTACCCAAATCATTCCTTAACCATTCTAGGATAGGCCTATATTAATCCAAAATATTCCCTCAACAATTTTCATAGTCAAAGAATCGAGTCCAGGATCAAGTTCTTAGGTCCACGTACTTGATTTTCCTAGCTAGCCATTCCCATTTGGTTAGTATTCTCAAGAGGGATCAATTCGGAGTGAGATTTAGCGAAAATACATCAATGAGACATTTCATTCCTTCAAAGCTTTAAAAGTGAGTCGGAATACATGATATCACATGAAGGCTATAATGATCTTGACCGAGAAGGAGGTTTAGATGAGAAAAATTCTACCTTTCGATTTGTGTTCTTACTTAGTAATGGCACCATATCATGGAGTATTAAGAATCAAATGTGTATAGCCTTTTCCAAGATAGAAGTTGAATTCGTGGCCTTTGTTAGTAGCGGTACAAGAAGGTGTTTGGTTTAAGAGATGTTTGGATTAATGAAGTGTTGCTAAGGATGTTGCGAGGCTCAATTGTTGGTCAATTGTGATAGTCAAGTAGTAATAGCTTTCACTAAAGATTCATTGCAAGACAAACCATATAAACGTGAAGTATAATTTTATGAAAAACATGGTTATACGAAAAGATGTTAACATACAATACACATATATATATGCATAGAATATTAGCGGATCCTATGACGAAGTTAATTTGATATTTTTTCCTTGATCATATATTAACAAAGGGATTAGTTCCCTACATTAAAATCTCTACGAGTGCGTAGAAGGTGGGAGTATTGGATAGCGGTATGCCGAATAGATAATCGCCTCTATTTACTATGTGATGAATAAATATGAGACAATTTCAAGCTCATTATCTAGGTGATAATTAAGAGCTCGAGTTTAAAATTAAGACATCGCCTTAACAGAATGTTAAGATTAAGACTTATAATTTATAATGTCCAAAAGTGAAATAACCCATATATTTCAACTTAGTATATCTTTATTGCCGGATGTGAGTTCGATGAATACTTTTTTTAGTAGAGTAGATTTGTAAACTTAAGTTAGATATTGGGTATGTCGAACTATCATCTATATAGTATTAAGTGGAAAGACATATGCTCCATGGTGAAGGAGATATTAATGTTATACATATTCATATGGCGTATGCAAGAGACGACTAATGAGAGTTAGCAAAAGTTTTAATCTTTATTTTCAAACCATGTGAGACTCTTGAGGATTAAGATTTCTCATTTCGTGCCTTCATGACTTTGACTTATTCTCAAGGTTTCCATTCGGTGTTTACTATCGTAGGGTGTTATCAATGGTCATAAGATTAATTTGATCTAATAGGATATTTTTAGAAAAGCAAGTTGAACCGAGACCGAGAGGTTTAAGGGAAGAGGAAGATCGATTTATACTTTGAGTTACATGATAGTTGTGTATTCACGGACCAATCAATTATGATTATTTTGTGTGATCATAAGTGTGAATACAATGAATCATTCTTAAAAGAGATAAACCATTTTTTTGTTTTGTATTTTTAATAATTTTTTGTTAAATATTTATTTTTTTCCTTTTTTAATTACTTTTGTTTTTATTTTCTTTTCCTTCACTTTTTTTTTAAAATCTTTTCTTCTTCATCACTAGGGCGTTAGCCACGGCAATGGCTAGCGCCTAACGTCGACGAGCCTCAAGGTCTCCTGCGGCCGATTGACGGTTGTCACCCTAGCCAACGACTCCCGAAGAAGAAGAAAATATTAAAAAAGAATAGAAAATATCAACAAGAGAAAAATAGAAATATAAGGGAAAAAATAAAATATCAAATTCTAAAAATGAAAAATAGATAATAAAAATAAGTAAAAATAAAAATTTATTAAAATTTTTGAACGGAGGAAAATCAAATTCGATTTTCCGTGTTGAACGACGGAAAATATTTTACGATTCATTTTCAAGTTTCGATCGAATGTAGGAAAATATTGGTGGCCTTTACAACCTAGGCTTGTGTCTATTACTTAATTGATGACATTTGAGATTAAATGGAAAATTTGTGACTAGCGTTTTTGCAAATTTGACCTAATGTATAATGTCATCCGTAGAGCGTTGAATTTGTTTGATATGGTCTCTAAACTATTAGTAAACGTTCAATGTAATCATTCGGTATGCTTAGTGATAAATCAAATATTACTTGGTGGCATAAATTATTATATGCGGAATTCAATACTAAAAAATGATGAATCGACACGTCCATCTTTTTATCCATCCATTTTAGAAAAGGAAAAAAAATAAAAGTAGGGTACTAACATGTCTATCGTTATTTGATGATGTGAATTACTATATCTTGATTTGAGACAAATATCTTATGTGGTTAATCAGCATGCAACCTTTTGTTTGTTGTTCCATCATTCTAGTTTACTGGATTGGAAGCTACATGAGCGTATTTTGTTAACTTGATATAATGGAAGAACCAAATTGAATATTCTCATATGTTTAAGGACTAGATCGAACTTTTAGCAATAGTTTCAAGATTTCATTCAACAATTAAAAGTACAAGGACGATATGCACCTTAGCCAAAGTTCGGGGACCACTTATGTCGTTTTCCCGCCAAAGTATTCAATCTTTACTTAGCCAAGTTGCTATGAAGAGACAGAATTGCAACTTCTAAACTGTTTCAATAAATAGTCCCTAAAGAGAAAAAGCACAATTGGAACTCCCATAATTAATAGTAACCTTTCTTTTTTGCCTTTTTAATGTACCTACTATTTAGCATTTGCAACTTTTATATAAAAGATGTAATTTTACCTTTGTCATTGTAAGTTATGTGGGTCTTAAGTTCGCAATACTCACAGCAAAATAGTTTATTAATAGTAAATTTCCTTTTACTATTTGTTGGAAAATTACCTAATGGATCATAAGTTTCCTTTGGCGTACACAAATGTCCTCACTAATGGTGACATCTCTATAACATGTCATTTTATAAGTTTTCTTTAGAAGGCATAGTTTCCCTTTTGTAATTATAAATCTTTTGGATCCTATGGTTTGTTTTTTTGGGAAAAGTATAAAAAAGTCTTAAACTTATTGCATTGGTGCCAACTTAGTCCTAAAACCTTTTATTGATGACAATTCGTCCCGAACCTTTTGCATTGGTTCCAATTTAGTCCTAAACCTAGCGTTTTGCATTTGTGCCAACTCCGTCCAAAACCTTCGCATTTGTGTCAATTGAGTCAATCTAACCAATTTTGATCGAAAATTTGCTAATATGGACATCGGTTGTCCTACGTGGCATAATTGGTACTAACGTGAATATTTTCATATTTGAAAATATTAAAAAATATCTACATCGGCACCAACCGTGTCACGTAGGACGGTCGATATCCACGTCGGCGAATTTATGGCTAAAATTGGCTTGATTGATTCAATGCAAAAGGTTTAAAACTGAATTGACACAAATGCAAAAGGTTTAGGATATAATTGGCACTAATTACAGGTTTAGGATTGAATTGACACCCATAAGAGGTTTATGACAGAATTGGCACAAATATAATAAGTTTAAGATTTAGGACTAAATTGACACCTATAAGAGGTTTATGACATAATTGGCACAAATACAATAAGTTTAAGATTTAGGGCTAAATTAACACCAATAAGAGATTTATGACAGAATTGGCACAAATACAATAGGTTTAAGATTTTGTTGATACTTTTACCTTTGTTTTTCTTTGCAAGAATAAGTTTAATGAAATTAATGGTAACTTTCTTGTGTATTATTGATAGACATATATGTACTCCATTATAACTTTCGTTTACACTTCGCAAATTTTTGCAACTCGTGTATTAATTATTTTCTTTACTCATTGTAACTTTTCTTAATCAAATGTATTTTTTATTAGTTAGGAATTTATACTTTCCTTTAACGACGTTAAGTTATGGCATAAAATTGAATGTACAAAGTATGTCTAATGAATCACATCATTTCCCTCGTATTCAATGATCCAAGTTGAATGTAGGAAGGATCCCATAAAAACACTAGCGAGATAATAGAAATTCCCTTCAAGAACTAAAAGGCAAACCAAGAACGACTAGAACCGGTCGGTGGATTTGAAGCGTAAAATTAGGTAGACTTCAGAGAAATATTGTGTCTCCAACTCCTGGTATAATTAACAACGAGAGAAAATATAGTTATTCTAAAAATAATACTCTTTAACTTTGAATCCCGAGACAAACTAATCTAAGGGTCAATCACTTCGAAAACTTATTGCATGGTTTATATGTATTGCAGATCAATATCATCTCAAACATTAATTGCGAGATGTCTTATCGTGGAGCTCACGGAATCAATGGTTGAGATTGACTTAGTTTACATGATATATACACCACACAATATTCTTTTTAATGTCTTTTGCTGGTCGTGGTTATCAATAAGTTACTTTTAGGAAAAAACAATTGTGCTTAAATATTTCTGTCGAACATGTATTAAGAGATCCGCAAATGAGGCAAATATTCTATGCAAACGACAAAGGACTATTGCCATTATTGTGGTGAAGAAGTATGAGTTCAAAAGGAGAGGCAAACAAGACGAAAACAAAAAAAACAAGAAGCTAGGTTGATTCGAATAATTGACCGCCAAAACTTATAACCTCTTCTTTGGAAATGTATTGCGGATCAATATAATACCAAACATTAATTATAGATGTTTTATCGTGGAGCTCGCAGAATCAATGATTGAGATTGACATAATATACATTATATACACACCACACAATATTTTGTTTTAATGTCTTTTGCTGGTCGTGGTTATCAATAATTTACTTTTAGGGAAAAACAACTGTGCTTAAATATTTCTGTCGAACAAGTATTAAGAAATGCGCATATGAGGTAAATATTCTGTCTAAACGACAAAGGACTATTGCCTTTATTGTCGTGAAGAAGCATGAGTTCAAAAGGAGAGGCAAACAAGACGAAAACAAGAAGCTAGGGGGATTCGAATAATTAAGCGGCAAAACTTATAATCTCTTCTTTGGAAGTAGCCACGGCATTAAAGAAACAGAAAATGTATATCGCAATTCACCGCCAATACAAGCAAGTCAACTAATTGGATCTCTAATTACCAAAGTGACTATCAACGAGTAGAATAAAAACTAAAATGATCTATGGCCACGCTGCTGGGAGTCCCCGAATTAGTTTTAATCGGTCTTTTTGGCATTCTTGATGTCGTCAGAGGTGATCCAGACACGACCGTAATATTCTGGAGGTGCAATCCAGATTCCTATGATCTCGGTGTTCCTATCGGGGATGCCTGCGATTATGCTCAGGCCGACGTACGCCACTACACATGGAACAACAATTACGATTACTATGGATCATATACGGTCAATGGAGCAACATGCTATGCCCACGGAGTATGCCATCAGGAGCTCTTTCCTCATGATTTCATTTCTTGCTTGGATTCGGCAATGAATGAGGTGTATAAGGATTGTTTCCTAAGAGTGGGGGGACAAATGCAGCTTCAAGATTGTAGAATTAGGTTTGAGATTTATGCTTTCCACGAGTGATTGACTTCTTGCCACCTTGAGAAATCATGTACTGGCCGTCTTGCCACCTATAGCAATTTAACCTCTCTCTATCTCTCATTCTCGACAGCTACTCCATGGCCATTGAGATCTAGGGCTTGTCATCGAGTCTCGAAGCCATGGACGAGCCGTCCCTCTAAATCTGGAGGAGCCTATTAAAATGTCAACCCCAACTAGGAACAAGAAATTTATATGTACAGCCACCCATATTGGACCTCTACACAGCAAAGTAGCTAAAAAGAAAAAAAAAGAATCTGAGAGATGACTAATAAATGCTTGGGAGTTATCACAGTGATTATACCTGGGTAGTTCGCATCGATCCTCTAAGTGGTCATCCCGACCTTACTGAGATCGACCAATCATGCATGGACAATCTTATGAGCTGAACGATGATTTTAGTCATGATCCCGATGCAGATCTCCATGACGTGATTAGTTCTATACCAAACTCTCGTTACAACTGCTCCGCGGCATCCTTAGCGACCAGCGGCGCATGCCCATTTAGGTTAATGAACGAATTAGTCGCAAATGTGAACTTGAGGGGATTATTAACGTATGGGCGAGATAGTATTGGATGTCTCGTGATTTATTTAATGGAACGTAGGAGTATGAAATCGGTCCGAAACAAAATCGGTTCGTGGTTTGAACCGTGAAGGCCCAAGAACAGCCCCATCCTTTCTTTAAGGGCCCCCTTTTCTCTCTCTTCTTCTCATTTTTACCCTCCCTCTTCGTGGACAGCACCCCCTTCCTCTCTTGTTTTCTCCGCCAGTTCCCCTCTCACTCCGCCCGACCCGTGCCGGGCTCCCTCTTGCTCTAGCTTCGACCGATGACGCCACGACGCAACGGTGGCGACTCTTGACAGCTTCCTCTTCCTTTGCTCAGCCCCGACGTTGCTCATTCCCTCCTCCAGGGACCTCAATTTTGTGTGGCACACCGAAAAAGAGTGGATGAGTCGAACTCATTCGGAAGGCAATTCGAGCTCCGTTTTCTCCGTACGGCAACCCGAGGCAAGTTGTTTACTAACCCTTACCACTAAATTTTTTATTGCTGCTGGTTTGAGCAAGATGGGGCGGTATAAGTTGGGTTCGCGTTGAGCCGGGGGTATTTTCGGATGGCCAAGTGAACGGCTTTGCATGTACAATCAGTTTTAGGAATTAAGATCTCAAGGAGATGGGCAATTAGGTCCTATAAGTTGATCGTGTTATATGTCGTCGAGATGAAGGGAAATTGGACTTGGTACAAGGAGGGCTGGACGGCCGAGAGCCTGGAAGGATTTGATGTGCGGTTCTGTGGATTGCTGGTCAAATTCTCTGCTGGATTTGAGGTTTAAGAGGCACATGTAGCTAGCTATTGGGGTTCAAATGTGCAGAATGTGATTGATTATAGACGATTGGTGTGTGGGGGTTGCGTAGATGTTCGACCACGGAGTTTTGGGGGATAAGTTGAGGTTCATGGTGGGAAATGCTAGGTACTTTGGATACTACTGAATGTATCTTACCCATTTGTAGTTTGGCACCTGCTATGTGATTTGCTCCCTAAACTTTTGATAAAAAGATAATTTAGTCATTGGATTTAGTACTCTATTTGCTGAGCTTCGGCTCACTTCTCGTTGTATAGCCCTTTTTCATATACCCAAGTTCCTGTGACTTCGAATGATAGCACCTATGAAGCATCGACACGTGCAGCGAGCCACCGTGTCGGTGTCGGACACTTGTCACGTATCCTACATGCTCAGAGACGTCCGGACACGCGGTCAACGCATGTCGGACTTCCGACATGGAGTCAACAGTCAACGAGCCGGACTGGCCAGCGACACGCGAGTCCGGAGGGAGATTTGGTGGAGGACGGAGGAGAAAAGAACTGGGGCAGAGGATGCCGGAGAGGGAGGTGCGGGAGAGGCGGCGCGTGAGGTCGAAAGAAGTGAGGTAGGCATTGGGGACGGTGAAGATGGTGCTCGCGGAGCACTGTTTACATCCAAGATGATGGAGGTGGAGAGGAGGGTGGTGAAGTAGACTTACCCACAACGAACAGATTTGGTTTCTTTTTATTCGAAGAACAGATTTGGGTTTCATCAACGACGATGCGTGGAGGCTGCCGAAGAATGAAACCGCAGACGAACTTGGTAGTCATAAACCCGGTTGTCGTCGGCCAGCGAAGTGGGTGACGAGAGAGATGAATGGAGATGAAAGATGCAGAGGGAGTTTACCTTTAGAAAAGAAAGCACCCGACAGGGCCGATGGAAGTTTCGGGAGCTGCAAGCCTGCAAGACAATAGACAAGACTTGGAGGAGGGTTTATGGAGACAAGACATTTTGAAAAAAGGGAGAGAGGAAAATTTATGAACATTTTTTATTTCGAATTTTGCAAAAGTAAAATAATTTTTCAAAAATTGAGATTTTTTAGGAAACCCTATTAAGGACTAACATTTAGGCATTGTGCCTGCTGTTTGTTTTACATGCACTAGTGTTTTATTGCAGTCTTCCGCATGCTCTCTGTTAAATATACTAAAAGATTAAAACAGAATGCAATTAAAACATAGATTAAGGAAGGCCTACGACGGTTGCCGTGTTGCCTCTGGCCGTTTACCTTCTCTCTCTCATTGTCATTCTCGGGGATTACTCCATGTCAATTGAGATCTCGGCTTCGTCATCAAGTGTTGAGGCCATAGAGCAGCCATCCCTCCAAACCTGGAGGAGTTAATTAAAATGTCAACCTCAACAAGGAACAAGAAATTTATATGTACACAAACCCAAATTGGATCTCTACGCAGCAAAGTAGCTATAAAAAAATAGTCTCACGGATGGCTACTACATGCTTGGGAGTTATTATAACGACCATAATCCATCGAGCTCCGCGTCCCCGGGCGCCGCTTGACCTTAATTACGAGCTCGATTTAATATGATATTATAGATAGTAGAGGGCGCATGCGGAAGCTAAACAAACTAGAAACAGGGCAGTAGGCCACCCAAAAAGGAAGAACAAGTGCATGGAAAACATACTAGCAGGCACGCCTAATAGGATATGGCCTTCATAGGGTTTCACTATTATAAGCAAGCAACAAGATCATTCAGCAAATTGTTTTAAAATAATATATATATATATAATTTATAAAGGGTTGAATTTCGTCTTCTTAAAAGCAAACAAGAAATACACTAGGAAGATTAAAGAGGAAAACTACTCCGAGTACTATCCGTATCTTCTCGGCGTACGTTGAACAACAAGGAATGAGCTATAAACTCAGCGAGAAAGACATCTAACCCAATGGCTAAACTATCTATTTCTCATTCAATCGGCTACAACTATCCCAACTCAAACAAACCCACGCCCACCTCAAGTCGACTTAGGCGGCAAACCACACGCACAACACCAAGGACAAGCACATGAGGCTGGACATTAACCCCCCACATAATACGATATGACTCTCATGCGCATGAACATGCATACGACTCATTCTTTCATCTCCAATTTTCACTTTAGAACCAAGTACCAGTGGGACACGAGCCATGGCTATATGAAGGACTTAGGCCTCATTTATATTCCGAGGGACACAGGCCCCAATTTTGGATTTTACCGTAGCTTTTCATCCATGGGACACCGGCCATGGGAATCATGAGGGACACAGGCCTTGATTTCCCTACTCCGAGGCCCCATTTCAGCGGGACAGGCTATAGACTTTCCGATTTCCACTCGAGGCTCCTACGGGATATTCGTCTAGACACAAGTGGATATTAATCGTCCTTGTTGGGACACAGGCCGACAAGATCCTCGATTCGTTACATTTTCCGATCACTCTCCATCCTCAACCACATAATTCACATACTCACAACCATCTCCCGGGCTCAAGCGAGACAAGCGGATGACCATTATGTTGACACCTAAATTTTGACTAACCTTTTTAGTCATTTTGCATAGAAACTTAGAGCTAATCTTTTAGTTACGAACAAAAATATGTAAATAATGTTTCATGCTTATTGTTATTCATGCATTGCATTAGCATTCACTGGATCGGTGAGGCGAGAATGAGCTTAATTTGATAGGCAATTTGGACTAGAATGCATCACAAATTCTCGAGACTAAAGAGATGTATGTGCCGAAAATCTACAAGGGGATTGGCTTATTCTCAAGCTTATAATTTAAGAATGGCTTTAATTAAAATGTTAAATATATGAATAAAGCCTAATTTAAGCCAAAAGAAAAAAGATGTGCCATTGGACCCGAGCCTACATGCATATTTCGGCTAAGGCCTCGGACAAGGGGTATCAAATTTTCTAATTGGGTTTGGACCTATTTTCTAACTTCAAGTCAGTCCGTTTTTGCTTGTTTAAATTTCAAGGCCTTTAATTAATTGATTGATTAATTAATTAAAGCCCAATTCGATCCCAAATTAGCGCGAGTAAGCCCACAAGACTAGTAATTTTCGGATGGCCCTTCATGCACCCCTCTTGGTCGAATTTCTTGTAAGTGTAATGGGGGCGAGACTCTTCATGACTAGATTTTATATCCTACGTCGACATTTAATTAGAATTTCTAATCTATTCGTCGAAAAAATAAGTCCTAATCCTACTGGGTTTAAAGAAACTTGGCTCTATAAATACATACTTATGCCTAGGGTTTCGAGGTCGGCGATTCAACTCGAAAATTTAAAATAGAGCTAGAGAGTGTGAAGGTTCCCCTCCCGAGGGCGAACCCTCCTCTTTGCTTGATCGAGACACACTTCTCCGTCGTCCTCACGCCATGACAGCAAATCAGCCCCAGGCGTCGTCCCGACGTTGCCTAGCTCGCTTCCCGATGCTATCTCGTCATCCGCTTTGCCCTCCTAACGTGCGGCCAACAAAGACCGGCCCCACCAACTCTATGACGTCCCGAATTTTCATAGTTAGAAAGTAAAATAAACCCCAATTGATATATCTTTCGAAACATTCTTTGAGAAAGCTATCTAGATATTCTATAGGATGTTATTTTGATATTTCATAAAGAAACGATTACTTGGCTTGTTTAGGAAATTTTCCGAAAATGGTATTAGAGGGATATAATAGGATGATGTAGCTCATGAATTGATATTTGTAAATCAAATAAATCAATGTTAAGCTAAATTGAACTAATAGTAAGTCAATTTTCAAAAGAATAAGAATGGAATCAATGCTAGGTCAATGATAAATTAATTTCTAAGGAAAAGGATGAAGTCAATGTTAAGTCAATGCTAAGTCAATAATAAGTCAATTTTCTAAAGGATAAGATCAATGTCATTTTCATATATTAAACGAGGCTCATTAATTAGCTATACAAATGGACCAATTAAATAAGGATAAGTGGCTACCTTAGAAACCTAAGTTAATAGTCTAAACAAATAGACCAATAGAAAGCAAGCTTATTAATAAAACTTGGGGATTAATTTAGAAAAGTCGAATGTCGGGAATGTTCTAAAGGACAAAATCAATGTCACTTTCATGCATTAAATAAGGTTCATTAATTAAGTAACAAATGGACCAATCAAATAACGATAAGTGGCTATTCTAGAAACCTAGGATAATAGCCTAACAAATGGACCAATAAGAGGCAAGCTCATTAATGAAACTTGGGAAATAAGTTAGAAAAATTCAAATGCCATAAATCTATTCATATTTATAGAGACACTTGATGAGTAAGTTGCTAATAAAGAAAATTAAAAAAATAGAAAATAATAAATTCATTCCTAATTACTATGAATGAACTTACATTAGTACGATTAGTAAAGTTAAGATACTCTCAAATATAGTAAAATGAAATGTCATTAATAACCGAATTGAAATGCCTTCTTAGAAATTTATAAAAAGAGATGAAGCTTGACAACACGAGGATGGATTACGACATGTCAACTAGCTCACCGGCTCGAGGCAATGGCCGGTGCCACCATGAGGGATGGAGTGAGCTTTGGGCGGCACCCTATTGTTGGGGCTAACGTTATCACTTAGAGGGGGACAAATAGGCGATTACAAAGTATTTTGAAAATCAATGCAAAATTATAAATGAATAAGCTTACAACTTAACCCTCGGATGATGAACACAAGTATGATTTGAGATAATCTCAAAATAGGCAGCGGCGTGCGCGTTCTACTATCACAAAATATAAACAGAGAGAGTAAGGGATAAAGAAACGATGGAGGATTTATAGTGATTCGGCTTTGTTCAAGCTTATGTCCACTTCTTCAACCTAACATCCAATCGATTTGGATTTCACTAGTTAATAGCTCGAGGTTACAATTCAATGATCTCTCTTGAGTCGAAAGACTTCCCGCCTAACTCTCAACATTCGTATGTACACCTCCAAGAATTACAACATATAGATCAAATATGAAAAAGTTGAAGCCCTCTTGATTGTGGAATTTAGAATTCTATTCCCTCTTATGCCAACTCTCTTTCTCTTCGACCTTGACATGTCCTTTTATACTCCTCCACCTCCAACTACCCGTTTGCAAGGCCTCTAGAAGATCGCTCTCCAAAACTTCCCGCTTGAATGAGGCGTATCTCAAGAAGATCTCGTAGCCGTTGAGGTTGACAAAAGAAAGAGTTCTCCGTTGGATCAAATCGCCCATGTAATCGTGATCCTGGGTTTCCATAGATGGAGTTCTTCATTAGGAAAGTCATGCTTGTCTCTTTTAATCCTCATCCTTGATTGATCTTTAAGATAGAGAATCTTTAAGAATGATCCATTTCGATTACTAGGCTATTTGTGATGATGTAATATATCAATTAAATCATCTTGAATATGTCTCTTGATATTATGGTCGTTGCGCATGAAAAACTCTCTCGGAGCTTGAGCACAATTTCAATGTCCGAATTCTCCGCTCAACATCCGAGCTTGACACAACATCCGAGTCCCTCGAACAATATCTAAGCCTTTTCTCGTCGATTCAATCCTATATATCTAATACCTTTGGATAATCTCGCAAAACAAGTATTTCATTGCATTAACATAGATATAAGAGATTATGGATTGTTTTATCAACTTCAAAAACATTAGGAGTTTTTCTCAACAATCTCCACCCTTTTTTATGATGACAAAACTATCCATATAAATATACTAATTGTTATGTAAAAAGAGACGAGTAACATAATGATTTTGCTACTCAATGAAGTTTTCCTAAATAAGGATGCATCATTTGATATTTTAGCAAAAGATAACTTTTGGGATATGAATGAATTCGAATTTTGAATTCATTCTCAAGATAGTTCCACTTTTGCTTTCAGAACTTGTAGAAACTATATCAAAGTCTTTTAAAATGAAATATGCAAATGTTCGGAGCATTAAATCTAGAAGTATAAAGTTTGTGATTCGAGCGAATGTGATAAATATCAGAGTATTTGAGATAATAGCAAGTTTTCTATGATTAGAGCATATGATTTATTTATGTGAACCTATATCGAACAATAATCTTCAATAGGTTATAGCAATATAGGGTTTTGAGCATAGCACTTCAAGTTTAAACAATTCTATCTTTGTGATACACGAACATCTACATAGCTTGTTCTGTGAGAACTTGTTCTTTAGAGCTTGAAACCTATTCAACCCTGTTCTCAAAGCTTGAGATTTGTTCAACCAGTTCTAAGAGCTTGAGACCTATTCAACATGTTCAAAACATGCTCGAAATTATAAAGTTACTCTCGAATATAACTTCGATCATGACATTGGTTCTCGCTAGATCTACATTCCATCTTTTTCAACGATGTAAGAACCATGTAAGAACACGTTCTACAAAATCACCCGCAATTCATAATCTTATCGGCATCTTTTTCATAGTAAGACAATTAAGGAGTATAAACTTCTCTGTGTATAACTTGCTCCCCATTTTTGTTATCGGCACAAAAGGCTAGAGCGAACCACTAATATATATTCAAGAAGGATCAAATTGGTTCAACCATATTAATATTCAATCAAAGTGTTAATAATCTTGTGCAAAAATGAAATGAAAAACATCCAAATTCAAGTAAATCAAGGTCTTAAAGTTCAAAATAAAACCCAAACAAGTCCGAATGGGGTCAAAATTTGACGAAATAAGGAAGTGAAAAAGGAATCTATTTAGACTAATTTGAGGGTGGATAGGATGAGGATTGGGCTGAAGTATTTTTTACTAGCATAGATTCGAGGATAGTTGAATCAAGGCAATTTTGGACGATTGACCCAACTTCAAGTTGATGCCTTTCTCTATTATGTTCATCTTCCTTTCTCGCTGTTCCATCTCAAGGAATGTTAGATGGAATTTCTTATTCATATCATCCTTAATACTCGACTTAACAGAGGCTCTTGGTCTTTCATCTAAAGCATTTCAATGCGAGAGGTCGGTTTTGAGTTTTCTCAAATTGTCTTTGCACTCTCCTTGTTTGAACAGGATGTCCCATAGCTTGTCCGAATCTTAACTCTCTTTTTGATTTTCGAACCCCGAAACTACACCACTCCCCCCGAGTCTCGACATTTCTCTTGTGTTCAATCTCTTCATCTATTTCTTTGTTCATTTAAGCGAGACAGTTTTTCCAAGGCTTTTATCCCTATTAGGATGTACCTTAGATCTAGCTTACGTTATTCCACAGTCATCCTTGTGTACTCTTGCTCATGCCATATCTTGCTCATTCTACCGAACAGAATTTTTGAGATATTGTACACGAAGTCTTCTAAATCGGAATCATTAAAATGCTTTGGACTTCTATTTCATGATTATCCTTCCCTTTCGGTGAGGCAATCTTCAATTCTTTCTTAGTTGGTTTGGATGCAAATTCAATAGCTTCCTCTTCGAAATAAATCCATTATTTTTTATTGAAGTTTCCGCAAAACTTTCATTACCTCCTCTCAATCTCGTATTATGAATAGTTTTCATAACAGTCTTGGCAAATATGATTTTCCTTTCTAGATAAAAAGCAACTTTTTCACTAGAGAAGGAATTTACCATATTTGTGAGCTATTCGAAGCTTGGTCTCCTCGAGATGATGTTTGAGTCTAGAGGTGCCTTTTAGTCATTGTACTTCTTCGGATGAAGCATTTCGTCTTCTTGCTTTTCTCAAATGTTGCATTTTGCCAAAAAATAGTATTCACATGTCTTGAGGACATCTCAAACAGGTATAGAAATGGTATCAATTCTTGTCTAATATATTCAAAAGGAATTCTTTTCAAGTGATTTTATGAATGTATCGGCTAATTGATATTTCAAATCAATAAATTGAATATTAACATCTCAATTATGCACATGATCACGATTGAAATGATGTTTTATTTATAAGCTTAGCTCGAGAGTGCGAATTGAATTCTTTGTGAGGTTGATTGCACCGGTGTTGTCGCACTTGATTTCTACATTTGATGCTTCAACACTAGAATCCCCGAGTTATTACTTCATTCATAAGATTTGAGCACGGTAGCTTCCTAATGCCACATACTCAGCTTTTGCGGTTGATAGTGTCACGGTATTTTATTTCTTTGAGAACAAAGACACTAGCATTGATCCCAAAAGTTGGCATGTACTTGAGGTGCTTTTTACGTCTAACTTGCGGCTGCAAGATTAGCATCCGAATAATCATATAATGTGAAGTCGAAGTCTTGGGATACCACAATTCTAGATTGGGATTTGTTCCAATGTAATTTATGATCCTCTTAGCTGCAAAGAGGTGAGATTTCTTATAATCGATTAGAATCAAGCGCCACACACACTAAAAATAAAGTCGGGTCTAGAAGTAGTAAGATATAATAAAGAACCAATCATGCTTCTATATTTCTTTTGATCAACCCCATTTGCCCTATTTATCCTTGTCTAGCTTGGATGAAGAAGACATTGGTGATTCAGTTTTCTTACAATTTTTATAATCAAATTTCTTCCCGGTTTCCTTCGCATACTTCTCTTGATGTATGAAGGTTCCTTGTTCAGCTTGATTCACTTGTAGTCCAAGAAAGAATGTGAGTTCTCTCATCATGCTCATTTCAAATTCGCTCCACATGATCTCGGAGAAATTCTTGCAAAGTTTTTTGTTAGAAGAACCAAATATAACAATATCAACATATATTTGAATGAGCAAGATATCTTTACCTTCCGTTTTGATAAACAAAGTTGTATCTACCTTATATTTTTTGAAGCCTTTTTCAATAAGAAAATTACTTAACCTTTTGTACCATGCTCGAGGCGCTTGCTTGAGTCCATGAAGAGCTTTCTTGAGTTTGTGCACATGATCTAAGCTCTTTGGATCTTCAAATCCTATGGGTTGTTCCACGTATACTTCTTCTTTAATGTAGCCATTTAAGAATGCACTTTTGACATCTATACGATATAGCTTGAAGTCGTTGTAACAAGCATAGGTGAGTAATAGTCTCGATAGATTCCGGTCTTGCTACGCGAGCATACATTTCGTCATAGTCAATTACCTCTTCTTGAGAGTAACCCTTTGTTCTGAGTCTTGCCTTGTTTCTAGTTACATCCCCTTTATCATCCAACTTATTTCTAAAAACCCATTTGCTGCCAATAATTGGATGATCCTTAGGTCTGTGCACAAGTTCCTAAACTTCACCGAGTTTGAATTGATATAACTCCTGTTGCATTGCTTTTATCCAACTTTCATCTGCAAGAGCTTCCTTAATTCTTTTGGGTTCTACTTAAAACAAGTGCAAATGCGTTTATGGCATTCTTAAGCTTAGATCTTGTTCCGATCCCTTCTTCTATCTTTCCAATAATAAGATCCGTAGGATGACTGAATTTGTATTTCCAGTTCCTTTTGGATTTGTCACTTTCCTCTTATGGGGATTCATCTTGATTTTCGTCTTCGGGAAATGTAGTTGTTCGAATATCTTCCATATTCCGAGTAGGTTCATGTGATATCGTATCCTCGAGATGATGGAGTCCGCTCGAGATGATGGATTCTTCTCATATGACATTGTGTTTTCGGTGTCTATCTTTTGAGTGTTATGTCCATATTCAAAACTTACGTTCATTGATTCTTCAACTGTTCGTGAACTTTTGTTGAAGACTCTATATGCCTTGCTTGAGGTGGAATATCTAAGAAATACGCCTTTATCGATCTTTCATCAAACTTTTGCGAACGATTACTTGAGTTTTTAAGAATAAAATATTTACATTCGAATACATGAAAGTATGATATGTTTGGTTTCTTGCCTTTGTAAAGCTCATATGGGGTTTTCTCAAATAGTGGTCTCGGAAAAATGTGATTTATGATATAAGATGTAGTTGAAACGACTTACGCCCAAAAAAGAGAAGGAGCTTTCCTTTTTATTAAAAGAGTTTGTGCCATTTCTTGTAAAGAGTCATTTCTCCTTCTAACAACTCCATTTTGCTTTGTGGAGTGTAAGAAGAAAAAAATTGTGTTGAAGACCATTTTGATCACAAAAGTCCGCAAAGATTTGGTTTTCAAATTCCCCTCCATGATCGGTTTTGATCTTTGGAATTGAATAACCCTGTTCATTTTGAACTTTCTTTGAGAAACTTTCAAAGTATGAGAATGCATCATTCTTGTGTGTAAGAAAGAAAACCCAAGTAAATCTTGTGTAATCATCTATAGTTACCAAACAATATTTTTTACCTCCAATTACTCGGTTCGAGTAGGTCCAAAAATATCTATGGGCAAGAGTTGCAAAGCATAGTTAGTGGAAACTTTATTTATAGATTTGTAGGAATTTCTTACTTATTTCCCAAGTGTGCAAGCTTCACAAAGCTTTGTTTGTTCAAATTTAGCATCTGGAAGTCCTCTCACAAGCCTCTTCGATGAAAGCTTTGAGATTTGTTTGAGGTTTATGTGTCCTAGCTTCTTGTGCCAAAGTTCGAGTCGTCGTTGACGGATAGTAGAAATTTTACATCCTCGAGATGATATGTCCGGAAGATACATGTTGCCATGTCTTTGTCCTGTGAATGAGCATTTGTTGTCACAACTTACACCTGAGCATTTATCTTCCACAAAAATTACTTTATATCCAATATCACATAATTGGTTTATGCTTATAAGATTAAAATTAAAACCTTTAACCAATGAGACATAATTAATAAAAAGATTGTCAATCTTCAAGGTCCCTTTGCCGATGCTTGTTCATTTATTATTGCCGCCAAAGGAAATGATTCCTCCATCAAATATAGTAAGATTGATGAATATCTTAGAGTCTCCATTCATTTGTCCAAAACAACCACTATCAAGGTACTATTTATTTCTTCCTTTCATTGGTAACTGCAAGCACCAAAGAAATTCAAGCTTTCTTTGGTACCCAAATCTGTTTGGGTCCTTTCGGGTTAGATGAGCTTGTAAATCTTAGAATATCTCGAGTGGGTGTCCAAATTTTAGGATAGCAACTTCTAGAGTGCTTCATCTCACCACATTTTGAGCATTTGGAAAAATTTTGTTCCTCAAATCTTACGAACTACATATAAAAATGATTCTTATATGCATGTTTGAAAGGTCTTTTTCTAAGCTTTTCTTTGACTTTAGAAAAATTATTTTTCAAATCACTTTCTTTTTGTAAACCAACTCTGGATTTATTATAATAAGGAACTTGTATAGAAAGAATATGTTATAACTTTTTGAACCGATGAAAATCATTTGTTGATGTTTGAAATTTCCTTTGTCAAAGAAACATTTTCCTTTTCCAAAGAATCTTTTTCCTTTTTCAAAAAACCATTCCGGTCCTTCAAAGATTCGTTCCTAATTTTCAACTCCACTTTTTCCTTAGAAATCAAATCAGGTTTTTCTTTGATTTGAGAGATTTCACTTTCAAGAAAACTTATTTTATCCTTTTTAGAGATATCCTTTTGTTTCAAACTGGTTACTTCCCTTTTTAATTCAAAAAGCCTTTTAAAAGTAGCTTTATAGTCTGCATATAGTTCATCTATATATTTGGATACCTCGGGAGGGATTTTCAAATGAGTTACCTCATATTCATCCTCAAATTCTAGGTTGGCCATGAAACGAGATGTTGGCATATTCCTCATCACTTTTACATTCCATGTCGCTTCGAGTTTTTACTTTAAAGCTTTCTTGGATTTTTCATCATTTCCTTTCTTCTTTAGAAGAGGGCGGTTTGGTTTGATGTGTCATCTTTTTTTGTATTCATAGAAAATGACATCTTTCTTGTCATCTCTACCCCCGGATGATCTTCTTTGATTATGTTGTTTGAAATCTCTTTTGTCTTTGTAATTTCTTCCTTTCTTAGCCATTCTTCCGAATCTCTTGACCATGAGTGCTAGTTCCTCATCGTTTTCATCTTTAGAATCTAAAGCATTAGAATTAGCATTAGATTTCAAAGCAATTGATTTCTTACCTTTTGAAAGTGTTTCCTCATTGATTCTTTCATCATTGTGGAATTGAAGAGTTCCAGTGAGTTTCTCCATAGACGAGAGGTGATATCCTCCGAGTTTCTCGAACGGAAGTTTTGACATTGTCCCATTCCTTTGTGAGTGCCCTTAGAAGTTTGTTAACTCACATCGGTCCGGAGACATGATGCCCGTGATAGGTGAGGCCATTCACTATTTCGGTGAATCTATCAAACATTTCTTTTACCATTTCGGTAGGCTTCATTTGAAGGCTTCGTCTTGGCCGAGAAAGATGTTGACTTTAGTCCCCGTGACTGCTGTCTGTTCCTTCATAAGTGACATAAAGCTTGTCCCAAATTGCTTTTAATGAGAAGCAATCCGCAATACATTTGTATTCGGCGGGAGATAATGCACTTGTAGAATGAATAAATAGCTTTAGCATCTAGAGCATCTCTCTTGGCAATTTTAGTGGCGGTTAGAGCAATAGTGGGAGTAACATTGGTGTTGTCCCTCGCATTTGTTACGCCCGAAGTGCTTGCGGTTGGATTAATGCCTCTTTGGACAACATCCCGGATCTCTTTGGTCTCGACATCTAAGATATGCCTTGAATTTATACTCGATCACATTGTACTCTTTTCCTTTGAAGTAAGGTGTGGGTTGTTGCTTCCACCTTTAATCCATGCGGGAGAAAAATTGCTAGCCATAAAGATCGTTAGTTTAGAAGTAATTCAATAAAATGTGAGCGATGAGCTACGATCCGATGGTTAGGGCTAGCATTATCACCTAGTAGAGTGAATAGGTAAAGTATTTTGAAAATCGATGCGAAATTATAAATGAGTAAGCTCACAACTTAACCCTCGGATGATGAACACAAGTAAGATCCGAGACAATCTCAAAAATAGGCTGCATGCACGGTTCTACTATAACAAAATATAAATAGAGAGAGTAAGGAATAGAGAAACTACACATATGGTTTATAGTGGTTTGGCTTTATTCAAGCCTACATCCACTTCTTCATGCTACCAACCAATCCGCTGGCTTCCACTAGTTAATAGGTCGAGATTACATCTCGGTGATCTCTCTTGAGTCAAAAGACTTCCCGGTTAACACTCAACACTTGCATGTACACCTCCAAGAATTACGTGTATAGATTTGGGTGAATATGAAAAAGTTGAAGCCCTCTAAATCTTGGAATTTAGAATTCTATTCCCTCTTATGCCAACTCTATTTCTCTTCGACCTTGAGATGTCTTTTTATACTTCTCCACCTCCAACCATCCGTTGCAAGGCCTCCAAAGGATCACTCTCCAAAACTTCTTGTTTGCACGATACTGTATCTCAAGAAGATCTCGTAGCCGTTAAAGTCGATAAAGGAAAAAGTTCCCCGTTGGATCAAACCGCCCATACAATCATAATCCTGGTTTTCCATAGATGGATTTCTTTATTAAGAAAGTCACGCTCGTCTCCCTTAATCTTCATCCTTGATTGATCTTCAAGATAGAGAATCTTCGAGACCGATCCAACTCGATTAATAGCCATTGTAATGATGTAATATATCAATTAAATAATCTTGAATATGTCTCTTGATATTTTGGTCATTGCACAAGAAATACTCTCTTAGAACTTGAATATCATTTCAACGTCGAGCTCGACATAGTGTCCGAATCCCTCGAACAACGTCTAAGCTTTTTTGCCAAATTCAATCTTGTGTATCTCACACCTCTGAATAATCTACAAAACAAGTATTTCATCTCATTAACTAAGATATAAGAGATTATGGATTGTTTTGTCAATTCAAAGTCACTTAGGGGTTTTTCTCAATAACCAGCGGTTTATACCCCTCATTCCGAAAAATGACATTTTATTGAGCGTACCACTGAATCAACATTACAACCCTTCTCGAAGACTTTTCTAATCAAGATGTTTCGGGTCAACATGAGAATTCACACAGGAGCTACTGCATAAAGAAGTAAGTACAACCCTGTCTTATCTTGTCTTCGAGGTTCTTGACTTGTAAACTCGAAGGAGGTGATTTTGATTACATTTTATTCTAAGCCTCAAAGTGTCTATCCATTGCGAAGCCTTTGACCTAACCCGAATTACGGTCCTCTGAAAAGACCTTTTCGGATCGGTCAAATTATATATGCTACGAACAGTCTCGAAATCCTAGATTTAGATTTTGTAAGGAAGTTCGAGTGTTTCTTTGAAAATATTTCTCTAGCATTGAGTCGAGAACTCCTTTGAAAATTGTGAGAAGCCCTATTGGAAGGAGGTACTCCAATTGAACCTTTTGAAATACCCCTTTCAAAAATTTTAAGTCATGTGATTAAATATTTTCCCTAACGGAGTTTTGAACATGAATGTTATATTCGATATGTTTGGACAAATCTCCTTTACAAATCCTTTTCAACATATTCTCTCGTGATTCCTAGTCTTTCCTAAAGTCATAGGATCATACTCTCTTGTTAAATCTTTTAATTCCTTTGATGACTCTAAATAGGATGATCCAATCTTTTTAATCCTTACCACTTTTGTCTACCCCAAAAAGGCGACATTAGGGCAATCCCTTGGTGAATCCAAAAAGATGATCTAATCTTTTAATTCCTTTTGGTGATTCGAAAAGGATGATCCAATCTTTTTAATCCTTACCACTTTTGTCTGCCCCCAAAAAGTGACATTAGGGCAATCCCTTGGTGAATCCGAAAAGGGTGATCCAATCTTTCAATTCCTTTTGGTGATTCGAAAAGGATAATCCAATCTTTTTAATCCTTACCACTTCTATCTCGTCCCAAAAGGGGATATTAGGGTAATCCCCTTGGTAATTCCGAAAAGGATAACCAATCTTTCAATCCCCTAGTGATTCAAAAAAGGATGGTCCAATCTTTTTAATCCTTACCACTTTTGTCTGTCCCAAAAAGGCGACATTAGGTTAATCCTTGGCGAATCCAAAAGGATGATCCAGTTTTTTAATCCCTTGGTGAATCCGAAAAGATGATCTAGTCTTTTAATCTCTTTGTAATTCGAAAAGGATGATTTAATCTTTCAATCCTTAGTGATTCGAAAAGGATGATCTAATCTTTCTTGTCCTTAAGAGATATTTCCATAGGTTGACTCTTGTCCTTAATAGATACTCCATGAGCTATCTACGTCCTTAAGAGTCAATCCCTGTATAGCCTAAAAACCGCCATATGGATTCCTTCTTAATCCATAGAATCCTTTCATTAGGATCTTATCCTAGTCTTACCCACCCTACAGGTCAAGTCTTGATGCACCTTAGGCATTCTTATAACGAATCTTTAGGTTTTCGGTCCACATCCACAAATCGGCGCCATTTAAAGCCGTCGACAGGTAAGTTTTAGGTAAATCTCTCACGTCCTTTCTCTCCTAGGATAACAGAGAACGAATGCGATCTCACCTGGACTTAAGCTTACACTTGAAAGGTATGAGTGTCGAAATGTCATGACTTATCTTTTTAATTTTCCCTAGTCAAGTCCATTGAGACTCAAGTGTCACCTTGTCTTTGGGAGTAACCTCTAACGAAATCCCTCTCAAAGAGAAGTAGTTGCTTTGACACCTAATTTTTTTTTCAATTTATTTTTAGAAAACTTTTAGAAAATTCGTAAGGAACCATCTTTGAACAAAAAATAATTTTTCATATTTTTTTGCATTTTTATAAATATTTTCAAAAAATAGAAAATACTTGAAAAATCAAGAAACATAGCATTTGAGGTCACAAAAATACACAAAAAAAATTTCAATATTTTCCTTTAGTTCCTTTTTCATTTTGGCCTCATAAAATTTGAAAAATTCAATTTGAGACCACATGTCTCTTCATTGAGCATAGTCATCAACTAGCCCAAAAATTACATTTTAAAGTCACTTTAGCCAAACTTTTTACTTTTTAGAATCATGACATTGGAATTTAATACATTGCATTTCATTTTATTCTAATTGTTTGAAGAAATTGCACAATTACACGGATTGGACTTAAATGCACAAATATTTTTCAATTTAGTCCCTAGATCTCAATCAAAATGTAATTAATCAATCCTAGGGATCACCATGCAAAGATAAAGTCCCTACCCTATGGTTTTCAGCCTTCGAATCGATTAGTAGGGGTAGCTTGGACCGATTTGATCATTTGGGGTTTGAATTAGCCATTTTTCACTTCCAGGTCAAAATCACAATTTGGGGGTTTTATATAATTCGATACCATTTTTCCCCAATCTCAACATTTTCATGTGGAATCAATGTCCCTAAACCTAATTATGTCATTTAATTTGACAAATTCCAAAGATTTGCGAGATCAATTTTGAGAAATTAGGACGACCCGGTCTGCCGGGTCGGATCGGATCGAGACCAAAGAACCCGATCGATCACCTTCTTCTCTAAATAGCCCTTTCGCGTGCAGATTTGAAAGTCAACACAGGCCAAGCTTTGACGACCAAATCGAGTGACCAATGGACCATGGCTTGAGGTGCTTTAGTGGCTGAGCGTTGAAGCTCTCATCATTCCGAACCCATCGCTACCACTCTTGCCACCTAGAGCCATCGAGGCTGCGATAGCTAGGTCGATCAATGTCACGATAGCACCCAAAGTCAATGTATGCACAAGGTGAGCCAATTCACGAATAATTCAAACTCGAGGAGCACTAAACGAAGTTGTACGGAATCCTCTCCGCTCCCGGCACCGTTATGACCACTTTGCATGTGACATCACGTGCGAAACAAGGTCGGTTGCCCTACTTCCCCACGTACAAATTGGATTTGAAGTGGATAAGGATTATCCACACGTTTTGGATGAGAAGAGATTGATCATTTTGTTCCACAACAAGAAACATGCTAGAGAGAGAGAGGAGGAGAGAGATGCTTTGCTATGGCTCACGAGGCCACCATAGCCGAGATCTCGAGCAAGGATTCCTCGTTCTTTGTCGAGCAAACTAGGGAGAATCGAAGCTCCAAATCAATACTATAAGCTTCCGTACACCTATAGGATTGTTACCAACTCATCGGATCAACTCTAGAACCATGAAGAGGGCGACCTCGAACTTCCTCCCCTTCACTATGCTCACATGGTGGAGCTCGTCTTCGACCATGATTTGTGAAATTAACCGAGGTATTTTACTCCATAAGCTCATCTAGACATCATTGCACTCTTCTTTTGCATTGATTTTACACAAAATCTTCGAGTCGAACCTCCCGCCATAGCCGAGTCAATCGAACTCGCAGGTAAGTATTCGAACTAGATTTGAGTGTGCCTTGAGCTTTGATTGACTTGTTTTGCTCGATATTGCGTGATTGAAACTCCATAACCGAGCTTTGTTCAAGCTCGATTTAGGTTGATTCTATGGATAATTTTGGTTGAATCCAAGATATGTTGTAATGGAGGTCGAGGCGAATCGATCGGTACCAATTTCAGGTCAAACGGTGAAGATCTCACGGTTGATCGTTGCCGAAATGCTCTCGGCCATCCATAACGTCTTCAACCTCTTGACCATGGACCGGTCAATGTCCACTAACTTGGTCAACGGCCGAGGTGACGCTGATGTGACGCCACGCAAGGCATAACACATGGCGTCCATGTTAACTAGGGACAAAATATCTTTGAATAAAAATAATAAAACCTAGATCGATGTCGCATTAGGCCGGGTGTCGTGATTTGGGAATTTTTCGGATTAAAAAATCCTTTTCGTATAATAAAACCATTTTTGGAAATTAAAAATAAAATTTTAGATCGGAGTGGTCTAGAATTAGCCGAGTCGTACGATCCGGGCTGTTAATTTTGGTAAACCGAACGAACGGTTGAGAATTAGTCTCCCCATTCGATCTTGGCCGTAGGTTTCGATAATTAGATCGGACGGCCTAAATTTAGTATTCGTTTGATCGAGCCATAGATTTTAGTAGGGTGATCCAAGGGTGGTGGTTTAACCATGTGGATGAGTCCGGACCGTAGGATCTATAATTAGAATTAAAAATTCTCCGAAATTCTATATAAAAAAAAGGAAAATTAGAAAATACAAAAAAATGAAAAAACTTCGCCATTTTAGTTCGGCTCGGGACTATTAGGGCTTGGGTCGAGCATCCGATCTTCGTGGGTGGGGTCAATCCGGTCTGAAAAATTAATAAAAAATTCATAAAAAATAATGAAAATTAGAAAATCAATTCAGTTTTTGCCACATCTGTGACCAAAGTCAATGCAAGCCCAAATGGTCCAAGTTGGAACCTCCTAATAGACCTGACGGAATCACTCTCCGTCCCCAACGCCTTTTAGACCAAAATGCACGTGTAGCCAAGTGCCATTTCAAGTCAGTCGACCTCCCCATGCATGCCAATTCCGATTCAAATTGGATATACATCATTCACGCATTTTTGGCAAAAGGGAGATCGTTTATTTTGTTCACAACTCGAACAGACCAAATAGAGAGGTAGAGAGAGAAAAGCTCTCTATGGCCGCCATTGTTGGAGCTTCAAGCTGAGGCTTCTCCACTTCAGCCAGGAAAATCCAGAGTGAATCGAGCGACATCACCACTTTAGGAAACTTCACAAAGCTCAATAACAACAAGTTTCGCAGCTCGACATCCCCTAAAACGGTAAAACCGAACTTTGATCTCCCTTCGCGCATCAATGGCGAGCTTGACTCCGGCCATGATTCTTGAAATTTTTTTAGGCCTTTTACTTCTTGAGCTTCACTGAACATCTCTCACTATCTTTCGTTCTTTGATTTTGCATAAACACCTCAAGTCAAGCCTTCCACTGTAGTGAATCCATCTCGACTTGGCGAGCTAAACCTGCTGATCAACAGGTTGATCGGGATCTCGAGGTAAGCCTCCTAAACTCCATGGGATGTTATTCCGTGAGTTTGAGCAATACTTATGCACTAGTTTGCTCGATTGAAACTGCCATGGCCATATTGGTTCAAGCTTGATTCATGTTGATTACGTAGATATTTGTGGCTAGAATTGAGATATGTTTTTCTGGAGATCGATATGAGTCGAATGGGACGGGTTTCAAGTCATTTGGTCTAGGTTTGGTTATCGATCGGTGCCGAGAGATTTCTCGGCCGTTCGTTCGTCGTCTTGCTATGAAGACAATGACTAGTCATCCGAGTTGACTTGGTCAACGGGCGACGTGGCAACTACGTCAACGGGGCTATTATCCGAATATATTTTTCAAAAATAAAATAAAAAAACGAGATCGGACGGCCATGGCTTCACCACATGGCGTGATCTCGGCATTTTCGAAAAATTAAAAATAATTTTTAGTATTATAAAACCTTTTTTTGGAAATAAAAAATATTATTTCTAATTGGACGGCCGAGAATTAGTCTCTCCATTCAACCTCGACCATAGGTTCTAGTAATTTTATCGGATGGTCGAGTCTCCCGAGCCGTAGATTTTAGTAACTGAGTTGAGGATCGTGGCCTAGCCACATGTGTAATCTGGACCATATGATTAGATATTAAATAACAAAACTCCTCATAATTACTAGAAAAATTAGAAAAATAATACAAAATAAAAAAACGGTGTCATTTTAGTGCCAACCCAGGACCCTTCCTGTCAGGGTCGGGCGCCCAAGAGGCCCAGATCGGTTCAACCCGGTCTGAAAAAATATTACAAAATTCATAAAAATATTAAAAGAAATTCAGAAAATTATTTAAAAATTATAAAAATTATAAAAAAAAATGACCACATTCAACTTGGTTTGACCCATTTTTGTTTATTTTGGGTTTCCAAACTTGACCACTTTGCCCCTCTAGACATTTTGTCCCAAACTTTTCCAAACTACCCTCGAACTTTAAAGACATACTCTCTAAACCTTTAGGGCTTGACTATGCATGTCATCTAATAAATTGTGTGATGATTTGATAAATTTTATCTGCACGTTATTGATTTCTTGATTTGCGTGCTTACTTTTAATGATTGTAATTGATAGGCTACTTTACTCCTATCTGCATAAACCCTTTTAAAAAGTTAAATCTCACCTTACCTTTTGGACATCTGCATGAAATCTTAGTTAGAAATTCACTCAACTTAGGTACCGAAGGGCGTCAATGATGATCTTGGCGTAACTAAGTCCTTGGACTTTATTCTCCGATTTTTGTAGAATCAAAAGAAATCTCCCAACCGTTTGATAGGGTTTCCAATCTACCCTCTAAAAATGATTGGTGGCTACTTCGTTGGCATGTACACCATACACATGTCATGTCAATCAACTAAAAAAGGTCAACTCCCGTTCTAATAAATCCTTCCCGTCGCGATTTGGGTATGGGTCTTGGGAGGGCTCGCGTCAAAGTCTATCCATTGAGAGTTGGATGACGACAACCCATTAACCCAATGTCCCCACCCCCACCCCCCAAACCTGCAATTTTGTGAGTTGCATTAACCCGATATCCCCCTAGACTTGGCCGGTTCCTAGGAACCGCCGGTTCCGAGAAACTCGGAAAAAGGTGGAACCGGCGGTTCGGGCCGGTTCCGGTTCGGAACCACCGGTTCCTAGGCCTTTTCCCTTGCCTCTTACCTTTTTTTTTTTTTTTAAAACCGAGTTGGAACCGGCTCGAAACCGCCGGTTCGATTATTCCCTAACGAGGAATCGGCCCGCGAGGGCCGGTTCCGGTTCCGGCTCCGGTTTGGAACCGTGGGCCCGATCAACGAGCCGGTTCCGGGCCCAAATGGCCATGTCTAATCCCCCCCACCCCCCGAACCCGCAATTTTGTGAGTTGCATTCACCCAATGTTCCCCCCCCCCCCAGAACCCGCAATCCATTAAGCGTTGGATGACGACAACCCTTTAACCCGATGTCCCCCCTTGCTCTCGAAGCCGCAATTTTGGGAGGGCTCACGTGGAAGTCTATCCATTGAGAGTTGGACAACGACAACTCATTAACCCGATGTCCCCCCCTCCAATCCAACCCTATCCGAAAAATATTAAAAAATTCATAAAAATATTAAAAGAAATTCAAAAAATTATTAGAAAAATATAAAAATTGTAAAAAATTCATTTCCAAAATATTAGAAAAAAAAACTAAAAATCACAAAAACAAAATTTAAAATGACCACATTCATCCGGTTTGACCCTTTTTGTTTATTTTGGGTTTCCAAATTTCGAAAATGACCATTTTGCCCCTCTAGACATTTTGTCCCAAACTTTCCCAAACTACCCCTAAATTTTAGAGACATACTCTCTAGGCCTTAGGTATCGAAAGGGCATCCTTCAGTGACATGCACACCATACACATGTGATGTCGACCCACTCAAAAAGGTCAACTCCTGTTATAATAAATCTTTACCATTGCGATTTGGGTATGGGCTTTGGGAGGGCTCGCGTCGAAGTCTATCCATTGAGAGTTGGACGACGACGACCCATTAACCCGATGTGCGCTCCCCCCCCCCCCCCCAAACCTGCAATTTTGGGCGGGTCGTGAAACTCACAGAGCTTTCCTCCACTCCACATGGCCAAATCCACCAAGTACCATTCCACTTCAATTCATCACAAACGAACAACCATCAGGAGAATTGACTCATATTCCACTAACCCAAGACCCAAATATGACGATACAAGCAATAGATTGTACACGCAACTCCTTCTTCCAAATCCCACGCCTCATCCAACAGCCCAAAATCCATCTCGATTCCTCGTAATTCAACAACAATTCTGACATTCTATTAACCTATTCAGCTCACCCATGATCTAAGGATATCAATGCAAGCGAGGGATCGAAATTTCATTGACGTCTACCTCACCATGCAAGTCCGATAGCTCATCACTAAACCCATGTCTAAGCATCAAGAATTCACGCTAAAATCAACGACAAATGAATAATCTAGTGGTGAAGATAGATAGTGACTTGCCTGGGATCAAAGCTTGAAGAAGGCAGAGCTTGAATCATCCACGAGACGAGCTCGAACCACCACTTTCTTGGTGGGTGTTGCGTGATTTCACTGACAGAGAAGGAGGGATGACGTGCAGGGCCTCGAGCGAGCGGATGAAGGGCTAAACCGAGGTCTTCTTAAGGCTCCAGCAGCGGCATCGGGCTGCTAGTCAACATCGCTGGGGTTGGTCGGGTGTCAGGGAAGAGGAGGAGGACTAGCAGGAATCAAGTATATCAAGTGAGAATTCAAGAATACAATCCAGTTTTCAAACTATTGACGAATGATTCTAACACCAATCCAAACAAACTATAGAAGTTAGAAATCCACTTACCTGTTAATAGAAATTTCGATATCCAAAAATGAGAAATAGGCGACGTACGGCGATGGAAAGGCTAGGGCACACTCGACGATGGCGGCGTACCAATAGTGGCAACGCTAGGGCGCACCGACGGGCGGCGGAGGACGGCGAAATGGCTACGTGCGAGTAGGGTAACGACGGAGGTTTCGACAAGAGCGACGAGAATGAATTGACGTCAATTTCTATTTATAATGGTTCGGTCAACTTAGGCCGGTGAGCTTATCGGCAGCTCGCAATAGAGTTAGCTTCGGAAGAGTCGGCAGGCCGAATAGCCACGCCACGCCACGTATACACCGCCTCCTCCACATGTGACACATGTCTGCCGCCTTCGGCAACGTGACCCGTTCCGACTCATGTCCTACACATTAGTGTACATTTGGACATGTGTTCCTCTTCGATACGTGTTCAGCTCTTTTGCTTCTTCTTGTTGTCCTATTTTCGGTCATATGTGACCCGATGGTACCTAAATCCAACATATAGTACCCTTAAAAACATTATCGGGTCAACAATAATTCCTTAAAATACCATTGAGTTCAGATAATAATCCCTTAAAGCTTATCCAATATTCCGAACTCAATAAATGCTAATGTATGCTTAAGCGGTGAGGGTTTTCGGGGTCATCATATCCGCAATCATAGAAAGCAAAGTAATAAGGATAGAGATCTACTTTCCTTGACTAATCGAGAAATAACAAACAAACGACTAGATGGACGGACAGATGATACGATCAACGGCCTAAACTAGGGTGGTGCACGGCCAAGGCGACAAGCGGCCTAAGGCGGTCATAGGCGAGACGGCGTACGACAACGGCCACGAATGGATGGACGGCGACGCTCAGGGGCACACCGTGTTCGGACAGCCCAAGGGCGGTTAGCGATCGACCAAGGGCGTTCTTCAAGCAAAGTGATGATGTTCTAGCGATCTTATGACGAATAAACTGACTGTCCGGGTATATAGGGGGAGCAACTAAAGGCCGGTCGGCTTAGGCCAGCGAACTTGCGGTACCCGGCCGTGCCCTAAATATATTATAGTGTGTCGTCCCGTCACCTTGTTTTCACTCCATTATTATCCAATAATGTTACGGATAAACAAACTCAAATTTTCGCATCATCACAATTAATTTGATAATCCATTAGTCTGGATTTTTAGGTCACAACACTTACCGAGATCGACCCATCATGCATGGACAATTTATGAGCCGAGCAATGATTTCAATCGTGATCCCGATGCAAGTCTCCATGATGTGATTAGTTACGTTGAAGTTGTTGTCCCACATCGCTTAAGAACGGGTCTTATATGCTCTTTATATTCATGTGGTCTCCCTCCACCTAAAAGCTTAAGCTTTTGGGTTGGACTTTCTAACATGGTATCGGAGCAAGGTTTATCCCTTTCGCGAATGTGCGTGTGTCCATCCCCTATTTTAGTCAAATTCCACGTGCCCCGCTCGTAATCCGGCTTGCACGTGAGAGGGGTGTTGAAGTTGTTGTCCCACATCGCTTAAGAACGGGTCTTATATGCTCTTTATATTCATGTGGTCTCCCTCCACCTAAAAGCTTAAGCTTTTGGGTTGGACTTTCTAACAAGTTCTACATCGGGCTCTAGTTATAATCAGCGCCGCGACATCCTCAAAGACCCGGCGGCACATGCTACTCCCATGGAGCTTGTCATGATAAGCTATGACGGTGGAAGTGCAGCATCTCGCCGGTCATTGAGAAAAGAAAAAACAAAGAAAAAAAGTAAAAGAAAAAAACAAAACAAAAAAATTGATAAAAATTAGAAAAATATTAAATGTTACTAAAATTATCCATTAAGTGCGAGCTATGCCTCGTAGGATGGTCGGTGTCCACCAAAGCAATTTAAGATCAAAATTGGTTGGATATACTCAATTGGAAAAATGTGAAAATGTTTAGGACTAAATTGGCAAAATCAAAAGGTTTAGGACTGAATCGGTAAAAGTGTAATAAATTTTTGATTTTTTGGCCAAATTTCTTGAATGAGTCGTTAGTACTATTCAATGAAGGAATGGTCAAACTTTCTAGCCATTGTGATCAAATTAGGTTTGGTCATTCTATTAGTAGGAAGTACATTATGGGCTACTTTTTATGACTTAGAAATCTTGATGAAATCATGAACCTCTGTCTGTGGTGGTGTTCGTTAGATGGCAATGCATTAAAATTATATGCATTTGTACATTATAAAGAAGGTAAATCGATTTCTTCAGATTGAGTCAAAGGTCGTTTGATTTCTAGCTGAGCTCTTGTTTCCCTTAGCTGAGCAAACACTCCTATTTTATCGATTAGATCTGTTAAAATGGATCATGGACTTATTTTTTAAATTATATTTGATGGGCTGAATTGTTATATTGGTTAGTTATACTCGGGAAATGAGTTTGGAATAGTAAAACCCAAAATAATATGGGTGCTAAATGGATTCATAACTTTCTTAGACCCAACCCACCTCTATGGCTCTCTCTCGCCCTCACTCGGTTTTACACTCACTCTGCGCTCTTGTCTCGGATTGAGTATGAATTTTTTGAAAG
This sequence comes from Rhodamnia rubescens, assembly GCA_021437795.1. NCBI lineage: Eukaryota > Viridiplantae > Streptophyta > Magnoliopsida > Myrtales > Myrtaceae > Rhodamnia > Rhodamnia rubescens. Next base: position 418,503 of record JAILYA010000093.1, on the reverse strand, counting down.
TTGTATTAAACATGGAATCATTGTAGCAATATGGGTCAGTTGGGCATGTGTCGGGTATGGGTCGCTATATTTGTATTGTGTGGAAATAGGTCAAAATGGATTAAATTTGTCATCTTGGATTGGACAATTTATTGATCCGATTCACCCATTTGACGGATCTACCGTCCACCACTTGCCAGTGTCGAGGGCTAAGATAACTATCGAAATTTGTGTTTTGCCGAATGTAGTGGCGAATACCTACTTCCATGATGCACACGTCTTTCTAAAGAGATGATAGTTGTGTCCACTAAACGAAGTACCTACAACTCGAAAGTGGATCTCTCAATTGGACACGCTGGTGGAGCACTCATTTTTCCTGAACGAGTGGCTATGTGAAAACACTTTTAGCTAGTGCAAGCTATGGAACAGGAATGTAATTGCTAGCTAGATCCAACTGCCAACTATGTGGACAAAATAAATAATAGTTTTGGGGGTTTTATATTATGTGTATTATCAGTTCTATGATCATCATTATGAGTTACCAACTGCCAACATAATTCTATGACTTCACGTTTGAAGTCTAGGTTCAAGATAACATTATGTTAGATCACGTTAAAACGTTAATTTCAGCTACACTACTGCATCCACAGATGATGGTAGAATTGCTTAGCACATGGGATATTGGTTGTCCGAGACGGATCGATAGAGATGTTAGGATGGCGATGATTCATTGTGGGTTCTTTGTTGGTTGGAGTCGTTTTCCTAGATGTTGTCTCACATAATGTGAATCCTTCTTGTTTACCAAATTAATATATTTTTACGAGAAATGGTTGTCATATTTATAGTATATTCGAAAGTTATATTTTTAATATGTTAATGAATTTGATTCAAACTATTTAAAATCATTCAATTTTTTTGTATTGATTAATATTAAATGATACCATCTAGCGGGAGATAAACCCTATTAATAATGACCCATTTACTAGTTTTTCTACTGAATCATTCTTGAATTCAAACATTCTCAACGGTTAAGCAAAACTGCTTATCATGTTTCTAAAAACTTGAATCTTGTCGCCAAAGACCCTTCATAAAAAATTATGGGCCTTCTTAATCTATGACAAAATAAATCGACTTCCTCTGTTTATCTTCAGGAGATCCCGCTGGACCGTATTAACGAAATTCAACCACGGAAATTGCAGTTATTTATTTTCTCAAAGAAATATTTACATTCTTGCAATCATTTTGAATTGGTAGTTCCATTTTCAACGCTCTGAAGACTTGAGAATCGAGGAATTATCAGCAGCAGATTGTGGCCATAATGTTGAGATACGCATGTGAGCAATGCTAGAAGAGTCTCACATCGGAAAATTAGTGTGGAATAAAAAAGTCGAACATATTTTAGTCAGCTTGTGATTCAATGGCTTAAGCTATTGAGCAAATGTAGGTCCAGATTGGATATGTTGGTAGACTCCAAATGGGCTCTTTCTTGGCGATTTTCTCTCGTGATGTATTGAATTTCTACTCCGTGTATCGGTGTTCGGTGAACCTCGTGAGTCATGACCAGTTAATATATATGCACCAGTTCCATATCCACACTATAAATAATAAACCTGGCATGTTGCCTTTGAATTGCCACACGTTCTGTTGACTCCACCTCAAAACACCCTCCCAATGGATGGCCACTCTATTTCTCTTCTCAAATCATCAAATTCTTACATGACTGTCGTCTCCATCTTCGTCCTCCAAACTTGTCATCATCTCATTATTTGCCAAGTGATGCCTCCATCTCCACCACCATCCCAAGGTTTGATCTTCTTGGACCCTCGACTCGCCGCTGTATACCCGGTAATCCAGAGATTCAAGAATACCATCACCGCTGATCCACTCAACATCACCAACTCTTGGGTCGGCCCTGACATCTGCCACTACCAAGGCTTTTATTGCGACAACCCGCCGGACAATCTCACAGCCACCGCGCTCGCTGCTGTCGACTTCAACGGTTACCACCTTGGAGCGCCGACCCTTGAGGGTTTTGTCGACCAGCTCCCGGACCTCGCAATCTTCCATGCCAACTCCAACAACTTCTCCGGCATCATCCCCCAGAAGATTGCACAGCTCCCGTACTTCTACGAGCTCGACCTGAGCAACAACAACTTCTCCGGGGCATTCCCGGCTGCAGTGTTCGGCATCACCAATTTGTCATTCTTGGACATTCGTTACAATGCCTTCACAGGGTCCGTCCCACCGCAGGTCTTCAAGCAATCCCTCGACGCGCTCTACATCAACAACAACAACTTCATGCAAAAGATCCCAATCGACTTCGGCTCGACCCTGGTGCTCTACCTCACCCTGGCCAACAACAAGTTCACAGGCCCGATCCCAAGGAGCATTGGCAACGCCTCCTCAACGTTGATCGAAGTGCTTTTCCTGAACAACCAGCTGACGGGTTGCATTCCTTACGAGATTGGGTTCTTGAGAAAGGCCACCGTCTTTGACGCGGAGGGCAACTACCTGACAGGACAGCTCCCATGCTCGCTCGGCTGCCTGGACAAGATCGAGCAGCTCAACTTCGCCAGGAACTACCTGTACGATGAGATCCCTGAGGTTGTGTGCGCGATGCCGAACTTGTTGAACCTATCTCTATCGAACAACTATTTCAACCACATCGGGCCGTTGTGTTGGAAGCTCGTGAAGAGCGGAGTGCTGGACGTGAGGATGAACTGCATCGCTGGGCTTCCCGATCAGAGGCCGCACTATGAGTGCGTGAAGTTCTATGTTCACTCGTTTTGGTTCAGTTGGGTCTGTCCGTGGCAATATTTGATGAGCGCCATTCCTTGCAAGATCAATTCATCTTATGTTAGTCGTTCTCCGAGTGCTCGGACAACGTCGGTCACTTACCCTGCTCTTATTCGACACAGATTATTGTGAGGATGAGAGGTGGTTGAGCGTGAGTTCCTTGTGTTCAACATGAGGTTGTGGTGTGTCCATCAAGAAATAATGATGGGAAGACCAGCGATAATAACCACAGAGAATACTTATATGGCTACGGAATAGTCTCTGGCACTTGTTCTCGAGTCTCGAACAGGATGTGAAATCTCATGCTCATGTCATAGTTGAAGTTGTCCTAGTTAGAAAAAGGATTTTATGTAAACCAAGGGCGAGATGACAAGCAGAGGCTTTATGAAAACTATATGAAATCTAGTGGAACCTTGTGCATGTTGTTGAGTTGTGGTTTATTCTTTCCATCGATAAGAAAGCATAAGCATTCGATGAATAGTTGGGATAAGTACATCATAAATGTTATAATTTGTGTACGGCATTCACTTGAGTGCCATAACTTTCTTTTTCGCTCACTTGATAGCCATAACTTTTACAAATCGATTATTTAATTGCCATCATTTACGTGGATGCCGAAAAAGTTGATGTGCACGCTGAAAAAAGCTGACATGGCACCATCAAAATAATTTTTTGAATATTCTAATGTACACGTGGATTTTTATAATGTTTTATTTATTTTGCAATCTCTCTCTCTCTCTCTCGCTCTCTCTAAAAAGGAGGAGCTTGAACATGACCATCGATGAATCCCACGATGGAGTCCCTACTTGCCACAACTCCAGCCACCACCGCCCCTAGCCCCACCGCCCCTCCACCTCCACAACGCCACCCCCGACGAGCACTTCACCAAATCTGCAATCCGGCTCTCTAAGTCCAAAGAAGAGGATGAAGAAGTAGGAAACCATTATTTGCACCGACGGGGTCGCGACCCTCGCCGGCCACCACCGTACGACCTAAGGGCCAGGGCCGGCTTGCCCTAGGCTGGCGAGGCCGTGACAGCCCCGAGCAACCGCCTGTCGCGGCCTTGGCGGCCACATGCGAGGGCGAAAGGCCCTTGCCGATTTGGGCGAGGGCGGCCCGGGCTGCGAGGGCCTTCGTGCCCTTGCCCATGGCCGCCGAGGCCACGATAGCCTTCGCCCATGGCCTTGGTGGCCCTGTCGGCCCTCGCCCCTAGGCAAGCCAATCGTGGCCGGTGAGGGTCGCCGGTGACCCTTGCCGACCAAAGGGGAAAATTGCACAAAAATGGAAAAAAAATGAAAATATCAAAATAAATAAAAATAAAAGAGAAAAGGTTAGAAAATATTATAAAAAATCCACATGTCATTAAAAAATAAATAAAATAATAATGAAAAGTCCACGTGAGACGATTTGCCGGAAGTGGTACTTAAGTGAACAATTTTGGCCGGAATTAGCACTCAACGGAAATTTTTTACTTCAATATGACACGTAAGTGAATGAAATGAAAGTTATGGCATTCAAGTAAACACCGTACACAAGTTATAGCACTCACGGTATACTGATCTCATAAATAGCTACTATTATATATATCCTAAATTTATCTTGTAATTGAGGATTATAACAAAGAGGTGAGAGGTACTAATTATAGTGGAGTCTTCTATTGCATGTAGACATAGTTTAACAATGAATAAAGATAAACTCGTGTATCGATTTTTCTTTCCCGCCTTAATTCTTTGCTTTTATTGTGGTTGTGCGCCTAGTCCTAACACATGTTCCAGTATTTATTCACAAGTGATATCTCTCTTATTAGACTAAGTTCACTCAATACTTTCTTTCTTTTTTCGATTGTTGAAAGACGTGAGAGAGTGGGATATTTAAAGAAATTTTCTCCGACCATGCCTATAACTGGTGAATTACAAATGCAGCACCATTAACATGCAGGTTTAGTTAAAGGGCAATAATTTTTCCCAACACATGTTGGAGGACATATTGATAGTGTTGTAAGATAGAATATCACCTAGAGGGAGGTGAATATGTGATCTTAACTAATCTTGATAAAATAATGTGAAAATAAAACAATCAACCTAAATATTGTCATAATCAAGTGAGATCAAAGTCTAAATATAATTGGGGTTATGATATATCCACTAGTGTCCAATATTCTATCAAATATATAAATAAATAAAAAAGGAGCAAGATTTAAGAGAAATAGGAAATTGTAAACAGAGTTCATAGTGGTTCTGCGTAGTGTAAGGCTATATCTACTCTCTCATGCTGACAGGTCTACGTGGCTAGATTTCACTTATCAATCAATGAGAGGTTATGAAATTGAGTGATAACACTCAAGTTTAATAGGTCTGACTATCTCACAACACAATCACTCTTACAATATCTATGAAGGGTTACAATTGAAGCTCGCAATAAACAAGTGTGTAAGATAGAAGCTCTCATTTGACTCTGAAATTTTCGCTCCTTCATCTCTTTTATCTCTTCGGCACTCTAGTCCTCTTTCATACTCTTTCACTTCTAAACTAACCACCAGATAGCCTTTAGAAGATCACTCTCCAATCAACCCATTGGACACGTTTCCTTGAGGAAGATTGAATATCCGGTGAGGAATAAGATCGAAATCTCCACAGATTTGGTAACTTATGAGTAGAGTTCTTCGTATTAGGAAAGATAGCTTGGCGTGAGAATGATTGTCAATCAAATCAAGATGTCTTGCATTAATAACTCCGTTGTAACAGAAGCTTCAAGACTGATGATCAATCAATGCTTTCTATATAACAAATCTGAGCCAGCTTATTATCTATGATGACATAAGCTGCGGAGACTGAGTCTGAATAGATGTTCATAAAGTAGATTTTTGAATATGAAAGAATTTAGCTATCGCATAGAGTTTGAGAATATGAACTTCTTTTGCATGTTGTCCACACTGTTACTTTAATGATATCCATGAAATTAGAATTCAACATCCTTCATAAAAAGAGTAACGCTTGAAAAACAAATACTTTAGATTCAAAATAAACTAAGAATATTTTTGTCATCTTCAAAATATATCCGAAGGTTTTCTCAACAATCTCTCACTTTTCGGTGACGACAAAACTATTGCAAAAAATTAACAAAATAATGTAATTTCAATATTTTGATGAGAGAAAACATAATTCCTCATAGAAATATAATATAGAATGAGATAAACTCTATGTATAGCCAATGCGTCGTGCAAGAGCCATGGAGAATATTATCGATAAATAAGATATTTGATGCAAAGAAATTGCATAACATTCTTAGTCCGGAGTCTGCATCTCATCTGCATGGAAATATTTCTCCCCTCTTTTTGTCAACATCATAAAAGAATAACGGATGAACAGCAAGTAATACTATCAAACCACAACTTAGTTTAAATTTTACAACCCAAAAATAAATCATTCAAACGATAGATTCTCAAAGTAAACAGAAACAACAAAATAAGCTTAAAAACATAAAGTCTATTTAGATGGAAATGGTTGGTTGGGATTAGGAACAAGATTTGTGGGTTCGACAGGATCCCCAGACTGAGATGGATCGGAAGGTATGAGAACTAGCTAAAAGCATTCCAATCTGAGAAGTCTCCTCAACGTTCATCAGATATTGACCCAAAACATTCTCATAAACAGCCATATTCTTCTCAACTTCGTGGTTAACTATCTGCATCTGGCTTTCCAGCTTGGACTTCATCTTCTGCGTATCATCTTCATGGCAGCCTGATTTGTTTGATTCTCCCTCGGAGCAGCATTATTTTCCTTGAGCAGCCTTGTCGCAGCCTACCCTCAAGGGAGATACACCATTGGGAATAAGTTCAGAGGTACTTACCCAAAGGACGATCCGAATCGTAAACTCTAAAAGATGGCTTGACCGCATCATCAAATAAATAATCCAAAACTGTCCATCATTTCCGAGCATGGGCTTTCCCAAACACAAATCTCTTGTTACGCTGAGATAACCAATTTTAACTTCAATTAACTCAATGAGAATTTTATGTGAAGAGACGGCACTAGCTTATTGGGGTTGGCTAAAAAGTCAATAAGGAGAGAGAGTGTGTCTGTTAGGATGCACGTGTGAATTATGTTAGAGAAATCTCACATTGAAAAATTAATATGGTATAGAATATTTAATATATTCAAATTGGTCCATTACTCATTAGCTTAAGTTTTTTAGCGAAGGTGGGGCCAATTGGATATATTGATGGGCTCGGACTTGGACTTCACCTTGCGATCTCCCTAGGCGAAAGTATCGGACTTTTGCTGCATGCTCCCTACAAATGGTATAAGAACCGATGGCTGATTAGTGGCCCACTCCTAATATGTTCTTGTGTTCGGTGAATATATCAAGTAAAGAAATCTAATAATCAACGCTTGCTTCAAGTGGAAATTGCTATCACGATTGGTTTGGCGAGAAGAGACCATGGACAATTGATCGGGTGACATGAGTCCGGAGAGAAAGAGACCATGGAAAGTTGGTGCGGTGAAGCAAGATAGAGACTATGGGTGATGTGCAATCCCAAGTTAGCAATTAATGTTAGCTGGTTGCGGTGCATAGTTGCGGGTGCATTGTAATGACTTGGAGATTCAAGTTGAGATAAGTTCATGCGGAAGGATGCTTGAATTAAGGGGTAGCAAACCTAACACTAGAGCTCACACATGAGGGGAGTTTGTTAGAATGGACGTATGAGTTATATTAGAGAAGTCACATATTTGAGAATTGAAGTGGTATGGAGCGGTTAATATATCCAAGTTAGCCCATAACTCATTGCCTCTTTTGACTGAAGTTGAGTCCAATTGAATATGTTGACGGGCTTGGATATGGGCTCCCTCTTGGTGATCTCCCTAGTGAAGGTATCCGGCCTGCTGCATACTCCCAACGGATGGTATCGAGCCGATGGTTGATTAGTGACTCACTCCCAATCTGTTCATGTGTTTGGTGAATATCTAAAAAAAAACAGAAATCTCATTATTGAGGCTTACTTGAGTGGAAATTGCTATCACGGTTGGTGCAGGGAAGAAGAAACCATGAAAAGTTGGTCGGGCAACGCGATTGTGGTGAGAAAGAGACCATGGAAAGTTGGTTTGGTGATGAATCATAGAGATCATGGATGATGCGCAATCTCAAGTTAGCAGTTGATGTTGGTTGGTTGCGATGCATAGTTACATGCACATTGTATTGACTTGGAGATTAAAGTTAAGATAAGTTGATGCAGAAGAATGCTTGATTAAGAGGGAGCAAATCTCACACTTGGAGCTCACACATGAGAGGGAGATTGTTAGGATGCACATGTGAGCTGTATTGTTTTAGAGAAGTCCCATATTGGAGAATTGATGTGGTGTGAAACAGTTAATATATCGAAATTAGCTCATAACTCATTGGTTTAAGATTTTGAGTGAACATGGGTTTAACTGAATATGTTGGCGGGTTCGAACTTGGGTTTCCTCTTGGCAATCTTCCCTGGTGGCTATATCGAACTTCCGGTGCGTGCTCCTAACATGTACCTTATTTTCTATGCAACCGGATTGATTATTTGTTCACTAAAGTGTCCAGGCAGCCTATTTTTACCAATTATGAACACTAAAGTTCTTGTCCACTAAATTTTCATGCAAATGTTCTTGGGTTTAGTATGATCTATCGTTTATCTTAACCAAGCTAAAAAAAAAAACAATCAATGTATTGAAAGTACACAATCAACTAAAATCGAGATGAAAATGTGCAAACAACAACTTAGCATCCGTCTTTAAAAGCATACATCCTCCTATGTAAAGCCCTAATAGCTTATTCAATTTCGAGTTCAATTTTTATTCAAAGATTCTCAAATTTTTTATGCCAAATCTAAATGTTTATTAAATTTCCTAAACTATGTGCATTATAATCTAGGAAAAATCATTGACCAAAAAAAATCTAGCAAAATCTAAAAGTAGCTCTAAACTAGTATTAGCACTGAAAATCCAAGAAAAAATAATCGAAATCTAATTTCTAAGCTTTCCCCCTAATTTTTTTTAACTTTCGGAATTATTTTTTTATTTTTTATTTTCTATTTTCTATTTTTTTGTTATTTTCTTGTTCTTGCTCGAAAACCATTCACAAGAGTGTTTCTTCGCTGGAAATTGCGAACCTTTGTCGCCCACCGGAACAACCTTTCCTCCCATCGCTGCGACCGTCATGGTCATGGCCAGACTGTCGCGACCTAAAAAATGGGGTTAATGGATTATTAAGTTAATTAGATAAATTAACTAACCTAATGCGGACTCTCCCAAGCCCTACCAATTCGCAACTTAGGTTTGATTTTTAATTTAGGAGCCGCCACTAATCATTTACGGTAGGTTGATTAGAAACCTATATAAAATAGCGAGAGAACTATTTTATCTCTACGAACCGGAGAAAATGAGTCCGGGGGACTTGGTTACGCTAATTGAAAAATTAACGCCCTTTCGGTACCAATTTCATGAAAAGACCTTTCGATTGATCGATGTGAATTTAATGATTAATTGGAAAAATGTGACATGAGGACCCCATATTAAGCGCCCGGAGGATGATTTTTTTGGTATTTTCGGAAATAAAAGAAGACATTCAAAAGCAATAAAAAATTTAAACAAAAATAAACAAAAATGCCCATAATATACCTTTAAATTTTTGATTTTTTTCGATAAATTCACTCATCCCCAAAGATCCGGATTAGAGAAGAATTTTTATCCACTACATCTTCGAAGATTCAAGCCAAGTATGCGGATATGGGTATAAAACAACAACGTCCCTTTTGCCAAAGGGAAAGAGCACGAAAGTTTTATACTAAATCACCATCCTATTCCATAAGATCATGGCCAAGGCGTGTGATTTAATTTTTCCGAAAGATCTAGGCACATGGGAGCATATATTATGAGTATGTTTGTTTAAAATTGTGCAAATTTTATAACAAGCAAACAAGGAAAAAAAATAGAAAAAAGGTCAATTGAGATTTGAATTTCAAAAGTTTAGAGGGATGCCCGAAAATATGACATTGAAGTCCACCTATCCTCATCAAAATTTCAATTTTAGTTTAAGAAAATTATCCCTTAAGATTTGCAAAGTTTTTCAGATAATTCTCAGAAAATATTGGATATTATCCAATCCTATCAAATTCATCATCCAAAGTTTAGATAACATCCAATATTTACTTAAATAATGCCATCCAACCAACCCAACCCAATGATCACAAGATAACAATTCAAAGAAAAGATTATCCATGACATATCAGATACTATCCAACTCAAATAACTCCAGGGAAACTAGATATTGTCCAACTTCGCACAACAATCCGATAACATCCGATAATCAAATCAAATCAAATTTAGGCAAACCAAGATTTCGATCCAAAAGAGGTAGTTATCAAAAATATATTCAAGATATGCAAAACGCGTTCAATAAGTTATAAAAATCGACCAATCCAAGTAACGAAATTTCAGAACATCTAAAGATAGGGATGTTACCTAATTTGGATAAATTCGGATGCCAAATTCGAATGCTACGTTACCTGTAGATCAAGCTTACTCGGTGAGGCTCACGGAATTCTTAGACGATGGCTGGCCTTGAAAATTGCTCTTCAATATGGCTGGGCAAAGAATAATAACTGTGATGCAATCATATGGACTAACCATTCCTGGAGGGGTATAGAGCTTTCTGCTACGAAACAAAAATAGATAGATCCAAGAACAAACAAAAATCAACTTCAGAAATAAAATAACTCATGGACAATGTGAAAATCTTTTCTCATTCCCTGTCTCGTGCAAGTGGAATCCTTGTCGGAAGGATGGACTAATCTGTACCCAAATCTCGTTTAAGCACATGACTATTGAGGTACATGAATCTTCCCTCAACTAGCTTCTTGCGGACGTGCTTGTCCCTTCCTCTAATCACCCTTCATACAATCCCCATTGAAGAATCATCATCGTCTATGAGAGAATGTTTTAGTGCCTCCATCTCTTTTAATGAGGTAAAGTCACTGGATCGGGAGCCACTCGAAGCTTCGATGTCGGACAGTGATCATGGATTTTTTTTTGCCTGCATAAAGTCAAATTATAAAAGGGACGCACAATGATGACTAACTGAATCTAGACAAACAACTCAAAACAAATCCACCAATTGGACATTGTTCAATTCAATAGCCCCTTTTTCCGTCACTAAGCCGGCAAGAGACATGATTTGGACTACGAGCAGCGCCGAACTGCTCGTTTCGGTTGGACACTAGAAGGAGGGCAAATCGCTGAGTATGGCCTCGTCACGGTGAAAACCCGTAGATGAAATTACGGCTGTCAAGGTACGGCTGGTCGTGCACCATGCTCGAGCTGGACCGCGGCTGCTAGAGGACGTCAAGCGTTGATGGAAAGGGACTGCAAAGGGGAGTGCTCCATTATGTATCAGGTGCGCGCTAGACTCTCGTTTCTCGTCCGATCCTCTCTCGCATACACTTTCTCAATGAGCCTTGAAAGTCCTGAATTGTCCCTGCCAAAAGAAAACGAGATGTCTTTCTCTATCAGAATCCTCTCCACCTCCGTTTGGACGCGTGCTTCTCTTCTTTGTGACCTCAATGTCGTCTATTGAATTGAGTCGCCCCCTATGGCCGGGTATTGAGTTGTGTGGCCTCCCCCTTGAACCCTAAGCTTAACATGATATTTATAGACTAGGGTCAACTAATCCTAGTTGAAGTAGGACTCCTTTATGACCATCAGATTAAAAGCTCCGATCTTCAAGAGTCCTATCTCATTAAAACTCCCCAATAATTTCGACCACAAGAGGGATTGTAATGGGCTAGCTCAATATCTTGCTCTTGCGGGCTTGATGGCACATTCTCGGGCTCCAATTGGGCTTTAATTAATTAAATGAACAATTAATTAAAAGCCTCACATAATTAAAAGAGCTAAAATGGGCTGAATTAAATTTGAATTGAGCCCAAACCCATATATAAAATTCGGTACCCCTTCTTGGCCTTAGTCCAAAATTTGTAATGGATCCCTGGTCCAGGTCACCAGTCAAATTAAGCTCTATTGCTTTGCTTCTAGCACGAATGCAAATGCATGATTGACGAGAAAAATAAATATACGATGCATGATGAATTATTTTTGCCAGAACCATGACTAATCCTCATTTTGTGCTTAAATGAATGATTTTTCTAAAAATCAAAATTTAGGTGTCAACATTTGCCCCTCTTTGAGTGGAAGTTCGCAGAGGTTTCGCTCAAAGATCAAGATTGAAACCTAAATTTTGCAAATGAAAATGATGAAGAATGATGATTTTTTTTTGTGGGAGTTTTAATCCCATTTTCGATGCAAAGGAAATGATACATGGTATGCAATATCAGAAATAACATGTGACAAGATTTTTCTGCTTTCCATTTTAGAAAAATCAGCACATGGATCGCATATGATAATACTTGTTTCATCAAATATCTCATAATGCTGATGATTCCCTTAATCTCCGAACTTCTTTGTGGATGCAAGGATCTCAAGGTACTTGAGCCCATCTCATTACCAGAAATTTCCTTCGATGCGAGACAACGCAAGATATGTGTAGTGTTGAACATATGCTTTCCGAGATCACAAGAGCTACGTCGTTGTGAATCGAAAAAGGACCAAGATCACAAACGGATCTTAAGGTACTTGGGGCCTTATCCGTTACCGAGGTTTTTCTCTCGACGCGGACAGCGCAAGATATACGTAGAGTTGAAATGTGCTTCGAGATCACAAGAGCTACGTCGTTATGAGTCGAAGAAGGTTTAATCAAGATCACAAGAGCGTACGTCATTGTGATTAGATTAAAAGACCAAAACCATAAGAGCTACGTCGTCATGATTTGGTTAAAAGACCAAGACCACAAGAGCTACGTCGTTGTGATTTGGTTAAAATGATACCGGAGCCATAAGAGCTACGTCATTATAGCCTAGTAAAAGAGACCAACATCACAAGAGCTACGTCGTTGTGATTTGGTTTGGGGATCAAAATCATGAGTGCTTATGTCATCATAATTTGATAAGGGTCAAAACCATAAGAGCTACGTCGTTATGATTTGACAAAGATCAAAAATCGCAAGTACATATGTCATAGCGATTTGATAAAGGTAGAGATCATGGGTGCATATGTCGTCATGAACCAATACCATCAATGTTGTATAGCATAATTATAAAGGATGTACTATCGAACCGAATCGATAAATACAAAAGGGATGCGTTGCACGAAATGAATCATGACAAACACAAGAGGTTAAAATGACAACTTAAATGAGCAAAGTCGTCGATTTGAAAAGGGTTCGAAAACTTACCTGGATTCCCCGAATGGTTTCAATGAATGGTCAAGCCGACTATATCATACCCGTTTATTCACTTGAGGTATATTTATGAACAAAATCAATGTAAATACAATATGACATGTCCACAAATCTTTGAACTTTTTGCTTGCATTATACGGCTTCACCTGGGAATTTTTTAATAAGGAAATTTATCTGATCCTCATGATAAATCCGAACAAATTGAATAAGGAACCTTCGATCGAAAAGGACTTTCACTCATTCTCATGAAAAGGCTTTTGAAACACGACCATTGATGCGGGTACGGTAAACACTCGAACCGTCATCTTCACATTCGACAAGGGTCCGGGTATTCTCGCAATTAGTATGACCGGACCAATCCATGAGGTCTTTTGCAAGGACTGTAATTCGGGTTTGGTCAAAGGTTGATCAAATGAGACTCAAATGAGTCATTAGGCTTATGAAATGAAAATCCTCATCAGCTCATTGGGTTTACAAGTCAGGAACCTGCGAAATGAGATAAAAATGATCTTGCTCGCACTTCTTCGAGCGATATTTATAAGCAATTTGAAATACTAAATTAACCCAAGTGCCCTAATCTGAAGAGACTTTTGGTGAGGGTTGTAATGTAGGTTCAGGGGTAGGCTTGGAAATGAAAGGCTTATTTACAACAAGAAGCGTATAATGGTGAGATTGGTGATCATCTCTCTCTGCCATTTTAAGCATGGCGCTCTTGTGAAACTTTTTTGAGGAACATTTGAGCATGTTCAATGAGACTTCCTTCCAGAGATTTTTCCGAGAGATCTCTTTTTTTCTTTTTTCTTTTTTTTGCATGGCAAGCCTTCGCTTTTCTTATTCCCTTCTCGCCTCTTCGTTGAGCTCTTTTTTTTCTTTCAAAAGGAAGGAAGAGGTCTCATCCGAATCTTTTGCATATTTTGCCGGCAAATCTTTCGAGTTTTAGTTTCCCCCAAGGTACTCGCTTATTTGACAGATGGTTTCAAATGATTCTTTGCCAAGATGATCACCAATCGGGTTTTGAGAAGTGAATCCGCCGCACAAATTGGGTTAAGCAAAGGATCGAGTGTGTATGGTATAGAAATGAAATGCTCTTCGTCATTCCTAAGGCACTTAAGTTAATATAGGATTCGCATGCAACAAATACACTTGAAGATTGATGCAAGTGAAAGCAAGAAAATTTTATTCATCCTTTGAATCTCTAAGAATTGCCCCAATGTGGGGTTGTTCTGACAGGGGTATGAAATAAAATCACCGTTCAAGGGGTTTAGCAACGGATAACCTTGTCTTGTTTGGGTAGAGAAAGCGAATGCCTCATATCATTTTGGTCGTCATACTTTTCGCGAGATAACCCTTTACCTTGTGAGCATGGAAATTCTCACTTTTCTCACTTTGGGATTAAAATATAGGACGTGTATGGAAATGGCTTGCCTTTCATCGTCCCGACGTTCCTCATTCAAAATGATCGGTTCAATTGGATCGAGAGAAACTTCCTTAATGAAATCATCTCACAATGTAGATTAATAATGCTAACGAAATAAGCGGACAAACGAGTATAAGCGATGCATCAAAATGGATTATAACTTGATTCAAATGTCGAATAAATCAAGCATAATACTTCTTTACAAAGATCGAATTGGTCGGACTGGTGAAGACACGACCATCCATCTCGGCTAGGATTAGAGCACCACCAGGGAGCACCTTCTTTACAACAAATGGACCACTTGTAGTTCGGAGCGAACTTCCCTTCGGAAGTGGAACAATTGGCAACAATTTCCGCAAAATAAGGTCACCAATCCGAAAATGTCGAGGCCGAACCTTTTTGTTAAAGGATTTAGCAACCTCTCGGTTGATAGCACTGGCCATGACATACGGCTTTAAGCCGTTTCTCATCAATCGGGTTCAATTGATCCATCCTCTGTTGGACCCAATCGGCTTGATCGGCTTCACTTGAGACAATATCCGCAAAGAGGGAATCTCTACCTCGACCGGTAATATTGCTTCTATCCCATATACAAGAGAATATGGGGTTGCCCCGGTAGATGTTCGGATTGAAGTTCGATATGCCATGAGTGCAAAAGGCAACCTTTCATGCCGGTCACGATAATTTTCTGCCGTCTTTGCTAAAATCTTCTTGATGTTCTTGTTAGCCGCTTCAACCGCTCCATTCATCCGAGGACGGTACGGAGAGGAGTTCGGATGCTTGATCTTGAATTTTTTGAACAGTTCATCAACTAGCTTATTGTTCAAATTCGAACCATTATCGGTGATTATGGCCTCGGGTGAGCCATATCGTGCAATGATGTCTCGACGGACGAACTTCACAACATTACGTGCGGTGACTGCTAGGTATGATGCAGCTTCAATCCACTTAGAAAAATAATCAATGGCCACCAGAATGAATCGATGTCCATTAGAGGCTTTTGGGTTGATTGGACCAATCACATCAATGCCCCACATAGAAAATGGCCAAGGTTCCGACGGTGATGCAATTTGTTTGGAGGAATATTGATCTTGTCTCCATGAATCGGCATTTGTGACGGCTTGAACATGCTTTGAATACAATCGCTTTCCAACGAGAGCCAGTAATAACCCAACCTCATGATCTTCTTAGCTAACATGTGACCGTTCATGTGTGGACCACAAATTCCTTCATGTACTTCCATCATCAGGACGGATCGCTTCAGTAGAATCAATTCATCTCAAAAGGGTCGAATCGAACGATCGTTTGTACAAATTCTCTCCACTTAAAAAGAACTTGAAGCCATCTTCTTTATATACTTTTGATCGGACACGGTACTCTTCTCGGGAAACTCCTCGCCTCTGAATGTATGTCTTAATGTCATGGAACCATGGCTTGCCATCGGGTTCATCGATCACGGCCATACAATATGCGGGCCTTCTTAGTACTTCGATCTTCGGGGCTCAACCTCAAGCCCATTGGTGACTTGTAACATTGAAGACAAGGTTGCCAATGCATCGTGAACCGATTGTGAGTCCTGGATAGATACTCAAACGAGATATCATCAAATTCATCCACCAACTCATCCAGATACTCATGGTAGGGTAGCAACTTAGCATCCCGTGTTTTCCATTTTCCAACGATCCGGAGGATAATCAAAGCGAGAATCTCCGAATACCTTGAGCCGAGTTATGCCCATTTCAATTGCGGCTTGCAAGCCAAGAACGCACGCTTCGTATTCTGCTATGTTATTTGTACAAGGAAATACCAACCCTTTGCTAACAGGATAATGCTTTGGCCACCAGGGGATATTAGAACCACTCCAATGCACGATCCAGGATAAATTTACAGCTCCGTCGAAATACATGGTCCGACATAATCATGTACTAACATGATTTGATTCTCGGGGATGATATGTGTCATCGTCTTGCCCCGGACTTTCGGCTAGGACATCAACTATGGCCCATCCTTTGGTCGACTTTTGGGACAAATATTAAATATCAAATTCGAAATGAGGATCGCCACTTGGCAAGTCTCGCGATCAAGGTAGGTTGATTCAACAGGTACTTGATAGGATCGCATTCCGTTACCAGGAGCACCCGATAGTGCAAAGTATATTGCCGAAGTCCGTAGTAGCACCCGGACTAATGCTGCGCATGTCTTCTCAACCTCGTAATAATTCATCTCGAAGCCGTGAATTTCTTGCTCGGATAGTAAATAGCTCGTTCTTTCCCATCCTCGTGACTTACTTGAGCTAGCATCGCACCCAAGGACTCGCTATTGATAGTAAGATAAAGGATCAAAGGTTGTCTGGCGTAGGTGGAACAAGTACGGGCGGATTCATGAGATATTGCTTCAATTTTTCAAAAGCCTCTCCGCACTCACTATCCCAATTGACTAGCGCATTCTTTTTTAATAACCCTGAGGAATGGCTTAGCGGTCTCATATAATTGAGAAATGAATCGAACAATATAATTCAGCCTACCCATGAGGCTACGAACTTCTTTGACCGTTGTCGGTGGCTTGAGCTCACGAGATGGCTTTTACCTTGGATGGGTCGATCTCGATACCTTTACTACGACAATAAATCCAAGCAACTTGCTCGAGCTAGTGCCAAAAATGCATTTGGGTGGGTTGAGCCTCAATCTGAACTTTCGAAGTCTTTCGAACAGCTTTATCAAGGTTTCCACGTGATCCTCCCCACGCCTTGTTTTCGCAATCATATCGTCAACATAAACTTCAATTTCATTGTGCATCATGTCGTGGAACAAAGTAACCATGGCCCGTTGGTACGTAGCTCCAGCATTCTTTAGACCAAAGGGCATTACTTTGTAATGAAACAATCCCCATGGTGTAGTGAATGCGGTTTTCAACTTATCATTGACGTTCATCGAATCTGATTGTATCCAGAGAAACCATCCATAAATGAAAACAGCTCAAACCCCGCTTTGTACTATCGACGAGTACATCAATGTGTGGGAGCGGAAAATCATCTTTAGGACTAGCCTTGTTCAAGTCTCGTAATCGACACGAGACCCGGACTCGACCGTCTTTCTTTAGTACCGAGACTATGTTAGCGACCCAGTCAAAGCATTCAATAGTCTCAATAAATCCCGCATCAAAAAGTTTTATAACTTCTTGTTTAATCTTTTGTGCCAATTCTGGTTTAGCCTTCCGTGTCCTTTGCTTTACGGGCTTAACCGAAGGATCGATCGGTAAACAGTGTTCGACGATCGATCGATCGATCGAGACCGGGCATATCTGCATAGGACCAGGCAAAGATGTCCCGGTAATCTCTCAAGAGCTTGGTCGGACGTTCAGCTATATCCTTAGGAAGGTTCGTCCCGATCTTAACTTCTCTAGGGTTTTCTGCATCGCCCGGGTTGATCGAGATAGTCTCTTCACCTGGTCAAGGGCTTGGTCTTTTCGTGTCGTTCAAAGTCCGGCGAATTTCCTCATAGTCCGGACTGGACTCATCTAGATCATATACTTCTAAATCCATTGGGTTTCCCTCCTCACGTTTGCCCCCGAAACATAAAATAGCGGAATTAGAAAAACAAACTGGGTTTAAACATGCATGAGTTTTTTTTGTGATTTTCAAAAGTCATTTTTTTTAAATAATTTTGTTTTCAAAGACCGCGGGACAAGAATTCTTGAAGAAGCCTAGCCCTCAGGTTCTTACCATAGATGACAGTTTTATTCGATCGTTGGTTATCGTCATCGGGCTAGTTTGGGATACTTCGTCAAGATTCCAAAATAATGGAAAACTTCTGTAATTTTATTGATAAATGAATCAATCGAATTACATCTTATTGAAAAGTAAAATGAATGGGAATAAAGATCCTACGAGAGCAATGCAACCTAAAACACCTAATGGAAAGCAAGAAATATCCCACGTCGGGGATTGTATGAACATAAAAATGTTGCTTGATTTGGGTCTACACCCACTTCCTTAGAGATGAACTCTCTTGGCTTCTAGGGGGACCAATCATCCCATGTATTTCAAGTAACACCATGAAGGAAAAACGATGCCTCGGAGATATCTCGTCCTTGAACGTATAAGGGTACTCCGATCGCATACTTGGGACTACTAGCATGTCCCGGTCTCCATCACAAAACTTCCACGCATGGAACGTGGGATTGCCAGCATCAATCATGCTCTAGACGTGAAACTGCAGGGTAATGCATTCTTCAAGGGAGTGACCTTCTTGACCACAATAAAAATTACAAAACTTGCCCACGCTGAAATTTCAAATGTTCTCAATCAAGGGGAAGGCTGGTTCCCATTGGAACACCCCCTTTCTTCGGGAGTATCGACCATAGGACTGGATCAAAGTAAATTCTCTTCCCATCGGCATCGGTGGTTCATCCCATGGAAGCCGATCATGGCGAGGATTAAACAGCAATTGGTATTGCACGCCAAAAGGGGTCGAATCATCTCAAGCTGATGCTCGAGAAGTTGAATAGCACGTTCCATGACATTGATGGTTATGTTCATTAGAACACCCCAGGCATGCATTCTATCTTGAAGTTCATCGATCCTTTCTCTTATAATGACCGCAACCTCGGCTTGGTCAGTCACTCTCCTTGCTCTAGATCGAGTATCGTGAAAATGTGAAGAATCCATGATATATCACCTGCAGAAGGTATCCAATGAGCATCACAAGTAAAAATGATGAGTTGATCCATGGCCCTAAACTGGACTCACATTCATGACCTGACTTGACTCTTGATAAAAAATCCAGGGAATTTCGGTTTCATCAGATTTTGGCAAACAATTCGTGAAAAATCACAGAATTTTCAAAGTGACACCAAAATTTACGGAGACATAGCTGAGAGAACGATGAACAACTTTTATGTTTTGGTTCCAGACTAGAAATGGACGGATCAATACGTTTATGTTTTCGTCAAAAAACTGCTTCGTCCGGTTTTGTTTTGAGGGCTGAATGGGCCATTAAAACTGTGAATTAAGGTCCAGAAATTTTCAGGACATTAGTTCAAAACCCGTTTTACAACTTTCATGTTTCATGATTTAGCAAAAGAGCCCATGTACTAGTGATGAACTGCGAAGTGGTTCTAGAGTCAGAAAACTTGTGGAATTCCAGCCTACTCCATCCGGGTTATTAATTCTGTAATAAATGAAAAACTCATCGGATTGCAGCAGAATTTTTTGACATGATAATTCAAGATCTCGCGGACGTTTTTCACTTGATAGTAGGAAATTAGAAATGACTAGAAAATGATCTAACAATTTGTGTAAAGAAGCAAGGTTAGACCAGAAACAGAACTAACTCTTTGATCATGAAAATGAAATGAAAGGTGCAAAAACCAGGAGACCCAACGAAAATTCCTAAGAGATCTAGGAACGTATAGAATAACGTGGCTTGACAAGACCAAAAGGAAAAACCTAATATGCCATGGATCGACTCGAAATATATAGGAAAAATACATGTGCCAAAATGACGATTATGGGTTCGAGAGACAAGCGTAATGACATTGATGCATGCTTTATTAGCCAAGTTTTTTAGAGCTCTCGAGGGCAAATCGGACTTATTGATGTAAGTCGTATCCAGCCCCTTTTGAGCTTAGGGGATGCTAAGAAATCCCCTCGTGCCCGCAGATTCAGGCCTAAACGGGAATCTTAACATGGTCGGGGTCGAGGGTAAGAACGTCCATTCCTCCATCCCGAGGCCGGGCGTATTCTTATCCGGACACCATCCTAGGTTCAACTAGCATTTTAGGTCCAATGCAATGTCATGAATCATGCACGACGGGTTATAATCCACTCAATCATGGCATTTTTCGATGAAATAAAATAATTAAATTAAATGCCAAAACTAAGTATACCTGCATAAAAGGATTAGAAAAATCATGTGCAAAAGAGTATGATCATCCGGATATAATCAAATAAATATCAATCAAACTCTAAATCATTCAATCCGAAAATGAATCACAATCAATCAATCAAGGCAAAGATCATGAAAATCAACGGCTTAAGTCCATAAAAATTTTAATTTTTCCAAAAATTAAGGGGAATTGAATTGAAATTCTAAAAATCAACCTTGAGATCTGAAAATTAATTAAAACTTATGTTGACCCCTTTTTATTTTGGAAAAAATTAAAATTTAGTCCCAATGGAGTCGCCAAGCTGTCGCGACCTAAAAAATGGGGTTAATGGATTATTAAGTTAATTAGATAAATTAACTAACCTAATGCGGACTCTCCCAAGCCCTACCAATTCGCAACTTAGGTTTGATTTTTAATTTAGGAGCCGCCACTAATCATTTATGGTAGGTTGATTAGAAACCTATATAAAATAGCAAGAGAACTATTTTATCTCTACGAACCAGGAGAAAATGAGTCCGGGGACTTGGTTACGCTAATTGAAAAATTAACGCCCTTTCGGTACCAATTTCATGAAAAGACCTTTCTAATTGATCGATGTGAATTTGATGATTAATTGGAAAAATGTGACATGAGGACCCCATATTAAGCGCCCGGAGGATGATTTTTTTGGTATTTTCGGAAATAAAAGAAGACATTCAAAAGCAATAAAAAATTTAAACAAAAATAAACAAAAATGCCCATAATATACCTTTAAATTTTTGATTTTTTTCGATAAATTCACTCATCCCCAAAGATCCGGGTTAGAGAAGAATTTTTATCCACTACATCTTCGAAGATTCGAGCCAAGTATGCGGATATGGGTATAAAACAACAACGTCCCTTTTGCCAAAGAGAAAGAGCACGAAGTTTTATATTAAATCACCATCCTATTCCATAAGATCATGGCCAAGGCGTGTGATTTAATTTTTCCGAAAGATCTAGGCACATGGGAGCATATATTATGAGTATGTTTGTTTAAAATTGTGCAAATTTTATAACAAGCAAACAAGGAAAAAAAAATAGAAAAAAGGTCAATTGAGATTTGAATTTCAAAAGTTTAGAGGGATGCCCGAAAATATGACATTGAAGTCCACCTTTCCTCATCAAAATTTCAATTTTAGTTTAAGAAAATTATCCCTTAAGATTTGCAAAGTTTTTCAGATAATTCTCAGAAAATATTGGATATTATCCAATCCTATCAAATTCATCATCCAAAGTTTAGATAACATCCAATATTTACTTAAATAATGCCATCCAACCAACCCAACCCAATGATCACAAGATAACAATTCAAAGAAAAGATTATCCATGACATATCAGATACTATCCAACTCAAATAACTCCAGGGAAACTAGATATTGTCCAACTTCGCACAACAATCCGATAACATCTGATAATCAAATCAAATCAAATTTAGGCAAACCAAGATTTCGATCCAAAAGAGGTAGTTATCAAAAATATATTCAAGATATGCAAAACGTTCAATAAGTTATAAAAATCGACCAATCCAAGTAACGAAATTTCAGAACATCTAAAGATAGGGATGTTACCTAATTTGGATAAATTCGGATGCCAAATTCGAATGCTACGTTACCTGTAGATCAAGCTTACTCGGTGAGGCTCACGGAATTCTTAGACGATGGCTGGCCTTGAAAATTGCTCTTCAATATGGCTGGGCAAAGAATAATAACTGTGATGCAATCATATGGACTAACCATTCCTGGAGGGGTATAGAGCTTTCTGCTACGAAACAAAAATAGATAGATCCAAGAACAAACAAAAATCAACTTCAGAAATAAAATAACTCATGGACAATGTGAAAATCTTTTCTCATTCCCTGTCTCGTGCAAGTGGAATCCTTGTCGGAAGGATGGACTAATCTGTACCCAAATCTCGTTTAAGCACATGACTATTGAGGTACATGAATCTTCCCTCAACTAGCTTCTTGCGGACGTGCTTGTCCCTTCCTCTAATCACCCTTCATACAATCCCCATTGAAGAATCATCATCGTCTATGAGAGAATGTTTTAGTGCCTCCATCTCTTTTAATGAGGTAAAGTCACTGGATCGGGAGCCACTCGAAGCTTCGATGTCGGACAGTGATCATGGATTTTTTTTTGCCTGCATAAAGTCAAATTATAAAAGGGACGCACAATGATGACTAACTGAATCTAGACAAACAACTCAAAACAAATCCACCAATTGGACATTGTTCAATTCAATAGCCCCTTTTTCCGTCACTAAGCCGGCAAGAGACATGATTTGGACTACGAGCAGCGCCGAACTGCTCGTTTCGGTTGGACACTAGAAGGAGGGCAAATCGCTGAGTATGGCCTCGTCACGGTGAAAACCCGTAGATGAAATTACGGCTGTCAAGGTACGGCTGGTCGTGCACCATGCTCGAGCTGGACCGCGGCTGCTAGAGGACGTCAAGCGTTGATGGAAAGGGACTGCAAAGGGGAGTGCTCCATTATGTATCAGGTGCGCGCTAGACTCTCGTTTCTCGTCCGATCCTCTCTCGCATACACTTTCTCAATGAGCCTTGAAAGTCCTGAATTGTCCCTGCCAAAAGAAAACGAGATGTCTTTCTCTATCAGAATCCTCTCCACCTCCGTTTGGACGCGTGCTTCTCTTCTTTGTGACCTCAATGTCGTCTATTGAATTGAGTCGCCCCCTATGGCCGGGTATTGAGTTGTGTGGCCTCCCCTTGAACCCTAAGCTTAACATGATATTTATAGACTAGGGTCAACTAATCCTAGTTGAAGTAGGACTCCTTTATGACCATCGATTAAAAGCTCGATCTTCAAGAGTCCTATCTCATTAAAACTCCCCAATAATTTCGACCACAAGAGGGATTGTAATGGGCTAGCTCAATATCTTGCTCTTGCGGGCTTGATGGCACATTCTCGGGCTCCAATTGGGCTTTAATTAATTAAATGAACAATTAATTAAAAGCCTCACATAATTAAAAGAGCTAAAATGGGCTGAATTAAATTTGAATTGAGCCCAAACCCATATATAAAATTCGGTACCCCCTCTTGGCCTTAGTCCAAAATTTGTAATGGATCCTGGTCCAGTCACACCAAAAATTAAGCTCTATTGCTTTGCTTCTAGCTCAATGCAAATGCATGATTGACGAGAAAATAAATATACGATGCATGATGAATTATTTTTGCCGGAACCATGACTAATCCTCATTTTGTGCTTAAATGAATGATTTTTCTAAAAATCAAAATTTAGGTGTCAACACGTACCACCCCCGGCGAATAACACAAACCTCTGAACTTTGGAAATCATTTTCCGGCCACCAAGAGACCACTACCGGCATTCATTTCTTATCACCAAAACACTGAGTTCAAACATCCAATCCAATTGAAATAACCAGCATCACCCATACGTAACAAACAGAAGTGCATAAAGAGCTAACACAATGAAGTTGTCAGTAACATGCATTGCCGGAGAAGGAATGGTGCTTCGGCCCAAATAGTCCTCCATGGCCGCCGTCAGAAAACGAATAACATGTCATAAAACCAGGGAAAACCGCGGATTTAGACATAGTTATGCAATTGATGAAGCAATCACAAGTCAATTCCATCTCCAAGCTCCGATTTCCCTAAACTAGTTTCGGCATTTCATGGAACAGTTGACGTACAGTTAGGAATGCTAGCTCTAGATTCGAATTCAATGTAGTCTACGGCCCAAACACATATAGGCGTCAACAAGCTCCATGATGGATAAGATGGTTGGAGCTCTGGATAAATGAGCTGTAGGACCATGAAGCTGTGGGCTAGGATTTAGATCTGTCTTCTGAAATTCCCTTGAATCCGAGAAGGGCACCTCAATGAACACTCGATGAATAGTATCATCAATCACCATGTCAGTTGCAGGCTCAAAAATACCAGGAGTCTCAATGTTCACTGGAGTTTCATCCTTTTTCACATTATTTAACTCCATCTGAGTTTGAACAGCTTCTGGAATGATATTCTCTTGCGGCTCAACTACATGAGCGGTTGACTCCCGTGCAGTTGAAAACTATGGAGTTCCAAGAATCTCATTTTCAGAAGCAGCTTCCCTTTCATCTAACAGACATGCCGACTCTTCCTCCATTTCTTCTCTTTCAAACGCTTCAGCCTTTTCTTCTTCAATCAAACTAGCAATGTCAGCTAGTGTTTCTTCCTCTTTCTCTTCACCATGATCACTTGAGAAAATTCTCCACGAGATTCTTCTTCCAGCCTTTGAAGCAAGATTCTAGGTTCCAGCAGCAGTTTTCTTTTTGGAGGGTTGGGAGGAACCTCCAGCAGCCAAGTCAGAGCTACCCGTTCTCTTCTTTGTTGATTTCTCAGACTCAGCAACTACATCTTCAATAAGATTAATCTGAACAGATGCACCTCTTCTGCTTTTTGAACCTTCCTCAGATTGCCCGGTAAATCTGGTTGAGTCGCTTGTGTCTGATTGTTGCCAGCATTCTCTTCTTCATCAAAGCCGTCAGAGATCTTGAAATGGATAGGACCTTTCGAAACCCTAGAAGCCATCCCTGCGAGGCAATACGAGCGACGATACCCAGTGTGGGTTTTGCGTTCAGTGGAAGCAGATTTTGGAGCCATAAACGATTTTACGGAAGTTCGAGAGAAAAAGTTTGAATCTTTGAAAACGTGAGAGAAGAAAATAGCTGAGACGAGGAGGCTTTGAAATGAAATGAAGGTGACGGATCAGTTTTATAAAGTATCATAATATTGCTAACATCCCCTTCAAACGCAAGATGAGTTTGAAATAAATTAATATGAGTTTGCAAAAATAATCTGAACAATGTCCAGTAAATCTTCGATCGCATTGAAATCAGATGGAGGAAATGGTCAAAACCTGGGCTGCACAACGTCGGGCATGATGGATCTATGGCGTAGTTGCACCTGGGACTCCAGGCTTTCATTGACAAAGTGATTTCAATATGTTTATTGTCTGAAGGCGATGATCTGGTAGTGGTATCGGTTTCTTGAATGTCACGTGCAATGTCGTGAATCGGAGGGGAAACAGTAAGAGGTTGATGCGGATGGCTTGCAAAATAGTAATTGTTTGACGCGACCGCCTATATGGCTTCATCATATCATCAAGCGGCCTATACGACCGGCTTAGAAAAATAGTTTCGAGAAATGTGACCCGTGTGTTGGCATTGAAAGAAGAGCCACCTCCATGAAAAAGGATCGGCAAGGCGGCCTATCGCTAACATCATAACATGACCAGCGTGGCACTTACTTAGAAGAGAATGAAGCACAATGATGAACACTGTCGGGAGGCGGGGATGGGTTTATTTTGTTATGAGTGCATGGGGAGCATCAAGCGGTTGCATCAAGAAAGGAGGCTCGATACTTAAGAATAATGCAAAAACGTGAATTGAAGAACTTTTCCTATATTTCGATGTATGTTGAAAAGAGTACATGGAGCCTATTTATAGGCTATATGAGAAGAATAATTGATGTAAAAAGATAACGATAATATCGATTATAATCAATCAAAAATACGCACTATCAAAAGAGATATATGCATAATCCTTAAAGATATGCTAAATTAATTAAGGCTACGCATGGTAACCATTCGATTCGAAAAACGATTCCGGTTAAAATGACTTTTTTTATTCTGTTCTTGGATGAGTTTTAGATAACCAAAACGTGTTTGATAAATGCATAAAATTTCTGTTTTAAAAAACTACTTCTTTTCCTATTTGTTTTTTCATTTAAGTCAAATAACTATGTAGTTAATTTGTAAAATTTCATCCTAAATTGAAGACTAATTTCTAATGCACACTAAAATAATTTAAAATACTTTTTTTTTTTGCATGTCATAAATGAAACACAAATTTTAATATATGATGTTTGAAGTTCCATGAAGGATGGATTAGGTTCCCATATTAAGGACACAGCTACGAGTATGCGTGTTGGATGCCCTCATCTTCTGCAATATTTTTTGTAGGAGAGTGAAATCTATGAAATTTAGGCCCAAATTTATGAAAATAAGGTCAAAATAGCCTACTCTAAGCTTCTTCTATTTTTCAGGGATTTTGTAAATTTTTTGTTATTTTTTAGAAAATTTCTATTTTTTTATTTTATTTTATTTTATTTTTATTAGTTAGAGGGAAAAGTGACGAGAAAATTAAAATGAAAAAGCGAAAATTGTGAGATTTCATTCTGTTTTGTTATTTTCAAAAATGATTCTTTTTCCGAACTAGCTTTTTTTTTGTTTTGGATTTTGCTTTAAAAATAATTCGATTCTCTAAAACGATTAAGGAACAGATTAGAATCAGCATTATTTAGGTTACCAAATAGCATTCTCATCTTTTACTATTCCTGGGATGAGAATCGGAGAATCATAATGGTTACCATAAATGTTCAATAATTAAGCTGTTCAATTTCATCGGAAAAGTTACAAGTTCCCGACTGTTTGAAATGGTTATTATAGTCTTAGAAGTCTCAATAGGACAACCAAGTACGCTAATTTAAAGGGATTATCGGGTGGAAAAAAATACCAAAAACAATTAATTTGAGAAATGTCAAAGAATTGAAAATATTTGAAAAGTAAACTTATGGATTGGCGTTTAACATGCTCCTGCAAAACAAGACAATCCAGATTTTGAAGTTTTGCCAAAGAATTTAGCTGTCCACGCATTGTCGAATATTGATGACTCCTAGAAGTGAAGTTGGTAATACTAAAATCAACGAAGAAATCCATGCAAAAGAGCGGAGGTATCGCGACAGTAGTAATTGCACTCCTTAATGCATGCGACGTCATAGAAGGAAGCCCAGACCTAACTGTGATATACAAACTCTGTAGCACAGACCACAAATCAACGAGCTCGTACATTGATTTGATCGATAATACCTTTCAAGATATAGTTGACAAGACCTCAAGCACCAGCTTTTACCGTCACTTCGCCGATATGCAACAGATCTTTACACATACTTGCTACGGCCATGGTAAGTGCGTAAGCATAATCTCTTATCAAGATTGTGATGCGTGCTTATGTGCTGGTAAGCAGCTGCTACGATAGACATGCCCTTACACCGTTGGTGCACAACTTACATTCGTTGATTGTAGAATCGGTACGTAAATTATGCCTTCTACGATGAACCGTCGCAACGAAATGTGCATCTCAATATCTTTGAAATTATGGATAAATCTATCGTAATCACATTATGATAGAGTTCTTGACAGGTTTTTCCTAAAAAAAAGTCGATGGGTTCTCTAACACCAAACTCCTTCGTATATCTTTAAAGTTAAGCAAGCGACTAATTGATGAGCCTTCCTCCTACTATTTCAGGCTTTGAGCCTCTATTCTCTATCATGAGCCTTGTGGCCTTTGTGCACATCTTCTATGTCATTTTGTTGCGTACTCAAGTGATTATGAATTTCATCACATTCTCTAAAGTTCAACTGTAACCGTAGATAGTTCAAAACTACGAACCTCACTTGTAGTTACGTGCGCGATCCACATACTGATGCGGACAAATTTTAGACAATTTTTCCCATGTTTCTAGAGGATTTGATTTGTACATGATATCAAAGTAATGATACGCATGGGAGAGGTGAGCTGAGTTGATTATCGTGATATGCCATAGGGAGCTGAGTTAATGTTTCAATTAGGTATTTAAAATGTCTTAAATTTGATTTTTGTACGATGAGTATCCGTTGAAAGCGAATCAGCACACACAATCCCAAAGGGCCTCCTCTAAAGCTACATCATTTGGTCTCGCCCCGTTTCCTCAACCTAATCGAAGTCAACGTTTCGGCTTCCTTTTCTGGTTAGTCTTATGTTATGTTGTTTCGTCTACTACACCGAACTAGAGCAACTCTTCTTGGAGAAGCTATAAAACTCAAATGAAGATGGATGATGAGCTTCTTATTACTTCAAATATTTGAAATCTCGTACATATTAGAGGACTTATTTGCTGATGTCATCTTTGATAATGCCGAGTGGTCTTGGTCGCCCTCGGTGGCATGGTGTCTAAGGTTGTGTCTTTCTCTTATCTTATTGTTTGTTATTTTTCGTACGATCCCGTGACGTGTTTATAGCTCGATTACTAACATCAAGCGATTCCTCATGATAAGCTATAATCTGGCTGTCTCAATATGTAGATCGAACATGTTATCACACATTTACGATTTTTCAATGAACACTAAATAACAGTAAGGGAAAAAGCTACCAAAAACCTTAAACTATGCCCGTTGTGACACATTTACCCTAAACTTTTCTTTATGACACAAAAAACCCTAAACTTGTACGTATGTGACACATTTACCCCAAACTTGTGCTCGTGTGACACATTTAGCCCAAACTTTTGTTGTGACACTAAAAACTCCAAACTTATATGCATATGACACATTTATCCCAAATTTTGAGGTAAATGTGTCACACATATATAAGTTTAGGATTTTTTATGTCACAAAAATATATTTTGGGGTAAATATGTCACATGGGCATAAGTTTAGGATTTTCGATGTCACAAGAAAAAGTTTGTGGTAAATGTGTCACATGAGTAAAAGTTTGGGATTTTTAGCGTCACAAAAAAAAATTTAAGGTACATGTGTCACGCTTAATATAGTTCAGGGTTTTTGGTGATTTTTTCCCTAACAGTAATGGTCACAATTTCGCCTATCAACAACAAAGATTAACTTTTGTGGAAAGAGCCAAGAGTATGAGATTATATCCATAATTAAGAACATGGCATGCATACGAACGTAGAATAATAGAAAAGCAGAAGGCCGAAAGGCTTACAAAACCAAAAATGACATGACCCTTGTGTACAAAGGGCCCAATGCCCAGAACACACATCAAAAGCTCATAGCCTGAAGAAGTGGGAGAAAGGCCCATAAATTATAATGTTACTTACCTTTCAAACTTATTTAGTATGATAGATTTTGCCATAATTTTGATAATACTAAATGCATGTCTCAATCTACAAGTTGAATTTGTGCATTAGTCGAAGAAGATACAGTTTTCATAACGCATGCTACAATCCGCGAGTTGAATTTGTGCGCCAATGCTCCAAGAGCATGTCCCTTGTAGATAATTACCAGCGACAACTAAGCACTGATGGCAATCCTCTTGAGAGAGTTTCCCATTGCACTTTCCATGACCGTAGCAAGCATCACAAAAGGCTTGGTGGCTCACAGTATAGTAATCGTAATTGGAGTTTGGTGTCTGGTTCGCTAAATCTCGGAGGAGATCATCGACAGCGTCAATGTATATGATGGTTCCGTGGTTTCCATTACAGATTTTGTTTCGCACAGTTGCGTCTGGACCGCCTTCTATGCCGTTGCCCGCAAGAAGGAGCAGAATGACTACAGCTGCGATTTCGGGGAGTGAAGCCGTGTATATCTTTGTCTTCTTTTCGTGTTACTCGTCATTCGTTAGTTCTTGCTTTCTTATATAAGAGCCATGGCTGTGTTCCTAAGATGCTTTTTTTTTTTTACAGGTTTCACCGCTCTCTCACGTGAATTTCTCCCTTGGTCTAGCATAAGCTCCAAATCTAGGGTAGATCAAATTAAGAAGTTCTCCTTGTCTTTACCGCATAGGAGTATATTAAATGCCGTCCCTGCTATCCCAGGCATTGAACATAGAATGGGAGAAACGGATGGGATGGGTTCAATATTGGGAGCAGAATGCTACTTTGATGTGAATGATTAGAAAATCACTTAGGAAATTTAGGTTACGTGAAGCTATTTTGTAAGTCGCCGCTTACAGTTTAGCTAGAGATCTTCGAATAATATAAGCACAAAATCCGATACCGCTCTTGCGATTTTGATAATATTTGTACCAATTATTGACACGTAAATTTTGGCGACACCATTTATTACATAGAGAAATTAGGGATTGACCCCGATCGTTAATTTACATCTGCATATTAGGAACATCTTCATTTGGTAATAACAAGCCCACGCAAACTGTACTATAGATGGACTGACTTATGCAAGAATGCTCTGAGCTTAATTGGATTATCTGGACTAAGCCCATGAGAATACAAAATTTGACCAAGCCCATAGTACCCCAATTTCACATTTGGGATGTGCTTGAGGGAAGTAAAATTAGCAAAGCATTTTCCTTTTGGAAGCCGTTAACCCGATAATCTGAAAGTACTGTCATTATTTTTAACCCCAAGATTTTCTAATTGATGAATACTTTATGCAAAACACGTGGTGATAGTAGTTGAATCTACGGTCGAAATAACCGACAGACTTATAAGACTCAATTATGAAAGCATTTCTCTTTCCTTTTCTAATGACTCTTCCGTTATGTTATTGCGTCTACTACATTAAGCTAGAGCAAAGTGCATGCATTTTCGTAGTCCTTCTGCGAGTCTACCCAAATTAGCATCCTCAAGTGATCGCGGCCCAAGGAATGCTTTTATACTCCTAAACTCTTCTTCGAGAAGCTATAAAAACTCAAATGAACATAGATGACAAAATTCTTGCTACTTCAAATATTTGAAATCTCGTACATAATAGAGGAGTTATTTGCTAATGTCATCATTGATAATATTGAGTGGTGTTGGTCGCCCTCGTCTATGTTATACAAACACGAGACATGACACGCGATATGACACAATATTACACATTGACACGTGAATTTTTAAATAAATAAATAAAGAGAATTCCAACACATTGAGACATGTCATATATTATATGTATATTTTTATATACATACAATAATTTATTATTTTTATGATTTCAATAATAATAATATCGTGATGCCGAAACCGTTGTTAATCTCTTCCTTAGAAAGGTCTCAAAAATATATCTTGTGTAGGCAAATCAAAACCATACCTTGTGATACTTATTTCCAACTCCTGCAGATTTAGTATGCACTTGAAGAATAGCCGAAGCTGACTATATGTCTCAATGGCATTATTTAGTTGGTCTTGTGCAACCTGAAGTTCTGCTATAGTTCTCAATGATTCTACTTGATCCCACTTCCCAGTCGATCTAGAGCAACATTAATAATAGTCTAGGCATCAACACAAATAAGAAATGCATGTGAAAAATTGCTCCTACTTGGATGAAATGCCCCAATAAGACCATTATAATTATACAAGATTTCAAATAGAGAACAGTCTTCATTTATCTCGCCCTTTTTCGAAAATTCATTCACTAAGAATGTGACATCTCGTGATTCAAATTCAGTTATGCTTTCCACTTTCTTGCTCACCTATAACACATATCTTTCGAGTGCTCTTGGTATCTCATGAAGATATTCATTTTGACTCAAGAGTCTAATTTTTCATGCTCATGGAAAAATCGTGGGTCTATGCAAAGCAAATCCCAAGATCTAAGAAAACTCAAATCTTATTTTTGACTGGTCCAAAACTCATATGGTATGGAAATAATTGATCAACAAGGCACATGGTTAAGTATCTAGATAGCAATCAATAAAGCTTCACCTCAAAAAGTGATAGGCAAATTAACATGTGCCATCATAGACTCAACCATTTTCATTGGGACCTATTTCTTTTCTCTGCAGCTCCATTCTATTGAGGAATCATTGGAATAGTCAATTGTCTTTCTATTCCTTTTTCATCACACAAACATCTCGAACCGATTAGATAGATTTTCTCGACCTCGATCGGATTTTTATTATTTTAAATTGCTTTTCTAAAAACTCAAAAAATTTCTCAAGGAAACTCATACCTCAAATTTATGAGAAATAAAAAAAATTAACAAGTCCGAATCGAGTGTAATCATCTATAATGTGATGAGATAAACAGCCCATACATTACTCTTATATTTATTGAACCACATATGTCCGAATGGATCAATTACAAAGGAAACTCAGCTCTTGTTCCTTTTCTAAATGGTTTCCTCTTCTTCTTTTCACCAGGCAATGCTCACAAATAGGCAAATCGACTTTTTCAAAATTGCCCAATAAGCCCTCTTTGATTTATCTAAATATTCGTTATTGCCCAATATGATCCAGCCTAGCATGCCAAATATTCACATCATCACAAAAGATGTAAATAGGGAATAACTAACATTCACATTATTGTACTCAACAATCAGCATAACGAAACCATCCAGAATCATAACAACTTGTTCCTAATGACAATTCATTAGCACCGTTATGAAAGTTCAAACTGAAATCAAGTTTAACCAAAACTAACACCGAAACTAAATTTCGTCGAGTTTTTAGAGCATATAACACAATATGTAGAAACAAGGTGCGACCATCGCGTATATTCAATTGGCAAGTGCCAATCTCTTTAATTTTCACTCAGGAATTATTTTCCACATTTATCCCCTTTGCTCCATGTCGAAATTATTGAAATTCCACAAAGGCATTTCTATCTTTCATTACATGGTCTCTGGCCCTAATTCTACAATCCACAAAGGACAAGATTCAGTTACAAAAACTAAACTAGAGACTTAAGTAACACTCTAAGTGGACAAAGGGTTTTTAACTTCTTTAACTCACCATAATTGTGAGTTATTGCCACAGTTAAAACACTTCACTTTTGAAATGTTTTTCTTGAAAAGACATTTTCCTTTCTCATGTTGGTTAAACTTTGATTTCATCCCGAAAGATTTGTTCCCTTATCCTTTCACTTCTTGAACCCACCTTGACGCTTACGCCTAGAACACGAAGCCCCATTTGAACTAGAACTAGCATAACAAATGTCAATCTCGGGTTATCCACCATAAGGCAATCCACTCTAGTTCAAGACAGCGCATAGCATCGTCAAAATTTTTTGTTTTTCATTGTGGATCAAGTGAATTTCATATGCACACAGCTATGAGGTAAATGACAGATTACTACTTGCACTTGCTGTTCATCAATCATGCATCTTATAGTTCACTTATCATGTTTGATACGCGCCACAAAGGTTGTTTCATATTCTGCCATGAGCATCATATAAGTGTCAAATCTCATAGTGATCCGTCTCAAGTGGGTGATTGATGTCTAACCAAACTTAGTTTTTAATGCCTTCCACTGGACTATGGCATTTTCATAAATGCCCGAAATCATGCATAACTATTTTCATGATACTTAGCAACATAATGCGAGCAATAGAGTTCATCTTGTTCTATGCATCAAATGTCTCTTCTTCCCTTCTATATTGTGCAGTATTCCTATCTTCGTGGTTCTTTCATAACTAGGTTAAGAGCTTCTAGTGCTTCTTGTTCTTCTAGCACATACTTGGATCCTATTCTACTTTTTATAATTTTCGCCATCCAATTTCTCTCCTTTGTCAAGCTCATCTATGATATTCTAAGAAGCTAAAATCATTGTATCTCGAACTCAAAGTTCTATAGACATATATTCACGAATTATTAATGCCTAATATTTATGCATCTATTTTATACTAACTAATTATATCAATGAACAATTTCACATAAGGCCTCGGATTCGAAAGTTCACTATGTTCCCAATCATTGTATGAGAATCCTCGCTTGAAATTATCATTAACATAATCATTTATGTAAAATTGAGTTCACTAAAGTTACTAAAACTTTATAGAACTCCCCACTCGAATAAAGATCACAATTCATACTATAATCCATATATCTTGTAATCATAACATGGCATGGCATGATTTGAACTAATATACAAATAATCTACGCATCAAATCATATACATATTACAGGATACAAATAGCAAGTACATTAAACTTTATACATGCTATCAACAAAAACATGCTCTACATAATATGGCTATCTACATGCAAGCCATTTTTTTAATACTTGAAAACGCTCGAAATATGTGTATCATAGGCTTCATAAGCATTTTAATAATTTTATAATTCAAAAAATATGCCCATATAATATATCAAATCGAAGATAATTTCGAGGTGAACGCAACGGTACCTCACACCGCCCAAATGGGGCTCATATGCATTCACACGAGTCAGTCAAAGTTTCTGCTTTGACTAGTCAATGATCGATCAACGAGGTCAACGTGTAATTTCTCAAAAATTGAGGATCGAACCGCAATTTTCAAAAAATTCAAGGACTAAATTGTAATTCTAAGAAAGTATGGGGATCAAATTGCAATTTCCAAAAAGATTGGGGATAAAATTGAAATTTTTCAAAAACATTGGGGACCAAATTGCAATTTTTAAAAAATTCGGAGGCCAAAATGCAATTTTTGAAAAGTTAGTCTAACCGGTCAACTATCAATGTTGACCGGTCAATGGTCAACGAATGACCGGGTCGGGACAGGATGTAATTGGGTCCGGAACACGTAGAATCGAGTTTGAAATAACTTAAACCAGGTTCGAGATATGGTTAAACGGGGTTTGGGATAACTCGGAGCCCGTTTGGCAACGCTGCATGTGCCACCCACGCGCGCGCGAGTTCCACAAGCACCGGTCCCCTTTGGCCGGGCGGCCTCCTCCGACCACCTCCAAGAACTATCCACCCCTCAAAACGCTCATCTCATCGACATGAGTCTAATAGTATACTTATTTTCCATTTTTATTGAGCGAAATTGTACGAGAAGGTACCTTACCAAAAAAAAACAAAAATTGTATCGGAAGGTGACGTTTCGCCGCGCCTCGAGAACCCAATCCCGTGGCGGTGTGTGCTGCGCGTTTAGCTTTCTCCGACGTTGCCTCGGGATTGGCGACCACTCAAATTTCTCATCTCGCCGAGCCCGTTCGATAATGTGATCAAAAAACATTTTTTTTTATAAAATGTCACGAACAAACGATGAACAACGGCTTCAAAAACTAGTTTTT
Organism: Rhodamnia rubescens; assembly: GCA_021437795.1. Taxonomy (NCBI): domain Eukaryota; kingdom Viridiplantae; phylum Streptophyta; class Magnoliopsida; order Myrtales; family Myrtaceae; genus Rhodamnia; species Rhodamnia rubescens. The sequence goes on along the minus strand of JAILYA010000093.1, from coordinate 383,349 downwards.
TGCACTAATTCGTGAACAAGAACTTCACAATCAATCGGGAAACAAGATATATGGCTCGATACCAATGCCGATTACATACGCAGCGAAATTACATTGAATTAACAAGCCCTAGAATCACTTTGAATCACCGATTGGAGAAATACATCACGTAACGAACGCACCTCGAGTTATCACAAATTAAATGTCCACAATGCGGTCCCTCGAGAGATTATTCGTCCGGTTGACGTTCGGGAGTCGAGTCGCAATTCGTCGTCAAGTTTTCTCTTGAGAAAGAACAACGTTCTTCTCTATTAAGGGAGCGACGTTAAAATGATGTTCTAAAGACGTGATTCTCATTCACGTTTTAAAAACGATAACTGCCCTTGGCAGTTATCTAAGAGGATAAGAGGCTGGGATAGCATATATGGGCCGACCATGGTACTCCCATGCACCCTTGTTTTCCAACACTAATAAATGGGAAGCAGTGGGGACTGATCCGATTCCCGGTTTCAGAGTGGACAGCCCACCCGAATAGGACCAGATCGGTCTCCTTATTTATAAACATATATATGGAGAGCTTAGTGCAATCTTAAGCACTAGTTTTTTTCGTTGTCAAATGAAGGATGAGTAACAAGAAAAGAAGGCAAAGACATACATGGCTTCACTCCCTGGAATCGCAGCTGTAGTAACTCTGCTCCTTGCGGGCAGCAGCATAAAAGGCGGTCCAGACGCATCTGTGCAATACAAACTGTGTAAGAACAACCACAGAACCATCCTATACATTGACATTGTTAGCGATCTCCTTCATGCTTTAGCGGACCAGACGCCAAGCTACTGCTACAATTACAATACTGAGAGGCACCAAGCCTTTACCGATACTTGCTATGGACACGGAAAGTGCAGCGGGATACTCTCTGACGAAGATTGCCATCGGTGCTTAGTTGTCGCTGGTAATTATCTACAAGCGACATGCCCTTGGAACATTGGCGCACAAATTCAACTCGTGGATCGTAGAATTCGATATGAAAACTATGACTTCACCGAAATATAACAAGCGCATTGAGACATGCATTCAGTATTGTCAAAATCATGGCAAAATCTATCATACTAAACAACTTGAAAGGTGAGTAAGATAATAATTTATTGGCCTTTCTCCCACTACTTCAGGCTTTGAGCTTCTGATGTGTGTTATGGGCCTTTGTGCACAATTGTCATGTCATTTTGTTTTGTACGCCTTTTCGGCTTTTACTTTTCTACTCTTCCACGTTTCTATGCACGTCGTGTACTTCATTACGAATATAATCTCATACTCTCAGCTCTTTCCACAGAAGTTAATCTTAGGTGTTTACAGGCGAAATTACGATCATTACTGTTACTCAGTGTTCATTGAGAAATCGTAAATGTGTAATAACATGTGCAATCTACACACTGAGACAGCCAGATTATAGCTCATCATGATGAATCGATTGATGATTGACAGCAAAAAAATGTACATCGCCGTTCTCCATCAAAGCTGTAAAATTTCTTTTCCATATTTTTTTAATTATCTAATCTTAATTTAAAGAAATTTGCATGAGAGCGAAAAGCGGCACTGAGGAAGGACTTGAAGCTCACAGACGACGAACTTGAAGCTCGCGGACGATGGAACATGGGAAAGAAGAGGCGACGGACGGCGATGTACGGACTGAAGCTTGCAAGGAGCGAGCTAGTAGCAACACGGATTCGGCACCAGCGATTGTAGTCCATGGCAATTCCTATTCAACTTGTTAGCCAATTCGGAAGAAACAGTGAAGATCTATGAATAGAAAGAAGGCGCACCGTTTTCCGCAGAGGATGCCCTGTTTCTGTTTCAGAATCTCCTTTTTTTTTTTTTTCCATTTCAGAGTCGCGAGGCTTGCTTTGTTCCGTTTAGAATCTTCTCTCTGTAAAACTCCCAATTGACTAATTGAGGAAGAGGACCCCTTGGACAACTGTCGAGTACCTTCCCACAACATTTTACGCCTATCCGGCAGTCATCTGGTATTTTCGAGCTCGATGCATCGAAAATCCTTCCCATCGATCTGCACCGAGAAACTCTCAACAGACGCAGAAACTCTAATTCATCAATGCCCTCGACGACCTCCAGGCTCTCGCACCGGTAAATGCTTAACCGCTTCAAGTTCTTCAAGTTTGACAAACCGCCTAGCCTTTGTAATGAAATGCACTCTCCAATAGAAACTTCTCCCAATGACTCAAACGAAGATACAAATTGAATATCCTGTACCTCTGGGCACTCCCACATATGGAATTCCTGAAGCATCTTTAGGGAGCTCGGGACAAGGAACGCTCCCCTCCGACAATCAGCCAACTCAACAACTTGTAGCTCATTGAAACCCGGCTCCTCTGGCAGATGAACCGATCTCTCTGAAGATTCGCAGTCTTGATTACATGATATCTCCAATGGTTCGAATACATCGAAAAGTTGAAGGTTGAGTTGATCGTACAACTTGTTTTCTCTCGATTTTCTCAAACTTGATGAAACAAATGCAGTCTCCTTCTCCAATGGAGAATGTACCTGTTTCACTCGAGTGCGGTAGAGATTTAAAACTATCAAGTTTGGCGGGAGCCATTCGAGGGTTTGTAAGTCTAGTCCATATAGAGTAAGTTCTTTCAGCAGAGAAAGGGACCCCAACTCTGTAGTTGGCGCGCAGACATTCGATAAGCAAAATTGCAGCTTCCTCAGCTTGGATAACCTCCCAATCCACCTCAAATTGCAAGTCTGACTTATATTCGATGTGGCCGTACCTTCAGAGCCATCGGATAAGAGTAGTTCAACCAGATTGGTAAGGTTTGAGAGGTTAGGGACAATCAGCAGCGAAGTAGACCTCAGCCGTAGAGTGGTCAAACTACTGGGGAGATTCGGCAACTCTTGTATCCCATGACAATCATCCAAGTTCAGTGTTTGAAGGCGAAAAAACTTGCTCATTGTGCATGATACATTGGCAGATGACGTGTTTGGTGGTCTGCCAATAAAATCCGGTAATCTTGTAATACTCGTGGACGACGCATCCAGCTTCGTCAATGAGACTAATTTCGAAACAGAGTTAGGGAGTTCGCTCAGGTTACGGCAATTCCTAAGAGAGAGGTGCCGGAGATTCTGTAGCTCTCCAATTTGTTCAGGCAATTTCCGAAGTGCCGAACATGACTCAACCCTCAAGTCAGTCAGCCACCTCAATCTCCCAATGGAAGAGTCAATTTCCATCAAAGACGGACATCCAGAAATATTCAACTTCTCTAAAACCGAGTTTTCGGGAAAGGTCGGTGTCCTATGGATCAACCTATTGACTAGAATTGTGAGGAACTTCAATTTCCTTCCCCCCTACAAAAGCCAATGAAATGTCAGGACAGACAAGAAATAAATTAGGCAACCAATTTGTATCGTATGTCATCTGATCCTCTCACTAAATGAGAAGATCAGATTATAGATCCATCTCCTTCATTGAATGAGAAAATCAGACTAAAGAGGGAAACTGGCATACCTTGATTAGGCTCTCGAACGCGTCTTCTTTGAAATCATAGCAAGAAAGATTCACCACAACCACGTTTTCTAGATGCAACAAATCGGTTGCCTCAAAACATTGATGATTGTCGACATGTTTAGGAAGAGGGTAATGCAAATTGATCCATTTCAACTCGGAAAGACAGCCCGTGAAGTCGCCTTGGCAGGTTACATCATCCAACCAAAGAAATCTTACATGTGGGAACCGTTTGATTTGCTCCGAAGTGATAGTTACAGGAGGCTGAAACAATTCCCTTGGAAAACGGAGTGCTTGGATGGTTCCCTTGATCTGGCAATGAAATTGAGGAGCAGGAGCAGAAATTTGTCAGTATCCCACAATAAATTTCGTAGAAGAGGAGAAAAAATGAAACAAAAGACTAGCTTCAAATCCAGAAACGTGGTTAAATCCTCAATTAAGAAGAGGGTAAGCAATTTTCTATTTAAATTTGGACATACTTTACCTCTGTTGATCTTAATTCGCATATGATGTCGTCTCTATCCCACAACCTTGTACGCTCTTGTTTAGCAATGGCCCTTCCAAGATCTCTAAATTGATCATGCATCCCAAATCTATCATCATCTAAAACTTTTATCATGCATCTCTTACTAAGAACATCAATAGCATCCTCTGGGCCAAATCCACAATCTTCCCACACGTACATTGGATTTGTCTTATTTTCACCAACAAAAAAGCATGCAACATCAAGAAATATCTGTTGTTGATCTGGCTCCAAGGCATCATAGCTAATCCTTAGCTTTCCCAAGACATCATTATGAGGTGATTTCCTTAGCTTCTCTAGCCTCTCTTCCCATATAATTTTCTTTTCCCGACCAAAAAGCGATGAACCTATTGCTTCAAGAGCCAAAGGTAGTCCATCTGTAGTAGATATAATGCCTTTTGAAAGATGGTAGTAATTGGCTGGAGGAGAACTATCATCGAAGGCATGCCTACTAAAAAGCTGAAGTGCATCTTTTCGTTCAACCCCTCCATTTCATAAGACAAGATTTCATACTTAAATCCCCTTATTTTCAGAACACTTTTGTCCCTAGTGGTAACAATTATCCTAGTACCAGGGTACAAAGAATTCACTCCGATTAATTTTTGGATTTGGTTGCCCTCATCAACGTCATCCAATACAATTAGCATCTTCTTGTTGCAAATTGTTTCTCCAATCATACTGATCCCATGGTCAATGTTATCAATGGTACGAGCCACTCTAGAAAAAGAGATATCAGACAATAATTGTTCTTGTAGCTTGACTAGGCCTTTGGTTTTTACTGCCTCCCTCACGTCATCAAGAAAGCTACAGTTTTTCCCAAAGCAAGAACATAGTTGGTTGAAGATAACTTTGGCGAAGGTTGTTTTACCAATACCGCCCATCCCATAGATTCCAATGAGCCGCACATCAACGGAGTCAATGTCTAATAAATTGTTTATGGCTGCTATTTGATTCTCCATTCCAACTAAATCTTCGGTCACTTGTCTTTGTCTTGTCTTGAGCCTGACTACAACCTCGTTAACAATGGACTTGATGAGATCCCCATAGCTGCCACAAAGTTGAACAGGTTCAATTGAGAAAAGGTGACGAATTTGCATGTTGACCAACCATCTACTAAGTAACTGGGTGGGATCGCGGTCAAGTTTAGGATATAGAAAAATTCAACGTTACCCCCAAAGCTTCGGGAACATGATGAATTACAAACTTGAACATCCATTACAAGTTTAAGTTAAAGGAATTAGAGGAAGAAAAATGTTCGATCTTCATATTAAGAAGAACAAAATTTCTGGAAAAAAGAGTAAAGAATGGAAAATATAAAAGTCCGATGAACTACTGTAATAGCAGATTTGATTTACTTATTTCTTTCAACATGGGCAACAGTTCCTTAATCAAGTTCTCTAGCATACAAGAGGAATTTTAATACATGTATGGATCAAATTAGGATATAAACGATGAACCAAAGCCAAATTTCTATACCATGGAAATTAGGTTAAAAACGAAATTATAATAACCCTATTAGGTTAGAAAAACTTTGGAAATCTCGTGATTCATAAAAAATAAATAAATAAAAGAAGAATTTGAAACTTTCTAGCGTATAATTAATGAAATCATATAAGAACTATGGCCCATTGTACAAAATAGTTTTGGCAATCAGGATTAGATTGTTACCCTGAATATTTCTCTAGCTCCCATCCCTTGGTGCCATCAACTTTTTGAGAGCCTGTCGCCACGTCTCTACATCCTCGGAGCCAAACATCTTTGTCCGATCCTCCATCTTCTGCTCCAAATTCGCTATGGCCTTACTGTACAACGCGGTTTTCAACTTCACGTCATCCGGTTTCACGTCATAGAAGATGGGCAATATGACCTTCTTCTTCCCGTCATCTTTAGATTTAGAGGTGTTTTCCACCATTTTCGCAAGTTCGCAGAGACACCAGTGACTTGAAGCGTAATTTTTGGAGAAGATGGGTACATAGAGCTTGGAATCGTCGATCGCTCGCAGGAGGTTGCCACTAATTCTTTCACCCGGTCGAAGCTCTACGTCATCGACGAAAACACGAACGCCGGCATCTACCAAGGCATGGTAGAGGCTGTTGGTGAATCCACGACGAGTATCAAGCCCTCTAAAACTCAGGAACACCTGATACTCACCTCCTAATGTATTCCTGGTGCTCCTTCCTTTTCCTGAGTTCGCCATAGGAGCTCACTTCGCGCTTTGCAGAGTCAACTCCTCTCTATCTCATACGCACTTTTGAAGTACTTCTTCTTCAAGCGCATTGTATCGGGTGTAGGCAATTTCGCAGAAAGCTGAAGATGTTTTGCGCTTCTCGAATGCAATTTCTTAATGTTAAAGTCACGACGAAGACTTTTGAGACTCATAGGGAACCATCGTCGTTTAATTTAACCTGCTGCGAAGTCTTCGAGAGGATGGCGTCCTTTGGGAATCTCGTCCCACATGTATATATCATTATATAATATATAGGTTTTTTTTGTCATTTCATATTGCATAAATATTTTGAAAAATCATCATATGCAAAGTTATGAGTATAAATCCTGAAACAATACAAGGAAAAATAATGAAAATTACTAAAGTATCTATTGTAACAAATGTAAAAAGCAAACACAGAACACAAAAATTTATGTGGTTCAATCAAGGTGATTTACGTCCACGGGCAAGGCAAAACAAGATTCCACTATAATCAAAGAGAAGTACATATTACGTAAGTCGGTCTTATCGATCGAACAAAAGACACGGCTCACAAGTCTCTCATATCGGCCCAACTCTCCGCGTCACGAACTAAATTTCAATTTTTTTCTCCAATTTTGGGCCGCACAAAAAATGTCGGGTCAGGTAATGAACCGGACCGAGTACATAAATTCAAGACATACTTAACAGTATTTATGCGGTTTATATGCTATTTGTATGCGTGTGATCTGCTTTCCTCTATCAAGTTTTTGAGTTGGACACTTTCGTTTGGTGGAGACGCCATTTTGGACGTTTGTATTGCGTGTACAGACAACTTCGCAATAGGAGCAGAAATCATTACAATTTAAATCTATTCCCATTTGCCAAGGCATACAGGGAACTTCGCAGCAGGTGCTTTTGAACTATAATGGAGGTGCACCTTTTCACACGCCCAATTTCATTCGAGCAGGTGCTTTTGAACGATAATGGGGGCGCACCTTTTCACACGTCCAATTTCATTCGAGTTTCTTCTTGGTGCTTTTCAGCTTTCCTTTGGCTATTAGGATAGAATAAGAAATCAAAAAAATTTATCATATTCTATTTACTGTTTGGTGAATTACAAATTTAAAGTGGGATAAGCAAAGGTAAAGCACGATTGATTGGGGTGTCAATGGGTAGGGTAGGGTTTCTATGCAATCCGACCCGATCCTTAAGAGTTGTGTGCACTACCCAGCCCATCCCTGACCCGAACTCAATATCAAAAGAACAACAAAGTGCATTGGGTGGTCGGCTGCGGGTTTATCCTTCTTCTTTTTTATAAGGTCAAATGGTACTGGAGAGAAGATCATGTGCTTTGTCTTTCTTATGTTTTGTCTACCTTTAATTCCTCTAGCTTCAAATGTATTCTTTCGCATAAGGTGTAAAAAAGATTACTCATTATCCACCCTCTAGTGGCAGAGCAGTGACTAGCACATAGAAATAGGGCAAGAAGAGATGAATTTTTCGAAACCTAAACAAAGATCTTGGTTGGAAATGGAATTCAATATAATAAGAGTATTGTGATTGGCTTGTCCATAAAATTTTTATGTTCAATGGTATAACATCACTTGTAAACTACATTGGAACATCATCATCATCTAAAGTCAAAGTTAACTAATAAACGAAGTCAATTTCCACGGATCGACTGCGTAGTTCCTTCGAGTCATCTTCCCCTTCTTTTCTTGCTGGTTTGCTGAGGAAATTTGCTGGAAACCTGTCGCGACCTAAAAAATAATTTTCTTAAGGTTAATGGATTATTAGGCTAATTTTAATAACTAACCTAATACGGACTCTCCCAAGCCCTACCAACTCGCAACTTTGGTTAATTCGGATGATTTTAACTTTGGAGTCGCCACTAACCATTTTGGGTAGGTTGATTAGAAACCTAAATAAAAATAGCGGGAGGACTATTTTTATTCCTACGAACCAGAGATTGTGGATTCGGGGACTTGATTACATTAACTAATTAAAGCTAATGCCCTTTCGGTACCTTAATTCCATGAGATATTCTAAGTTTGGCAACTCAAACTTGATTGATCTTTACTTTAAGCTCGAATGAGGTGCTTTTGTATTTTCATTTATTTAGAATGAATGCAATGGTATGAATGAATGAATGCAATGAGACTATCTAAAATGATGAGATATGCAAAGGAAATATGATATAATAAGATATGCAAGATACGATATGGAATATGCAAAAGATATGACATGAGATATGGATATACATGATATATGGAGAAAATATGGAAGCTATGCATGAGATATGCAAGACAACATGAGCTGATTTTTTGGGTTTTATGATAATCAAAATATGCGTGAGATCAAATATATGCATGGATATAAAAAAATATGGAATGCAAAATATGATACTCGAAAATATGAAGTGGAAGATATGTACGAGAATGATGTGAGATGTCCGAGATATGCTAAATATGCAATGATATAATGTGAGATATGCATGACAAAATTTTCCGATTTACGTCCCTTTTCTTTTGGATTCCCAAATGATTAAGAATATTCGATTTGATTCTCTTGACCTAAATTTTCAAGATAAACTTAATGAGATAAAGCTTTTAAGAAACTTTATCTTCCTAAAGATTTAATTAGACATTGTTTCTAAGAAACCATATCTCACTAAATTTTTTAGGAGATTTTTTAAAGCTTATCGGGGATTTAAATCAAAGAAGATATCAATCAAGCACAAAATATCCACTCAATCGAGCGAGTTTAAGATAGCAATCCGGATAAGTCAAAACCAATCGAGACCACATCTTCTTGCAATTTTAAAAAGGGATATTCATAAATCTAAATTCGGCTTTTTTGAAGATAGCGAATCGATCTAAACGGCGATAGATCGGATAAACTAAATTCCCATCTTTATTAAGTCGGAGGGTTGTATCCGAACGGCGACGGATAAGTTTATCCAACTTAAAGATGTTGCCTATTAGGAGATAAATTTTCCTAATTTAGATTTAGAATTTTTTTGTTATTCCGAGAAAAACGTGTCGAATGAATCCAATTAATACCAATTTTCGAAATTTGTGATAAAATTACGGTTTTGATATGCGAAAATTGTTTCTTTGAATTCCCAAAAAAAACTGTGTTTTTGCCTCAACAACAGCATTAAATCGACATCAAACACGTGCAAAACAGCAACTAGAAAAGTCAAAGACTCACCTGTTTAGCTCCTGCAAAAATCTGCATGGTCAACGATAATAAAACATGCAAAAACGAGGTATTTTTCGGAGCAAACAACGTGCAAATAGTGCAGGAACAGCATAGACACAGCAGCAAAACAGCATGTTTATCAATGTCAATTCAACCCAAAAAGTGTAGCGAAGTTACCTTGTTTTGCTCTCAAAATCCTGAACGTATCCAAGTCGAAATTTCACCTTAAATCAGTCCCTTCTTGCTTCGACACGTAGCAAAACGAACCTCAAATCAGCAAGGATTCTTGGATTGAGCCCGAAAACCTTGAACCGAATGTGAGTTTTGCCAATCGAGGTTGCACCACCAATGAAACACGCCCAAAGCAGAGGTGTTTTGGACTTCGAACAGTGATAAAAAGGCCCTTGGACAGCAGTTGAACTTGCGCCTAATCAATCCCGAAATAGCGAGCACTTTGCGTCGAATAATATAATTATCACCCTAAGCGATGCCCAAAAATATGCACTGGAAAATTAGTGAAGAAACACCCAAAAACTGTACTGTTTCTAGGCCAAACAGCAGTAAAAGCTTCCCAGGACAGCAGCAAAATTTGCCTTTAAACGGTCGCACGAGCTTGCTAGAACAAACCTTCGAAGACAGCCTTAAACAATGACCGAATCTCGCCTGAACAGCAACTGGAACAGCACTGGACAGCGATGAAACAGTGCTGGAACAAAGATGAAACAATAAGCAGCAGTAATGAACTTTGATGGAGTTGTGGCGTGTGACGGTGAGACCGCGGTGGACGTCGATGGGCCGTGACAGGTGACGACAAAACAGCGGTGGCAACAGTAGGTCGGCGAAGGAGAATTAGCGCGCGGGGGAGCTTGTCACAGGGGAGGATCAGCATATTGATGAGCTTGGCACAGAGGAGGGTTTCGACCCTTGAAGGAAAACCTTCGAACTCCGTGCCAAATCCATGTCGCTTTCTTCAAGTTTTCTGAGCCCCCTTCTTCTCTCTCTTTTCTCTCAGTATTTCACGTGTGCTCTCAAAAGTATATGAGCAGAAAATTTTTTGCCGACCCCCCGCACAACCCTAGGCATAGTGTTATATTTATAGAACTTAGGGTCTCCTAAACCTAATACAACTAGGACTCAATCTAGGCCGTTAGATTAGGAATTCTAATAGGATCAACTCTTAGCCGTAGGATTTAAAAATTCTGATAATTAAGAGTCCTATCACTTTAAAATTCTTAAAAATTTCGGTAAGAAGAAATAGAGCATGGGCTAGCCGAATTTTATTGACATGCGGGTTCAATCGTGCTTGTCTCGGCTTAATTGACTCACACCTAATCTTAAATGCAATGGCTGACAAAAAATAAATATGCAATGTATGAGGATTTAATTTTTTGCGAGAATTATGATTAACTCTCATTTTATGAAGTAAATAAATGAATTTCTAAAAATCGAAATTTAGGTGTCAACAGAAACCATAAGCAAACTTCCCATGAATTTCCCAAATTTGTTCACTTCTCCTTCCCACTCGTTGTGGAAAGTCTGAACCCTTCCGTAAACAACAAGAAAGAAACTGCCAACTCATGTCCCACTAAACTTCCTCTAGCGTGAGTCATCAAAGCAATATGGTGGACGCCGCCAACCCCAATATCCTTCGAAACAAAAGCTTTGTGACTTGTCGACATGAAACCGAAAGCTCGACTAATGCTTTTTCTGGCAGATATATTAGCTTACAGCTCCCAACAGACAGCAGCACTAGAAAAATATTGCTGAGTCCGGACTTTTGATGTTGCAGACAGTCATGCAACCAACGATAACCAATGGCCGGAGTTGGATCCGGCGCCGGAGAGGCTGACGGCGGGGACCGGGCATGGCTTGGGCGGGCATGAGGCTGGACACGGTTTTGATCTGTCCATGCCTTCTTGTTCTCAATTTCTCACGAATTTTTATGTCGGCTTGCCCTTGGAAACTTTTTACATTTTACTTTTAAAAAAATGTTTTATTCTTGTGCTTGCTTTGGGAGGTACCTGTTTAGTTTTGTTTGAAGTTGTGCAGTATGGTGTCTGATAGGAAGTTACTTGGCAATAACCTATATAATAGGCATTCTATACCTAATTGGGACAAGACTTAAAGTTACGAGTTTTTTTTTAATGGAATTTGGCCCCTTTGAATTTAGAGTTTACATGTTGCATTTGAAGTGTATGTCTTTTCCAAAGTACATCCTAATTCATTTAATGCAAGTTGTATAAATTGACATCTCATTTCCATTCACACTTTCACACACGAATGGAGACACAACTATAACAAGTGAAAATGGTGTCGTTAGTAAATAACAACACGGAAAAGGTTTCTGGCGAGCATATTTAGGACATATTTTATGAGTGATTTAGTAGTGAACGAAAAGTAGCGTCATGGATGCTAATTCGTCCAACGCCGGGACTTAATCAATGAAATATATGAAGCAATCGATCGATAGAGTTTGTGTACATGCTGTGCCAAAGGTTAGAGAAAATATGATCTAAATGGCGAGGTGATCAAATTCATACACAGGCGGATGAGAATGTAAAAACATTTGGAGGGTATATTGTACAGATGGTATAACCGGGGACGAGTGGACTGAGTCTATGGGATCTCATGGGCACTGTGCGTTCACCGATCCGTCATTGGATTGAAAAACAGACTAATCAAATCGCCGTTCATGCTGAAATCTGTCGAACGGTTAACATCTGTTTCATTTAAACCTGCCGCGAAAGACGTGGTGCTCGTATAAGGACCGTAGATTAACCCGTACGGTACACGAGCGATTGTTTATTTTGTTTGCTTGCCTGTTAGTTTGTGAACCCGATGATCGCATATCGAGAGGATCCTCAGACCTGACTGAGGAGCTATCTTGCATCGCACTTCAAAGGGTATCATAATAGCCACCGACGATGATGTGATCATGTGAGCATGGGTGTGCGGGACTCCTCTCACCGCGGATATTGCTTCATTCAGTTTGGTTGCATGATGGACAACCTTCTTAATTCTCTGCGCATACAGGTTCCAAAGCTAATCAAGATTGATAAGTTTCGACTATTGCAAAAATCGAATTCGCATGTTTTACTTAAACCAAGAGGGGAAATATGTGTGTTAACGAGGGCCTCAATCAGAATTCTATGTTTCGAGCATGTAAAAATGACCTCTTCGACCTCATTCGCATGTCACCTTTTCTTGTAATATGTCGAATTAAGCCGAAGTCTCAAATGATTCAGGGAAAACACAGAGCATAGAGAAGTAGATTAATGAGATAGTAAGAAAGTCGCATGCCAACATAAGCAACAGCGACGCCAAAGAGTAATCTCCCCAAAGCGGACAGAAGATAAAGGCAAGTAATCACCTAAAAATGAGAATATGCACACTAGCTTAGGTCCATCATGATAAGAGAGCGATGAATCCAACTGAAATATGAACAAGAAAATTCACAATGAGAATAAAAAATTGATTTAACAAGTACCAATCTCCAACTTTGTCAATCATAAAGAGAATTCACTACCGAGTTTAGTTCCATGGTCGTAGTTGGCAACTCGCATTAAATTCACATTGAAAATGAGAACTAACGTATGCTTTGAAATATAGAAAAGTATAAATATTCTACAACAATGTTTTTCTCATCTGACTCTAAGATTTCGAGTTCTTCTAAGTCCTCTTCAATCATAAATGGAAGTGGCGCAGATTGCAACCAATCTTAAGCACATAGAGGGGCCTCCACCGTGCTTGGGGTCACGGAGCTACGAAACATATCAAACACAAGACATCATGTGCTAAGGCAGCCTACGAAGCTATAGTCGAGATGGGCACAGCCAAAATATCTTGAGTAATGGAAGAGAGAATAGGATATTTTGAAGAATTTACTTTCCACCAACTTAAGATATCAAAGTCGGGGCAATAACATTAGCATCCTTCCTTCAAATACTTGTCTAACTCATGCTTTTCTTCCAAATATTGCTGCATAGTATGGCTAGATACGTTTCAATCGAATATCGCTACCAACCACAGGAGACTTTGACATGCTTATCATCCATGTACTCTTTTGCCTCAAGTTGCTTTGGGGGCATATACCAGTGCGGTATTGCTCGAACAATGACATTAGAGATGCTAGTACTTTATCTTGTAAAGTTTATGCTTGTTTCCTTTCATAAACATGAGTAATCATCCACCTCACATAGTCCCACTTACGTCACGGGTCAAATATGCAAGCAATGAACAAAGTAAGGTTGATATTGTCCACATTGCCAAAATATTTACTGAATTTGGTCTTCTTATTCTAAGCCATTTTCTATAAACTTTGATCTTCATTCCCCCAATATCTGTCAATCATTATAAAAATCCCAAACACATCCTTTGCCATGTCATTACTAGTGACATAAAAAGAACCTAAAACTTTCAAAGTCGTGTCAAAGAACAACTTCAAGAAAGGACGAAAGAGAAGGGCATACTCGCATTCCTCATTAGTGGGCAACCCTTTCACCTTGGAAAGCTCTTCTACAAATTTGTTATCTTGAAATTCCATTGACCTAAAAGCTTTTTGAAACTTCAAAGCTGATTCCAACATCAAATATGTTGAGTTCCAACGAGTCTCCACATCCAAACATATAAGATTCTTGGACTCAATATTTTCTAGCTCAATACAATCCTTAAACCTTCTCAATCTCGTAGGAAAAGACCTCACATAATGCACAGCCGAATGTATTCAAACAATGGAATCGGTTAAGGCTTTCAACCCCTCTCGGACAATCAAGCTCAATATATGAGCACAACACCTCACGTGGAGTAACACTACAAAAAAAAGGATTTTAGCCATGAAAAATTAGCGATGAAAGCGAATTCGTCGCTAATTTGTGATGAAAATAGCAACGAAAATAACTTTCGTCACACATTTGTCGCAAAATTCGTCGCAAAATATATAGGGCACATTTGCGACGACACATTCGCCATAGAAGTAGTCGCTAATTTTCGCGCGACATGGCGCCAATTTTTGTGACAACGTGTTCATGGCAAACTTTGTCGCTAAAGTTTCGACAAAAGTTTTGAAATTCACTTATATATCTTGTTGGCAAGAACTATTAAAAAGGCAAGACAAGGGTCGGCAATGGCGTGTGGTGGCCGGAAATGGGCGACGGTGCACGGGTGGTATGGGCGGTCGGTTGTGGTGGTGGCGGCAAGGAGTTTTGCTGAGAGGGAGAGTGGAAAGGAGAAATGCCATATAGAATAGGTGGGCCCAAGAAGAACCTTAGCTTATTTACACTTTAATTTTCTAATTCATTTTCTAAATTGAAATTTCCACTTGTCTTCATCTTGTTGTTATTAAATTGCCACATCATCTAATAGTTGATGAGGCAATTTATCATTGGTTCTTGTAGCTTTCTATTAACTAATCCACCTATCTATTCTAATGGAGCTATATTCCTAGGTGTGGACATTTGTCTAATTAAAAGTGTGGGACTCTCCTCTTGTGCCATACGCCTATATGAGGTGTCCCTTTCTTGATGATCCCCAATTATTCCATTCTTATTTTCTAATGTCAATTAGGGTTTTCTAATGATCTTGATTAATTATAATTGAAATGAGGCTAATAGCATAAGGATTCGCACTATTGGCGCCATCTATACTTAAGGGTCGGCTCGAATGGTTGTCACCAATTATAGTCAATTTGCAGTCATGCTTGTGAGTGACAAAACTAATTTTCTAATTGATCCTTCTTCGAAGTACTAGGTTAGTTCAAAACTATCACTAATGGCAATTTGGACATTCTAAGGACAAGGCAATGATTGGTCAAAGATTACGTAATCTTTTTAGAAAATCGTGTTTGACCGGTCAAAGATTATGGAAGATTTAACAATCATTACGAGAAGATTTTATTTTGACTTTTCAAAGATTTGATAATCATTACGAAAGATTCTCGTTTGATCGATCAAAGATTTAGTAATCATTATCGAACATTCTATTTGATCGGTCAAAGAATTTGGTGATGATTATGGAGGATTCTGTTTAACTAAGTCAAAGATTTCCTAATGATGACAGAAGATTTCCTTTAATCGGGTCAAAGATTTTGGTAATCATTGGTATAATCTTTTTCAAGCTCCCATCACCAAGTATAGAAAAACCTAGGTGCCACTTGTCATTGGATGGAAAAATCTTGTGCGGTTTTGTCATAGTCGTAGGTATTATTCGTATCAAGAATTGGATCGAGTTCTTTAACATCCGATCATGGCCGGTTCCCAACCGAGCCATGATAGAAGCGTGGCTGGTATGCTACAGGCACAGCTAGATGCACCAAGTGACACGGCTAGACGTGTGGTCTTGCATGTCCTGTCGTCGGGGTTGAGTATTTTCACGTCTAGCTCAATTTTAGATCGGAATCACTCAATCCTAAACCGAACATTCAATGGAACACAACCGAGTTAACCTTTCATGACCAACTTGCGAATGATGCAGGATTGGCTTGCCTCGATCCGTAATCCTTCCACCGCAAAATACACAGCTAAGGGTGATCAATCCATGGCCGGTGCATGTTGGATACGGGGTTCTAGTGGAATTTTGCCTTAGGTGAACCCATGATTAGCTAGTTTGTATGTTGGCACAATGCTCGCAATCAATCCTAGAATGAATTCCATGTCGAGTATAAACTCACTCAGGTGATTCATAGTCGACGCATGTCCGAAAATAATTGATTCGTGTTAGGGTTGGATTTGCCCTATGCTTGGTCAAAGGCTACCGCAAAATTGGCGCCCCAACCGGATGCGCAATCGGACTTTACCAAGGCATAGTCGCTTGCGGACGCGCATGTCCGAACACCGAAACCGATTATGACTCGCTCATGCGACAACTTTCCACAATTGGTGAACGATCACCGTCCCCCGATCGACCGTGGTTCCAAACCGCAACTCGTCCGTTATCAATACTAGAATTGACCTCGAATTTGGGATGTCACAACTTTCTACTACAAAGAATTCAACCGGATACATGGGTAAGTCTTCTTGACATTGTAATTTTTTTCATTTTTTCAATTTCAAATTAATTGTCCGGTCACAAATAGAATTTTAATTTTTAGAATTTTATGGTTTTAATTAAGAATTTAAACATTAGATATGATATTCTTAATATTTTATAAATCTTTAATTTGTATACGACACAATGCAAAAAGATAGGGCTTGGATGTATAATAAGAACTTACCCGAACGTCGAGGTTCGACCAAACCGGGTTGGAACAATTTTTGGACTTTGCTAGTAGTAAAATTGAGTTCATGGATGGAAATAAGTTAAGGTGTCCATGTAAAAGTGTAGTAATGGTAAATTTCATGTGTGTGATTTTACCCCAAACTGCTATAATTGAACTTGCCATGGTGAACCGTTTATATTTGAGGGACAATATCGAAGAAGTAGCTATTATGACCAATTGAACCCATACTAGAGGATGATGATTGATGCACCTGGTTAGAATTTTATTTCGAATCGAACCATGTAAGTACTAGTTTTGCTCCTACACTTGAACAAGTGGATACTAGTTTTGCATCATAATTGGAAAAGCTAGGAATAACAGGTGTTGATGAGAATATGGATAATGAAACTTTTCCATCTAATCGGTTCCGGGAAATGTTGAAACCAACAGATGAACCTTTATGTGCAGGTTGTGACAACCACACTAAGTTGCCAATGATAGCAAGACCTTAAATATCAAGGCGAAGCATAATGTGCCTAAGAATTGCTTCAACTATTTTGTTGAAATAATGCGGGAAGCAATGTCTCTTGATAACATCATGCCAAGTGATTCTTACGATATGAAGAAGCTAGTAGATAACTTAGGTTTTCCAATTGTAAGGATTGATGTATCTAGTAGGAGTTGTATGTCATTGGAGGGATGATGAAAATGCAGAATCTTGCAAATTACAGAACCAACCTAGGTACGAGGATTAACAGGAGCTAGGGTCGTAATCAAAAGCGTAAACCATACAAACAAATATTTTATCTGCTCTTAATCCTCGGATTGCAAAGGTTTTATGTGTCTCGGGCCACCGTTGAACATATGACTTGGCATGCAAATTATGAAACGAGAAGAGGGTTTAATGTGTCATCCTTTAGATGCAGAGGCATGGAAACATTTTGATAGAACATACCCCGAGTTTGTGATGGAGCCTCGAAACATCGGGTTAGGTCTTTATACTTGATGGGTTTGTGCATTTGGGAAATCGGGAAAAGCTTATTCATGTTGGCCAGTTATCTTAACTCCGTACAATCTTCCACCTGGTATGTATATGAAGACACCTTATATGTTTTTTATATTAATCGTGCCTGGCCCGCAAAATCGAAAAAAGGTGTATCGTGATATAGTGGGTAGTGCTTGCTATGTTGCTCCCGAAGTACTAGCGCAAATATAGAAAGGAGATTGATATTGGGAGTGCTAGAGTTATCTCATACATTATACTCAATGGTGTTTTTTTTTCACTTATGGTTAATTGTTAAATTTAATGATGGAATGTGGATTGCCTTTTTTTTTCCTCCAAGTTTTATGGAGTATTTGAATGAAATGTAGTTGCATTCTTCAACTCTTGGCATTTGAGGAAATTTGAGAAGGACCTAATTCGACCGAGTTCAATATGAATTGTTGGTTTTTTTTTGTTTTTTGGGCTAAGCTACAACAAGAATCGTTGCTAAGAGGCGGGCTGTCACTTAGGACATTTTGTTGGATTTACTGATTATTTTCTTGTCTCTATTCATGTCAATGATTGAGCGAGAAAGTTTTCATACATTGGGATAATTACCTTCTACTTGATGTTGATACCGTCAAACCACATTGAATGTGGCGGGAACTAATGCTCCCTCCATGCATTAGAAGCTTATCGAGATCTATGTATTTTTCGGTCTTCAAAACGAGCTCAAGTGGAGCAACAATTTTATCAAAGGCAATAGCAAGTTTCTTTTATTTTCTCAAGTTTATCTCTTGCTCTCCGAAATAAAATGGCAAGTTTCTTGATGTACGTCATTATGTGTCCTTAATACATGTTCATATTTTTTTTTTCATATTTATCTAACCTTCATACTTGTCGGTATAAACGTGGAGGTCACAAGCATGGTGTAATTTCACAAAAAAAAGCCAGCTCCTTCCCCTTCCCCTTCCCGTCCCTTTCCCCTTCCCCTTCATCTAACCCTCAACAACTACACACCTTGGTGGACAATATGGACACATGCGCCCCTCCTCCAACCCTCAAGAACATATAGGGGGATAACTTGGACATATACAAACCGAATCTACTTCGGTTCCATCTCCTTTAGTTCCACCTTCTTCAGTGCGACACTCAAATAATGAGGGAAACACAAGTGAAGAAGATAGCCGACCCACGATACACCCATATGGAGATTCGTAAGTACTTCATTTTTTAAGTATATGTAATATTTAGGGTCATCCCTTGATTTTGGTTTTAGATATGGAGGTCAACTAAATTGTCCATGTTGCAAATTATCCACATGCATTTACTTACATCTCCTTTTCATTTCACTATTTCATTCTCCATATCGTTCTAACCTATTTGCAGATTCACGGATGCTACGTATGTTGTGAGGCAACTTAATAAAATAGTCAATAACCATTGGCGGGGGCGGTGGATCGATTACAGAAGACCTCAAAAGAGGTAGAAGATTTGTGATGGAATGAGCTTAAAGTAAGTTTTGTCCTTCTATTTTCTCTCAAACTAAGTTCGAGTATAAATAAAGTCAGTTATTTTTCTATTGATTGCGAGTGGAAGTTCAAGTGGGATGAAATAGAAAATGATGAAGTTAAAAGAATTTTTAAGAAGAAAGCTTGGTAATCACGTACGAAATGTTCGAATAAAGCAAAAAAAATCAAGAAAAGCTAGGTTTTATTATAGATGAGAATTGGACAAAAATGAAGAGAATTTGGGAAACTGAAAGAAATAAGCAAATGAGTGAATAGAATAAGAAGAATCGGGCTTCCAATTCCGGTGAAGGGTCTGCTACATATCTTTGGGGGCTCTATCAACATCATCGAGCGTAGAAAAAGAATGGTAAGTGAGTTAAACATGTTGTAAGTTAATTTAATTCAATTATTGATTTATAATTATATTTTGTAGACAGATGAATTAGGTACTCGAACCGATATATACAGCTACATTTGAACACACATTTTAAAAAAAAGATAAGATACGGAGTGGCGATCGAGCAAAAGCTATTAAGGTACGTAAGGGAATACTTTGAACCTTATGGAAATTAGAATGAAATCCATGAATGCTTTTAATATTGATGGTAATTATATATATGAAGTTATTTTATTTTCATCTATATTGTTAATACAGGAAAAATATAATGACCTTTTAATGACTCAATCTTGGTGATGGTGTTGTTGCATCTAAGCCATCAGTTGACAATATGGCATTGTGGATAGAAGCATCGGGTGGGATCAAAAGAGGAAAAATATTTGCGATGGGATCCTTGCCAAGGGTATACACAATAAAAGCTGCTACAACTTCATCCTCTAATGTGGCTGTTTCAAGAGGGACACAACTTGTGGAGCAAATGACCTAAGAATTGAGCCAATCGAAAGATTTACTTGTAGAGAAGGAAGAAGAAATAATAGCGGTCAAACAACAATATGAATCGATCTTAGAAAGATGAAGAAATCAAAGAGTTCAATTAACGAGATGACCCACGCGACCGGGCGTGATCGGGCGCACACGACCGGTGTGGCCTAATACTACAACCGGCGGTGTCTATTGGCGGGATCGGGCATCGTCCCTTACTTCCAAAGAATGACGACCAAAGCTATGTATCTAGTGCGACCGGCACGACATGGCGAAAACGGATCCTAGAAGGAGCATCGATCCGTCACAAGTTGCGACCGGCATCCAACAATCCGTGTGATCCGTACGGCCGCACGGGCATGGATTGACGTGCATCCGACAAGTTGTATGGTTCCATATGATTGACACGGTACGAACTTCTTAGGGATCTCATTACAATCCTATCATATGATCACTCAGGCACATCCGACAATCAATCAATTTTCATCTTTACTTTTAGCCGAGATGCATATGCGGACATGCTCAAAAACTCGGCCCAAGGCCATTTTTGTGACAATCCGATTTTCCGTCATTTCGAGATCTTTGACTCGTAAGATATCCGTTGAAATATTTCAGTTATATCTCGCTTGGATCTGATCAATCGCTAGTTAACTAATCGAAGGAGAAAGGCTAATGCGTGACGAGATATGTGGACCTAGGAAATTCGATTCGAAACGGCATTTTGACCATAAGGGTCGTTAAGGGGATATTTAGAGCCGAGGCGATCCGAGAACGATTAAGGGATTCATTGCTAGTGTTATACGATTGGGACGCGGGTGATGCCGCATAACCAACGTATGATTTGCGAATTTCCCTAAATCGATTTATGATGATCGCAGCCGTCGGGGCTAGTAATAGACCCTTGCGATTTTATGACACCCAAGATAGTCGTGATTTGAATTTTCCTAAGTGTGATGAGAATCACAGAGTCAATACGCGTAATGTCCGCAAAAACCGCCCGTTAGTTCGAGATAAATTGAAATTACGGACGACGAGAAATAGATCAAGAAATCGAATCTCGAAATGGAAAAAAAATTGGATTAATCGGACAAGGGAATTCTTGTCATTTGATTATTCCCTTTATATCAGCAGAAATTGGAGCAGCAAAATTGGAAGGAAAGTGTGATATTATGTGTACAATGCCAAATGTCATTAATCTATGGTGCTCAATTAATGAACATGACACCTAAGAGAATTTGGGATAAGAATGAGCCATCTTCTCTTTTTCCTTCTAGATATTCACGTTCAAGAACAGAACAACACCACCATCACCTCCATTTTCTCCTTCCTTCACTCTCTCATGCACAGAAACAGTCTGCCCCTACCAGTTCTGATCGCCAACTTCCCGGCCGTCTAACTCTTCAACCGTCGACAACCAGCCAGTGAGCCACCTACCAGTGCGAAGATCGGACTGTTGTCGAACGTTTCCAGGTGGAAGTGTACCGTTTGAGCCACTGTGGAATTCAGGGCGGCCAATCTCCCGCGAGTCGCCGGAAACTGACTCAACCGGAGGTAGGCTGCTGTTGGTATTTTATTGGACCACCAAACGGACGAATTTTGAACTCAAATTTTGGTGACGTTTAGTAGACATGTATATGATGTTGTCGAAAATGTTTGGACGAAAATGAATGATATCTTGACCTTGAACCACTGATGTGTTCAAAGGAGCAGAAACTGTCCAATGGTGGACTAGAAGGAATTAGTGCCAAACGGAGACCAACCGGTGTCGTCTTGAGCCAAAATTTTCGGGGAGGCCCCTTAATACATAGAACTTGGTGTTACCAAGGATATTGATGGATAAATTGAAGAATTAGGTTGAGTTACGAACTGTTTGAGCTGGATTGAAACAGAACAGGGGGTAACCTGTTCCGGTTCTGTTCTTACTGAGTTAGAGGGGGCTGTTTGTGATGAAATTAAAATTTAATTTGATCCTTGAGGCATGTTAGGGTGTGGAGTGATATGTTGAGGAAGTGTATGATCGATGATTTGGTGTTTAGGCGAAGAAATATTGATGAATTGATTGATTTTCTCTAGGCTGCTTGCTGCCCTGTTCTGAAATTGTGGGAGCCGAGGTGTTTAAGGGCTAAGAAAGAAGTGTTTTTCTGATTAAGCTTAAGGTAAGAAAGTTCTTATACCTTGGCTAGAACGATGGGGCTCAATTGGGTGAATACGATGAGGATTATGCAAATTTTGGTGAGTTACGGTGATGTTGTTTGATATATGATCTCGTGTTGTGCCAATTGCTTAAAGACTCATTGGATAACCTTGATATGTATTGATTGCCTCTTGTTTGTTGAAAATTGATTGTCTCGCATGCCTTTTATCGTTAGCTCTATGTGTAAGCTATATTTGAATTTGAAGTCACGATTATGAAGAATTGCTGGCATGCTTGAGAAATTGTGGTACCACGATGTGTAAAGACGCGGGGTGGAAATGGCCAACATCCCGATGCGTAAGTGACGGGACGGAAATTATGATGTATCGACACGGGCCTAAGATGATTTTGAATACCCGAGGCGTTTAACGCGGGTTTTATCGATGAGACGGTCCCGATGCGTAAGTACGCGGACCTAGCTTGAGGCGTTTCACACGCGGGCTTGAATCGAATGAAGGTGAAAAGAAAGGAAGGCATGGCTTGGTTTCGTTATGTGCACTTGTCTTAAGTAAAGTGATGAGATATATTGCCATGATTGAGTAATGGATACTTATTGTTATGCATGTACTTTGTATGGTTGTTGTATGCATCATATTACTGTGCACATTGAGCTTATGTTGCTTTTACCGAATGAACCGTCGGTCTAACCTAGGGATAGGACTTGCCTTGCTTGAGATGTAAATCTCACCCCGTCGTGGGACTTTTCTTTTCGAGATCCTAGAAATTGAAGATGTTGCTGTTCGTTGGGTGAACCCCAAGAAATGACTAGGTATATTGAGGAGTTTCCTGAAGGAGGAGATGTATTATATGTTAGAAGGACGATCGTGGTTTGGGTAAGATGAGCACAAAGCATCTTGTAAGCCTCATAGGTTCAAGGCATGGTTCCGTAAAGTAAACGGAGTTGTATCCGAACGATTAAGGCCCCAAGATGTGCCAAAAGGGTTGTACCTTCTTGGTGCCACCCTACCAGGGATGAGATAGAAGTTGAAGCGTCCCACTGTAGGTTCAAGGAATATACACGAAAAAGAACCGATGGGAGAGGGAATGTAGAAGTAACGAGATTTCGGATTTAGAGGATGACGAGATGGATGAGGATTCAATCGAAGTGCGATTGGAGTCTTTCTCTGAGTATGATCTGACGAGGACGCGAGTCAAGCCGAGGACACTAGTACTTCTAGAGTCTCCGTTGTTGGTTGACTTTGATGCTATTTTTTGTTGGAGACGGTGTTAGTTTAGGGTTTGGTGGTTTCATTTTTGGGTTTCTCTCTTGTCTCCTTGACCTCAATTGTGTATATTGTTAATTTTATGGTATCGTTTGTACGGACTGTATATTTTTTTTTTTTATTAAAGTCTCTTAGTTTCCCCGCATCTCATTAGGTGGATGTATTGAGACGATGGACTGGAGTTGAGTTTATTTTCTTCCGCTTTTCGCTTACAGGTTTCATTTCATTCGCCGTATATGAAGAGTATCCTGGGATAGTACTTACGGCGTGTTATGGATCTACGTGCTCGTAAAGGAAGCGGGGCGTGACATCCTAGTTAAGTGGTATCGGAGCGAGGTTTGCTTGATCCAAGTTGATTGAGGATTGGAGTAATAAGGAGGAATGAGATCCGGGGTGATTGGGTAGCGAGACCGTAGGAAGCGTTCACTAGAGTAAGTTAGGTAATGTTTGGCATATGGGTGGCGCATGTGTTTGGCATCATGAAAGTGACGTTTTTATGATGATTGAGTACAACCAAGTCTTGTACTGCGAGTATGTGCATTGAATGTGAGTGTTTACTTAATGAAATGTTGATTATTTCGGCTGGATTTGAAATATGATTGTGTATTCGGAATGTTATACTTTTGAGACTGTACATGAGTGTTTGCTTTGAAGTGATATTGCTAGCTTGGGTGGCATAGAATTCTTAGATTGGAATGGTTGTTCTAGGTCTTTAATTCCGTGGTGGAATTAAAGTGGTGCGAGGAGTATAAGGATGAGTGATCGACACATGAGACACAAAAGACCCAGTGTTAGGGCTTCTAGCTCGAGGCCACCTGCGGCGAAGAATCCCGGGAGTGAGCGATGTATTGAGAGCCTTGGAATGGATTGGAAATCGATTGTGAGACAGGCTCAAGACAGGGATGCTACCATAACTCAAGCGATGGGCGCCGCCTTAATCATGTGGCTCGCAACGATGGGTACCAATGCGGAGGGTGGAGGTAGTGGTAGCGGTAGCCGGGCGCGGGAGCTAGTAACGCACAAGTTAATGTAAATGCTGGTCAAAGTGTGGGAGTTGCCAATATATCGAGTAATGTCATTACACCTCAAGACATGGGTCAACTAGTGGAGCGATTTATGAAGTTGAGACCACCCCAATTTAATGGAATTGGCGACCTAGAGTTAGCGCCCGGATGCATAGAGAAGCTCGAGAAAATTTTTGGAGTCCCGAGATGTACGGATGAGGAGAAAGTGCTTCTAGCATGTACCAACCGGATAGTACGGGAAATGACTGGTGGAAGGCCACGAAAGACGGAGTATTTCCCGAAGGCACCGCTTTGAGTTGGACTACGTTCACGAAGGTCTTCAATGATAAGTATTTCTAGGAGATCACGAGAAAGTAAGTTGGTGGAGTTCCAAAACTTACGTCGGGGTCATTTATTTGTTGATCAATATGAAGCGAGAATTTGCAAGGCCAGTCTATGTATGCACCACGTTATGTGGAGGATCCTCTAGAAAAGATGCGGAGGTTTCGAGATGGGTTACGGCCCGAACTTCGTAGTCGGATGATAGCTATGAATTTGAGAACTTATAAAGAAGTTTATGAACGGGGCCGGATGATAGAACGAGACATGAGAGAGAGGTTAATCAGATCAAGATCGCGGTTCCACGAACCGCGAGACAATCGCCAAGTGGGGTAAGAGACCAATGACTAATCCTAGGCGATTTGTTCCGCTCGTGAGGAGAAATATTGGCAAACCGCCGCTTCAATCAAGCTTGAACCTGTCGCTTGTGCGGAAGAAGGCATGGAAACGGACCTTGCCCGATTAGGATGGGCGCTTGCTTTAAGTGTGAGCAAGTTGGCCATCAAATGAGATTTTGCCCCAACCAAGCTCAAATGGCTAGACCCCAAGGACCGAGGCCACGAGCACAAGACCTTCAGCTGCTACCCCTGAGAATGAAGTAGTTCGACCGCCAGCTCAAGGACGGGTTTATGCTATAGCTCGAGGTGAAGCGAGAGAATACCCCCGGGTGGTCACGGGTATGGTTTATTTATGTGACCAAGTTGCATATGCGTTATTTGATCCCGGGGCTTCACACTCCTTTGTGTCTGCTCGATTTGCTGATATGGTCGGATTGGATTTGAAGTCTTTGAATGTGACTTTGCATGTTACTACTCCGTTAAAGGATAAAGAGATAGTTTCGTTAGGTTGCGCGAATTGTAAGATAGTTATTGATGGTAGAGAGGAAAGGATAGACTTGGCAAGTATTACCTATGTATGACTTTGATGTGATCGTTGGAATGGATTGGTTGAATAGACGAAGAGCTGTATTCGATTGTGGTGAAAGAGTAATTCGTTTTTATCCGGAAGGTCATCCTAGCTATGAGTTTAAGGGAAGTCGTGGAGGGACTTCCATTCCTTTGGTTTCGTCACTCGAGCGACAAAGATGTTAGATGAGGGATGCCAAGCTTACTTGGCTACGGCGGTTGATACGACGGTCGAGGAACCGAAATTGGAAAATATAGGCGTAGTGCGAGATTTTCCCGATGTTTTTCCTCAAGAATTGCCGGGGTTACCACCCGAGCGTGAGATTGAGTTTGCAATTGAGCTAGCCCACAGGGACGAGCCAATATCGAAGGCGCCTTACGAATAGCGTTATCGGAGTTGAAAGAGTTGAAAGTGCAGGCTGCGAGAACCGCTTGACAAAGGATTCATTAGGCCTAGTGCATCCCCATGGGGGAGCACCAGTGTTATTCGTGAGGAAAAAGGATGGATCCTTACGTACGTGTATAGATTACAGGCGGTTAAATCAAGTGATCTAAGAATAAATATCCATTGCCAAGGATCGATGATCTGTTTGATCAGCTGCGGGGAACTTCGGTGTTCTCCAAAATAGACTTAAGAACGGGATATCATCAATTGAAGATTAAACAAGAGGATATTCTCAAAACGGCTTTCAAGACAAGATATGGGCATTATGAGTTTACGGTGATGCCTTTCGGATTGACTAATGCCCAGCTGCATTTATGGATGTGATGCATCGAGTGTTTAAGGAATACCTCGATCGTTTCGTTATAGTGTTTATTGATGATATTCTAATATACTCAAGAAGTAACGAAGAACATGAAAAGCACCTAAGAATTATTTTGCGAGACCTTGAGGAAACACTCGCTCTATGCCAAGTTTAGTAAATGCGAGTTTTTGTTGAACAAAGTGGCATTTCTCGGACACATAATATCCGGAGAAGGAATCTCCGTGGACCCTCGTGAAAATCGAGGCGGTGATCAATTAGCCTCGACCAATGACGATTGCGAGGTTCGAAGTTTCCTGGGATTGGCTGGATATTATAGGCGCTTTGTGGAAAAGTTTTCATCTATAGCTATGCCATTGACACGATTGACTAAGAAGCTTATGAAGTTCGAATGGACGGATAAATGCGAGCGAAGTTTTCGCGAGCTTAAGCATCGTTTGACAAGCTGCGCCGGTTCTCACAATACCTTCGGGCCTGGAGGTTTTGAGATTTATAGTGACGCGTCATTGAAAGGATTGGGATGTGTACTAATGCAGCACGGAAAGGTAATAGCTTATGCTTCGCGACAACTAAAGCCTCACAAGTTGAATTATCCGACGCATGATTTGGAGTTAGGCTGCGATTGTTTTCGCCTTGAAGATTTGGAGGCACTACTTATGTGGCGAAAAGTTTCAAATTTATACGGATCACTAGAGTTTGAAATATTTGTTCTCTTAGAAAGAATTAAATATGAGACAACGTCGATGGATGGAATTACTCAAAGACTATGATTGCGACATCTTGTACCCTCCCGGGAAGGCGAATAAAGTTGCCGATGCACTCGGTTCAAAGTCTAGTATGGCATATTTAATGGTCGAGAGGATGGTCGATATTGGAAGGATTGAGGAACTACGAGTTTAAATTAGAAGTAAGTCGGCTAACGAGCTTGATAGCGACTTTCGAGTTGAACCAGAAGTACAAGAAAGAATAAAAGTTCTACGATCCACGGACCCGGAAGTTCAAAAAATTCTTAGTTTGGATGCAACGAAGAGGAAAGATGATTTCCAAGTGACCGAGGATGGGATATTAAAATTTCGCGGACGTTTATGTGTCCCTAAGGATGAAAAGCTCAAGGAAAGAATATTGTCGAAGCTCACCGGAGTAACTATAGTATTCACCCGGCAAACACGAAAATGTATCGGAACTTACGTTAGCACTATTGGTGGAACGGTATGAAAGTGGATGTAGCTAGGCATGTAGCAAAGTGTTTAACGTGCCAGCAAGTAAAAGCGCAACATTGTAAGCCTGGCGGATTATTACAACCCTTGGAGATTCCGAGTGGAAATGGGAGCACATAACGATGGATTTTGTTATGGGATTACCACGAAGTGAAAGGGGACATGATTCGATTTGGGTGGTCGTGGACAGATTGACGAAGTCTGCGCACTTCATTCCGGTGAGGAAGGACTTTGCAATGGATAAATATGCGAAGTTGTATACGCGGTATATTGTACGGTTGCATGGTGTACCTATAACGATTACCTCGGATCGAGATCCTAAGTTTACGCGAACTTTTGAAAAAGTCTTCGGGACGCCTTGGGAACTAGATTACGATTTAGTACGACATATCATCCGCGATGAGACGGACAATCGGAAAGGACTATTCAAACGCTTGAGGACATGCTTGCGAGCGTGCGTCATAGATTTTAAAGGCGGATGGGAAAACCAATTGCATTTAGTAGAGTTCGCGTACAATAACGATTACCAGCAAAGAAAGTATTGGAATGGCACCATTTGAAACACCGTATGGTAGAGCGTGCGAGAACTCCTCTATCTTTGGGACGAAGTGGGAGAACGGAGCATCACAGCCCGAATTGGTAGAACAGTTTGTCGAGGCAATAAAGATAATTAGAGATAGGTTGAAAACTGCACAAAGTCGCCAAAAGAGTTATGCGACAAGCGACGTAAGCCCTTGGAATTTCAAGTCAGTGATCATGTTTTCCTCAGGGTATCACCTATGCGAGGTATATCTCGATTCGGAAAGAAAGGGAAACCGAGTCCGCGATACATAGGGTCATTTGAAATTTTGGAACGGATTGGGACTTTAGCTTATCGACTTGCTTTACCGCCGAATCGTCCTAAGTGCACGATGTATTCCACGTGTCGATGTTAAGAAAGTACGAGCCGGACCCGACACATGTGTTGAATTATGAGACTATAGAACTAGACGACAAAGTTTCGTATGTGGAAAGATCCATCGGGATTGAAGAGCGAAAGGAGCATGTCTTGAGGAATAAGACGATATCGCTAGTTAAAGTAGTTTGGGAGCACCATGGAACGGAAGGCGCTACATGGGAGAACGAAGAGACAATGAGGCATCAATACCCCCATTTCTTTGAATAGCGATTGTGTACTAAATTTTGAGGACGAAATTTTTGTAAAGGGGGAAGAATTGTGACGATCGATTTTCCTGTCATTTCGAGATCTTTGACTGTAAGATATCCGTTGAAGTATTTTAGTTATATCTTGCTCGAATCGATCAATCGCTAGTTAACTAATCGAAGGGGAAAGGCTAACGCGTGACGAGATATGTGGACCTAGGAAATTCGATTCGAAAACGGCATTTTGACCATAAGGGTCGTTAAGGGGATAATTAGAGCTGAGGCTGATCTAAGAACGATTAAGGGATTCATTACTAGTGTTATACGATTGGAACGCGGGTGATGCCACATAACCAACATATGATTTGCGAATTTCCCTAAATCGATTTATGACGATCGCGGCCGTCGGGGCTAGTAATAGACCCTTGTGATTTTATGAGACCCAAGATAGTCGTGATTTGAATTTTCCTAAGTGTGATGAGAATCACAGAGTCAATACGCGTAATGTCCGCAAAAGCCGCCCGTTAGTTCGAGATAAATTGAAATTACGGACGACGAGAAATCGATCAAGAAATGGGATCTCGAAATGGAAAAAAAATTGGATTAATCGGACAAGGGAATTCTTGTCATTTGATTATTCCCTTTATATCGGCAGAAATTGGAGGGGCAAAATTGGAAGGAAAATGTGATATTATGTGTATAATGCCAAATGTCATTATTCTATGATGCTCAATTAATGAACTTGACACCTAAGATAATTTGGGATAAGAATGAGCCATCTTCTCTTTTTCCTTCCGGATATTCACGTTCAAGAACGAGAACAACACCACCATCACCTCCATTTTCTCCTTCCTTCACTCCCTCACGCACGAAAAGTTTGCCCCGACCAGTTTTGATCGCCAACTTCCCGGCCGTCTAACTCTTCAACCGTCGACAACCAGCCGGTGAACCACCTACCACTGCGAAGATCGGACTGTTGTCGAACGTTTCCAGGTGGAAGTGCACCGTTTGAGCCACTGTGGAATTCGGGCGGCCAATCTCCCGCGAGTCGCGGAAACCGACTCAACCGGAGGTAGGCTGCTTTGTTGGTATTTTATTGGACCACCAAACGGACAAATTTAGTAGACATGTATATGATGTAGCTGAAAATGTTTGGACGAAAATGAATGATATCTTGACCTTGAACCACTGTTGTGTTCAAAGGAGCGAAACTATCCAATGGCGGACCGAAGGAATTAGTGCCAAACGGAGACCAACCGGTATCGTCTTGAGCCAAAATTTTTGTTGAGGCCCCTTAATACATAGAACTTGGTGTTACCAAGGATATTGATGGATAAATTGAAGGATTAGGTTGAGTTGTGGACTGTTTGAGCTGAATTGAAACGAACAGGGGGTACCTTGTTCCAGGTTCCGTTCTTACCGGAGTTAGAGGGGGCTGTTTGTGATGGAATTGAAATTTAATTTGATCCTTGAGGCATGTTAGGGTGTGGAGTGATATGTTGAGGAAGTGTATGATCGATGATTTGGTATTTAGGCGAAGAAATATTGATGAATTGATTGATTTTCTTTGGGCTTGTTTGCCTGTTCTGAAATTGTGGGAGCCGAGGTGTTTAAGGGCTAAGAAAGAAGTGTTTTGCTAATTAAGCTTAAGGTAAGAAAGTTCTTATACCTTGGCTAGAACGATGGGGCTCAATTGGGTGAATACGATGAGGATTATGCAAATTTTGGTGAGTTACGGTGATGTTGTTTGATATATGATCTCGTGTTATGCCAATTGCTTAAAGACTCATGAATAGCCTTGATATGTATTGATTGCCTCTTGTTTGTTGAAAATTGATTGTCTCGCATGCCTTTTATCGTTAGCTCTATGTGTAAGCTATATTTGAATTTGAAGTCACGATTATGACGAATTCTTTGGCATGCTTGAGAAATTGTGGTACCACGATGCGTAAAGACGCGAGGTGGAAATGGCCAACATCCCGATGCGTAAGTGACGCGGACGGAAATTATGATGTATCGACACGGGCCTAAGATGATTTTCAAAACACCGAGGCATTTTACGCTGGTTTTATCGATGAGACGGTCGATGCGTAAGTACGCGGACCTAGCCTGAGGCGTTTCACATGCGGGCTTGAATCGAATGAAGGTGAAAAGAAAGGAATGTGTGGCTTGGTTTCGTTATGTGCACCTGTCTTAAGTAAAGTGATGAGATATATTGCCATGATTGAGTAATGGATACTTATTGTTATGCATGTACTTTGCATGGTTGTTGTATGCATCATATTCTTGTGCACATTGAGCTTATGTTGCTTTTACCCGAATGAACTCGTTCGGTCCTAACCTAGGGATAGGACTTGCCTTACTTGAGATGTAAATCTCACCCCGTCGTGGGACTTTTCTTTTCGAGATCCTAGAAATTGAAGATGTTGCCTGTTCGACTGGGTGAACCCCAAGAAATGACTAGGTATATTGAGGAGTTTCCTGAAGGAGGAGATATATTATATGTTAGAAGGACGACCATGGTTTGGGTAGATGAGCACGAAGCATCTTATAAGCCTCGTAGGTTCGAGGGTGATCGGTTCGCGGTCGGTACGTGTCTGGGATACGAAATTTCTGCGATTGTGAACTAGCTCTACTTTCGGCATCCGTGGCTCCAATCCATAGCTCGTCTATGGTAGTACCTAGATAGGATGTTACACAAGGCTTTTAGCAAAGCAATGCTAATATGATAAATAAAGGACTTCACCTATATGAACATAAGAAGTGGTGCCGCTTCAACAAAAGATAGATGAACTTTGTAAAATGTTCATGAATGTAGGAGGGAGCACGTGCCATAAAAGTGCTTTGAGGCATAAGAAATTTCTAATAGAATGTATGTAAATCCACATGTGTGATAGTTTGATTAACAAATGGAATCATGGTTCAAATTTTTATCTACTACGATTTCGTTAATAAAATTATTTACACTAATTGAAGGTTCAATCTTAATAGATACCTTCTTGTATATATGTATTTATGTAAATAGGGTAGACAACAAACTAAGTGAGGATTGTTGAAATCGTTTGTTATCATAAAGATGTGACTCTTCAATGAAAAGAAATAACTCTTCGTTTCGAAAGAGAGGTTCTTGGCGCTTTTGAAAGAAAGTTATTTTAAATGTGAAGAGTGGTGATGGTTGAGGATAATGTACATATTCGCAAGAGTTGCATTGATTTGGTATCTTTGAGTGGACACCAAATCATACGTTATTGATATTGATCACAACCGTGCACAACTTCACGAGATATATAACTCTCTTCGTCTTTTTCTCTTTATATACACATACAACGCATTCAACATGAAATTTCCAAGAGAGAGATTGACTAATTGTTGAACTCGTTTTCTCTGCGGCTTTGGTGTATATCCT
Source organism: Rhodamnia rubescens (assembly GCA_021437795.1). Classification (NCBI taxonomy): domain Eukaryota; kingdom Viridiplantae; phylum Streptophyta; class Magnoliopsida; order Myrtales; family Myrtaceae; genus Rhodamnia; species Rhodamnia rubescens. The sequence continues at coordinate 351,180 of JAILYA010000093.1, read as the reverse complement.
GGGGTATATTTGTTCTAAACCCGGCAACAACAATAGTAGGGGCAAATAATACCTTAAGAACAGTGATCGTCATTACACATCAAAGCATTAAGGATATGTTTCTACTTCTCTATCTTCATCGGATCCTCAAGTTTACCCCCAACATCTTCAACAAGGAAGTGGAGAGAGTTTATAGCGAGGAGTTCTTGTGCAGTGACAAGTTGGTGGAGGCTGTTGGTTGAGCATTTTGTTGTGGAGTGAGCGAGCGATGAGAGATTAATGACTACGTTTTGTAGAGTTTCAGCTTTCCGGCCAATTCATCTTCGTCGCCAACATCAATGGCGTAATGGTGGGATTCGCGGGTGGTTCATAACGAAGATGATGATTCAGCTAGGGATTGTTACTAATATTTTTTTCTATCTTTTAGGCTCTATTTATTTCATGGAAAATGAATAATTTAGAAAATATTTTCCAAAAAATGATCGCTTATATCGCTTACAAAAAGTAAATAAACAAAAAATATTGCATTATTCACGCAAATGTTTAGAGGCAAATTATTGTCGGAAATGAAAATATATTCATTGACTAATTATTTCAAGCGATATGTGTGATCGTTTTTAGGAAAATATTTTTCAAATCGCTTATTTTTTGTGAAACAAACATAACCTTAGATGCTATGTAATGACCATAAGTGTTACGGGATTGGATCTCCTATTCTAGGAAAGGAGATGTTGTCAATTATTGTATTTTGATCTTACTACATATTTAAGAGTGTCTTTCTATTTCGGGTTGCATGTTGCCTTTGTTGTAGCAACCTAATTCCGTATATAAAAGATAAAATAATGGCAAAGCAAAAAAAAAAAAAAAAGTGTGAGAGATTTGTCCGAGGACGTAGGCTTATTGCTGAACCTCGTTAATTCTTGTGTGTTATTTTTTGTGATTGTCTCAAATTCAACAATAAGAATTAATAAACGGATATTAGAATCGCAACTAGCATATAAACTGAGGAAAAAACAAAGTTTGTTCTTAATTCCAATGCAAGCTTACTTTGGAGATCTATACATACTAGTTTTGATTATTATTTTTTTCGTCGAGTTTAAAATGGCACTTTGAATTTCTTCTTAAAAATTAAAATAAGCAAATAGACTAATTATATCAAGTTAGTTACTTGATAAATAAAAATTAAATTTATCAAATAAAATAATCAAACGCAAGAACTTAAACCATCACCGTAGAGGCCATCAGCCTATTGTTTGGTTAATTTTCTGCCAAACCAGCCAAGCCGATAAACCGTTCCTTTTAAAGTTTCGCTTTGGGTTATCGGCCGACCGTTAGGTTGTTGCATTGGTAACAAGAGATTTTTCTTTCAATTACTCGCTAAAGAAGCATTGGTTAATGTCAATTTTCAATTTTTTAGGAACATAGGCCTACAATTTGTAGTTTTAGCCGACAAGCATAGATAATGAACAGCCTCTTTACACCCTTTTCGACTCGGCTTATGGTTCTAATAAACACGAAAGAGCATTGATTTTACTATTGTTTCATTCAAAAGTGAAACCCATAGTTGGCTCAGTTAATTTTGCTATTAGGGTCTGCGTTCAAGATCTGAAGGTTATGTGTTCAAATCTTATCAATTACGTGCAAACTATAATTTGGTTCAAAATCATTTGCATGGGTCAAAAACCTGAACTTTACTAGTTAAAATGCTTGCAATGTGGTTTTTGGACCTCCAAGTGAGACTGTCTGGACACTTGTGCTTGTGGCTAATAAAGAAATGAAAGGACGTGATGTTTTAACTGACTCAACGTCTCTAAAATAAAAATCAATTGCATGAAGAACCAAACAAGTCGAGTTCACTTATATTGGGCATCACAAAGTGAGAAGCACAAGAGATCATGTTGTCCCTCAAATTATTCATGATACAATCTTCTCCAGAACGATTCGTATGACCCGGACATATTTTATTGCTCTCATTTTGACCATACTCGGATACATGTTTATATAAAACATAGTTTTCTACTTTATGAACATGCGCAACTTAACTCTGTTGAATTTAGGGTTGGCCATGGCTTTGGGGTTGGCGATTTTAATACCGGATGGATAGGACAAATGCCCTAATCCCAACTGAACATGCTCCGATACAACCGTAAGCTTTTACTTTATGAACTTGCTTGGTGGGTTTTACTGCTGGATATTTATTTGCTGCACATGTCGATCCAAATGACTCTTGATTACTCTAGTTTTGACTAGAAATTTCACCCCCAAAAAAAATGGATCATTTATTAAGAATATAATAACTATACGGGGGACTGACATATAAATCCTTCTAAGGAAAGAGATATCAAAGGTTACTCTAGTTCGGTTCAATATTTTTACAACTGTTGGTCTCGGTGTTTTATTTGGATAGAAATTGATTGCACGAGAAATCAAACAAGTTGAGATCACTTACATTGGACATCATAGAGAGAGAAGCGCAAGAGATCATGATTCTCCACAAATTATTCACGATACAAAGCTCCCCTACAAAGCTCGTCAGTAAAGCTTCCTATGCAATCACTAATTATTGCAGAAACTTTGGCCATACTCATATTCATATTTATACGTAACACGATTCTCACTTCACGAGCGATGCAACTTAACCCTCGCAGAGATAATACTGCTCCAATCTAAATTCTACATTCTCGAAGTTGTAGTTGAGCACCGATGCGATGGAAACAAGAATCAAGTATCAAATCTCTAGCGCGACGCGTGCACGTGTGGCAATCATCGGGAGTGAGTTTCCCACTGCATGCTCCGCGGACAAAGGCTTGTGAATAAATTATCCGATCGTTGCTTGCATAATAATTGAAGCCGAGCTCCGTCGTATTTTCGGCTATATCTTCAAGGAGATCATTGACCAAATTATCGAACCCAAAGTTCTTAATGGCGGTTGGGTTGCAGAGTGTGTATGCCACTGTTTCATCTGGAACACCATTTATAACACTGCAAGAACAAAGGAGTGCAATTAGTGCAATTGCAATTTTGTGGAATGAAGCCATGGGTCTCTTACCTCCTTTTCTTGTTACTACTCCTAATCCTATTTTGTTTCTTAAATAAGGGCTATACCCAAGAATTGTATGTTTCTCATAGATTTTCTCCATTCTTTTGAGATTTTCTAGTTTAATTTCTTTGGCAAGCAACTTTACTTCTAGGATTTATCAACACTGAAGAATGTAAAAGACAGTGGAGTTCTTGTAGTTTAGCATCTTAGGAAATTGTCATTGTTTTGTTATCTATGAGCATCCGAAGAAATTCGAATCCCGCATTTTGCAAAGAAACAGAGCAAAAGTCGGAGAGAGGAGAGTTAGAAATAGGACAAACAAAAAAGAAATTAGCAATAGTTAAAAGCAAAACTTTCCCACGATTAGTTCATAAGCTCATCTAAACCATCAAATTATCGCTTTTGAGAAACTCAAAATAACAGATAATACATTTTCAAGCATGACCATCACGTGATCATACGCAATTTTACCTAACTAATTTCTTCACCAATGCGCATTGTAATTTGCTTGTTCGATGCCTATTATTGTACCTTTTCTCTTTTAATTAAAAGGGCAATCTTTTCAAGTTTATACCCGACATGAATCTAGATGTCCACACACAAATGCTTAAGCTATAGAAATTAAATCAATCAATAATAAAGCAAATAAAGTACAGAAAGGAAAATAATTCGAGGGAAAGTCGAAAAATTTAATAAGACAGGACCCCTCAGATATGCGTAAGAATAATGTGCATTAAACTAATAAATGTAAATTCCATAATCTAAATGACGAGAAATAAATTATAAATATGACAAGAAGAAACTTGTAAGAAAAACTAAACTAACCGAACACTTAATCATCGATCCAACCAGTTTCAAAGAACCTTGCATAGCCACCTATCTAACATGAGATTAGATTCAAACCACGCAAGAACAATTGCAACCGGCAAAAACGATCAAGAGTGAGCGACGAGGTTTCGCGCGCCGACGACGGGTTGGGCGGCAGCCCAAACTACAAACGAAGGCAGTGATAAAGATGGACAGAGATTGACCAGACAACAACAGCCTGACTGGACGTTGACGATTCCGACCCACCTACTCTTTCAACAGGACGCGGATGAGAATTATCACGGCCAAGGTTCTCTAGATTGCATTGATTTCTTGTTCTCGTTGGCCTGCTCCTCAAATCAACCACAAATGTTCCACAGACGTGCCAAAAATATGTTATTCCGGAATTTCTCCTGTGGCAAAATTCCTTTAACTAAAATTAGTTCTTCGGCTTTTAAATGTAAAAAAGGGTCTTGCGGCCATTCCAGACTGGAGTGATCCAAATATTCAGAAAATCAACATGTGAATAACATCAAGATTTCAATACAATCACACTAACTTGAACCCAACCGGAGTTTGACTCAAGAAGAAGGCTCAAAAAGCACGATTATAAGAAATCCATATTGAGAAACTTGGAAGAAATTATACAAACGTAAACCAAACCGGAGTTTGACTCAACAGAGTGGCTTAAAGAATACAATTCCTACCCGAAGAAGGAAACTACGCACCCAAACCGTGCCACGGTTTGACAGCCACAAAGCCCGAATACGCTTCGACGCTATACCGAAATTTGACTTGACGGCACAAGACCTAATATAAAGATAAACGCTAGAGTTTGACTCGACGACGAGAATTTAAAAGCTACGATCGGGGAAAATAAAGTGCAATGCAAAGAAGTAAAGATAAGATAAATTTGTTAATTTGTTCGGAGAGTCTCAATGGTAAATGATCAGTGGCATTAATAATGGTTGAGTTGATAACTGCCCTTCGACGGTTGTAACTCTTAGCACTTCTTTATCTATTGCCTCCACGTCGATCACTCTACACGAGTTCATTTGATCAAGTCTTCAAGCAGTTATCTTGGGTCTGTGTGACACTCCATATATTTGTCGACGGTCTTTAAGCCACTGGTATCGGTTCGGTCCTCTTCTGCTTTTAATCTGATGAATCGTGTCCACTTTTTCACTCTTTTAAGAACCTTCGAGCCGAGTCTTTGTTCTCCCGCCGGCTATTCAAATTGTCCATCATCAACACCAATGCCCGTGAATGCTTTGTCTCCCTTAACGTGTGCAGCTAAACTAGACGCGTGGCATTGATCTGTGTTGATGCCGATAGGCACTATTGTATTCTCCCATCCATCGAGAACTACAGGAAACCCCACGTGCCATGCACATGACCGACCCTCTTACGCCTTGATGCCGCGCTTCGACATTTTTCCCTCTCGTTTATAACACGTGTGTCATCGGCACCTTAGGACTCGTGTTTTCTCAAGATGCCCTTTACTCTCAACCAGCTTGGCTATCTTCTTTAGGTAAAACAAATATTTGACTCCAAAAATTGATCAGGCTATAGATCACAATCCTTGACTAACTAAGCCTTCCTAATAGGGAAGATGTCTCTCAGTCCAAGCAGGAGTTTTCTGTTCACATGCCGTTCTTTTGTTTTGATAGGGTATTGTTCGAAAGATGTTAAAGTGGGGAAATGAGGTTAATAGTCTTTAAATTTTGGGCCGATGTGCAATGTCATAGTTAGACTTTGATTCTTTCAATAAAACTATTGAACTATTCATCAATACCGTTGTAGTCCCTGCACTTCCAATTTATACACTCTAGTCCATCAATTTTCCGACACTTGTCAAATCGGTTCTTCAACACTATCCACGAGTTTTTCATAAGTACATTATTATGCCGATTTTAGAATACTATATCATTTCAGTCATCCTCCTATATCAACAGCAAGTATGCTATCTTTCCGTTACATTTGTTCGTGTTTACAACCATTACGATAGTTCAATTTAAGTAAATTTTAGCTTATGATCCGTATATTAGTAAAAGTAGAACCTCATTTAGAGTTGTATCGGGTCGATATTTCTGCCATTTTATATTTAAGAATTTTCAAAAGATTAACTCGAAAGGACAGAATTTAATTTGTAGAGTCATCATAATATTGATCATAATTGTTTAGAAAACACACAAAAAAAATCTTTAAGAACAAGATTTAGATTGCTGAAAACTTTATCAATCTACAAATTAACGAACAAGATATAAATTAAAGTACTTAATAATATCTATAAATAAATTAATGTCGTTTGTACATATCTTTATTAATACAGTTAGACTTAAATTAGTAAGAACAACAACCAGATAAAGCACTTAAAATTTTACTATTACGTACATTATAAGCTAAAATTTACTTAAATGCAATGATAAGATATTCTAAAATCCGAAGCAACGGTATAGTTATAAAAGACTTGTGAATAGTATCCACGAACTTTTTAACCTTGTTATGGAAAGTTGATATTGAGATTGAATATAATTTAAAGTTTAGAGATTTCATTGAATATTTAGGAAAGTTTAGAGAAATCGATGAACAGAAAATATATAAATATAAATTATTTTTTATAATCAAAATATATTTTTTATTGATTAATTATTTCAAGTGATATAAATAATTATTTTCAGAAAATTATATTTCAAAATATTTATTTTTCGTGAAATAAATAATGCCTTACAACGGACCTAACAATAATATTTATATTATTTATATTATTATTTTTTATCTATTAACAGAAGGTAAAATTCAGCTAGAAAAATAAGAATTGGACCCAAATTCTTTTGGCCCCAAAGCCTCCTAAAGCTTTGATTTTGGAAATAGGGAAATGCTTCGTTCGTCAAGAAGATCGAAGCCTGTTAAAAAAGGAAGCCAGCGGTCTAGAGTGGTCAGAAGAATCCGAATCTTCAGTCAACGGAAGAGGGCTTTCGGGTTCTGAATCGAACCCACATCTTCATTTTCATTTCAAGTTCATCTTTTTCGATTGGCTGGTAAGGTCTTCGGGGAACTTCTGCGTGTTTTCCACTTCGAATCGTCACGCCGAAGGCTTCTGTTCTTCAATTTGAGTTCTTCCTGTTCTGTTTGAGTTAATTTGCATTGATTTTCGTTTATGTCGCGACTGTTTTTTGCTGATTAAATCGTCTTTGACCTGGAGTTGTTCGGTTTCTGGCTCGCGTAGCCAGAAAATAGCGGAGATCTCTTGTGGTAATCGAGATAGATAGTGGGATAAGAAGGTGAGATTGCAGAAAATGTTACGCCGCAGTTGTTTTCTAGCCGTAATTGCTGATGGGTGTCCGTTGAATTACTTCTGTTGAACTTGCTTGTTTGTCTAAAGGGCCTGCTTTCTTTGAGCTGGAGATTGTTTTGCGCTTGAGTCAGATATTGGGAATGCGAGCAATTTGAGCATGGCCACATCTTCTCCTGTTAGAAATGGAGATGAGCTTCATTTCCTCTTTTCCTTGTTACTATGCATCTGATTGTTCAAAACAAAGTTGAACATAATCTTTTGCCAAATTTATAGAATCTTACGGTCTTTGATGACCTCCCAAATTTGCGTAATTGTATGCTTTTTGCACTTGAGTTGCTGAATTCGTATGTCGCATGTGTAAGATTTGATTCCATGTTCATAGAATATGTACTCTCTTAGTGACAGATGGGGGAGCTCGCTGGCGATAAACATGTCAAGTACATATTGTCTGTTGAAAAGGTAGGTATGAAATTTCTACAATTCTCTTCTCGTTCTCTTGTCCACTTCCTGCCAGTTAGTGAAAATGACTTGGTTTATCTGGATCTACTATTCAGCATTTCAGAGTTTACTGATTTGATTTTTTGGGTTGATCTTGCACTCAGAAAAAGGATAGTTTTGAGTCGGTGGTTATGGAGCACTTGAGATTGAGTGGAGCATATTGGGGATTGACCACTCTAGATCTTCTTGGAAAACTTGACACAGTGGATTCAAATGAAGTTGTTTCGTGGATCCTGCAATGCCAGCATGAGTCTGGTTTGTATTTAATTGTCTCTTGGCTTCTTTATCGCGATTACCCATGAAAAACATGCGCCTCACAGAACCTCCACTCCTCATTCAATCAAATATCTCTTATTTGACGGTATGATCAACATTTTAGCTTGGGATCAACAAATTCCATCTATTACAATAATGATCACATCATAGGGGTGGTTAGTGTTGCTTTATTCATATTTTTATAACTTCACTCTAAAGAGCAAAGTGCGAATGTCACCTAGGGCTGCCTTTTCAGGTGGGTTTGGTGGAAACATTGGACATGATCCGCATCTGCTGTATACGCTCAGTGCCGTGCAAGTTTTGGCCCTTTTTGACAAGCTAGATGTTCTTGACCTCAACAAGGTGACAGATTGTATCCTTTGCGTCCTAGATTTGCAAACTATTACCATAGATGCAAGTTCCTCGGCGTTATTATATGTGATATAAAACAAACAAGCAATCTATCAACCAATAATCAGGGTCCGTTGTTCTAAAGTCGGTAGGTGGGGCTTCTGTGGTGAGGTTGACCGTGGTTGCCAATCTCGATTCGATGGGGGAATAAAAAGTCCTTGGCCTTACTTTAGAATGAGAATGCGGCCGAGCTTAACTTCATAGATAGCAGATGTGATGTGTCAGACCCCCTCAGTCACTTTGAATGCCCCCGATCACTTTCTTAACGTGTGGGGATCCATCAAAAAAGGGCATAGTTGCAACATCACAAGAGTAATAAATTTAACAAAGGCTCTGTTTTGCATGTAAGAGGTCAGATTATGTCAACTTTTTAAATGCTATGAAATTTTGATTACAGTTATTCTATAGTGTGTATATTGCTAGCCAAACTTTAGTGAGGGGGCTCTCTCTGTGGAGATCGAAGTTGCTACCGTTGGATAATCTCTGCTATTAAATTTTCTACATTGTTGTGCCTGAACTGTGATTCAGACATCAGATCACTGCAAAACGAAGATGGATCTTTCTCTGGGGATATTTGGGGAGAAGTTGATACTCGGTATCTTGTCTTCGTCTTTGTTCAATTAGAAATTTTTGTGCTTCTTGAGGATGACCTTAAATAATTGACATTCTTTCACCCCTTTTTGTCCCTTCAAAGGTTCTCTTATTGTGCTATATGCTGTCTTGCCATACTAAAGCAGTTGGATTTGATAAATGTGGAGAAGGCAGTCAGATATATAGTGAGTTGCAAGACTTTGGATGGCGGGTTTGGTTGCACTCCTGGTGCAGAGTCTCATGCAGGGCAAAGTATGTCATAACCTTATGCTGGAGCTCATTCTCTGGTTTTTAATTTCTGATTGGTGCTTAGTAAGTCATGTATTTTCCTATATATGTGGTGGTCTCCTAACTCTGTTGGTGTAGAATTCCATTCTATGGTCCTATCTAACCAATATTATATATTGTTTTAGAGTGAGAAGGAAACCTGGGCTTCCGGTAATTAAATGTGCGCTGCAAAATAGTTACAAAGCTGGATATCTTTCTGAAGATTTTATTCAAAGCTGAATGAGCTGGCTTGGAATTTATTCCACTGGTAAATCCAGTGAGTTTTTCCTCTTCAAAAGGGTGGTTATTCCCGATTTTCTGCATCAAAGTATCCCCACCTTCACTTTTGGGGAGAGATGATAGAACTTTGAGACAAATAAAAGGATATGGAGTAGGAAAATCCAAAAGAAGAGAAAAGTCTCTATGGAATTTCAAGGAAAATAGTTAGTTATAGCAGAGCTAAATATGTTGGTTATCAACCTAGCCTAGGTAGGCTACTCTTTTACCAGATTCGACTTTTTTTTTTCATTGACCTTACAAACTGCTGAAACTAGGAGAATGAGTTTCTATGTCTACTTCTAAGCTTTCATAGATTGAATTTCGACTTATTTATGCCAAATGACAAACTGATTCAAGAGCCTAAAGGTAGAACCACAAGTTAGAGACAAACCCCACCCCAATCTTTCCCTTCATTAGAAAGCCCAACATTGAAGTGGCTTCCTTCTTTATTTTGTTGATTTGATTTTATGAATTAGAGTAAAATCTGCAGTGGAGATTTACTTGGTTATACCTGCAGTATTTTGCTGTGTGGGAGCTTTGGCTATCACGGGTTCACTACATCACGTTGACAAGGACCTTCTTGGCTGGTGGTTATGCGAACGACAAGTCAAATCTGGAGGTTTAAATGGCCGCCCAGAAAAACTTGCTGATGTGGGTATTAAATGAAATTAAGCTACTATACGCGGAGCGTTTTATCAAATTATGTACTGATCTAGCTGCATGGCTTCAGGTCTGCTACTCCTGGTGGGTGCTTTCTAGCTTGATTATGATCGATAGAGTTCACTGGATTGACAAAGAAAAGCTTATCAAATTCATCTTAGACTGTCAGGTTCTTCAACTGCATCCTCTAGGATTGAATTGAAAACTCTCAGGATATTGAGTTTACTACAATTTTGAGTTTGAGGGAACAATGTTCACTTCATAGCCTTCTATTTCAGGACACTGAAAATGGTGGAATTTCTGATAGACCAGATGACGCTGTGGATGTTTTCCATACATATTTTGGAGTGGCTGGTAAGTAATAGTTGGATTTTGCTGTGATCCTCTGCCTTCTCCTTGTTGAATTGGCCTTATCAAATTAATTCATCGGTAAATTCAGGATAGGAGTTCTTGATATTATTGCCGAAAGTGAAAATTGATGTCTGTTCATCCATTGATCTTAAATTGTTACGTTACAAAATATAGTTAGATCTGAATTATATTTAATTTACTTCAAAGTTGGACCATGAAGGATATGAGGTTGTCTTTGTTGAGCAAGAATGTAAACAAAAACAGATGACGTATGATGCTGATCGAATTTCTTTCTTGGTGGTGATTTCAGGTCTTTCCCTTCTTGAATATCCAGGAGTTAAAGCCATAGACCCAGCCTATGCTTTGCCGGTCGATGTTGTTAATAGGATTTTCTTTGGCAGATGTTGAACCTGACCACGGGCCACACAATTTACTACATTTTCATGACTTTCCGAGTACACATACTAGCGTCATTAACCGACTTTCTATTTCCTTGCATACTGAATTGCACAAAAATTGAAATAGTAGTTAGTGGACACAACTTCTCTAACGAATCATTTGTTACCCTTGGAGAACCTAAACTTGCTTGCATCCTTTTTGAACCTTCGTCTCTCTCAAGCTATAGTTTCGCCTTTTTGTACCTTCATCTCTCTCAAGCCTCAAGCTATAGCCTCCTTTTCGTACCTTCATCTCTCTCAGAGCTGTGGATGTGTAGAATTTAGCAAGAAACGGCAGGACACGTGTAGTTTACCTGGTGGCAACCTCAATATTCTTGAAAGCACAGCTCTATAGTTGGAAATTCCAGTTTGATCCCTATACTTTCATTTTGTTGTGAAGTTAGTTCTTGTACTTTTCTTTGGAGATAATTTAAAGACTTTGACAATTGGAAACTTGATGGAAATTGCTTAGTCGGCATAGTTCGTGGACTGCTTAGTGGATGAGTATGGGTGAGCAACAGACTAAAGTAGAACCGTGAACTAACAAGACTGGTCTAGTCTGTCCAATTTCAGGCCAATTTCAAGTAGAAAATCAATTGGGTTCCTGGCTCTGGTGGGGATGAGTGCAATTTTTGTTTCTGGTTCCAAGCAGAAAACACTTGGGCTTTGGTGTTTTCTTGTTAGGTAAGGAACACCCAACCATGAAAAACACAAGGGTCGAAAGGGCTCTTTTCCACAGAGCTGGGGAAGACTTTCAGAAGAGAGCCCCTGAAGGCAATTTTCGCAAAGGAACCTCCAAAGCGGTGCTTGTCTCAAAGAAGCCACTGAAGCTGGTGACTTTTGTCTCAATTAACCCCCAGCTCAAAAGCAGCACAATTTTTTGTCGGACGAGAATCACGGGCATTTTCGTTCGTATTCTTCTAAATCTAAACCGTATTTTCCAAATTTGAACCTAAAATTGTTGGAAATCCCTGAAGTGGATCCAAATCTCCAAATCCTTGTAATGTTCCAATTAGGAGGCGGGAAATCCCACCTTCGCCTGGAAGAAAGCCATTGCAACTAGTTGAAGCGACATGTCGACAAGATCAATGACAGTGATGTTACGAGAACAATGCTGTTTTTTGGTGTCACTTTGGTTTGTTTGGTCGGATTTGTCTCCGCATCTTTTCTCCTTTTAAGCGAATCGATGCATGTAAGTTGCATTTTCAAATTTCTAGTGGTATCTCCGTGTGCATTTTGTAATTGCAAATGATGTAGTTGAGGTCCCTGGGTGCTATAGCAGTACCTGTTCTGTAGTTTTCTTGCTGATTTTGTTTTTGGTGGTATGTTTTGTCATGTATTGCACGGAAACATATTCAAATTCTTTTACTGCCATTTTGTAACAAGCCAGAGATGTGAAGAAGTGAATTATTTTATGTTTGCTAGAAGGGGAGCCACGGTTTTGAATAAGATGGGTTTATCATTACTGATCTGGATGACTTACGTAGAAGAAATTTAAAAAATGAGGGTGTCAATGGTGATGGTTCAGTGGAGAGGGAAGGGGATAGGGAGTTTCGAAAGAGTGGTGAGTATGCAGGTGTTTTAGCTGATAATGAAGATGTCTTGACTGAGAAACCTAAATGGGCATACACATCCAGAGTTCCGGGCTGAAATTGATATGGAGAATCATATCTTCGGGTTGGGAATGTGCTTTATAATTTTAAGAAGCTTAAAGAGTCTGTTGGGAACTCTTGGCGTAAAAAATGGAAGACAGGAAAGCTTCATTAAATGAACAAACAAGTGGAAGACAATGTGTTCAGAGGACTGTGATTGGCTCATATAAACTTCAAAAGTACAGAAGAATCGTACTTTATAAGTCAAAACCTTCAAGTATGTGTCTCGGGCCGACAGATCTCGATCGCGGAGTTAGCCCGTACGGCGCTTGGCAAGCCCGCCAAGCCAGCCTTCTCTCATATAGTTGTTCTATAGAACACTTAGGCGGATAGCTTTCCCGTATTGGATCATACCACACCTAGCTTAGCTTAAGTATCTTTCGTATCGAGCGATAGTAGATTACATTAGGCACTACAAACCGGTTTTGGCTTGCCATGGCCACATCGGAGAGCGGCATCAGCTCCCGACCGGTTTGTTTACTGGGAGGCCAATCCCACCTTCGAGCTCCTAAGGGTATATTCTATCTAACCTAGAATTCCTAGTACAAACCCGTCCCGATACCACTCCCAAAGATCCAGTTGTCCTCTCCCCTCTACAATGCTCACTCCCATGACGATATCGCTAAGCTCCACCCATAAGGGACCCAAGTACAGGACAACTTGCCCACCTAGGAAACGGAACACTCGGCCCGTGTCATTCTCCCCCACTCAATCCGCAAACGCCCTCGTTGTGGGTTGTTCTGTCGCTTCCCCGCATCCTTCACAATCATCAACGCAGCATCGTGGGGATTTACATGAATGGCGGACGCTTGCCTAACAAAACAATAACACTCCACTAGCAGCCTTCCCCGATCAAAGTTGTTCTTGAATCTCCGATCGCTTGTACCCTATTGACAAGTGTGGCATCCGTCACCAACTACACAAGTTCGGCAAGCACCTTCTTTCGCCTACTAGGCTTCTCCCGACCTCGGCAAACCAATGGAGGTTCCCCCTTGATAAAACGTGGTAGCGGACCCTTCTTGAAATTCGCCGAATTGATCCAGAAACATTATCCCATTTCAGAAAACAATTCGATTCCTTCCTATATCCCCATTGACATCCCCGAAGCTATACGAGAGCCACACCTTGTTCGAGCCCCTCTTAGTCCCGGCGATCACTCTCTGCTCTCAAAGGACCGGAAAGACCACAAGATCTCCCCAAATCACCCATCTATTGAAGGGATCCCGCTCGATACCATTTGTCATGGACCAACGGATCTCAATCGTAGAATTAGCCCATGTAGCACTCGGCAAGCCACGCCAAGTCAGCCTTCCCTCATATAGTTGTTCCATAGAACACTTAGGTGAATAGTTTTCCCGTATTTGATCATACCAAACTTAGTTTAGCTCATGTATCTTTCATATCGAGCGATAGTAGACTACATTAGACACTACAATTGGTTTTGCCCTACAATGGCCTCATCGGAAGAGCGGCATCACCTCCCGACCAATTTATACACGGGAGGCCAATCTCGCCTTCAAAGCTCCTAAGGGTATATTCTATCTAACCTAAAACTCCTAATAAAAACCCGTTCCGATACCATTCCCAAGGACCTAGTTGTCCTTTTCCCTCGACAACGCTCACTCCTCATGGCGATACCCCAAGCTCCACCCACAAGGGACCCAAGTACAGGAGAACTTGCCCACCTAGGACACGAAACACCCGGCCCGTGTCACATGTATATACTTGTAATAAAGCTCTGAATATTCCTCAAGTGAGTAGTAAATGACTAATAAGTAAGTATTGTGTTGAGGAACAATCATACATGGCGAGCAAGGTGCTTCAATGAAGGTAACAATGGAGCATATAAGGATGTTTTGAAGCTGTCGAGGCTATGGTCTACAGAACTAGGGCTACACCAATGGGTATGATCATAGGGAAGGAGGAGCAATTTTGGCTATTGCCAAGCCCTTTTTTATGTCGATCCGAGATCGACTTGTGTAATCAAGACTGAGGCATGCCAAGATCAATTCAAGTGTAGATGAGTCTACATTTGTCTAAATGCATTGAAGGGTTTTCCCGAAGGATGTAGAAGTTATCATCAGGATTCAATGGCATACTTTTGGTAGCTGTGGGCATAGATGGCAACAATAAGATGTATCCCTTTGCATGAGTAGTAGTGAGACAAGAAACATGCAAGACATGGCATTGGCTTATCAGTATAATAGCATAATCTGGAAATTACAGGCCTTGAATTTTTTTTTAAAATATTGAACTTTCTTATTGTGATAAGCGAAAGGGATTGGTTTAATACTGACAAATCTAAAGCCTAAAGCTAAACATAGTGTTTGTTCGAGGCATCTTTATGAGAATTTTAGGCTGCATCACAAAGGACAGGAACTTAAAAAGTTGGTTAGGAAGGCTGCAAAAACGAAATGGATATGTAATATTGAATTGGTAGTTTGTCATTGGATGTACAAAAGGCTTCTAGTGCGGTCGAGCAAGTCCCACTTTAGGACAAGCTCAAAATTTTACACATATTTGAACAATTGGTGTGAAAGTTTTAATAAGAGCAACATTGATTTTTTTTTTTGATAATCCAGGATCCGCCAGTCGTAATCGGGTCAAAGACCCTTTCCGACGGCAACTATACTGGAGGGAGGCTAGCCCGCAACCCACCAGCAAGGGCCCCCACTTAAGTCCAGAAACGCGTTGGGAGGGTTTTGAACCTTCGACCAGCTTATGCCTTAAGGTCGAGAGCTCAAAGCTCACCAAACGCGCCATGCCCGTGGTGGGTAGAGCAACATTGATGTTGTGGACAAGCCTATCCAACAATGCTTGCAGCTATAAGAGTGCAGCTCATAAAGGAGATTCATAATAAAGGGATGAAATGGCTAACACCACTTGTGTGATCTGTCATAAAATGGGGATATGTTGGAACTTTTTTTTTTTTGGTCATAAATATGTTGGAACTTCAGAAGCGGAGTTTCAACATCATTGATTCCTAGCTAGAATGTAGAGGATGATTTTGAATTGAGTAGACCATTCAGAGATAAGATGGCTGTTAAGATTATAGAAGATGAGATATTAGTGGAATTTCTTACTGTCGTGTTGTAGCAGCTGTTATGTACATCGGGAAGAGCCTGAAAAATGAGTTTCCACATGTTAGAATAAGGAAACATTCATGCAGAAAGTGGAAAGGTAGAATACCCCAATCCCATGTGGGAACTGTGGTGGACTAGATCATAACAGGTGTCATTATAAGAACCCATCTTTCAAGCTCTTCCCTCGTCTATAAAGGAACTATCACAGCATGATAGCTAGGGATTACACCGATGTTCCATGTTTTACAACTAGTTTTCACCTTGATATAAACTACCCTCTTGCCTCCAAACGGCCCACTCAATTCAAACCGATCCTCCCCATTCCAGCGTTAATCCACGATGCTATGATTGACCACACCAGGGTAGTTACTCATCCCATCTCTTTGCATATGAATCTCTTCATGAGACGTGCTATTATAGCTTTAAGGATTGTAATAATAGGCTTGTCCCTGGCATCAATGTGTATTTTTGCTGAAGCTTCACGCCAATTGTTCAAGAAAAGGTCACATGTTGAGCTAGTAGTGAAGTCGGACTCGCTCCATTTTACTGGAGGCCTCTAAGACAACCAATCATAAGCCCCCTCATTAACTCCCTTCAGTTCTTCTATTGCCATTTCATAATCAACACCCTAGTTACCATTGCAGCCTTCCAAACCAACTTTTTAAATTTCAATCCTATGTGATGCAGCCTAAAGTTCTCATAAAGATGCTTACAGCAAAATCCATGTTTTGCTTCGGGCATTAGATTCGCCAATGCTTGCACCAATCCCTTGTGCTTGTCACATAAGAAATTCTGGTACTTCAAAAATTCTCGGGGTCCATAATCCACAAGTTGTGCAATCATACAAACTAGCGCCATGTCTTGTGCTTATTGTCCTACTGCTACCCATGTCAAGGGATGCATTATTTTTGCCAATCATGCTCACTGCTTCCAGAAGTATGTCTTGTATCTTAATGACAAATGTCAACCATCAAAACCACCCAACACCTACATTATTATGGAAAAACCTTAATGCATCCAGACAAATGAAGACTCCTCACACTTGAATTGGTCTTGACATGCCTTAGTCTTGTTTACATATGTGGATCCTGGGTTGGCATAAAAAAGTTCTTGGCAATAGCTCATAAGCAACCAAACTTGCTCCTCCTCCTTCCATGTGATTATTTCTATTGGTGTTGCCCTAATTCTGTAGACCATTGCCCTTGATAGCTTCAAAACGTTCTTAACTCCATTATCATCTTCATCGAAGACCTGGCATGTAGGATTGTTCCTTGGCTTATCACAATACTTGATTGCCAACTGTTTAGTTGCTTACTTGAGGAACACACAAAGCTCGAAGACATGTACGTACAAGCTTAATGGTTTTGACTTGTAACATACGTTCCCTTTGCACTTTGGAAGCAAATATGAGCCAATCACAGTCGTCATGACACACTACCATCAACTTGTTTGGTCCATTCTTAATGAACCTTTCCCATCTCCCATTTTTTACGACACAATTCCTAACATGCTCTATAAACTTCTTAGAATTACTCAAATGCATCCCCAACTTGAAGACAGGATTCATCGTATCTATTTTAGCATCGAACTTGGGATGTGTATAGTTATTTTGGCTTCTCATATTCAATAAATCTACATTATCAGCTAAAATGTCAGACATACTAGCTAGTTTCTCCAGCCTTTCAATTTCCCCATATTGAACCATCCACATTGACACCCTCATTCCTTGAATTTCTTCTATACAAGCCATTCAAATATAGGAAGCTCATCTTCTTTGGTGACCTTGGTATCCCCACTATCAAACATGGAATAGCTTACTTCTTCACATCCCTCATATGGTACAAAATAGTCGAAAAAAATAATGTCAATATATTCATGTAATACACGACAAGACATAACACCAGGAAAAAACAAAACAAAACAAAACAAAACAAAAAACTTAAAAAATTCCAATATCAAGGACTACGACAGCACCTAGGGACCATGATGGCACCAATTGTACTTATAAAGTGAACATATGAATACCACTTGCAATTACAAAATGAAATTCCTATGCATTGATTCGCACAAAAGGAGAGACAAATGCAAGACAAATCTGACCGTGCAAGTCATCACTGCCATCAATTGGAAGTCGACTCCAATCCTTCAGGAGTGTCACGTGCTCTTGCAACGAGACAAAAGAAGGATCTGTTGTACTCTTGATTAAGAAATTCGTGGAGAAGGGTTTTATTTTAGGAATCTTGGGAAATTTGAGGGGAAATTTCATTTTGCTTGAGATGATTTCGAATGAAAATGCTCCTGTCAAGGTGCGGAAAATGTCACGTAAGACGCACGTGATCCCCGTCCGGCGAAACTTTGTATCGCCGGTATGGTGGGGGTTATTTGAGATCAAGTCATCAGTTATGCCCCGTACTTACCCTTAAAAAATTCTCACACATCGAGTTCTCGATCCTTCTGAAGTGTAGTTTTGTGAGAGTTAGAATGGATTTTGTTCCCATGTGTAGCTCTTTCAGCTAAATTTACGTTTGGTTTCTCTTGACAAACTTTAATAATACAAGAGTATGTGCATTGGAAATCCTAAAAACATCACGAAAGTGCAATTGAGTCCTAAAACTTTTAAAAGCGCAATCGATGCCTAAAACCTGTCACAAATGTGCTTGACTCCTACAACCTTTTTTGTGACAAAAAAAGAACTTACGATCTTCAAAAAGTGCAATGAAGTCTTAAAACTTGTCGGGAAAGTGCGGTTGAGTCTAAAACTTTCAAAAATCGCAATCAAGACTTGGTTAAATAAAGTAAATGAAAGGACTTGATTGCACCAGTTTGATAAATTTTAGGACTCAATTGCTTTTTTTTTTAGAAGTTTCATAACTCGATTGCACTTTCGTGATAAGTTTACAACTTGATTGCACTTTTTAAAAGCCTTAGGACTCATTCGCGCTTTCGTGATAAGTTTTAGGACTTCTCGAGGTACTTATCCCAATAATCGAAAGATGCTTACCTAATGGTTATTTAACATCTCACTTTCTCCGCCATTTGATTTCCAACCACCTACTATACTCTTTCTTGAAAGTTCAAGATTCTGCTTCGAAAGAAGAGAAAGGTCAAGCTAATTTTACGAATTTTTCTTCCATGATTTTGTGAAAATTCTATGGCGAGAAAGCCTTAGCTAGGCAATCTCCTGATCTATGAAATATCCCACTAATTTGGCAGACGAGATTAAATAGGTGATAATCTCTGACATTGTGTTCCAAATGGAGAACCTTTGTTCTTAATGACGTCTAGAATCGAACGCGTGTTGAATGGCTTAAATCACCAATGTGATTGCATTTCTTAATGATTAAAGTCACTTCAATGATGTCGTCAAAGAAATTATTTTCTCAAGGAATAAGGAGGCCCCGTCCATGACTTGATCTCCAAGCTTTGGCTATGCGACGATTTCATCTTCTTCTCTTTCTTTCTTTTCTTTTTTTAATGATCCATTACCATCGAAGGGTCCACCTCATTGACCAACATTGATTTTGACCTAAACATTTTGCTGGTGAAACATCTGTCGTTCAACTCGAGAATGCTCTTGATAATGTTATCTTCTTAAGATTACGACCCGTGAGAGCTTTTCATGGGTCAAAATTGGGGCTTAAGTAAGTAAGTTATGTATTAAATGAGTCCTTTGGTTAGTAGTTATCACAAGAGATTGTACAAAAGCTTAGTCTATAAAAAAAATACCTAAGTCGGGTCGAAACCCTGAATTAATGAGTTACGAGCCAAAAAGTCAATTAATAGTCGTTTCAGCAATTTACCATTAAGTGTATAGCGGATATTCTTGGCATTAATTCGACAACTCAATATTTTATCTTGATAATAAGAAATATGACTGAGGTATGATATGAATTTGAGGAGAATTGTACATGTAGATTTTGAAGTTAGATGAAACTAGCAAGATAGATTTGCAAATGACAAAAGAAAACGGCATGATCTTTGGCGAGAACGTGATGCCATAATAGAATTACTATCATCCTTAGACATTAGTGAAGATTCATACGAGTAATTCCTACATGTTTTTTTAAGGAAAATGTTCTGTAAAAGTCCTAAATCCTGTATATTTAAGAGAGAAAATGTCAGACCAACCCCGTGAGCCGCGACATCCCACACCAACATTGGTACTCTCCAAGATCCAAAGGCCAACAAATACAACACTTGCGGAAGCAAAACAATTCCGTCAAACCAATTAACATCACGATGACTTGAGACGGTAAAACAAACTTATGTACATAGACATAATTGTCACAACCTTCAAACCTAGGACTTAGGCAAGAGCTTGGACCACTTATAACAAAAGATTACGTGGTGAAGCCCGTATGCTTCCAAAAGAAAATACTCTACAAAAGCTCAATAGGCCAACTACCTAGGCCTCCTCCTCGCTATCCGACTATATCATATCTCGCCTCCAACTCATCCTCGCAAGTTCAAGTAGCGTTCCGCATTCGATGGCTTTACAACCTCTCCATCTTCTCTTGGTACCATGACCTCGGGAATACCGAATCTCCGGGCGGATCACTCATTGTTGAGGCGGAGTGTAAAAATGAAAGCCCACACGGGGTGAGATAAAATCTCGAGAAAGCCCCTAACCCTAGGTTAGGGCTCCAGTGCCTCCAGACACACCTAGGAGTAATTTCTAACAAATCATCCGACTTTCAAAAATTCCATAAATAAATTCCGAATATTCCATTTTTCTCCAAAAATTGCCACACCTTCACAAATATTCCACGTTACTCCACCGACATCATACAAGTTTATAACATTGAGCCTCGACCTTTATAGAACATAGCTCCATATATGTATACTAAGGTCTCGACACAAAGGAATACGACTCATAAATCTCGGTCTCGACACATAGGAACACAACCGGATTAAGTCTCGACAATTAGTCGAACACGACTCACTTTGGTCTCGACGACTTAATGAACACGACTTTCATACTTTCTGATCTCGACAATCGACAATACGGCTCACTTGGCCTCGCACTTGATTGAATACGACTTTCATACTTTCTCGGTCTCAAACAATCGAAACGGCTCACTTTGACCTCATACGACTTGATTGAATACGGCCCATAAATCTCGCCTCGACACATAGGAACACGACCGGATTAAATCTCGCACAATTAGTCGAACACGACTCACTTTGGTCTCGGACAACTTAATTAAACACGACTTTCATATTTTCCGAGAATAGACAAATAACGCCTTAGGTCACTATCCCGTTTAACGCCTCAAGATATTATAATACTCATAACCCCGTTTAATGCCTCGGGGTATAATAATAGTGAAGCCCGCATAACGCCTCAGGCTATAATTCCTCAATCCAACATTAGAGCCCGCGTCATAACGACTCGGCAACATATGGTCTTATAAAGTACAAACCCGCGTCATAACGTCTTAGGGTAAAAATTCCATATTTCCTCTCTTTCATTTCACTTAAGACCATATACCACAATAATTTCCCGATCGCTCGTCCGATACCATACGATCCTTTAAATACTTCGATCGATCAATCCTTGCCATGTGATCCCCTAGATTCCTTGATTAGCGATCGAGACCATCCAAGTGTCACCAATTTTCTCCAATAAAAGATCGGGACCATAGATCTCTCCAATGTTTCTCAATTGCCCAATCGAGACCACTTGATTAAATTGTCCGGCAAACACTCGACGGGACCACGTGATTCACTCACATTAGAGAATTAATAAATCGGGACCACCCGATTAGATCATACAAGACCAATGGCCAAATCGGGCCACAAGATTAATTATGCTACCGCAATAATTAATCTACGCCACACAAAATTAATTCTACTAACGCAGAATTACTAACGGCCGTACGTTCGAATTAGACTAACGTACAATTAATTCAACTATAGTACTAAACTATAGTAATACCATATTTAATTAACACCGTGGCATAACAACATGTTGTCACATAAAAAGTAACTATAGTTAGAATACAATCTAACCATGGTTCAAAATTAACTAGAGTCAATAACTAACCTAACCATGATGAAATAATAGCATAAAGTAACTAGAGTTAGGCATAAAGTAACCATGGTCCAACTTTGACCATACCTAAATCCTCTTGACTTCACTATTCACTTCAAGAACATGATTTCTCTCTCCTCCTCCCCTTCATTCTCGGCCAAGGCATGAAAATGGCCAAAAATAATCAATTTTCATCCAAATCTACTCAATCTCAAGTCCCTTAGCAACCTAGATACCTAATCAAGGTTTAGGAACCAACTTACTTGATTTCTATCCAAATTATTTGATGAAAATCAGCTGGAAACCGAAGCAAAAACTCCCTCTCTCAAACCGGGTCGATTTGCCTCGTCCGGACCTTTGCCCCTTCAAACAGACCTACGGGAAAAACTACCTAGCCAAATCGAGCTTATAATATGTTCCTAGAAAGCTAAGACAATAAGCTTTCAAATGGAAGTGGTCTTACCTCAAACCGACGTCGGACGAAAAAATTTATGGCCGGAACAGTGGGGCTGTCGGAACAGGGCTGCGGGTTTGGGCGAGAGAGAGAGAGAGAAAAATGAAAGCTCAATGAAGAAGATGATGCTGATGATAGATAGGATATTTTGGCAAGATACTAAGTGAAATTATTGCTCTTGAATTTGGTGAGACAAAGTCTTGTGGGCCCCACTAATAATTCATCTTCTTTCCCATATCCACGATTTCACTTTTCGAACACTTTGGGCGAATCGTGAAATATACATGCTCGGGATAAGGCGACATCCAAAATATTATTATTGGAACCCGAAGATCCGACATCTAATTTCAAGTTAAATTCGCAATCAATCTTGATCAATTGAAATTTCGGTATCTCAAACTAATGGGCGGCTTTTAGGAGTTATGCGTATCGACCCGTGATTTATATCACGTTTAAGAATTTCTCGAGCCATGGTGATTTTGGTTGTCATTCAATTGCGAGGGTCAATCACTAGTCCGATGGGCACGATTGTTAGAAAATAATTTAGGGACGTTTGGAACCCATACGAGGTCAAACGGAATCACCGTGATCCAAGCGTAGGGTATTATCTAAATCGTTCCTTAATCATTCTAGGATCGGTTTATATTGGTCCAAATATTCCCTCGACAATTTTCATGGCCAAAGAGTCATTCCATGATCAAGTTCTCGTCCACGTACTTGATTTTCCTAGCTAGCCATTCCCATTTGATTAGTACGCGTTCGAGAGGATCAACTCGAGTGAGATTAGGCGAAATATATCAATGAGATATTTCATTCATTCATAACCCAAAGTGGATCGGAATTCGGATGTCACGAAAACTCAGTAGAAGTCCTAAATGTTGTTTGCGTAACGTTATGAAAACTAAATTACTACTATCCTTAGCCATTAGTGAGGTCCTAATGGTTGAGATGCAATGGATTGATAGGTACGGATTATATGTGAGAATTTTTCTACTTAGGGCTGCAATTTAATATCTGACTATACATGGAATAGGTAATTTATCCTCTTGATTTCACATTTACAATCATGACAATCAAGACGACTAATAAGAAAAAAACGATTACTCGGCTTTCAAATTTGATAGTTCGACTGTTAATTTCATCCTTCAAAGTCAAAGTTTGGTTAGAATATTTAGATAATGAATCTGCATTGACCTAAGAGAATAAGCTTTTAAAACAATTGTTAGTAGTCCCACAAAAAATTACATGGTATCAAAGCGGGAAGTTCGAGTTTAAATCTTTCAAAAGCCCCGATTTGTTTCCCTTATTGTATGGTTCCATGCTTAATTTTAAATTAAAGTTTAGCTTAAGTGTGAAAAAGAGTGTTAGAATACTTATATAAAAAACTATACATCTCTCTAAGAGTTTAAATTTTTAAAACAGTTGACAACAATTTCATAAAAATTAACAATATTAGCATCCAATGTGTTGTTCATTTGCTATCTGCCCTCCACTCCCTACGATATGACATATTTTCAATGACTTTTCTACCTCGATTGTGTTGAATTCGAGCTCAAGTTTAAGCTCAGCCAAGCTTCTATTATTTTCTCAAAAACTTTATTAGTTGAAAAACAAGCAAGTTTTTCCTCAAATTCTATAATGTAATAAGATTATCCAAACTTTCTAAGGTTGATTTCGAGCTCAAGCTCTTAAGTCCTTGTTGAAAACAAGGGAAAAAGTGTCGGAAAAATCCTAAACATATTGCATTCGTGCCAATTTATTCCTAACTCTTTTAATGATGTCAATTTAGTTTTAAACCTTTTGATCTAGAGCCAATTCGGTCATTCCGATGAATTTTGACCTAATTTGTTGACGTAGAGCCGGACTACCTACGTGGCACAATCTACTTTGGCGTGGACATTTTAAATAATATTTTAATAATTTTTTCAATAATTTTCAAATTATATTATTTTATTAAATTTTAGTTCTTTTTTCTTTTTTTCTTTTTTCCCTCTCTCCTCCGGCTGGCGAGGGTGAACGTTGGCAAGGTTGCCTCGTCGACTACTGGAGGAAAGTTGAAAAAAAAAACAGAAAAAAAAATAAATCTAAGAAATTCAAAAATTACTTTTAAAAAAATATCCACGTAAGCATAAATAATGCCACATAGGTTGTTCGGCGTCCATATAACAATATCCATCAAAATTAACTGGAAGGACCGAATAAGCTCTAAGTCAAAAGGTTTAAAATTAAATAGACACCATTAACAAGCTTAGGATTAAATTGGTACCAAGGAAATAGGTTTATGACTTTTCCGACGCGTTTTTAAAAAAATAGAGTAGAGCAAAGTTAACCCTCATTACGTGTATAAATGGCGAAAAGCCAAGTACTAGTTAAAAGCAATCACCAAAGGCGGTAAGATTGCGGAATTTTAAAATTTGAATTCAAATCGGATATTTAATGGCGCCTGCCTTGAATTGAGAGATCAATTAAACAAATGGAGGATTCTCTCCGCCAACCCTCTCCTCGGTTAATTCAATGCCCAAGCATGGGATTCTTGGGGGGCATGAGTGTCAAGCCTTGACGCGACACAAACGACACTAATCGATGCCAACAAGGATTTAACATGTCTGAACTCATGTTTGAGTGTATTCATGTCAGTATTTTGGACGTGATTCATAAACAGTCCACATCAATTAATTTCAAGTTTAGTCTCTCACCAAAAAAAGAAAAGCTTGAATTTTGCCCCGTGAGACAGAAATACACCAAACTTTTTTTTTTGTGGTCTCATCAATACTTCCAATTGTACCGGTGTTCTGAAAATACATACCGTCACAATTTCGCCTACAACGACCGACATCTAACGGGAGCAAAATCTAGCCTTTCACGCATCTCTCAAGTTATATACGCTCGCAATTCGATCGCTTTCTTATTCTTACCTCTCTCCCCCACAGGATTTGCATTCTTTGATTCACAAATATGTGCCTGGGTCAGGGAAAATAAAATAAAAATCAAACCCATGTTTCTGCAGGAAAGAAGAATTAAGGGATTAAAACTTTTAGCTAGCAAGTTAGTAATACATCTAAAATGACCATTGAAATCATCACCAAAGCCTAATACAATTAATGCACCTAAATCTAAATTTCTGGTTCCTTAATCACACCGACAATGTCATCACCTTCCTTATTCCTCACAAAGCCAAGGTTGTTCAACCTGAGCCATGTGTCCTCAATTCCTCTATCAAATCCCCCAAATCTTTGTGTGAAGAGCCCCCTTCTTCAACCGCCCTCTTGGCCATTGCCCCAAAGCTCCTTGCTCTGCCTCTCATCTCCCCTGCCCTCTCCCCCACCATTATCTCCTTCGCCGCCCTTTCGACCGCCTCCTTCCTCACGAAATCCCCCACTAACCTGGCCCAGCGCCGGGCCCCGACCTCGACCCCGGTCCTCAGGACCTCGGTCACCAGCTTCTCGTTGTAGAACTGCTCCGCGAAGATGGGCCACGTCGCCATCGGGAGCCCCGCGCTGATCCCCTCGAGCACCGAGTTCCACCCGCAGTGCGTCACGAAGCCCCCGACGCTCCGGTGGTCGAGGATTAGGACTTGCGGGGCCCATCCCCGAATGATCAGCCCTTTGCCTTGCGTCCTCTTTCCGAACCCGTCGGGCAGCCAGTCGTCGCCCCGCCCTTCGTCCTCGTCACCATTGTCTTCTTTTCCGTCTCTGCTCACGACCCAGATGAAGTCCTGGCCAGAGGCCTCCAATCCCGCGGCGATCTCGCGTAATTGTGCATCGGAGAACTTGGAAGTCGTGCCGAAGCAGACGTAGATGACCGAGCCAGGCCCTCTTGAGTCTAGCCACTTGAGGCACTCGGGCCCGTCGATCGCTTCCTTCCCTCCTCTCTGTACCTTCTCTTGCAAGCTCCTATTGCACAATGAAACAGGTCCTATGTGCCAAGCTCTCTTGCCCAGAGCATTTCTGTAGTGATCCACATAACTCGGCTCAAGCTCATAGAAGCTGTTCACTAGCATCCCATAACATCGATCCACAGCTTCATGAGCTCTCTTCAGCAGCCTGGTGAAATCGGTCTCTACCCTGATCTTCAGCTCATCCGGGAGCTGAGACCTCGTCATCGTGATCTCGTCCGGCAGACCGGGCAAGCGAAACGGCTCGTCCTCGGACGAGACCTTCTCGTGAGGCCTGTGCCTCTTCACGCTCTCGTCCGCGCACATGGAGAAGAAGCTCGTCCCGTGGAAGGCCAGCCTCGGGATGCCATGCCCGGCCGCGACTTCGTTCGCAAAGGGAAAGAACACGTCGGCGACCAGCGCGTCGGGGGCCAATTCCTGGACAAGAGCTTCCAGGGGCGGAGACAGCATCGAGATGGCCCTGAAGAACTTCTGCTGGACGTCCTGCGTGGTGACCATGTCGAGGTTCTCGAGGCCTTCCGGGAGGCCGACTTCTCGGGTCGGGAACTCGATGGTCCGGAGGGCGATTCGCGATCCGGCGCCGCTCTGTAGAGAAATTCGGAAGAGAGGGGCGTTGTGCGGGGTGGTGATTATGGTGGCTCTGGCTCCTCTGGCCGTGAAGAGCCTGGCCATGTCGAGGGTGGGCAACATGTGGCCGTGAGCCATTAGAGGGAAGAACAGGACATGGAATCCTCGATCGGACTCTGTTCCCATGGCGAAGACGGCGAAGAAGAAAAAAGAGGAGGAGGTGGTTCAAGAAAAGTGACCAGTGATGAGAGAATTGGAGTCTAGTCCATGCTCTTTATGCTCTTCTCTGACTCTTGTTACAAGGACCAGCGACTGACTTCAAGGTTGCCGAATGTAAAAGTCCTTCGACATCAATTTCAATTTGATAACATCACAAAATTTTTACAATTACGAGAGAGACTAAAGTTGCGACGAGAGGTGAAACTACCGCTGCGGTGAGCGTGCATACGGCGGGCCGAGGACAGACGATGGGAAGAGTTTTCACTTTGTTTATGTTCGAGAAACAGAAATGTATAAATTTCTACTTTTCATTTTTATTTCAAATTTATTTCCAAGCTGAAAATTTATTTGGAAAATTAGAAAAATAAAATCGCGTTATAAATGAATTTATATTTCAAATTTATTCCCTAAAAATAAAATAAAATAAAAACGGATAAATGAAATTGCTATTATTGTTTTCTGGAGCGAAGGACAGCCGCACATCAATTGCCGCAGTAACCGACCCACGTGCTTTTCATGAGCCGCGACAGAAGGAAGATTTCCACGGTGGGAAGGGAATCTTCCCGGGGGTGGTTGGGAAGTATAGTGCCGTAACTCGTAAGAGCTAAATTGTTCTTTTTCCTTTCTGTTTAAAAGCACGGCCCAGGGAAATTTTCGTTCTCTTTTAGCACAGCGCATGTTCATGATCACTTGATCTTTGGACAATTGGTCAATCTCTCGTATCCTAATCGCCAACGTCGATGCAGACCTAATCATGGACCGCGCGGCCCGCCGTGGCTCGGCCCGAGTCGCAACGGCCCGAAGGCCTTTCGAGCGGGCACGAGCGGGGAAAAATTTAGGCGAGGAAGTCCGGTCTATTGTGCAAAAGATGCTAAACTTGAGCAGAGGCGGAATTGCAATTGAACTTCCACGTTCAGGCTTCACGGTTTGCTGTCATTTGCCTATGGGGGGGGCATCTGCAGCATTTGGTGATCATGTGTCTGCATCGGTGTGGAGTCTTCGGCGGTCTGAAACGAGGAAGGGGTCGGTATCCCGAGTTGGGGAAAGGTCGCGCGAACCGTACTACGAAGAACGCATCGACGGGCATCATCTTCCGATCTTCTCTTGTATCTGTTGGGATCCGCTTATCCAAGCAGACGTTGGACTCGGTGAGCAATGAGCATTGCTTGCTGGTGCGAGTGTGGCCCTTGGGATCGCGGGGGGATCGTGCTTTCCGCTGTCTATCGTCAGCACCCCGAAAGCCCAAATTCCGATCCGTCAGCTTAGTACTTTTTTCATTGCGGGTACACAAAGCGCAACACGACTCTTCTCGATCAAGCATACCCGACTCAACTCACAACCCGATTCGACCCACCCAAATTCCGATCCGTCAACTTGGCTTTGGTAATATAGGTCAAAATAGATCGGGTCGAATATGGATTAATTGCGGATTGAGTCGGATATGAGCCATTAAATATGGGTCAAAACGGATTAGACGGGTAAATATGGATCGGACCATATTCGACCCAACCTACCCATTTGACACCTCTAGCACAACACGAGCTTTTAGATCTTCTAGATCAAGCATTCGACCTCGGTCACGTAACTCACTTCCGAGGCCTCGTTAGCTCACGGTACGGCTTGGTTCCCTTAAGAGTCCGCGCCTGATGAGAGAACCATTGCACATCACGCTTCCTGGAGTTACTCAATCACGGCTTGCTTTGATCTTTGAGATTAAATTGTGAGTCCCTAAATTAAATCATTCGAGGCATTTCTCGCTTTTGTCCGTCTAATATCGAGCCTCACAATTTTGTCCTTTGATGTACAGATGTGCACATTTATGGGAGGTCACCCATCTTTATAGTGTTCCCACCCGAGCACGCTTAATTTTGGAGTTTTCTCCTCATGTTCGGTGCATAGTTTGATTCATTCCTACCACATTCGCCATCTTAAAAACCTACTAAGAGCTGCTCTTTGCCTAGGCCCTCTCTGGCCCCAAAGCAACTACTCCAGCCCTCGTCAGAACGGACCGTTATATAAGCAATCCAAGTCCATAATGGATTTTCCTCTAAGCTTCGCAACTCCTCCTGATTACAGAAGACCGTGAGCTTGCTTTAAAATTCTGGTTCTTGAATGTCTTTGACTGGGCTGTATACACTACTGACAACAAGAGAAACCCTTTACACATATATCCTGTCTTCAGAGGAAGAACAGAGCAATAAGCATAGAAAAGATGGTGTTGACATAATCTGCTCTATTTTCAAAGATTACATGCAAAGAATCACGGTACATGAAACTCCCAAAACACTGGGCAACATAAAAAGCGTCAATCACTCTGGGCAATTTAACAAACCAAATGGCTATTCACATGTGAGAGGATCTACTTCTTCGCTTCACGAGCAATGCCGAGCGATGCGAGCTCTTCGATCAAAGCTTTCATGTCCGAGTCCGAGGACCCTCCGTCCTCGATAGCCCTCCTCGCCGTGGCCGGCGAATCGCTTGGCTCTGCCTCTCATCGCCCCCGCTTCATCCCCCGCCATGACTTGCCTCAGAGCCCTCTCGATCCTGTCCTTGCTCACTATCTCTCTGTCCGCGACTATGCCCACCCACTGTTGAGCCCCGACCTCTACACCGACTCTCAGCAGTCGGGTCACCAGCTTCTCGTTGTAGAACTGCTCCGCGAAGACTGGCCATGTCACCATCGGCACCCCCCGCGCATATCCCTTCGAGGGTCGAGTTCCATCCGCAATGCGTCACGAATGCCCCGATCACCTTGTGATCGAGGATCAACACCTGAGGTGCCCACTCCCGAATTATTAGTCCCTGGTTTTCCAGTTTCATCCTCTCCTCGAATCCTCTCGGGAGCCACTCCTCGTTGCCACTGGCCTCGTCCTTGCCCTCACCGCCTCCATCGGCTTTTCGGATGACCCAGATGAACTGCTGCCCCAAGGCCTCGAGCGCCAGCGCGATCTCCCTGAGCTGATTGGGGAGAACTTCGCCACGCTTCCGAAGCATATGTAAATAACCGAATTAGGATCCTTCGAGTCGAGCCATTGTAGGCACTCGTGTTGATCGACCGTGGCCTTCTTTCCTCTCCTAGCCTTGTCTTCAATGTCCCTGTTGCACAATGAGACTGGACCAATGTGCCAGGCTCTCCTTCCTAGCACATTCCTGTAGTAATTAGCATAATCAGGCTCTAGCTCGTAGAAACTGTTGACTATGACCCCGAAGCTTCGAACCTCGGATTCCTTGGCCTCACGGGTGAGCCTCGTGATGTCATTTTCAACGCCGGAGCGGAGATACTCCGGAAGCTGCTTTCGGGTCAACTTGATCTCGTGAGGGAAGTTAGGGATCGCAAAAGGGTCTGAATCAGATGACACACTCTTGTGCGGCTCGTGAAGCCTGATACACTCTGTCGCGCACAGCGCGAAGAAGCTCGTTCCGTGGAACACAATCCTAGGGACTCCTAACCTCTGAGCCACATCAGTTGCCCATGGAAAGAACATGTCAGCCACCAGACAATCAGGAGGGTCCTTGTTTAGAAGGTCCTCCAACGGCTGCTTCAGCATTTCTGTGGCCTTAAAGAATTTAAGCGCCATCTCTTGGGACGCAACCAAGTCGAGATTCTCGCATCCCGGAGGCAATCCGGCCTCCAGGGACGGGAATTCGATGGTCTCGACGTCGATCTTGGTCCCGAGCTTCTGTGTCCTCTGGATGGTTTGGGCGAAAATCAGTGCGTTCAGTGGGGTGGTGATGATGGTTGCCTTGAGGCCTCTAGATGCAAAGAGCTTGGCCATGTCTAT
Organism: Rhodamnia rubescens; assembly: GCA_021437795.1. Taxonomy (NCBI): domain Eukaryota; kingdom Viridiplantae; phylum Streptophyta; class Magnoliopsida; order Myrtales; family Myrtaceae; genus Rhodamnia; species Rhodamnia rubescens. Next base: position 320,621 of record JAILYA010000093.1, on the reverse strand, counting down.
GGTCGGCAAGATGTGGCCATGAGCCATGAAGGGGAAGAAGAACATGCGAAGCAGACGCAAACTATTGCTTCCCATGACTTTGCAATAATTCCAGCAGAACAGGGGTCAAAGAGCCAATCCTTTCAAAGGGTCTTCTTCAGTTCATCTTGTTCTTGATCATAAGTTGCTCATTTATATTAGGTGTCACAGAGAGAGTGCTCAGGAAAAGAGAAGAAACTTTCAGATTGTTCCTCCACTGATCAGACTTTGTGGCGGTAGGTGTCATATGTTGGGATAATTCTAGATTAAGGATAACGAAAGCGACGTTCCAGATTGCAAAGTGGAATTCATGCACGGTTCTACATATCTTATCTACATCCGGAAACTGGTAGCGAACATGATTCAAGAAGTACAAATATAAATGTTGGGTCCCAATCAGCAGTGTCAAAACCGAACTGAAAAATCGAATCAAATCGCTAACTAAACTGATCTAAATTGAAAATTTCGTGCATTTCGGTCTGGTTTTCGGTCCAGGTAATGGAAAAATAACCATTCTTTCTTTCTAATTCGGTTATTTCGGTTCGATTAACCAAATCACACTAAAAATATCCAAAATAACCTTTTTTATTTTCTTTTATTTTTTTTTTTTTTTTTTGGGCTGAGGGCCAATGTGGCGAGGGCATCGTGGCCCTTGCTCTCCCTCGCCGACGCCACGAGGGCCTAGGCAAGGGCTGCGGCCCCCTCGCTTAGCCTAGGACCCGAGAGGGCTTCATAGCCCTTGACCCCAAAAAAGAAAGACAAGAAAGAAAAAGGAAAAAAAAACAGAAAATCAAACTGAACCTAACCAAATCAAACCGAATTTTTGGTTCAGTTCATATTCAGATGTAAGGCGAGTTTCGGTTCGGTTCAAGCTTGCATGCTAATGGTTTAGTTCGATTCGATTTTTCAGGAAAATCAAACCTAACCGAACTATTGACACACCTAGCCCCAAGTACATTCGTAGCTCGAGATTTCTCCAAATTGGAGCGAAGGAAGCACATCGAAACAAGACAAAACGTTGAGTCGATATAGTGATGATGGATTCGACTTTAGCTTGGCTTGAATAATTTGTGCTCAAAACTCCGGTTGAGATCGATCAAATTGAAATTTCCTCTCGATGTTTAACTCTATAAGAAAATCAAGATGTTTTGTGTTAAGGTGTGATTCATACTCTCCATCGACGGAAAAGACACGGGTCTCACTTCTCGGTAAGCGGGCGGGGATGTCATTGTATGTGTGTGTGTATATAAAATCTCTTTCTCTTGTAATTAAGAGTAATAACATAGAGGTGGGTATTGCTAATTACGAGTGCAATACTTTACTCAAAGGAGCTCACATTTAAGGGTGAATCGAGATAAATATTGTGTCTCGATTTCTTTTTCTCATTTTTACTCTTTATTTCGTCGAATTTGTATGCCTAAACCTAAGACTCGAACTTGACTATGCTCTGCTAAAATGCAAAGTATATTACATGAGGCTATTCAATGCTTGGGTATTATAGGCATGCCTCCCTTTTGCAACACCTTCACATGGACAAAAAGCCCATGAAAATGTTAAGTTAATGCAAGCCTGTAGCTAACTAGGAGGATAGATCACTTTTCAATTTTGGCATTTTTTTAATTAAAAAAAAATAGACAAACAAACCTAAATGTTTGATCCAGTGTACAATCCAGTTCTAAACATTTCAACTTTCGTAATCAAGTATTAAACGTTCTTTATCTAATGCAATCAAGTTTTCCAGATAACCTCTCATGTAAATTCGCCGACATGGTATGCCAAAACCTAAAGTGGCTATCTTTTAGTAATTTGAGCATATGTAACACTAAGGTTGCGGGGTCACCGTATCTGAATTGGTCTTACTTCTCGGTAAGCGGGCGGGGATGTCATTGTATGTGTGTATATATAAAATCTCTTTCTCTTGTAATTAAGAGTAATAACATAGAGGTGGGTATTGCTAATTACAAGTGCAATACTTTACTCAACGGAGCTCACATTTAAGGGTGAATCAAGATAAATATTGTGTCTCGATTTCTTTTTCTCATTTTTACTCTTTATTTCGTCGAATTTGTATGCCTAAACCTAAGACTCTGAACTTGACTATGCTCTGCTAAAATGCAAAGTATATTACATGAGGCTATTCAATGCTTGGGTATTATAGGCATGCCTCCCTTTTGCAACACCTTCACATGGACAAAAAGCCCATGAAAATGTTAAGTTAATGCAAGCCTGTAGCTAACTAGGAGGATAGATCACTTTTCAATTTTGGCATTTTTTTAATTAAAAAAAAATAGACAAACAAACCTAAATGTTTGATCTAGTGTACAATCCAGTTCTAAACATTTCAACTTTCGTAATCAAGTATTAAACGTTCTTTATCTAATGCAATCAAGTTTTCCGAGATAACCTCTCATGTAAATTCACGACATGGTATGCCAAAACCTAAAGTGGCTATCTTTTATTAATTTGAGCATATGTAACACTAAGGTTGCAGGGTCACCATATCCGAATTGGTCGATTTATGGTATAAAGAACAATATTGTAAGTGAAAATTGGAATATGGAACTTACTCTATCACAAATTCCAAGATCAATCTTGGGTCTATCCAGATTTCTTATGTATTCTTAATTAAATGATTGTAGAGAATTATCAACTCTAATGACTATTATTTGCTGTTACGATTCATTGATCATAACTTATTCTTAAAAACATGAAGGATTTGAAACATTAAGGAGGTAAACATATCAATCATGATTATCGTTGGAAATAGAAGTTCGGACTAATGATTTTAGATTACATGCTCATCATTGGACGTCGTAGAATACTTGTAGGATCGCGTGAAAACATATAACAAAAAAAAAAAACACAAAGACTTAATCCAGGTTCTTAATTTCACCTTTTGGAACATAGAACCTATGCTTTGAAACCGTAGACAAGAAAGGTTCAGCCAAACCTTGCGTGGTCGCGCCACCATCACGCAAGGGACGCAAGCAGCGAGCCCTCGCCGATGTCCCAACGACCCTAGGCGAAATGGGGGTGTTGCCGGCACCGGCAAACCCTCAAGCACACTTAGCCGACAGCACCTCTCCCCAATCTTTGATATTTTTTTTTTTGGGATTGGCTTCTTCTTGAAGATGCACGGCATAGAGCTCAGTGGCCATCAACTCGACAGCAGAGTTGCCTCCCCCACATTAAGATTTGAAGATATGTTAGGGTTCGGGGCCTAACGTTGAGGTGGTGTCCGATCTCTGTCTATTTTGTAGCAGTTTTGTCTGTTTGTTTTGAGTAATCAATAATTGCACTTGCTCAAGTTTGCAGAAACAGAAAGGACTATTTCCGTAAATTCTACTTAGATTATTTTTAAAAAAAATTTTTTTGTCGCTTTTTGTCGGTCTTTATCTCTAATTCTTCTCTTTTTCTGATATTAGTTCTGCCTCTTACAGAACGCGGAAGTTGAATCTCGTACTATAATACTAGCATCTCGTACGAGTTTATTGAAGAGAGAAACACATCGGATAAAAAAGAGCTGTCGGAGGATTTATAGAGATGGAGGGAGACTAGGAGAAGGGAGGGGAGAGTAAAAGGGTTCGCTAAAAGATGGAGGTAAAGAGATTTTCAAGATCTTGATGGGTCGAGAATTTTTTTCTCTTAACCAAATAGCTCAAGGCCTAAGCCTTTTTCGATGGCAAGCGAGGTCGTACCTTTCTTTTTTCTAGGCCTGTTTGGGCATACGGTTCCTGCGAAAAATCGGGTCGGGACCAGCTTGCCCAGTAAAAGTGGGGATCCAAACCTTGGGTCTAACTCGGTCTTGGACTTGTGCACAATCGCAATGTAGCACGGCGAATCGCCAAAGGCCTCGCAAGAATCAGAACCATCGAGATGAATAGATATCCACAAAACATACTTTCCTTCAGCAAATCACTTATTTCTTAAAACGTGTCGCGTTTCGAAATCATATGGTGGAGAGGGTATTTTCGTCTAGGTAGGATATTTCATGCAATCCTAACGTTAAGACGCTCATGATATTCCTTGCTTTTAGGGTGAATCGACCAAGAAGATGATAAGAAATTTTTGTTTTTCCTCCTCTTTCCTTTCCTTTTTTTTTTGGTTGCTTTGGGGGAGCACTATGATGATACGGGGGATTGAATTTGACACCACCATGCATGCACGGCGGGTCCCACTACTTTTGCTCCATCTCCGCCGCGAAATCCGCTACCTTCCCTCTTCCCCTCGCCGCTCCTCCGCCCTCTCCTCCGCCCACTTCATTGACTTTGACCGCCATCCGCACATTCCGTTACTCACATCCCCCTCTTCTTCTTCTCTCTTTTGGCCTATATAATGAAATATATCTCAATTGGTTAGAGGGAAATAGGAAAAAAAAAAAATTTGAGTGATCATGGAAGCTCATCCTCATCAATTTTAAGAATTTGATGCAAAGGTCACACCAATTTTTGGTAACTCTTCCGTAATTTTTCAAATAGTTGTGCAACTACCTCTTAAAATTTCTTTTTTTTTTTTTTGTAAATTTTTTTAATTTACGTTATCATAACTTGCTACAATGCACTAGAGATTGCTTTCTTAAAATGTTTTTGAAAATCATGCCAAGATTAGAACGACTAAAATACAACAAGCATCATGTTTTCGAAGGTTCCACGCGGTCTTGTGAGAATCGCCAAAAAAAGAAACGAAAAAAATTTACGTAGGAAATAAAAGTCTAACCAAAGTTTATCCTGTTAGGATACACGCATGAGTTGTGTTAAAATGAAACGGTTAATATATATCCTAATTGGATTAAACTTTTGAGTGAAGGTGACTCAAACCTGGATATGTTGACATGCTTGGACTTGAGCTCTCTCTCTTAAGAATCTCTCGGGGTGAAGGTATTGGATTTATTGCTATGCGCTCCCAACGAGCCGAGTAAGTGGACATTGATGAAAATTCAAGTTGAGATATTTTTGATGTAATGTGATACTTGAATTAAGATGAGCATAGCTCACACGTGACGTGAGAGAGGGAGATTGTTAAGATGTACGTGTACCTCATATCATCTCCTAGTTAGAGCATAACTTATTGGCTGGCTCCGATTTGGACGGGCTTGGAATTGGACTCTCTCCCGATAATCTCTCGGGGTGAAGATATTAGACTTCTACTACACCGATATAACGAAACTACCAACTTCTAATCGGTAGAAAATTATTCATTAATCACTATCACATTCATATTGGAAACAGGAATAGATTACAAAATCTCACGAATTGCGTACATTATAAGAGGTATTGGATTAGTTTATGGCCCTTCATGGTGAAAAGATTCAAAGGGAGCCCATTACCCGACTCCCATTAACCTACTTACCCCCAATTTTATTCGATACTTTAACTCATTGAATTAAAGCGACCTATTCGACTCGAATCTCCAATATATTAAGGTAGAGTAAATGCGATTAGATCCCCACTTAAGGAAGAATATAAGTTTTTTTAATAAGGGGGCCAACGGATCCAAATAATTGCTGCGTCAGCTGTTCTTGCTTTACTTGCTTTTCCTTTTCTTTCTTTTTTTTGCCTTCTGTTTCAATATTTTTCGGGGGAGTCCATTGTTGCTGGAAGTGAGAAAAACCTGTGTTCTTTTTGACAAAGTTATTCATATTTTCTCTCTCTAGTATTATCATTAGTGTCCAAGGAGGTTGTTGTCGGTGGAGCAATAGCATCCTATGAAACCATTTCCTATTCCTTCAAGAAGGATTTCCATCTTGGCTGTGTTCTCTCATGGAGTTTCGTCTCTCTCTTTCGCTTTCGAAGTGACGTCCCTCCACAGCAAAACTCAGCTTCCGGCCTCTCTCCCACTCCACCAACGCTCGCGTCCTCTTCCGGTCGCTGGAAAATGGCGAGCGGTTCATGAAGGGTCGGCGTCTTCAGTGGAAGAGTAAGAAAAAGGCACAGAGCGACTGCTTTCTTGGGCTCGTTTTGGGTGCGGCTCTTTCGCTTTCCGTATGATCGGAGCTTGAATTTTCTGCTGATGGGTTCCGTTCGAGAACGTAATCTGGTGTTGTTTTGTGCATGTTTGGTTACGATTTAGTCAAACCCATTTCTGCTTTCCTCGCGCTGTCATCAGCTTAGCGATGGTTCTTGTTTTTGGCTGTGAATTTTGATGTCAAGTGATTTCAGAGTTGTCTGGCCTTCGCTTCAGTCAGTTTTTTTTCTTTGGTCAGAGCTTCAGTCAGTTAAAAACATGGAAAATGATAGATTTTTGTTAGATTGAGTGACTACTTGGGATGAGAAGCTTCCCAGCTGAATCAGAGCCGTAAAATGATTGGATTCTGGGGTCAAAAGTTTGTCGGGATGTCGGTTTTTTTGCGGTAATTTGTCCTAGCATTGCTTGAATTTGAATTGTGTTTAGGTGCTGTTTGTTTACCTCACATGCTCCTTTTAGTACGAGGCATTGCTTTATGGGATGGATTTAGCTTTTAGTTCGTGTTAGTACGAGGCAATTTCTGCTTGTGAGTTGTGTAATCTAGATTTAGTTGACATTGGATTTTTACCTTCTATCCTTGAACAAGGGAAGAACATGGATCACAAGACTTGGCGATGGAAGAAAAGATCGTCTGAGAAAACCATTGTTGCAAATGACAAAGCGGACGGCACAATCAATAGAACGGAAGAAAAGGTAGCTGCAAATTTCCCGAGTACAGCAAACTTGTTCTTCGCCAGAAGAAAAGAAAGGCCCCATTTCATTTGCATCGATCCGAACTCTCAAATATCTTGTCTTCCTATGATCGAAGTGTCAACTACATGAAGGATGTTATTGATTCTCGTTTGCGATGGTAGCAGGTGCGAACAATTCCATCAGGGAACGAAATAGAAGTCCATGGATCGTTCAAAGACCTCTCGGCCAAATTTGCTTCGATCCTCATTGACTGTCGAGCAAAAGATGAGCTTATTCTGAAACATGAAATGGCAACAGAAGAAGCTATTGCAGGTAACTTATGTATATATCTCTGTCGGCGCATTCTCCATCACTTTTCAATTTACTTGCGGGTTGCTGATATATTTCAAAAGATTTCTGTGCTGCCTTAACTGCATTTTTGCCTTCATTCACCATTTATGTACTTGTAGACAGAGACAGAGCCGATGAAAGGGCAATTCTCTTGCAGCAAGAGCTGGAGCAAGCTCTGAGGCAAGGAGCAGCTGCAAATGCAAGATTGGCCCATTTAGACACTGAACTGAGAGAATGCACTGAGCAATTGAATGCTGTTCGGGAAGAAGCAGAGCTGGCTACACATGATGCCATCGCCAAGGCATCGAGGGAGTTCATAAAAGCGCAGAAGAAATCGGATGAGAAACTAACCGATGCTAATAAGAAGCTTACGAGCTTATCTCTCGAGAACACTCGCCTCAATGCCGAAATCTCGGCGAAAGAGAAGCAGATTGAAGATCTCTATAGACGTAAATCTCTGGCAGAATCGGAATCCGACGCGCTGATGGCCAGATTGGATTGTACGGAGAAAGAAAATGCTTTTCTCAAGTATGAGTTCCGCTTGCTTGAGAAGGAACTTGTGATTCGCAACGAGGAGTTGGAATACAGAGGGCATTCTGCCGAAGTGTCGAACAAGAAGCACCAGCAGGCCCTGAAGAAAATCACGAAATTGGAAGGAGAATGTCAGAGGCTTCGTCTCCTTACACAGAAAAGGTTGCCAGGTCCGGTTGCTTTGACAAGGATGAAGGGTGAACTGAAAATGCTGGGCAGCGATCAAACGGAGGGAAGAAAAATAAAGCCAGGCTTGACAACCGACCTTATTGTGAGAGGAAAGAATTCTCACGAAATCCCGAGCAATAGGATCAATTACCTGATCGAGCAACTGCATGATGTAGAAGAGGAGAACAAGATTCTCAAAGAAATTATATCCGTAAAAGATGCGGAACTTCATTCTTCGCGGATCTCACATGCTGGGACGACTTCCCGGTTGTTGCAGGTTGAGTCTCAGGTCGCGGAACTTTCGAAGGGTCAATGTAAGGATTTGGTGAGGTGCGAACCGTTGTCGAACGATCTCTTCCAAGTATCTGATTTGGAAGACAGTGCTAGTTCCGGATCATGGGCAAATGCACTAATTTCAGAACTAGAACATTTCAGAAACGGTAAAGTAAAACATGCCTTGGAATCCAAGCATACGAGCTTAATGAGCGATTTTTCTGAGATGGAGAAGTTGGCCATGGTTTCTGTAGAATCGCCATCAGGAAGTGAGAGTTTGTCGTGCTCAACCTGTAAAGAGATAGTCCGAGGTGACCCGAGTTTCGGCGACACTAAGAAGATGATCCAACCAGAAAGCACGGAAACTCCAATGTCTTTTGACTGGCTTCAAGTAGTATTGAACGCAATCATGGAGCAAAAGCGGGTTTCGAAGAGAAGCACGGACGAGATTCTAGAGGACATTAGAATTGCTTTAGGGCTACCGAACTCCGGAGCTTCCGAAGAAGCACAAACAGCGACGACTCCAACGTGCACCAGAGAATCCGACTGTCCTCCCATTTCTGGTTATCTAACCTGGAAGTCTCCGAGCGCATCTCCAGTTGTTGGCTCCCAATATGAAACGGGAGGACAGATTCAATCGAAGCTGACGACTTCTATTGAGAAAATTGTTCGACTGGTTAAAAAATTCAATCCGATGTCTACACGCACTTTCAAAGACCTTGGAAAGATTCAGATTCCCTCGTCACTCAACAGGGGAGCGCCAAAAGACTGCGTAATCCATGTGTTCCAGTGGAACACCACAGAACTGAGCGTCGTCCTACAAAAGTTCATTAGTACCTGTAATGATCTCTTGGATCAAAAGGCCGGTGTAGAAACATTTGCTGAAGAACTTGCTAGTACTCTGCATTGGATCCTGGACAAACATAGCACCCCGAAACACGCTTCCAGCGTGAGACATCGGATCAAAATGCATAGTGGTTGGACTGACTCACCACTGAATTCGAAGGAGCTTGGAGTTTACGAGGATGTTCTACCCTTGGCATCCAAATCGACTGATGTGGCTAAGAGGCAATCAGTGTGCTTGGGCAATCTGCAAGAAGAGAACCGGAGACTGAAACACGAGTTACAGAACGTGGAAACTGCTAAGGAAGATATGGAAACCAAGTTACAGTTGGCGAGTAACAAGATCAAAATCTTGACGACCCAGCTTCGGCAAGCTGAGGAAAGCATCAGAAACCTGAACGTGGAACTGGAGAATCTGAAGGAGGCGAAGAGGATTGTCGAGGATCAGATGGAAAACCAGAAATCGATGAACGAAGATCTTGACACCCAGGTTACCGTGGCGAAAGCCAAACTCAACGAGGTCTTCCAGAAGTTCTCATCTTTGGAAGTCGAACTGGAGGATAAGAATAACTGTTGCGAGGAACTAGAGTCGACGTGTCTCGAGCTTCAACTTCAGCTAGAAAGGTGATGATTGCCGGTTAACATTTATCTTTCTGAGGCAGTTTTCTAAATCAAAAGCTGATTTTCGAACACTTTGAGCACAGCATTGCAAAGGAAACTCCAAAGAACACGGCCAATCAAGATCAAATGCGATCACAAAGCGTAAGTCATTCATGCCTTTCTCATAGATTATAGACTTTCTCTATGAATACACCAGTGCTTGAATCTGAGGGGAAAGAATTAGCATCTGAAATAGTGAATGTGTCTTCAGACAATAGAGAATCGAATCGAATTGATTGTTTTATGTCAATCAAAGCTTCAGGGATGGGAGATCACTGCAGCTTCTGTCAAGTTGGCCGAATGCCGAGACACTATTCTGAACCTCGGCAAACAACTAAAGGCTCTGGGTCCACCGCAGGAACTGGCGTCCTCGAACAATGCTTTCCCGGGCTCCCACGCCACGAACACTTCCAAGAACAACAAGGGCTTGAACAAGCGCCTCTCCCTGCGCGACCGGATGCTGGCCGAGGACAATCCCGAGGCTGCCGAGGACAGAGAAGTAGCAAGCGAAGCCAACGCGACGAAACTAAATGCCCTGGTCGTCGCCAACGTCCCCACCCAAGCTCCGGAGTCGTATCTCGGGCTACAGAGCAGATCCGGCAACAGCTTTATGGGGGCGCTCGCGGTCATGCCCAGCAAGAGGCAAGGCGGGATCGGCTTCCTGAGGAAGCTGCTGCTGAGGAGGAAGAGGAGGAGCAGGACGAGGTCCCAATGTTTGTCCAAGGTATGACATTGGCAAGGAATGGAGGATGGGGCACTGGGTTGGAGACCAACAACCTTAACCGCTGTTCATAATATTCCCTCTTTGACATAAGATCGTCTGATTGTCCTGCTTGAATTTTGAACTCATGCCGACTGCGGGTTTGCGAACCGTTTGATTTCTTTGTACATAACCTACTTCTATGAACGAACTTCTATCGTACGTATTACCACTCGAGCAGGGTTTTGACCCGCAAGAACAAGGTTGGTTCATTACAAATGATATCGAAGCAGGACCCCGATCGAACACGTGGATATGCCACATGTCATGGGTTATATTATGTCATTAGACACGTGGATATTCCACGGCAGGTTTGTCGTTCTCCACGTCAAATCCGTCTTGCAGTCATGTCTCGACGGGTATGTAGTTTAAGGGGATATTGAAGGAAATACTAACAAAAGAAAGATTAGGACCGGGGTACCATTTTTACATTTTTTGCTAGGTGAACATTAGTTTAGGATAAATTTGTTATAGAGTATTAGTTTATTTTTATTTTTTTATGTGAGACGGATATTAGTTTAGGGTAAATATGTCATGGGGTGCGTACATTTAAGACTTTCATTAGTATTAATCTGCAAATATATTATGACAAGCTCTTCACTAAAAGTCGTTTGTAAGATGCACATAGGAATATTGTCTATTACTAGGATGACCCTCTCTTCATTGGAAGAAGAAGTGTTGTTGCCTTCTCCATATAAGTAGCAAAGACCTTCGTAAAATTTGATTGTCTGATGAAATGTTAAGTTGCATATTAACTTTGGAATAATTACAAAAAAAAAAGTCGTAAACCTGTTGTAAGAATATCAATTAAATCATACACTTTTCAATTTGGCCATTTTAAGTCCCAATTTTTTTTGACAATTTACCAATGTAATACTTCCTCCTAAAATCGCCGACATGGATGCGACCATCCTACGTTGCACGACCAACGGACGTAGACATTTTTGTAATTTTTTACATAATTTTTTCTTTCTTTTCATTTTTTTCCCTTTTCTCTTCTTTTAAAAGAAAAATTAAAAAATGCAAAAAAAAATTAAATGCCGTGTAGCCAACTAACGTAGGACGTTAGTCCATATCATCAATTTGTAACCAAAAGTGCCCAAATCTCCTTAAAAGGTTTATGATGAAATTAGATAAATGTAATTTTCCCCATTAATTATACTTTTCTGTCTCCTATTAAATCCACATCTGTCTATATAAGTATGTTATGAAAGCTCTTCTTTAAAAATTAGTTTTAAAATTGATACCTAGGATTGTATATTGTTTGAATGGCCCTCCACTCATTGCAAGAAAAAGTATTACTACGTTCTGGCCAAAAGTATAGCGAAACTGAATTATTTACTTTGTTGTTAAGTTGAATGTTGACTTTACTGTTCTTTCTCCAAATTAAATTCACAATTTAAATTGATTTAAATTTTCAGTGATGTTCAAGGTCTTATGAACGCTAGTAGCAAGAAAGTCATTATTGAGACATGCATTCGTTCTCTATAGGTAAGTTGTACAGCACGAGATCAATTGCGATGATGGGCAGATCTAGTGTTGAAAGAATTCACTGGTAAAAATTTTTTGAAGAAGTTTCACGCGTGATTTGTTTGAATTAGGGTTTAAAGTTGGTTAAGACATATTGAACGATGTTGTTTTGGGCTTTTATGCTAGCTCGAAATGCCAGTGAGCCACTTGATCGGAAAGATTGATAAAATATGCCATGTCGAATCTCCGGTGTCCCAAATGAGCTATGGCACTTGTGTGACAAGCGATTTGTCGAAAAGTTTTGGCACTAAATTAAGTATCGTACAAATGTTATAAAACTTTGTAGCGTTATTTTCCCATGTTTATATGTCTAAACAATTTTTGGATGTGGCGCTTGGTGACATAATTTAATAAGGTCTCTTTCATCTTCCGAACGGTTTGGTATCACGATCATTTGGCGTTAGTTTCTCGGTATCGTAATTAATGTATATAGAGTTTCATGCATTAATTATGACATTTGCAACGAAAAAAGGGTCAGAGATACATATTTCGAAAATCTATAATTTTTACTATGTTCTAATAAAAATGAAACTTTTATGGATTGATTTATTTAACAATGATTATCCAATGGGACTAATGTAAATGAAAAATCTACGAGGGGTAATGTTGTAAATAACCCATCACTCCTATGGCACTTATTCACGGTGCCAAAACCCTAGTTGATCCTCGTATAAACTGCTCTCGACCTCCCAGCTTCGTCTCCCCTGGACCCAGCTCTCACAGACCCTCTCAACCTCAGAGAAAACTAGCTATGGCGGCTCCAATCGAGTCGGTGCAGTGCTTCGGGCGCAAGAAGACGGCCGTCGCCGTCACCTACTGCAAGCGGGGCCGCGGCCTGATCAAGATCAACGGCGTCCCGATCGAGCTCGTCGAGCCCGAGATCCTCCGCTTCAAGGCCTACGAGCCCATCCTCCTCCTCGGCCGCCACCGCTTCGCCGGCGTCGACATGAGGATCAGAGTCAAGGGCGGCGGTCACACCTCGCAGATCTACGCCATCCGCCAGAGCATCGCCAAGGCCTTGGTCGCTTTCTACCAGAAGTACGTGGACGAGCAGAGCAAGAAGGAGATCAAGGACATCTTGGTCAGGTGCGAGAAATGGCCGAAGCTTAGCGATTTTTTGCTCTTAACGGATCGAGAGATGTGATCTTTTCGGTGAATTGTCGATTGGTTTTGGGGTTGATTTGGGTCGGTTTTGATTCAGGTACGATAGGACTCTGCTTGTGGCTGATCCTAGGAGGTGCGAGCCCAAGAAGTTCGGCGGTCGCGGTGCTCGCGCGAGGTTCCAGAAGAGTTACCGTTAATGGAAAATTCGAACCGGAATTGGACGAGCGTTTCTCGTGCCTTACTGCTTGTAGGATTAAGGATTTGCAAACCTTGAGGTCTTACCTTAGTTTTGATGCTTTTGCGCGTTATGCTGATAGAATTTGTAGTGCAATTTTGACTTTTGTCTGTAGGTTGAATTGTTTTTGGTTGCATCAAGTGCTATTACATTTCTTACATGCGCTCAATGTGTTTGCAAACTTTAGTTTTGCTTTGGAATATGTCTTCTCGTTTGGAATATGTTTTCTGGTATGCGTTTGTCTCTCATTATAGAGCTTCTTTTATTAAGTTTTTAGAACAATTATGTTGTGGGCAGTGCCGTACTAGTGATGAGGCATTGAGTTTGCAATGTCTGTAAGTTGTGCTTCCTACTTGAGTCAGTTTAGGAAAGAGCATCACCCTTTATTTAGGTCTGAAAGCTTTCAATTATTCAGTTGATCTTGCACCTAGATGGGAAGTCAATTCCCTATGGTTTTGCTTTACGGGTTGCGTTGTTTTACCTCAGTAGCGTCAAGTCTGTCCTGATTTTCGTTTAAATATCTTCTAGGGCATAAAAATACTGTTTTGCTGGTTTTAATTCAATCCTTGAATCCAGAGTTGCCCAATAAACTTGGGGGAAGAAGTTGGGGGAATACTACAAAATGTTTGGAGCCTCTTGGAACACATGAAAAAAGCAATTCGTTTATAAGGTTACTTGTCCATTTGCATTTCAAGGTTGATTGAGTAGGTCTTTTATTGATGGAAGGGAAATTGTTGTGCTTTTGATCATGTCTATCTTAGTAGTTTGAGATCTAGCACCAGATTCTGGGCGTTATTTCTTTTCCCCCTTGAAGTGAATCCTATGTGTATGCTGTCTAAAAGGTGCTCGATTAGTTTTTTCTGCTGCAAATTCGTTCATCAATGATGAAAGGTTGGAGCTTTATCCTAGTAAGGTTAGATAAACTCTGGGTCATGATTCTTAATTATGGTAGGATATCTCGAAACTTATGGTATCCAGTATTCTTTGAAGTTGTTCGTCAAGGTATATGATATGAAGCACCTAGTTTAGTAGTTCAAGCATTTTGGTCTGAAGTGGTTTAGCATTACACATTGAAGCAGCGACACACTTCTGTCAAAAAAATTTCTTTTCTGTCCATGCCTTAGTTCTAGCTTTTCTTCTCTGCGAATGATTGTATCCAGAAAGGTTCTCTAATTATTGAACGAACATCATGATAATTCTTGGATGGGTTCTATGCTTCTAGCTGTGCGATTTGATCCTGCGTTATGTTTTGCTATTTACTTGCATTTCTTGCTGCGAAGCGACTTATTTTAACATTGCGGACTCTTATCAGGCTCCAGTGCTTGCTCATCCTCGTTATACTTCATCTGGTGTTTGTAAGTTATTGCTTAGCCAATTGCCCTGAAGATTGAACTCTAACATGACCGTTTCCTTTGATGGATGGAATGAGGGTACATAAGCTATGTTGTACAGACACGACCTCCAGGGAGTTTTTCGCGTGTCGGATACGTGTTGGTGTCCAACACACTCGGACACGCGGTGAACGCATGTCCAAGATCCCGACATGAATTCAACGGTAGGGACACATTGGGACTCACGTGTCCCTAGGGACAATTTGGGAAAATGTCAAATTTTTTATGGCAAAAACGTGAATGGTTGGAAAATCCGAAAATCCCTAAAATCGCTAACCTAATTTCTACTTCTCAGTCCTCTCGTCTCTTCTCTCGTTCTCTGTGACTGTTTCTCTCACTTCTGTCACTCTCTGAGTCTTTGTGATTCCATTTCTCTCGCGTCTTTCTCGCTCTTTGTAACTCTCTCTCATGGCCTTGCCACGCCAGTCGCCATCTCATTGCCTCGCTAGTCGTCTAACACTATTGGGGTTCTATAAATAGCGCGACAAAAATCTTTGAAACGCTTCAAGTTTCGACCTTTCAGGTAATGCTCGCCACTAGTTATGCGCGTTCTACTCGCTTATTTTCATTCGTCACTTGTGCTAGATTGTTGTGGAAGTTTGGTTGTGGGTCATATAGATGTGCTACGACGACATCCTTAAACTGTCGGCTGGGTCTATCTTGTTGTGGTTGCGAGGTTACGTAGGTTTGAACCCTTTGAGATTCCGTGGTAGTTTAGCCAATTTCGCTAACATTTTTCTCTCGAGTAAAATATGAAATAGACTTCATCAAATTTTTAGTTTTCGTTTGAATTTTGAGAAATGTGAGGAAGTTCACATCTAGATAAGTGTATACATAATTTGGTTGTTCCGAGAACGTCTGTGTTGCTTGTGTGCATTGCATATGCAAATTCTAATATGCAGTTGGTGATATTTTGGTTTAGGGATACTCCCTTTGACAGATTCCTCTTCATATAAAGCAATCTAACGCCCTTGATGTTTGTTTAATAAGTTGTGAGTCTGCTTGGTTGAGCCTCTTATTTATTTTTATTTTTTTCAAGATAATAGGGAGCTTTGATAAATTGTGAGTCTCGCTAGTTGAGTCCGCAATGTAAACGTCCTTCTTTGTCTTGGATGAACAGAATGCTTTTAAATACGGCTCTGCACCTGTACATTTTTAGAATCGGGTCGGATATATAGATTCGAGTTGTCGGCAACATGGTAGATATTGTTATTCATACACATACTTCAACATTGTAACGATTATATAAATTCCGGTTTGGTGTAATTGTAGTTTTTGTAAAGTGACATCAAGCATGGAAAGTAGCATTTCTAGTACACAATCGCTTACATCCTCAAATGAAGAATTAAAGAAAGTACTGTGGAAGTATAAGACTAGGTTGGCTGGTCATGGTGAAGTGGGAGGGAATTGCTTTTGGAAATGCAATTTTTGTTAAAAGGATTTTAAGAGTTCATGCACAAAGCCCATTTGTTGCTGATAGGTGGAAAATGGATTGGAAAATGTGAAAAAGTAGAAAAAAAAAAAGATCTTTTGGAGATAAAAAGATTAGATGGAGAGGTCGATGCTAGATTAATGAGTAATGCACCTAGACATGTGCCCTTGCCCCTTTTTAGTTTTTCGGATAGTGGTGGTGATGGTCGTATTAGTGGGATGGATTCATCTTTCAACTCTAGGAAAAGGAAGATTGGAAGTTGGAGTGGAGGAGCAATTGAGAAGGCATTCAACATGACTCAACCGGAACATTTAGATCATTTGATTGCTAGGATGTTCTATTCGGCGAGCTTGCCGTTTAACCTAACAAATAACCCTTATTTTCAATGCGCTTTCAATTATGCCGCTAATCACAACATTGGGAGGCATGTACCACCAAAGTATAATTTTTTTTTTTTTTTGGTAAGGACCGAAGTATAATTTGTTGAGGACTACTTTGTTGCAAAAAGAAAAGGCAAATATTAAGAGTTTGTGTGTGCCTATTAAAAAGATGTGGAAGGATAAGAGTGTAACTATTGTGAGTATGGATAGAGTGACTCACAAAGAAGATCACTTATTAACTTCATAGTGGTGTTGGATGAAAATCTCATGTTTAAAAAATCGGTTGATTGTTCGAATGAAATGAAGGACATGCATTTCATTTTCAACTTACCGAAAGAAGTAATCAATGAAGTTAGGCATGAGAATGTGGTTCAAGTCATTGCGAGATAATACTTCAAATTGTAAGGGTGTGGGACAACTAATTGAGCAAGAATTTTCGTCTATTGTTTGGACGCCTTGTGTGGTGTACACCCTTAATCTAGCTTTGAAAAACATTTGCACCGCAAAAAAATGTGGAGACCAATCAAGTAGTATATGAGGAATGTAGTTAGATTACAAAGATTGTTGATGATGTTATGTAAATAAAAAATTTCATCATGAACCATTCCATGAGATTAGCAATATACAATGAGTTTCTTCACTTGAAGTTGCTTTCCGTGGCGGATACACGCTTTGCTTCGATAATTGTGATGCTTATGAGGTTTAAGTTGATAAAAGGTGATCTTCGTGAGCATGGTTATTTGTGAGAAATGAAGTATCTATCGAGATAACAATCAAGGGAGGGCTAGGTTTGTCAAGGAGAAGGTGTTGGATGATCTTTGGTGGGATTCAATTGACTACATATTTTTCTTCATGACTCCTATATGTGACATGCTTCGAATTTGTGACACCGACAAGGCTTGTCTTCACTTGGTTTATGACATGTGGGATTTGATGATTAAAAAAGTGAAGAGAGCTATATACATGCATTAAGTGAAAAGGCTAGATGATGGATTTTCATTTTATGAGGTGGTGCATGCAATTCTTGTGGATCATTGGATTAGGAACAACACTCCTCTTCATTGCTTGACATATGCCTTGAATCCTAAGTAAGTTCTAAACTTATATGAGATTACTATTTTATTAGTTATCTTTGTTTGACATAATGATATAGTACTCTTATTTTATTTATTTATTTGGTTAAATAAGGTACTACAGAGATTAAGGGCTCGATGAAGATCCTACTCGAGTTTCTCCAAACGAGAATTATGAGATCAATGAAGAAAGAAAGAAATACCTTAGGAAATATTGTCCTAATGAGGATAACCTCTACAAGGTGAGTGTGGAGTATGTAGATTTTGCATGCCAAGGTGGGTGTTTTCGAGATGTTCATTCCATTCGAGATCGGTGTTCTATGGAACCTAAGATATAGTGGGTTCAACATGGTGCATGTGCACCTATGCTTCAAAGAATAGCCTTAAAGCTTATTGCATAACCTTCTTCTTCATCATGTGCCGAGATGAATTGGAGTACTTATTCCTTTGTGCACTTGGTGAGAAGAAATAGGATGATCCCAAGACGTGCGAAGATTTGGTTTTTATTCATAGTAACCTTCGTCTTCTATCAAGAAAAGACCCACAAGTTTTAGAAGGAAAGACCAAGATGTGGGATATTGGTGGAGATGTATTTGACACATTTGAAGATGTTGGGGTGCTTGAAGTTGCAAGTCTTTTACTTGATGAGCCGGATATAAAGTTCGTTCTTTTGTCAAAAGGAAGGGATAATGTAGATGAATGGCTTATTTTTATTTATGGTGAAATGGGTTTTTTTTTGTTTTCCACTTATTGTTAAATGTTAATTTTAATGGTGGAATGTGGATTCTAGAGTGCTTGTCTTGTTTTCCTCCAAGTTTATGGATTATTGGAAGGAAATATAGTTGAATTTTTCAATTCGAAAACATTGGTGGAATGAAATGTTGCTCTTTAACCTTACATGCATTTATTATTTGTGTTCTTTATCATGATGTTATTATTTGTGATATATATAAAATTATACATATAGTATACAACATTGCCTAACGTGTCGGAATTCTCTATTTTTTTAGAATTCATATGTCGGCGTGTCGTGTCGTGTCGTATCGTGTGTTGCGTGTCATGTCGGTGCAACATAGTAAATAAGTGCGTCTCTTATTGAATTTTTTAGCCGAATGATGGTTGATCCGCTACTAGATTATGCTCCAAAATTTGAATGATGTGGATAAATTTCAGTGCCTAATCAAAATCTATTGTATTTACTTACTTCCTCCTTTTTTTATTTTAATTTTTTTGCTAAATCATTGCGCATAGCAATTTTTCCTTTTTCCTTGAATTGACAATCACATCTCGTGATAATTTCCGAAATGAGAATCGTTATATAGAATAGTTAGTTTATCTCTCAACTCTTTGTGGCTTCTCAATGGCTAAATGCCCGTTTACATCGTTAAGATGATTGAAGGACGAGATGCTCCACAATGGTTGCCATTAGGGGTGTCCAAACCAAACAAGAGGCCCGACCCGAAACACGACCCGACCCGACCCGAAATTTATATGCAATTCTTGTTTGGGTCTCACTGTGTTCGGGTAACAAAGAAACGATCGGGTATTATTATGAAGTTGTTTGTGCTCGGGTATTACCCGAGCACAAACATGGAAACACCCAAACAGGCACGACAATAACCAAATAGGCAAACACATTAAACCCAGCCCATTGAGCCCAAACAGGCAAACATGGAAACAACCCTAAAGGCTTACACAGGCTGCAGCCCAACTTCTTCTTCCCCTCGGTGAACACAACGAAGCTTCCTCCTCTCGCTCACCCGGGCGCAGTCGCTCACTCGCTCACCTTTCTTAATCAATCGGAGCACAAATTAGGGCAAAGTTCAGCTCTCGATCTCGCTCATTCGTGCTCATCTACGGGCCTCACGGATGATAATTCTCACTTGAGGGTTGTCCTCTACCCCAACCGCTCCCCGCACTCACTTCACCTTCTCAACTATCCAACTCTTAAAGGTAAAGAAAAACATATGATCTTTCTCATCTCACGCCCATCCTCTCTTACCTTATTTACGACATCCATGAGCCGGATTACATCGCAGTTCGCTTTGCTTGTTGCTTGCTTCAGCGAGTCGATTGCCCCGCTTCTTGAGGGGGTATAACGAGTTCTCATTTTGACCCAGCTCATACTTTCTTGTTCTTTGTTTCCCTTTGAGTCCTTCAACTTGGCGATTTATGACTTCTTGCATCTGTATTTGATTTGGATTATGATATGATATGCCCATTGATAAAACGATCATGTACTTCAATGGGCAGGATCCGTTTCTTACCAAGAGGGCTTCAAGAGATGCTCCTCGTTCGTCAGAATATGATATACTTCTACGTTTCATTTTGTATGTTAAATAGGCTTCCCTAATTGCTGATATGATCTGGCATTGCTTATTTTTATGCTTTTTGTGTCTGTGTGTGTGTTCTTATATTTAACTTGTTGTACATCAAAGATATAATCTTCATATTACCCTGTCCTGTCGCCACCAAATTTAACTCCTGCACAATCAAATCGAGTCTGCAGTGCTCTTGTTCTTCTTCAAGTAAAGTTTATATCCTCTTTCAGGTGGTGGGATCTTGATATTACTCGCGCCACTTTACCATCTTGTGGGTGGCTCATCATTTTGAAAGTCGTCAGCTTTTACTCCTACATTGCAATAGAAGTTTGTCAGAGTACATTGAAGAATTCATACCAATGCCTTCTCTTCTACTTATATGGCAACTAGTGCTTAAAATATTGTTTTTGCTTACGACTTTAGGTCCTCATTCTTTTCCTCATTTTGCCTCACATTTTATTATGAGACCTATGAGGATTTTATAGGAGAAAGTGCATATGCATTTTGTGAAACCATTTAGCTTTTCCTTTAGTGGGTTCTCGTGCGGTTGCTGTCTATTCCTCCTTAGTCTACCCCAATACTGATAATGATGAGTCCTGTCTTTTGTGTTGTACAGTGTGTAGCCTCTCACCCTGACACAAGAATGTTGTTCCTCAAGGGTAAGATTTGTTCACGCAACACAAAATTTTTACAGCTCCTCCTCCTGCCCAGATTTTATTTTGTAACATGCAAGTACCCTATAAAACTGAAACCATAGAATTCAAAAGATCCCATTTTATCCATTTTGTCAAGGCACAGACTCCACTTCTTACAAGGTCCTTATTTTATCCATTTTGTCGGATCTCATACTTGACTTGGTGCTAAGATGGCTTGTTTGTCCATGTCAATTGTGCAGGTAGCTAGCTGCTCAAGCTCCTCCTGCTGAGCTGTCATCTTTTATTTGTAAGTCTTGGATTTACGTGCTATAGATAGATTGCTAGATGTCTTCGTCTACGGATCCTAAAATCACAAGTAGAAAGAGGAAATCCACTATGTGGGATCATTTTAAAAGGATTCCATGCGAAGACAAGAGCCTAGAAAAGGCTGAATGTTTATACTGCGAGGCCCTTATTGGTTGTTCTAGTGTTCAAGGGACTAGTTCGATGCATCATTATTTGGCTAGATGTAAGGAATACCAAGTATGCGAGCATCGAGAATAGGCAAAAAGAGCCTCAGGTCAACTTGTCAGGGGTTGGTAATTCATCCGGTCCATGGAAATTTGACCAAGATGCAAGTAGAAAAGAACTCGCAAGTATGTTTATTTTTGTTGAATTGCCTTTTAAGCTCGTAGAACATGAGGGTTTTCAGCGGTTTGTGAATAGAATCCAGCCAAAGTTCTTAATACCCTCACGTAACACGTTGAGGCGTGATTGTTATGATTTATATGTAGAGGAAAGAAGTAAATTGATCAAATATTTTGCCGACACATGTCCTAGAGTTTGTTTGACGACCGACACATGGACCTCTTGTCAAAATATGAGTTACATGTGTCTCACCGCACATTTTGTTGATGCTAATTGGAAATTGCAGAAAAAGATCTTAAGTTTTTGTCAAATCCCGGGTCATTCCGGTGAGATAATAGGGAAGGCAATTGAAGAATGCTTGATTGGTTGGGGGATTCAAAGCATTTTTGCTGTCACTATAGACAATGCAAGCTCAAATGATCTAGGAATTCAATACCCGAAAAGGAGATTTAAGAGCTCTCCGGTATTGAGGGGTGTGCTACTTCACATGAGGTGTTGTGTTCATATTGATCGTGAGAGAATGGTTGAAAGACATAGATGATTCCGTTGTTAGAATATGTTCGGCTATACGTTATGTGAGGTCTTCTCTTGCAAGGTTAAGTCAATTTAAGACTTGTATCAAACGAGAAATATTGAGTCCAAGAGTCTTGTATGTTTGGATGTGGAGACTCGTTGGAACTCAACGTATATGATGTTGGAATTGGCTTTAAAGTTTGAAAAAGCTTTTTTCTCATTGGAAATTTGAGATAGAAAATTTGTTGAAGAATTGTCCAAGGGAAAAGGGTGCCTACTAGTGATGATTGGGAGTATGCCCGTCAAGTTCTTCCTTTCTTGAAGTTGTTTTATGATACAACTTTAAAAGTTTCAGGCTCTTCTTATGTCACAAGTAATGATTTGGCGAATGATGTCTTTGGGATTTCGGGATGATTAATGAATATCTTGAGAATGAGGATAGAAGTTTGTAAGAAATGGCCAAAAAGATGAAGATAAAATTCGATAAGTACTTTGGCAATGTGAACAACATCAATCTTACTTTGTTCATTGCTTGCATACTTAACCCTCGACATAAGTGGGAATATGTGAAATGGTTGATCAATGATGTTTATCAAAGCGATGAAGCAAAAATTTTACATGATAAAGTAACATCATCTCTCGGCATCATTGTACGAGCAATACCATACTGGTAAATGCCCCCAAGGAAACTTGAAATTAAAGGGTACAAGAATAGTAAGTGTGTCAAAGTCTCCCTGTGGTTGGTGCTAACTTTATGACGGCAAAGTATCTTCGCAAAACGGAACAACAAATTTTAGAAGAACAATCTGAATTG
Organism: Rhodamnia rubescens; assembly: GCA_021437795.1. Taxonomy (NCBI): domain Eukaryota; kingdom Viridiplantae; phylum Streptophyta; class Magnoliopsida; order Myrtales; family Myrtaceae; genus Rhodamnia; species Rhodamnia rubescens. The sequence goes on along the minus strand of JAILYA010000093.1, from coordinate 298,305 downwards.
GATAAGTATTTGGAGGAAGCATGTGAGCGCTATAACCCCGACTTTGATATCTTAACTTGGTAGAAAGTAAATTCTTCGAGATATCCTATCCTCTCTTCCATAGCTCGAGATATTTTGGCCGTACTTATCTCGACTATAGCAATGGAAGCCGCATTTAGCACAGGAGGTCGTGTACTTGATGCCTTTCGTAGTTTCTTGAGCCCAAGCATGATGGAGGCTCTTGTATGTGGTCAAGACCGGCTACGATCCACGCCACTTTCATTTTCGATTGAGGAGGGCTTAGAAGAACTCGAAAATTTTGAGTCGTGAGAAAACATTATTGTTTTAATATTTATACTCTTGTATATTACAATGGATACTTAAGTTTTCATTTAGATTATGAATTTAATGCAGAGTCATCAAATTCGACCATGGAGTTGAACTGGATATCTCTTGATGATTAAAGAAGTACTTGAGAAAGTGGAGGTGAGCTATCTCGCTTTCTTGCTTTTCGATTTTTAGCTACTTAATCGACGGATTGTTATGTTGACCTTCCTCGACTTTATAACCGAGACCGCACAATTTACGTTAGCGAAGAAAGAAGAAAATGTTAATTACGGGACATTTGTAAAACCTATTTTGTCATGGCATGAATTTGCTGAAATTGCTGCCTTTTGAAGTTACCAAGTACCTTAATCAATTGTTTTTGACAAATATTCTAGACAAAATGTTGATATTAGGGCATTGGCTTTTCTTTCTATCTTTGGGTGAAAGGGTGGTGGTCAACTAGGCTGCAATGTTTTAACTCTAAGGATTTTAGGAATAGCTCCATCATTTGTTCTAAAGGTTTTTGGGTGAACTAAGTTGGTACTATCCGGGCAAATAGATGTTTTGAAGTATTTCAAGTAGTTGCTTACGTATTTGAGTTTGGCCTTTGACCACTACAATACGTTGTCCTTTGATTGTAGGTTCTAACGAAGTTCCCGAAGTGATGCTAACACCATAATCCCCTTGCATTTTAGATCCCACTCATTAGTCTCGTGCGAGCAGATCAATCCTCCTTGTTGTACATCTTGGTTCATTACTTTTGTGCTGACTACCAGTACTTTTTTCTTGTTGTAACTTGAGATAGAGCTGTAGAAAAGACAAAGCGGGAAGATAAGTTCTTTTCCTTTCTTTTCGTTAATCCCGGTTTCCCCCTTAAATTTAGACCCGAGGGAATTTGAGTAAGAAAATTCTTTAGCTTGAATGGTTGTAAAATTTGTTTGAATTAGGGCTTCCAGGGAGAGTTTACACTTGGAAAGATGGAGACGGTATTTTTTTCTTTTTGGGTATTACGTTTCCTTTTTTATATTCTCCGATTCCAAATTATGTCAATTGGATATTACATTGCCATATTCAAAAAATAAAAAATGAAACACGAAACCGACCCGACCCGAACCGATTTCCCAGGTCATGTTCCATTTGATCTTGTTTCGAGTCGGGTCAAGAGTACATGCATTGTGTTTCGGGTCGGGCCGGGTATCATGGATACCCGACCCGACCCGTTGACACCCCTAGTTGTCATCGCCAAGGACTTTGGCCATTGCGCAAGTCGTGGTCCTAAGCATGGTAAAGAGAGAGATTAAGGCAAACATCACTGGCTATGTTTTGTGGACAGGATAATATTAAATTTATCATATTTTGTGTATGGTGCCTAATCAAGATAGGATAAAGTTGGATACAAGAGGGAGATAACTCGGTTAAGATTATCCTATGAGAGAGGTGGAATAAAAGTGAATAGGATTTTTAGGGATAAGTGCACTAAAAGTCCTAAAACTTATTATGTAAGTGCAAATGAATTCTAAAACTTTCAAAAAGTTCAATCAAATCCTAAAATTTGTCACGAAAGTGCATTCAAGTTTTAAAACTTTCAAAAAGTGCAATGAAATCCTAAAACTAGTCACGAAAGTGCAATCGAGTCCTAAAATTTTCAAAAAGTGCAAGGGATAAGTTTCTTAGAAGTCCTAAAACTTATCATGAAAGTGCAATTGAGTCCTAAGACTTTCAAAAAGTGCAATCAAGTCCTAAAACTTATTAAGTTGGTGCAATCAAGTCCTTTCGCTAGCACTGTTAATTTGTCTAACGGAAAATATTGACGTGGCATTTTTAAAATTATGTTCTCTTTCTTAGGTGGCTTTTTTTATTCTTTTCTTCTTTAATTTTCATTAGATCGGATTAAAAACTAAAAAAAAGCTAAAATATTATTTAAGAAAACACAACTTGGAAAAAAAAGGGAGAGAGAACGGCGGGGCTGGTTGGGTACCGCTACCGCTCATCGCCGAAGGTTGCCGGCCCCCGTAATGGCCAACGAGGCTCGCCATCCCAGATCGTGGGCAACGACACCACTCCAAACAAGCTTCCCCCTAGCTTGAACAGTGTTTTGCGTAACAATCGGGCCGACCCATGTTCTAGTTCGATTTGCTCTTGAACGAGCTCAATCATTGGAAAGTATTGCTCACACATTAGCACATCGGGGAAATATGTAATACTTTTTTGTATGTAATAAAAAATAATAATAACAGAGAGAAGGCGATAACAAAATTTAATACTGATTAAGCTAATGCACAATCTTTACCAATAAAGATTACAAAGCAAATAAAATAGTCGAATACCGTAAACTCAAAAAAAAAAAAATTAGAGAAGAGGTGAGGTACGACTAACCGAATCTCCTTAAGGCAATTAGTTCCCGCCAACAAGTGTTAAACGGCTTCACGAACTATGCTTCCCAAGATACAATACCTCGAACCTGTTTGTTTCAACACTATACGAACAAGGCTCCGTCGAACACTTCTTGAAACCAAGCACCTTGGAGAAGGACTACGAGAGAGCTAGAGGAGTGTGATTCGAGTTATGAGTTGTAAGTTGGGATTCCGAACTACGGAAATACGTCTATTTATAGATCGAAAAAACGTCGGTTACGCTAACATTAAGCCACATCGGTTACACCGACATTAATCCATGTCGGTTACGCTAACATTAATCCACATCCGTTACGCGATATTAATCCACGATTGTTACGCCGATATAAGTGTACATCGGTAATGGGGAGATTAGTGCACGTCGGTTACACTGACAATACTTGAGCCATTAACATGAATAATTACAACAATCCCCCACATAATAACTCAATAGAACTAAGACTTAAGGAATTCCAAGTGTGCATGTGGAAATACACTACATCAAGATAGGTAGCTTTCGCTTTAAACCTTCTTTAGTGAAAGCTTATCGAACATACTTATCCAGGTCGGTGAACTTAATCTTGAACCGCCGATTGTTGGTGTAAGCCCAGGCAATAGGCCTCACACAAAGTGTCTCCGAATCAAGATTGGCTCTCGATTGCATTCATTTTTTCGGCTCTAAATCTCTTAGGATTCGTGCGTGCTTTAGAAAATCTAGTCTTTAAAGATTTTCATAGGGTCGGCCAGCTCCACTTATATAGATGCATTCCTATATAAGGTATCATATCATACCTTACTAGGATGTTAAAATCCAAGCTATATGAATCATTAAACACATATAGTACCCTTAAAACGTTGTAGGAAGCATTGTTACATCACGGGAATGGGAGATGGTGCTTACTCTAGAGTTTTCAAAATTTACGTTGTCCTATTGAACCTAGTGCATGGGATCTCCAATCACATAGGTTGGGTTTCCACCTTGAAAACTCTTTATTGGGTTAAGGCTTTTAGCCTCATTCCCTCGCATGCGCGCTTTATTTGCTCTCTCGTCAAACCTTTTGTCGTGAGATCCGCAATGTTTTCCTTTGATTTCACAAAGTGCAAAGAAAATTTTCCATGCGAGAGCAATTGCCTTATGATATTATATCTATGACGAATGTGTCTAGCCTTATCATTATATATCACATTATGTGCCATTGCAATAGTTGCTTGATTGTCATATTGAATGCATATTGCAGGCACGGGTTTTTGGCCACAACGGAACATCATCTAAAAACTGTCAAAGCCACTCTGCTTCTTCAAAGTTTTATCCAAAGCAATAAACTACGATTCCATCGTAGAGCATGTTATTAGAGTTTGTTTTGAGGATTTCCATGATACTGCGACACCTCCTAGCGTGAACACATACCCGTTAGTCGATTTCGATTCATCGAATCCGAAATCCAATTGGCATCACTATAGCCTTCAAATAGAGCTAGATATTGACCATATTGTAGAATATAGCCTTTCGTATTTTCAGATATCCTAACACTCTCAACTAAGCATTCCAATGCTTGTGACCGAATTGCTTGTATGTCCGCTCGGTTTTCCTCTCGAATATGCAATATCCAGTCTAGTGTAGTTCATGATGTACATGAGACCGGCAATCACTTGAGAGTATTCAAAGTGTCCGATCTCGCCTCCGATATTCTTTCTTAAAGTTAGGAGCGGTAGAAAAGGATTATTCTCGTCTTTAATACCAAATCCTTTAAATCTCTCAATTACCTTTTTAATGTAATGAGATTGTGTTAAGCCTAGACCATCAGAATTCCTTACAATTTTGATGACGAGTATAACATCCGCAACACCCGAGTCTTTCATCTCAAAGTTCTTCTTGAGAACATTCTTGGTTATTTTGATAACCTCGGCGTTATCTCCAAGAATAAGCAAGTCATCGACATATAGACAAATAAGTACACATCCGATGGACGTTTGGTGTACACACATTTGTCACATTCATTGATTCTATACCCATTCGGATCATCACATAATCAAACTTCTCATGTCATTGCTTAGGAGCTTGTTTAAGTCATTACAATGATTTGACACGCCTACACACTTTGTGTTCTTGTCCTTTGACCTTGAATCCTTCAGGTTGTTCTATATAAATCTCCTCATTGAGATCACCATTCAAGATTGCATTTTCACATCCATCCGATGTACCTGCAAATTGTTTAGTAAATATATAGCAATCCATATTCTAACCGATGTTACTCTTGTTACTAGTGAATAAGTATCAAAGTAGTCCAGACATTCTTTTTGTCTAAACCCTTTGGCAACAAGCCGTATTTTGTACTTATCAATGGAACCATCAGCTTTACGTTTTTTCTTGAATATATATTTACATCTAATTGGTTTATTTCCATATGGAAGATCAACCAATTCCCAAGTATGGTTACTTACGATAAAATTAATTTCATTATCAAGATGCTTCTTTCTAGAAAGAAGCATTTGGAGATGATATCGCTTCTTTGAAAGTTTGAGGTTCACCTTCTAACATGTACGTTAGAAAGTCGGGATTTTGCAATTTGCAAGCTCTTGCTCCTTCGAAATTCGTCGTCCTCGACCTCAATTTCATTATCCTCGGATTCTAAATTTTGTAATCGCTTTTGAGAATGTTCACCCCGATTTCTTTTCGCGGGATATATATCCTCAAAGAATTCAGCATCCCTTGATTCTAGGATAGTATTGACATAGATTTCCACATTTTCAGATTTGTGAACCAAGAATCAGTATGCGCTATTATTTTGAGCATAACCGATGAATATGCAATCCAACGTTTTAGGTTCGATTCGAGTTTGTTTAGGAGGAGGAATCGCCACCTTGGCTAGGCACCTCACACTTTCAAATAATTGTAGGATGGTAGCCTTCCATTCCATAACTCTTATGCGGTCTTACTAGTTTTCTTGTGGGGTATTTTATTAAAAATATAGTTTGCGTTAGTACTACCTCCCCCACAAGTTTTGAGGTAAACCAGAACTTAAGAGCATGCCGTTGGTTGTCTCCTTTAGAGTTCTATTCTTCCGTTCAGCAATTCCATTTTGCAATGGAGTATAAAGTGCGATTAACTCGAAGAATTACTCCCAAACTAGCACATAACTCCTTTAAATTGGAAGAACTATATTCTCCTCCTCTGTCGAGACCTAAACACTTTGATTCACCTATCAAGTTGGTTCTCAACCACATTTTTATACTTGATAAACATGCTCAAAGCCTCATCTTTGCTAGTTAACAGATAAACATAACAAAATCGAGTATAATCATCCACAAAAGTGATGAAGAACTTCTTTCCACCTCTAATTTCTACAAACTTTAAGTCACATAGATCACTATGGATTAGTTGTAGAGGTTCGCTCGTTCTTTCAACAGATTTGAAAGATTTCTTAGCAAACTTAGCATCAACACAAGTCTCACACTTGTAACGGGTATTCAACTTAAACTTTGGAATTAGCTCCAAGTTTGTTATCTTCTTCATTGTACCATAGTTTACATATCCTAATCTACCATGCCATAGATAAGAAGACACAACAATGTAAATTGAAGACTTTTCTTTATTAATAGCCTTTGGGTGTAAGAAATCCGAGTTTTTTTAACAGGTCATTACTCAAGTATCATTTCCCACATACATTCCCCCTTTAGAAAGTATAAACTTGTCGGATTCAAATACAATTTTGAAGCCCCTCTTGACAAGTATGGGGCCGAAAATGAGATTCTTTCGGATCTCCGGTACATGCGGCGCATTTAGCAAGGCAATCCCTTGCCGAGGTGAACTTCAAGATCACCTTTTCTCTCTCGGCAATTTTTGCCGATGCAGAGTTAGCCATATAAAGCTTCTCATCTTCCTCAGCCTTCTTGTATGACGAGAAACAGGTATCTATCCACACAAGTGTGATTTGTGGTACTTGTGTCCAACCACCAATTGGTATTGTTTGACAATAGGGACACCTCGGACACCGCCATAGCAGTCAATTTCTCATTATCTTCCCGCTTTGCCAAATTCGGTTGCTTGGCTACACCACTACCCTTACCTTTGTTCGGGCGCTTCTTGCAATCCTTAGCACGATGGCCAGGTTTATTGCAAATAAAACATATTCCTTGAAATTTCTGACATTGTTCCTTCCACTTGCCTTTTTCTTGAAAAGAATTCTTCCTTTTCCTATCCCGCTTGGCAAAGGAAGACTCGACTATATTAGCCTTCAGTTCCATAGAAGGGTTTGCATTCCTCCCGTTGTCCTCCTCGATTCCGAGGTGCGAATGAGATCTTCAAGGCTCATCTCTTTCCGTTTGTGCTTTAAATAGTTTTTGAAGTCTAACCAGCCCGGAAATAGCTTCTCAATAATAGCTGCCATTTGGAATAATTCATCGAGTAGCATTCCCTCAAGAAATATGTCATTCAGAATTATTTGCAATTCCCGAAACTAACTCATGACCGATTTAGAATCCATCATCTTGAAATCCAGGAATTTGGCAACCACAAATTTCTTGGTGCTCACGTTCTCGTGTCTTGTATTTCTTCTCTAGGGACTCCTATATTTGTTTAGCGGTTTCAATGCTACAATAAACATTATAAAGGGAATCTACCAAATAGTTAAAGATAATTTCGGCATAGAAAGTCCCCAGTGCTTCCAAGCCCGCAACGCCCCTAGCGTCATGACATCTTGCTCATCTGGATTAATTATCGGGCACACCTATGATAAGTACTTGACCGATTCAGCGTAATCGGTTAGAATAACATCTTCTTCTGCCATTGCTTAAAGCCCACGCCGGTAAATATTTTCGATTTCTCATTCAGTGTATGAGATGGTATCATCAAGGAAGGCAAAGCCGGTTGATGTATACCCTTACTACCATAGGTGGTCGTAGCCCAAAGGCTCGCGGCATTCGTTGCCACAACACTAGGCCTCGAGGTATGAACCTCTCTATAGCCGCGTCTCTACAACCGCGGCCGAATCGACCAAAGAAATGTCTCCATAAACATTTGGGACATTCTTGGGTAATTGATTGTTATGAGCCATCACGATTTTATGATAAAACCAAACAAACAAGTAAGTATAAGCGCTAATCACCTTAAGACGATTAGTTCCTACAACGGTGCTATGCGGTTTCACGAACTATGTCTCCCAAGATACAACACTTCGAACCTGTTGGTAGAGATGGCCATTTGGGCCCGTGGGCCGGAACCGGCCCGTTGACCGGACCCACGGGCCCAAACCGGAACCGGAACCGGCCCTTAAAAAAAAAGGGGCCCCTTGGGATGGGCCCCCCGCCCTGGCCCGAAAGAGCCGTTGGCTCTTCCGTCGCAGGCTCGCAACGGCCATTTGGCCGTTGATTAAAAAAAAAATTTTAATATTTTTTTTATAAATACATATCATTCCTCTTTCATTTTTCTCACAAATCCTCTCAACAATTCTCTCAAATTCTCTCACATTCTCTCAAATTCTCAATTCTCCGAATCCCGCCTCAATTTTCTCAAAAATGGCAAGTGGAAGCGAAATACTTGGAAAGGGTAAGATGACGATGGGAGATTCCGAATATCCTATTCCTGGATGTGATCCTCGTGAGTATGCATGTTGGGAAGACGATGACGACAATATCAACGTTGTTCCCATTTCGAACGTCGAGCACGTCCCAACACAAGAAAGTCTTCATCCGCCTACTCGTGCCGAAGAAACGTCGACGGCAAATGAGCCGGAACGGAAAGGCCGAGAGAGTACATCCGACTTGTGGCAGCACTTCGACAAGGTATATGACGAAAGCGAAGGTAAGTATAATGTAAATTGTAAATATTGTTCCCAAACATATAAATTTAGCAAAGGAGATGGCTATGGAACATTCCGTCGGCATCGACGAAAAAACATCCAACGCAAGCGGGGATTGACACTAGACAACAACAAATTTTCGGGTACGCCAATCCTAATACTCATCCTTTATTCCGTTACACCGATGCACTTTATAAACAAACATTAGCTGAATATGTTGCCCTTGATCATGCTCCATTTACTACTAGTGAAAATTTTAATATGAAATATTTAATAAATACTGCGTTGGTTCCGCAAACACCAACTATTCCCGTAAGTACTCTTAAATGCGAACTTTTGCATCTTTATAAAAAACAAAAAAAAGTTTAGCAAATTTTTTTGCGGAATTCAATGGACGTGTGCATTTAGGTAGTGATATTTGGAGTGATCCTTGGCAAATTCATTCTTATATGGGTATTACGTGTCATTGGATAGGTGATGACCGGACTATTCAAAAAAGACTTCTTGCATTTCGAGTTTTTGATGAAAAACATTCGGCTCATAATATTTATAGAATAATTAAACAAGTTTTAGAAGAATATTATTTGATAAATAAAGTTTTTTCAATTGGTTTTGATAATGCAGCCGCAAATACCGCTTTCATTCCCGAATTAGAAAATATTTGCAAACCTTCTTTTGGGGGACAATTTTTTCACATTAGATGTGCTTGCCATGTTTTAAATTTATGTGTACAAGATGGTTTACGAACTCTCGAGTTTTCTCTCGCCCCAATAAAGGGCGCAATTAAATATTTATGGAGTCGTGCCCATTTTATGAAAGCATGGGGAAAATTTTGTAAACAACATGGGAGAAGGGCAAAAGGTTTCCAAAAGATATTCCGACTCGTTGGAATTCTACGTATGAGTTGCTTCGTCAAACTTTTGATTACAAAGATTTATTATGTACGTTTATGTCGCAAAATATTCCCGAAATTACTTTACTTCCGCAACATTGGGACGTTTGCAAAAAAAATTTAGATTTTTTGAAAATTTTTAATGATGCTACTAATGCTTTATCCGATATTTATTATCCTACTACGCATTTATTTTTAATAGAATGTGTTAATATTGGTAGTGTTTTTAATGTATATGAAAAAGATAATGAATTAGCTCAAACTATTTCGATAATGCGAGAAAAATTGTTGCATTATTATTTCAAAATTCCTCTTGTATATTTAGTTGGTATTGTTTTTTATCCATGTATTAAATTAGATGGTTTACTAGATTATTTGAATGTGTATTATTATGATTGTTTACATTTGGAAGATATGATAGATGTTTCAATTGTACAAAGAGATGTTAGAGAATCTATAGTAGCATTACATGGAGAATTTTGTAATAGATATGGTTTAAATGATGGTGGATCTTTACCATCTACTGCCTTAGGAAACGAAACCGGTAGTTCACTTGGTAGAGGTTATGATATGCTCAAGAGTAGACAAAAAAAAACATAAAGGGGCAACGGGTAGTATTTATGAAATAGAAAAATATTTCACCACTTAATTTGAGTTTCGTGATACGAGAAAATAGTATAGATTTTCAAATCCTGGAGTGGTGGCAGAGTCACTCAACCGACTACCCGGTCTTCGCCCTCATCGCTCGCTAGATATTAGCAACCCCATCTTCAACAGTTGCGATTGAACAAGTATTTAGCGCTGGATGATTAGTTTTGGACTCTCGCCGTTCAAGATTAAGTCCGGAGTCCGTGGAAGCTCAAGCTTGTGTCGACGATTGGACGAAAGCCGATTTCGACACCAAGAATTGGATCGAGAACACGAATTCTTTAGCGAGGATTGTGGAGATACCACCGGCATGGGTACCACAACGGGTAGCGACGATTGACGATGAGATAAGTTGGGGTTATCAAAGGTAAAAGAACTACATGGGCTTTGATTCTTCTATCCCCAAGAAGATATGTAGGCGCTTAATGATAATTCATTAAGTTCAAGCCCATTCCTCCTTTCTCTTTTTTTTCCCAAATTTTATTACAATATACAATTTGATTATAATTTATAATTTATTATATTTATTTTATTATTTATTAGTTTAAAAATTAAATTTAAAAAACGGAACCGAATCGGCCCCGAACCGCCGGAACCGGCGGTTCGGAACCGAACCGACCGGAACCGGAACCGGCCCCCTAAAAGGGCCGATTCCGGGAACCGCCCTTCTCTACCCGTTGGTATCGGCACTATTAGAACAACACTATGTCGAACACTTCTTAAAACCAGCACACTCGGAGAACGACTACGAGAGAGCTAGAGGAGTGTAATTTGAGTCAAGAGTTGTAAGTTGTGATTCCGAACTACGGAAATATGTCTATTTATAGATCGGGAAAACGTCAATTACGCGAACACTAAGCCATGTCGGTTACGTCAACATTAATCCACGTCCATTACAGGATATTAATCCACGACAGTTACACCGACATAAGAGCACGTCGGTTACGCAGATATAAGTGCATGTCGGTTATACCGACAATAATTGAGTCATTAACATGTATAATTACAGCACAGTCGTCGTCCTCTTCCATGAAACACCTCGTGTTACTTCCGCTTTTCACAAGTGGGTAGGGTTCGCCCTCCCTTTTTTTTTTGTTCATATTTTCTTGCTTTATCTCGAGTACTTGGAGCGACCACCTCAAGACTTGATAAATGCAACGGAAGTATCCCAGCAAGTTTCGTCCTTTCTGGTCGGTGATCGTTTCTTGCTCGATCGTTCTCTTCTGGAGTGTTTTCGGGTCAGTGGGTTCGGGCGTGAACGACTAAGATGGCGATAAACATGCACTGTTGGAGCTCAAATCTGCCGTCATTGTAGACCCATTTGGGTTTCTTTCGAATTGGAACCCCGATGACGAAGACTATTCACCTTTCTTCTAACTTCAGCTCTGCATGCTCCGAGTGCAACGTCGTGGACGCGCGAGGTAGGTCAACAACCCAGATCTGTGGGCTGGGTGCCCAGATTTGGGCGATTCATACCTGGTGAGGCGAGGGCCGGCGAGGGCTCCATCAGAGCTGGTGAGTCGACCACCCTTGCCTGGGTTGGTGGCCCCTCCAGCGATGAGCGGCAGCGGTACCCACCAGCCCCTCGATCCAGAACACAGGTCAGCCCAATTGATCTGCAAAACATTGTTCAAGCTAGGGGAAGTTGCTTGGAGTGGTATCGTTGCCCACAGATCTGGGATGGCGAGCCTCGCTAGCCATCACCGGGGGCCAGCGATCTTCGGCAATGAGCGGTAGTGGCACTCACCAGCCCCCGCCGTTCGCTCTCTCTGTTCTTCTTTTTTTTTCCAGTTTTGTCTCTTAAATAATATTTTAGCCTTTTTTTTTTAGTTTTTAATCTGATCTAATGAAAACTTAAAGAAGAAAAGAATAAAAAAAGACACCTAAGAAAGAGAATATAATTTTAAAAATACTACGTCAGTATTTTCAGTTAAACAAATTAATTGTGTTAGCGGAAGAACTTAATTGCACCAACTTGACAAGTTTTAGGATTTAATTGCACTTTTTGAAAATTTTAGGACTAAATTGTATTTTCGCGTAAGTTTTAAGACTTTCACTGAACTTATCCCAAAATACAACCAATGGAAGAACTTGATTGAACTAATATAAAAATTTTAAGATTTAAAGTTTGAGAACTCGAATGTACTTTCATGATAAGTTTTAAGACTTAATTGCACTTTTTGAAACTTTTAGGATTCGAATGCACTTTTGTGACAAGTTTAAGGACTTCTAATGCATTTTTCCCGGATTTTTAGTATGCATTATCTTATCTTGTCCATGCTAAGTTTAAAAGACATCAACGTAAATAATCTAGAACTTGCACAGACAGAAATGGTAAGTCTCTCACGACACTCTTAAAGTTGTGTCCGGTTTATATCTGGAAGTTGTTTGGTCGGAAGACTGTCCCCAAGGTCAGATAGAAACGTAACGTCACGTTTGACCTTAAACCCACATCGGAAGCAAAAATGGTTTCGAAACAAACCTCATCAACGGTCGGATGTGGTCGGGGGCAAGGCCTAGCCAATCATACGCGCCCCTAGCTTAGAATATCGGGGTAAGAACAAAACAAGTTGCTAAAAATCCTTTTCTACTTAACATTTAGGCCTAGCCAATCATACGCTACCAAACCCATTACCAAGTCTAGTTTATTGAATAAGGAAGATGACTTTATACATTAACTACGATTATGTGGAAGGACATTTCACACATGATTGTCTCATAAATGCAATGATCGAGACATGTCGAGAGCGACATTCCTCAAGCACTTGATAAAAATCCCAAACATCTTATGATCTTCAAAGGGCCATGTTGTCTTACAATCCTAATTGGAGGAATATAGTCTATTTTTCAAATATCCCGTGTCTCGTCGGTCTTAAGTGTATAGTAACTTCAAGACTTTTGTCATCATAGTCCGTCCGATTAAGCCATAATGACGATCTCGATTTTGCCGGTTACGGTCCGCAACAATCTTCGTACATGAATAGGATCCGTAAGATCCGGTGGAATAATCAACGTAAATTTAGACAAATTTTTGTCTTGGCTATTTTACTTGCTTAGTCGTATAGAAATGCGACCATTTCTACTGCAATGATCTGATTTACAATACCATGGGAGTGAAAAAAGGGGCCTAAAGAAAGAAGAGCTAGAGGCTAGACTATCTTAATAGCAAGTAAATCCTTTGTATTCAAGATAAAATAAAAAATTTTAAGATATTTTCGGAAAAAGTTCAATTGCAAAGCTTGAGATGACCCAGAAAGCACCTTTTTTTTTTTAATCAAAACCCAGAAATCACTCGATTATAACAAACTTTGTAAGCTTATTTGGGTATTGAGCGTTTACTTGTAAGAACTAAATTCCTCAGCAATGGGTGTGCAATTTGAATGTAGCTCCATTGAAAGTCAAATCAGCAAACTTCTTCTCAATCCTTAAAACATACGTTTGAAGAAAGATACATGCTTAATGGTTCAAAGATAATATAGAACAGAAGATGGGAAAGAAGACAAAGGAAGAGTATCAATGTGTAGTTCCCCATTGCATCAACGCTTGATTTTGGGATCTTCGTGTTGGTGGTGATCAGCTGATCCGACGGCACAGAGTGATGCCATCCCCGACGGGGAGCATGCAGATCTCGATCCGGGGGTCCACGGCGAGGGCCTTGTTGAGCTCCAGCACGAAGTCCCGGTAGTACCGGACGTACTTGCGGAGCGGCGCATCGGGGGCGCGACCACGGAGCCGTTCCACAGGGTGTTGTCGTAGCCAATCAGGCCACCAACCTTGACCAGGTCAATCAACCTCTTGTGGTAGTTGATGTAGTTGTCCTTATCGGCGTCCACGAATATGAAGTCATACGTTCCATGGTTCTTCTCCTGCGGTTTGTATCGATAACAATGTTTAAGGTTTGGCGCTCGCTCTTAGACGTCAGATGATGTGGAACCAATGTCGGGTCTACTTGATTCGAAGGTCGTGATGCGTCAAGTTAATATGCATATCGGCCTCTCATTAGAACTCAGCTATATATCTTGTACCACATTAAGAAACAACTAGACAGAGGCATTGTGCCGATCTATATTCTTCTCCTCTCGTCGAAGCAGTCGACCCGTCAACATCGTTCCGGCTCACAAGGAAACGGTCGCGATCATCAAGTAAATTATGTTCATTTTATAAGACACATACCAGATTGAATTGGAGGTTCAACAAACTAGGTTTTTTTATTTTATTTTTTGGGTTTGCTCTATGCAGAGTCTAAGCTTGCTAGATAAAACATGCTTGGTTATCTACAGTTGTCTTCAATGACCTATAGCCATTGTATTCTGCCTGGAGCATTTTTGGAAATGTGCTGAGATTGGGGTCACTTCTAGGAAAAGGACTAAACATGTTTTGAGGATTGAGAGTGCATTAATCTTGCAACTTCTGCAGCATAGAGCCCAACAGAGCGAGATCAGACGCGATTTCGTCGTGTTAATTTTGCTACTTACATCTTGCACGAGCTGATCGAGGACCGGCATAGCGGGGCCTTCTCTGAAATCGACCTTGTGGGCGACGCCGGCTTTCTGGATGACTGGCAACCCGATCTCGTAGTTCTCTCTATTGATGTCCATGGCCAAGATCTGCGAGCAATAGCAATATACAGGGATCTCAGAGGCTGCCAAATTGTCATCAGGTTTCTTCCTGAATTCCTAGTTTTTTGCCTAGCCAGAATCATATTTTTAGGCTGTTCTTTTCACCATCTTTTCAGGTGTAAACAAAGCATTGTTAGGCAAAGTTGGTGACCAGCCACATTGTCTTGAACTTGAATATCCTTCCGAAAGTGTTGAAGAATATTGAAAATTTCCCAATCATGAATCATTAACTACCGAACGTAATCATCATTTGTTTCAATTTACTCAAGTCAAAGGCTGCCGTCTGATCTGACCTTTCCGTTGTCGGGAATGGCGAGGGCGGTGGCGAGGAGAGAGTAGCCAGTATAGACGCCGATCTCCATGGTGTTCTTGGCATTGATGAGCTTGAGCAGCATGTTCAGGAACTGCCCTTCATCGGCTGATGTGGTCATCAGGTTCCTGTTTCAATTTCCCCACACGATATTAATCACCAAAAAGCCCCAAGATCAAATACCAAAAGAGCATTAAAGATGGGAACTTTCTACATCAACACTGATGACACAAATCCTGGAAGACCCACCATGGATGCTTAGCAGTCAACTCTCTGAGCTCCTTCATGGGCTCCGGCTCTCTTGGGTAGACACTGGTCTCCAATATATACTGCAAAACAGGCAAAAAAAAAAAAAAGCAAAAAGAAGAAGACGATCCCATGTTAGGACATCGAGCCGAGATCAAGAAAACCAAATCACTGTCAAGCTCTCAATCCAATCATGGACAGGAACATCTTTCAACCTGATACAGAGCATCGCTCTGCAAGAGGCTCTTGTGGCCGACTTCCTGATGCCGCCCTGCTTGGTTCTGCTGGGACTCTCCGTTGGCGGCCATTGATGATTCTTAGCTCCTTCTCCTTCAGATTCTGATCTCTTTTGTGCCTTTTCTTCAATGGCTTCTGGCGCTTCCGCTTGCTCTGTTTTTCTGCCTTCCCACGTTGAGCCTGGAGATGGGGGAGATATAAGGGGGAGAGGTCGAGCCGGTTTGAACCGGGTAGGTAGTGTTTAGACCGCCCACCGAGCACTTGCCGGTCGGGGGTTGGTGGAATTGCTCGGATGGACCAATCATTTGTCGCCGGGTGGGCCCACCGAATGATCGGCCATTGACCTAACCCTCTAATTTTTACTTTATCCCCTAAATTTATGATATTATTTGGGTGACTATAAATCATGAAAAAAATGATGCTAAGCTTTGCATATTACAAAAGTTTCACGTATGTTCTATTTCAAAAATGTAAACGTGATTTAATCACAAGATTAGTAAACCATAAAAAGTAAAAATTCAATTCGAACAGATATAAAGACGACCTGTTAATATAGAAAAAAAATTAAAATTATACATGACCAACAATTCTGACCGTTCCAATCAATGTCAATTCGATTTTTTGTACGATTTTCTTTGGCCCATCCAACCCGTTTCTTTTCACCCGATTTAGCCAGTTCGAGCGGGTACCGGCCAACAATTCATGCGATAATCGATACGATTTCGAACCAACAAGGGAAATGGGGGTAAACTTGGGTTGGGTACAGCAAAAATTCAGCAGTTCAAATTTTCTATTCTTGCTCAAAAAATCGTGAGCCACTTTCCTTTTTCTGTTCCCCTTTCTAACGTGAAGTACTAACCACTCTTTGTGATAATGCCTTTTTTGTCGCAAAAATTAAATATCCAGATAGTGGTTGGGACCCACCACTTGTGGGTACATGTGGAAAATAAGTTGGTGAGAATTTTTTTTATGTTTTTTTTTATTTATTTTTTGGCTGCTCAGTTGGTGGGAGGTTGGTGAAGAGGAGACTCTGGGGCTTCGCGTCGTGCCCAGAGTTGGTGGCCAAAAATATATAAACCACAAATGAAAACGAAAATTCCCAAGGAATCTCACAATTTAACGAGCCAACTTTTTTTTTTTTTGCCTCTCCTCAACAACTCTTTTCTACATGGAATGCATCGAGTTAATAAATCGAGCTTTGTCATTTGTTATGTTCGCCCACGTCAGATACCAAACTCATTGTCCATGTCACGTCTCTCGATCAAATGAAAAATTTGAGGAAGAAACGCCATAATTCTAAGTGTTGGGGTATGGTTCATAGTCCCCTGGGTTCGGAACGTGCACGGGTCCCGCTTCATGCTCGGCGCGCGGGGGGGGGGGGTGTTTGGAGGGAGCCGCCCTCGGCGGAGGTCTCAAGGGAGCATTTATATACTTTTTTTTTTTTTGTAATTAAGTGATATAGCGAGATGTGTTATGTATTAATTATAGTGAAATTTTTTATTGGACGGAGCCTTAGTTTAAAGTTAAATCATGATAAAATCTCGTGTCACAATTTCTCTTTTTCGCTTTATGTTTTGCTTCGACTTGATTGTGCGCTCGAATCTTAACATCAATAAGGGTATAAACTATAAAAAGAAAAAAAGAAGGGTATAAACTAGGGTATGAATTAGCTGTTAGTGAGGCGTTGGTTCTTATGGTGCTCTATATTATACACATGTGCCTCTCCAACCACATGATTTCCAAAACAAATGAAAAACCAACTATTGGGAAATTTAGCGATTGACATTAACAATGAAATCGGACTTTGAGGCGTGATAAACACTCTCTTTAAGGATTTATTTGCCCCATAACGTTGCTAATGATTTTCGATAAATATCCTTTAGGATATAATAAAGTCTTAATGAGAATAGCAGATAAAGAATTCGATATTTCTCTAGGATCTCTTTATGAAACAATTGGAAAGAGTGGCTGTACTTCTCTTGAAAGAAAAAAAAAAAAATGAAAAAATGGAAGATTAAGCTTTAGTAATTTACTAGAGAAAATATTTGAAAAGACATGACCTTTTAAATGCTAAGGAGTTATGTCCGAACGCATACGCGCTTTCAAAGGTTAAGAAGTTATGTTCGGACAAACATAATACGAACACACATCTTCAAAAGTTGTAAAAATCCTTTGTGATCTAGCAAAAAATGATAATTATTGATTAGTGTCAAATCTAGTCCATGTGCGACTCACATCTTTTTGATATGAGACAATGCAACTCTTAGTTTGTTTTACAAACAAACTACCAACACCAACTTTCTGCCTAAAAGTCTCTCTCTCTCTCTCTCTCTCTCTCTCTCTCTCTCTCTCCCCCGAGGAGCTGGGCACCTCCACGTCAATTAGCCTCCGTCGTCGGGCGTTGCTTCATCTCTTGCTAGTCGCCAGTGTCGAACCGTCGTGAGAACTTTTACACGCACGAGTGTTTGTTTACAGAATAAAAAGAAATGAAATAAAATATAATTGCAAAAACAAGGGTATTAATTATATACTGGTGAGCTAATCTTAAGGATCACAATTTGTGTTTCGCATAGGAAATCCCAATTCTCTATCACACCACCGCAGGATGGAAAAGGTGAATGCGAGAGTGAAAGATCGAATTAGCCCTAAGACAAATAGCTCCGATGCTGTCGCAGTAGATTGCCGGTGGCGTGGGTGATGGAAGGCGGAGATCACTGAGAATGAACTGCACCCAAGCAAAGCTCAGCCGTGGCAATGGCAACGGCCCGATACTCAGTCTCAATGGAAGGGTGAGACATCAGTCGTTGCATGCCGGAACGCCAGGATATTAAGATTACCGCCGCCAATGTAGATTAAGTAAGTTGTGGCGGAGGTGAAATCATCCTTGTAACCCATAATATAAAGTGCCTTGTAGCGAAGGAGCCGTTTGGTGGCTATCCATTGAAGAGTGGACGGCCGATGCATGAATTGCACAAGTTTGTTGACGATGAAGGTGATACTGGGGAGAGTCATGGGGAGATGTCGAAGAGGACCAATAATTTGTGCACCGGAAACGCCTCCTCCTAAGTAAATACAATTCGAGCCGGATGGAGGAAGATCAGATGCGTCGCATGCAAGAATCGAGAATGTTTGCTTGTATCGTCGAGTAGGGGGTCTGAGAACGATAAGCGTTGTGAGTTCTCTCGCCGGAAAACACGGCGAATCACCGTGGTGGAGCCCAAGGAAGTCTCAACCGGTTCGCCTGTAACGGAGAGAAGAGCTTGGATTTGGTCGAGAAGTGAGATGGGGGAATGGGGGCGGCTGTGAAGCCCAGGAAGCAAAGATGCTGATGGGTTTCAGATGATGGTTGGGCCGAACAGTAAATCCTAGACCTAAATCTGAGAAGGATGAAGATGGAGCTCTTCTTAAGAGCATCATCTTTACAAGAGATCAAGCCCTGGAAACCCTAGGAGGACTCGGGCTCATCCGGAAGGCACGGAGCGTGGCCCAAGCCCAAAACTTATCCAGCCTCCTCCGGTCGACAAGGATAGAGGCGTCGGAATCGATAAGCGTTTGGATGTTGGCTTCTTTCTTTGATGCCTCCTCGAGAGTTACTTCATGTTTTATTAGGTGATAAGTAAGGATAGTCGATTCTCGACGTTAATTTTTTTCACTTAGCTTGAGAGCAAACTGTTTTCGTACCGAACAAAAAAAAGGAACTTTCCAGAGATCATAAGCAATGCTCCACGCGCAATTACCTCGGACAAAGAGACCGAAAGTGAGTTCGATGATAAAGGGAGACACGTTCGACGTGCTTATGGCCGTGGCCAATTGCGTGGTGGTTGTTTGCACGAGGACGTATTTGCCGGCGGTGACCCTTGGGATTGGGATTGGATTGGATGATGAACCCTAGGGACTAGGTGGCGGACGATGGGGTGGATGGGCCTAAGCAGGGGTGTCAACGGGCCAGGTCTCGGCCCGGCCCTAGCTTGCCCGAATTGAATAGTACAGAGCTCAACTTAGCCCGACTCGGGCCGGGCAGGGCCTGATTCTTTTTTTCTTTTTTTCTTTTTTTCGAAATCAAAATCAATTAACAAACCCATCAAATGAAAAAATATAAAAAGAAAAATAAAAATAAATTAAATTAAAAAAAAAACAACATGAGTGTTAAAAAAAGTCAGATGGCGGGTTGGTCCGGCCCAATACCAAACCCGGCCCGTAAAGGCCCGAAAATTAAGTGAATTTTCGGGCCGGGTCGGGCCGCCCCTCTAGCATGGGCTTTTTTAATACCCATAAGCCTAAGGACGGGGATCTGCATGTTTTTAGATTACGAGGAGGCGATGATCACACGTTCGACGGAAAATTGATCCGGGTAAATAAAACATGGAGTATCGGCTTGGGATTTTTCGTGAGGTGAAAATTAATTTGGGGCAAAAATGCTCTGGAACCGGTTTGAGATTTTTAATGCATTAACCTAATAATATGTTTGTCATAAACACCAGAATTAAGATTGAGACAGAACCCTCGACGTCGCCCATGGCCTCTCCTAGGTTTTGATTAATTTTTTTTGCAATTCATAGTAGATACAAGTCCCATCCAAAACATGAAGTCATTGCACGTGGGCCGCACGTGCCTGGCCCCTTGGGCCATTGGTACTTACCAGAAAAAAATTGCAATTTCTCCAGTGAAGCCTAATGTTAGTTGAAAATCTTATGAAAAAGCACACCACGACCCAAACCAATTTGAATTTGCCCCTTAGTCCTCACCTGTCTCAATCTCTGAGCTGCATATAACGACCACACTGTTGGCTCTATCGACGGATAATTAATTCAATCGAATCCTAAATCTTTATAAATAAATAAATAAATAAGGTACATAGATAACCAATTAGAAGATGGGTAGCTTAATCAATGAGCCTTAGCAAGCCAACCCACACAGGAATTAGCTTCGCGAGGAGAGAATAGAAACCAGACATCCTTCAGCTGTTCCAACATTTATCTGCAATCCGTAATTGAATCAATTGCAAAGTTTGGAGTTCGATTGTACCTTTTTTTTATTTATTTATAAAGATTTAGAACTTGATTGAACCAATTGAGAGGTTGAGGATTTAGACTGCATTCCGTGTGTAAGATTAAGCCTTTCTATGCAATTTCTCCCCATATGAACAATAATATTTGCTCTAAATGTCATGTTCCATTGTTTGTAGATATCTTGAGTTCATTGCTATGTCCATTTTGAAATTTCTACAGACTAAATTTACATTCGACTTATGCTTAGTTCTTATCTTTGGATAAAGTACCATGACATACATCCCACGGTGTAAATCTTTATTTCTTAGCTATGTTGATCATAGTAAATTTCCATTATAGTTTTCATAACTAACTTTTATTTACTTTTGAGGTTTTTTTTTTTGTTCTAAGTTAGAATTTGACATTTCTGAAATAACATAAACTTTATTTTCTTATGAATTCTTTTTTTTTTAAATGGAATTTCGGATTCATGTTTTCTCCCCATCCTTTTACTTGTCTTAAGAAAATTCTTGGCTTGGCCCAATTTCCATATTCTATGTCCCATTACTCAATTTTTGCTGGATAATCTTTACATAAGCTATTTGTCGACTTGATTTCTTTTTTCTTTTGTCAAAAGTCGAGTTGATGTTAAGAAAAATGCCAAGATTTCATCTTACTGCTAAAAATGGGCCCGCGAAATGCTTCGGAAAAAAAAATTCCATTTAACACAATTTTCAACTAAAAAATTATTTCAACATCATGACCTTTCTTTTAAAAAAAAATTTTTTTGTTAAAATTAGTCATACATTATAAAATCGGGATTGATCGTGCCATGTAAAAATAATATGCGAATAATTCCAATTTCTCATGAAAAATTTTGATTTTCATTTAATAAATTCATGGGCCACTAATGTCTCATATGTCATCAAAAGTGGTGTTCGTACATGTGTATAATTTGATGGGAGTTAGTGGGGTGGATAGTTCATCTAAGTATTTTGACCATTCAACCGGAAGAGTTCATGCCAACAGACTAAAAATACTGTTCATAGGTCTACTAAATACTCACTACATGAAACTATCAAGTGCTCTTTTCTCTTTATAGTTCCAAGCTTATTTTACTTACTTCACCTATGTTTAGTTTTGAATTCGTCATTATATACAAAGAATACCGGGATTTCTAAGTTCATCGATCGATCAATGAACAGTGAAGGTGAAATAGTAGGTTCCTGCACTAATGATTCTAGGGGTCTATACTCGGGTTATGAGAGTTAATTCCTCGTACTCAAATTCGACGATTGATATTGACGAGCTTTATATCGAGTCGCCGACAAAACACATGATTGGATGGTTGCACCAAAAGACTGATAAGGCTATCAATAATTTTCTCACGCGTACATGTTCAAAGGAGGATAGACTCGGGTATATAACGTCTCAAAAAAATAATTATAGGGTATGTCGGTTACCAAAGCATGACAATCGATTTGTATCTAACAGTCTGAAGATGATTGGTTAATATGAATGGTCACATTCATCATTCACAGCCCAATTTATTGCTCCGGACAAAGCTAAATCTCCATACCACTTGTTGGTGCTATTTCCCATGGAACTGCATTGACGTGCATTTTGCAATCTAGCTGAATGGTCTTAAAATAGTTATAAAAAGAAAAGGTTGGAAAAATAAAATAAATTTTAGGGGAAGGAATCAACAGTTTTCCAAGTATAGTTTGGACAAAAAGTTTGAGGACATGTCATTAATCAATGTTGTTTCCCAGCTGCTCCATATCATTCCTTCAAAGACAAAATGGATGATGCCCTCCTTTGCTCCCTCAAAGAACTAGAAGGCTAAGACAATAGTGGAATTTTAGTTGGGCATGTGGGCGCTAGTGCCCATCACACAAGAAGTGAACAAAGACCATAGACCTTTGCCATGTGATTCCATGGCTTTGTTTTATAAGCATGTGATTCTTGATACTCTCTCTATCTCTCGCGTGTGTTTTATATATGTATGTGTTAATTTTTATTAAATTTAAAGGTAGATAGTAATTTAGATTCAAGAAGTCAAAACTCAAATTCACAAAGAAGGGTTTTTTAATCCGCGTTTATTACGCTTCCGAGGACCGAAAGTCGTCGCCATTTTCATGATCGTTCTCGTAGTCTTGACTCCTTTTTAATCACCCTTTTTCTCTAAATATTTTTTTTATTAGGGTTGATACGGCACCATCTCGAATGCCATTTCATGAGTCATGAAATCGAAATTCAGGCGAATGCAATAACCCTCTAAGTTTAATGACCTGAAGGTGAAATTCAATGTAAAATAACATCACAAACTATTGTTAAGTGATGAATACAATCCATTTAATAAATGTTGACCTAATAATATGTTTGTCATAAACACCAGAATTAAGATTGAGACAGAACCCTCCACGTCGCTCGTGGCCTCTCCTAGGTTTTGATTAAATTTTTTTGCAATTCATAGTAGGTACAGGTCCCATCCAAAACATGAAGTCTTTGCACGTGGGCCTCACGTGCCTGGCCCTTGGGCCATTGGTCCTTACCACAAAAAATTGCAATTTCTCCGGTGAAGCCTAATGTTAGTTGAAAATCTTATGAAAAAAGCACACCACGACCCAAACCAATTTGAATTTGCCCCTTAGTCCTCACCTGTCTCAATCTCTGAGCTGCATATAACGACCACACTGTTGGCTCTGTCGACGTCGACGGATAATTGATTCAATCGAGTCTTAAATCTTTATAAATAAATATAAATAAAAAAAAGGTACATAGATAGCCAATTAGAAGAGAGGTAGCCTAATCGATGAGCCTTAGCAAGCCAACCCGCACAGGAATTAGCTTCGCGAGGAGAGAATAGAAACCAGACATCCTTCAACTTGTTCCAACATTTCTCTGCAATCCGTAATTGAATCAATTGCCAAGTTTGGAGTTCGATTGTACCTTTTTTTATTTATTTATAAAGATTTAGAACTTGATTGAACCAATTGAGAGGTTGAGGATTTAGACTGCATTCCGTGTGTAAGATTAAGCCTTTCCATGCAATTTCTCCCCATATGAACAATAATATTTGCTCTAAATGTCATGTTCCATTGTTTGTAGATATCTTGAGTTCATTGCTATGTCCATTTTGAAATTTCTACAGACTAAATTTACATTCGACTTATGCTTAGTTCTTATCTTTGGATAAAGTACCATGACATACATCCCACGGTGTAAATCTTTATTTCTTAGCTATGTTGATCATAGTAAATTTCCATTATAGTTTTCATAACAACTTTTATTTACTTTTGAGGTTTTTTTTTTGTTCTAAGTTAGAATTTGACATTTCTGAAATAACATAAACTTTATTTTCTTATGAATTCTTTTTTTTTAAATGGAATTTCGGATTCATGTTTTCTCCCCATCCTTTTACTTGTCTTAAGAAAATTCTTGGCTTGGCCCAATTTCCATATTCTATGTCCCATTACTCAATTTTTGCTGGATAATCTTTACATAAGCTATTTGTCGACTTGATTTCTTTTTTTCTTTTGTCAAAAGTCGAGTTGATGTTAAGAAAAATGCCAAGATTTCATGTGTTTGCCATATTAGCATCTAACCGGAAAATTGGCCGGCTTGCAATCAAAATGCATCAATTCCAAAAAATTCAATGCTTTTGGTGACTAAAATCGAAGTTCAATCGAATGCAATAAATAACCATCTAAGTTTAATGACCCTCGGTGAAATTCACTGTAAAATAACATCACAAACAATTATTAAGTGATGAATACAGTCCACTTAAACAAATGTTGATGATCGGTTATAATTTACCATATAACTTCCCATATAGTAAATTTTGTGACTAGTCTACATCATGTTCGGGTGATTTGAAGTTCGAACTAATATGGGCCAAAACTTTTTCTATTCTTTGCAAAAACACCAAGCCCTTCCTTTTGCAAGACAAAAGAGATACCATGTCAACAAGTAAAAACATCATCCGAGTTAATCACCATGCTAAACCCGAATTTAATAGACCTCAAGAAACTATAAGACCATCTCCAAATGCTACTTTAAACCACCATTCGATCGAATGGCGAAGCGATTAGAACACAGAGTCCTGAATCCAATCCTCAATGCAATCTCAAGATCGAAGTCAGAAAATTACACCATAAGAGTCTACTCTCAACATAGATAGCCGGTTTTCGACCCGATTCATAAAAATTTAATTAGTTCGAATACACAAAATCTATTTAAAATGTTAATTAACCATCACACCAAAAGAAAAAATCTCATAAGAGATTAAGAATCAGGAAGGACGTAAGAGATCAACCGCTGTACTCTTCAACTTCTGAATATGATGGGTGTTTTTGATATTTTTCCAACCAAAAATTCTTACATCCAAAATTACGTACAAAAATTACAAATCTCTCTCTATACACCAAAATCTAAAATTGAGAAAAACATTCCCTTTCCACCACTCCTTTCTTCCCTCCTCATTTCTCTCTACCAATTAGAAAATTTCACTAATTGACATAAACAAGAAATAATACCATAAATTGCAAAAGCTATTACGCGACGTCGTATCGGACCATCGTCAAAACGGGACGACCACCTCGCTACAAGCGTAATCGTCGGAGTTGCCGATCGAATCGTCGGGCCACGAGTCCCGGAGCAGCTTCAGCAGGAGCTGGGCCTTCCTCTTCGCCCTCTCCGTGCACTCGCTCTGCACCAGCAGCAGCAGCTGCGTCACCACGCCGGCGGCCACCGCCTCCCTCCGGCACTGCTCCGACGCCGAGCACAGCGCCAGCAGAGCCCCCGCCGCGTACTCCGTCGCCCGGTCCGACACCTTCAGGATCATCCGCACCAGCAGCGGCGCGCTCAGGGCGTGGCCCGCCAGCGCCGCGCACCCGGCGGGGACCCGGCAGAGCAGCTCGATCGTCGCCAGCGCCCGCTCCGCGTCGCCGCGCTCCAGGTCCCCCAGCCGGTCCACCAGCGCCGCCCCGGCCCCGGCGGCGACAGCCCGGTGCCGCGTCGGCTTCACGAGGCAGAGCGCGAACGCCGCCCTGGCCCCGGCCTTGAGCGCGCGGGGGCACCCCGCGCAGTCCTGCAGCAGGCCGACGACGCCCTCGAAGACCCCGGCGGAGCCGCTGACCCGGGCGCGGAGCTCCGGCGAGCGGACGCCGGCGACGGCGGCCTCGATCAGCGCGGCGGCGTTTATCCTCACCTCGGCGCAGAGGTGGAAGAGGAGGCCGGTGAGGTAGGCGACGCGGTCGGGGTCGGAGGCGACGGAGGCGCACTCAGGCTCGGCGAGCTGGAGCATCGCCAGGAGGGCGAGCGACTCGTGGGCCAGCTCGGAGGACTCGGAGCGGGGATCGGAGAAGAGGATGTCGAGGAGGAGGGGGCGGGCGTCGAGGGAGGAGATGAGGGCGCGGTTCTTGTCGGAGTCGCGGGCGAGGGCGCGGAGGCGGCGGAGCGCGGAAAGGCGGGCGGCGGAGGATGATGAGGCGGCCTGGGAGAGGAGGAGGCGGACGCGGTAGGGGTCGGCGGGCTGCTTCGGGGTGGGGATGCGCTCGACGCCGGAGTGGCGGTTGGCGACGCACCAGGACTGGATGAGGCGGCGGAGGGTGTGGTTGGGGATGAGGGCGGAGTCGAGGAGCGGGGCGCGGGTGACGGGGCAGGTGGTGTTGCCGGCGGCGATCCAGGGCTCGATGCTGGAGCGGTCGTAGGTCTGGCCGGTGGAGACGGTGACCGGGTCGCGCATCAGCTCCAGGGAGATGGGGCACCGGAAGTGGTGCGGGATCTGGACGCCCACCATGTCCAGCGGCTCCAGGCTCAGACCCCCACGCATTTCTACGTCTCTCTCCTTCTTCTTGCTTCTCTCTCTAGAATAATCTGTACCGCCTCGCTCCCACTCAAATGAAGTCAATTGACACTTAGCAGAGCAGAGGTAGAGAGACTGCAAATTCCCTTCTTCGTCTGAGCGAGAGGACACTGGTTTCTTCTTATACGAAATCAAGAACAGAAGAGAGAGAGAGAGGAGAGGGGACAATCAACATGCTTCTCCGAACAAACAAACAGCTGGTTTTTGTGTTTCTGACTCCTCGGCCACACGTGTGGACTGTGGGGTGGCAGTCTAGTCCCCACCCTCTCTCTCTCTACCTTTGACCTAACCATGGTTAGTTAGACCCTAGTTCGGTCCCGTCCTCCATGAGGGGTTGGCGTGTCGTGGTTTGGTCAAAGGTAATTGTGCGACCAGGTGGGGGCCCACAATGTTTGTGTTTTTCCCTTTTTTTTTTCTCTTCTTCTTTTTCGAATTAAAAATCGGACTCCCGTTTACATCAAGAAGGGCCCCAGTGATTGTCGCTGATTTTGGTTCTTTCTTCGTTGCTGTTAAGTATTCTTTTGCACTCCAGCCCTTGGAGTTTCGGGTATTCCTCCATTTGTCCCCGCCTCGCCCCGATTTCTCTCACGATAGTCCCGAGGACTGAATTATTGTAGAGCCGAGTGGCATAATTAGCATGGTCGTATCATTTGTTGAAGCTGTCATCTTGACTCCCTCGATGCATTCTCAATCCTTTTTTTTTTTTTGCCCCCTTTCAAAAGGTTATATATCGGGTGACGATTGCCTGATCCAATTTAAGTACCCAGTTGGCCGATCATAGGAATTACTATACGGCGCTATATTTCTCATGCTTTGCTCCCTTAAGTGAAATCCCACTAAATTTACTTATCTCTCTTAGCCTGGAACGATGTGATTGTAACATGTTGTTTGGATGTGCAAGGTGCAAACTTTCTTCCATGCACCACCATCTAGGTAGAGAAACTTCATCAACCCGAAGGGAAAACCCTAGAGTTGGGACTACTCCGTCTGGTCTTTTCGATCCAGAGTCCTTCATGAGTGGACTTGTTTAGACAAATCATACGGTTTTATTTCTTCTATCTTTCCGAGTTACTCTTGCAAGGATCGGGATCAATGTACGAGGGGAGTTATAATATGGTCTTATGGCCTTCCACAATTGACCAACAAAGCATTTCGATTTCAAGATATCAATAACACATTACATAACAATTAGTATCTCAACATTCGAAACTTCCCTTAGGTAATTACTTGAGTCAACAAGCGCATCAAAAGAGCACCCGTTAACAAAACCCTTGGACAAAGAAATGCTGCTTCTATCGGTCGGTTAAAGATAAAACAAAACCATGTTCAAGCCAAAAGCTGGTAGGCATTAGTTTATGCTTAAGGGGCCAATGGAGCTTCCCTCTCTAAATCTCCGGCTCGTGATCAAACCCACATCTAATCCACTACCCAAGCTGGGGGCAGAGCAAAAGACCAGTTGTCTCAGCCTGTAAAGCACTCTCACTTTAACGGTTGTGCACCCAAAAGAAGTGGCAAAGCGTCTAACCCGGCTCTTGCATGTGATGGCCAAAGCTAAATTCTCATGAATGTACAAACCCTAAAATAAGATTTTAAAAAAAGAAAGAAAGAAAGCTTCTCTTTTTCAGCTCTTTTAGACTTGTGTTTTAGTACAGTGAAACCTTCCACGACAAAGTCATTTTCACAAAAAGCTCTGTCAAACCCTCTGGCACATCACCTGTTTGATAAAAGTTGCTCACGAAAAAGCACTTAAAAGGCTAGGGTTTATGTCATCTTGATTACGATATCCATGGGTCTTGCTTTTACAACATGGTCAAAAAAATAAAATAATAAAGGAGTGCTTTTGAGAATGCCTCACATGCAAGATAGAAAGGTGGAGATGCCCACTTTCCCTTCTTTGCAAGTTAGCCCCTTTATTTTTTAAAATTCCCAACCAGAGGGGAGGAAAATAGAAAAAAAGATTAGCCTTGTTAACCTAGGGCTGTAAAGCTACACACCATGCATAGTAAAGAGGTTTTATTTGAAATGCCCATCTCCTTCACGAAACGAAAAGTTTGGACTGAGAATAAATAAGAATTAGAGGAGCCATACTTTCCATGAACTCTTTAAGTAATGGCTAAATTGAATTGAAAACGAAAGTTGAGATTTTAGTCATCATACTTTTCCCTCGTGCTCAGATTGCTGGTAGTGCCGCAGCAAAAAAATCCGACATTTTCTTCGGGGAGATCGCCAAGAGGGGATCCAAGTTCGAGCTCCTCGATCTATTTAATTGAACTCACATTCACTCAAAAGCCTTATTTCAATGAGTTTATGGAATAATCTAGATGTACTAACCGCCGCACGCCACACCAATTTTCTAATACGAGACGTTTCTAACATAACTCGCACGTGCATATTAAAATATTTACAAAAAGAAAAAAAAATCACTGAAACATACTAATCGAACTATTGAAACAGAAACATAATTATGTACTTAGAGATTAGAGATTATAGGGTTAAGATTCAGTCTAAAATAAGAGTAATGGATGAAAAATTGGATTTTGGGTCGTGCATGGCATAGGTAGGATAGAGCAATAAACATCATAAGGTCGGTGTAGAGACAAAACTCATAGGATTATGAAAAATAAGTACCTGAATATAATTCCTTGTGAGCATCCACACGTCAGGACTTTTCTCCTTTCGTTCACATTACTTTTGGGAGCATTCATTCAATGCGATTGCTTCATTTCTTAGTCCACGTAATTTTTAAATTATTGGGGAACGCTATCTTCTTCTCTCGGATTCGATGTGATTGTGGGATTTGATTGGAGAGCGGAAATGCTTAAGCCACAAACCCTTTTCTTTTCTCTTACCCTTCTGGGTGGGGGTGGGGGGAAATTAAGAATTTGGGAAAATTTTGGGGGTCAGAAAGGAAATATGGAGAGACTGAGGGGGTCCGAACGCTAAAGAGAGTTGGGGAGTGTGTGTTTGGTGACGGTCAACGGTCAAAGGCGGGGTGTGTGGCGGGTCCAGGTTGTCTCTCCGCCTCTTTATCTGCGCACAACTTCTCTCGTGGATAACGTTGAACATCGGAAGGATGATGGTGGGACCCAGAGGACTCGATCCGACAAAATTTCCTTTTTCTGGTCATTAATTTTCTCCCAAAGTACTTCTTATTTCCCTTTAAAAATTTTTAAAAGTGAAAATTATTAGTGAATCTACGGGCATTGAAATATTGGGAAAATATATTTAAGAGCGTATACGCTAAATCCGTCAAACAGATGGGTTAAATCTAAATATGGTTACGGGCCACTTTGAGCCTAGAACCGACCCGTGAACTAATCGAAACCGGCTCGAACCCCACCGGGCCGATTATGGTTTCACAAAAAGTCGAAATCGGCTTGAAACAGGCTGTTCCGGACTGGTTCCGAATCACAAAAAAAAAAAAACCCCCAAGGCCCAAAATTGGGCTTTTCCCCAACGGCCCAAAATTGGGATGTTGCATTGCAACGGCCGAACATCCCCTCTCTTTTTTTTTCCTAAATTTTATATAAATATTATTTCCTCCTTTCATTTTTTTTCTCACAATTTCTCTCAATTATCTCAATTCTCTCAAATTTTCTCAATCCCGACTCAATTCTCTAAATTTTCCAAATTGGATTTTTGTTCAATTATCCGACAAAAATAACAAGTAGAAACGGAGTGGATGACGGGAGAAAGAGCTTGATGCCAATGGGGATGGGGGAATCCGATTATCCTCAACCTTATGATCAATATGATTTTTGTGAGTTTATATGTTGGGTAAACGCCGAGGATAATATCAATTATATTCCCAATGTCGAGCACGTCCCAATGCAAGAAAGTTTTCATCCTTCTACCAAAGTCGAAGAAACGTCGACGAAAAGAGACGAAATGACAGGACCGGAAGAAGTATATCCAACTTATGGCAACATTTCGATAATGTACATGTAGGCGAAAATAAGTATTAGATAAACCGTAAATATTGTACGAAATCATACAATTTTAATAAAAGAGACGGTTATGAAATATACCATTGACATCTAACGCAAAAACATGCAACACAAGCGGGGATCGACACCAAGCAATAACAAATTTTCGAGTACACAAATTCTAATACTTCCCCTTTATTTCATTACGGTGATAAAGTTTATAAAAAAATATTAGCTCAATATGTTGCCATTGAACATTTACCGTTTACTATTGGTGAAAATTTTGTTTGAATTTTTTGATAAATACTTGCATGTACTCCCCAAGCAAAACCTATTCCGAGAACTACTCTTAAACGCGAACTTTTTAGGGTTTATAAAAAATAAAAAAAGGTTTTGCAAATTTTTTTGTGGATTTCAATGGACGTGTTCATATAAGTAGCAACATTTGGAAGCGATCCTTAGAAATTCATTCCGATACGGGTATTACATCTCATTGGGAACATTCAAAAAGGAGTACTTGCATTTCTAGTGTTTGATGAAAAGCATATGACCAATAATATTTATAAAATAATTAGACAAGTTTTAGAAGAATATAATTTGATTAATAAGTTATTTCAATTGATTTTGATAATGCCACGTCAAATACCACTTCCATTTTCGAGTTAGAAAATATTTGTAAACCCTCTTTTGGTAGCAATTTTTTACATTGAATGTGTTTGTCATGTTTTAAATTTATGTGTATAAGATGGTTTACGAACTCTTAAGATTTTTCTCACCCCAATAAAGATAGCAATGAAATTTTTATGGAATGATCCTCAAGTTATGAAAAAATGTGGCAGGTTTTTTAAATCATATAGACAAAAATAAAAAAATTTTCAAAAGATGTTCCAGCTCGTTGAAATTCTACCTACGAGTTGCTTCATCGATCTTTCGCTTATAAAGATTTATTATGTGCATTTATTTTGGATAATGTTTTCGAAATTAGTTTACTCCTGCAAGATTGGGTTGTTTGCAAAAAAAATTTATATTTTTTGAAAGTTTTTAATGATGCAACTTATACTTTATTTTGTATTTATTATCCTACTACGCATTTATTTTTAATATAATGTGTTAACATTGCTAGTGTTTTTTGTGAATATGAAAAAGATGCTCAATTAGCTCCGACTATTATAACAATGAAAGCAAAATGGCTGCATTATTATGCATGCACTTCTCTTGTTTATTTGGTTGCTATTGTTTTCGATCCACGTACTAAATTAGATGGTTTGTGTGATTATATGAAGGATTATTATTATGATTATTTACATTTGAATGAAACAAGTAGATATTAAAACTATACAATGAGAGATTAAAGACGATATAGTAGCATTATATAATGAATTTTGTAGTAAATATGATTTAGGTGATAGTGGATCTTCTCAACCCGTGCCTCACAAAGGGAGAAGAGTGATAGACATATTAGAGAGTATAATATGCTCATTAGTAGGTAAAAAAGACAAAAGGGAGCAACAAGTAATATTTTCGAATTAGAAAACTATTTAACCATTGCTTTTGAGCTCCAGTGATTCCAAACACAACAAAGATTTCAAAATTCGGAGGTGGTTGAAGACTCATTCAACCCAATTCTCGGTTCTCACCCTCATCGCAAGATAAATGTTAGCAATCCATTTTTCAACAGTTGTAGTTGAACAAGAATATAGCGTGGAGGATTAATTTTGAACGATTGCCGTTCAAGATTAAATCCGGATCTTTGTGGAGACTCAAGCTTGTGTCGATGATTGGATAAAGGTTAAATTTCGATAACAAGAGTGGATCGAGACGACGAATTCTTCAATGATGATAATGGAGATATCACCGTCATAGGTACCATAACGGGTAGCGACGATTAACGATGAGGTAAATTGAGGTCATCAAAGGTAAAAGAACTACATGGGCTTTGATTCTTCTATCCCCAAGAAGATATGTAGAAGTTTAATGATAACATTAACAAACTCCTTCCCTCTCCCTTTTTTTCCCTTCAAATTTGATCACAATGTACAATTTGATTATAATTTATAATTAATAATTTTTAATTTCATCATATTTTTATTTAAAAATTAAATTCAAAATTCAAAATCGGAACCGGGCCTTGAACTCGCCCGAAACTCCCGGTTTCAAACTCAAACCGGGACCGCCCATTCAAGGGCCAATTCCGGGTTCAAGCATGGCTACGAACCGGAACCGTCCGTTTATGAACCGGAACCTACGATTCATTGCCCGTGGCCATGTCTAATCGGATCATAAATGGTTCGATCTAAATAAGATCATTTTTCGACCAAAAAATTAGACACATTTAATCTATGTATGACCCAGTTACTATAATGTAAATCTAATGGCACATATCCGACCTAACATATATTTTTAAAACACTTTCATATTTAATCAACGAAAAAAAAAAAAATTTGCCCAAACCGAGATGAGAGTGCGAAGTGAGTGAGTAGAAGATTGAGTGAGAAAGAGAAAATGAAGCGAAGTCATAGAAGTGAACTCTAAACTCATTTACAACCCATTTAATACTCATATTATGTTAGAACTTATTTATAGTCCATTTATTGAATAGAACTAACCCATATAATCACTTAGCCCATCATGTATGGATTTGTGACCTATTTTGATAAGTCTAAATTGTACATAGATGCCGGGCTATCTGTATCTTCTATTTGTAATTTGGTTGTTCCTTTACGGTTGAGAACTAATTAAGAAAAGATATTTTATTGGCACGCTACTTTGGATACTTCCACATTTTTTGCATTCATGATTCATGGTGATGATATTTCAAGTCATAAGATAGGCTTATGTAGAAAATAATTTATGGAAATCTAGGCCCGTCATTTATTAGTACATTTTCCTATGAAATCATGAAATTAAAAAGCAATATAGCAGCCAACAAAATTATTATCGTCTCATTTCCTAAGATCTCCTAGAAATTCTCGGAGCGAGATCTTACCCGTAAATTTCGTTCTAAAAGTCAAGGTCTTCGTAAATGAGTCATTTCTCATCGAAAATGATTTTTGCCCGTTTATTATGCATAACCCGATTGATTGTCGATTCTTCTTTTTTTGGACTAAGAGAGAAATTTTAGATAGAGGAACGGAACGATAAAAGAAAAGAAATGTAAAAATAGGTCCGGATCACATGAAAACCTACATTTCACCATAAAACCAAGAAAAAAGATGAAACCAAATTAAAAAAAAAAAAACGTTCATCCTAACTATTTTTTTTATCTTTTAGTATATTTTTTATTATAATTAAAAATCCTAATCTCTATTTTATCTTGTGAAATCACGGATTCCACAGCTGCTTGATGTATGATTGTAGTGGAGAGAGAAGTAGCAAATGGGTCCCACGTCCTCATTGGTCAATTGACAAAATGATTAGTCCAAATAGCTCTAGAACATCCACTATGGTCTCCAGTGCCACGAGCAATGAGTGTCGAGCATGGAACGAAAATGGCCAATGTCAATCAGATCGCGGGCAAGGAGAGATCAATTGAATCCAAGGTGAAATTTTCCTCCCATCAAAATCAGAAAAATGGGTCACGCCACAAATCTATGGTCAACCCCACCTTAGATTGCTTGGAGATATTGTGAAGTTCATTGTGATAAAGCGTAGGCGGTCTTCGGACAAGACATCGCGTCGTTAGCTTCGATTGATTGACCGTAATTATAAATTCGTGGAATTCTTGGGCTCGAACAAACGTAAATTGGAAGGTTTGAGTCTGCACGTGATAATCCCTCTTTTCTAATATTATCTGCGAAACGCTTCAGTTTGCGCGATCGGTTTTATAATGTCCATCACTCTCAATCCGCTAAAAATAAAATAAAATTGCAAAGCAAAAATTGCTAAAAAAAAGAGTCTTTAAACCTATTGTAATTGTGTCAATTTAGTTTTAAGCTCTTTTTTTTTTTTGACAATTGAGTCATGAATAATTTAAATTTGTACCGATTCAGTTATCCAGCCAACGCCGACTTAGATGCCGGTCGGAATTAGTACAATTGTAATGGATTTAATATTTTTTTTTGGGTAATTTTTCCACTTACAGATGGAGCTTGTGCTTTAACACTTAACCAATATTGGCTAGGTAAGACTTGTCCAATCACATGGAATGCAACCAATATTGGCTTAGGAAGTGGGAGATATTTGAGTTGGGAAAAGGAACAAAACAAAGGGGTTGGTTTCTTTCTCTCTCTCAATTTTTGTGATGGTGAAAGAGAGAATCTCTCACATGCAATCTTAGAGAGAGAGAGGGGAGACAACATCAAGCTCAACTTTTTGGGAATAGAACCCAGCAACAATCACCACCACAGCGTTCTTCAAGAGACGGTGTCGTTTAGCGGTGGGAAGCGCACACGCGCGAGGAATAATGCTGTGGACAGTGCCGTCCCACGAGCCACGCCCCGTCGCGACGCCGCTGTCCCCAGTCAACCGGGCAGCATCTTGGCCGGTACAGCCCACACAAACGCACCACCAGCAACAGCAACAGCAAAGGGTAGAATAAAAATAGAAAAAAAAAAAACTACTTCTCCCCTCGCACGTGCCCAGCCCCACGGTCGCACGTGCTTACAGCTGTGTTCCCTCTCCTATGCACAAATCACATTCTTCATATATGAGCAAGTCGATTCGAATTAATTCGGGGGTGGATTGTGTGCGTATGCTGGTCGGAAACTTACGTAAAATTCTTTGCTTAATATTTGAACGTTACGGCATTCCCTCTTACGGATAGGTTGGACATTAGCTTAAGATTAAATAACCAGATATATATATATATATATATATATAAAATAGGGTTAAGAAAGATTTGAACCTAGCAAGTTGTATACTTTAATAACATGTGAAATTTCATTGGATCACAGTCAATTATTTTATTTTTTTTTTTGGATAATCGAAATTTTTATGTCAATGACTATTTCTCGGGATGATAAGGATACGCCAACGTGTCAAATGTAAGTCCCAAGACGCGATCGTTGAGAGTCGAACCCCGAAATCTCATCGCTTTAATCTGTCTAATGCCCGTAAAAATTTCAATCAACTCGTTCTAGCCCCCATTGGCCACAATCAACTGTTTTCCCCCTCTGTTTTCACTTGAATTTTTTTTCCTTTTATTTTTTCCATTTGTTTGTTTATTTTGAGGTTTTGGAATTTTGCATGGGCGCACGAGCGTCTTCGAACTTGTGACCAGAGAGACAAATTCATCAATATCCAATCGATAAGAGAGCCGCACCCCACGTGCACACCACTTTGATTTTGGTGACATTTCTTTTCTTTTTTTTGGGTCCTCGGAATATGCTGACTAAGTTCTCCATTTTCCCCACATTATTTCCTTTTTATTTATGTTCCCGCCACAAAAAAAAATTAATATTGATATTAACTATTGCAACACGCCCATCTAACAAGCCAATTTCCCAAAACCTATGCATGTCACTCAATAAGGATTCGCGTAATTCTGTAAGATCAATTAGGAATCCATCGTAATTTTTTAATATAAATTTTGGTACTTAATTGCACTTTCGTAACAAATTTTGAGATCTTTAGGGTACTTATCCAGTATTATGTAGCTTCAGAATCTTTGGTTTGCCCGACCAAACAGCTCATGCCTGCCAAAACGTCCAAAATCTTAAATGGTCCTATGCTTTGCATGGGTTGCTGGATTTGTCTGGAGTTGGAACTAGGGTTTTGGTTTTTATAACCATGAGAATCAAATCACTTTTGGCAGCTTCAATTAACTTAATGGGGGTAAGAATAAGTGCAGCCTTTACAATGCCATGGTTCTACTTCTAGTGGAGGTTGCTTGCTAGGAAGGTTCATTATATCTTCACCCATCAGCATTTTCTTTTCTTTCCTCCGATTTTTTTTTTTTTGGATAAGTGCATAAAAAGTTTTAAAACTTATCACAAAAGTACAATCGAATCCTGAAATTTTTTCAAAAAATGCAATTAATTGAAGGACTTAGTTGGACCAATTTGATAAGTTTTAGGGCCCGATTGCATTTTTAAAAGTTTTATGACTTAACTACACTTTCATGATAAGTTTTAGGAATTGATTGCACTTTTTGAAAGTTTAGGACCCGATTGCACTTTCGTAATAAGTTTTAAGGACTTTCAATGCACTTATCCCACTTTGTATACTGAACTTCTCTTTATGTGATGGTTCAACGTTCAACAAGGAACCGCATCACCTATGCAGAAAAGTAGAAATCTGTGACCCCCCGAGTTAGGGTTGCTGGTTGGGATGTCAGAGAATTTCCAATTTGAATTTCAGTACCAAACATCGGATGTGATAATTTTTATCCTAGCCGACTTCTCACTGGTTTGCCACCAGATGTCCAGGCACTACTTGCCGATGAATGCTATATTCGATCTTATATCAAGCGTGAATTCTATTCACGAGTTGCTCAGGGACACTCTTAAATGTCGAATTGGTTTCCAAAGTGCCGATTACCCCTTCGTGTTATACACAAACAGTGCCTTGAAAATCATTACAAATAAAAGTATACTAACAAGTTCCTTAACTGGACCCTTCAAATTCATTATGAGCATCTCGAGGTACGTAGTCGTTCGAAACTCATAACAATAACCATCCTCTTTCTATGTTCCCATCGAAAAGATTTATCAGTCATGCATATTTTTCTATAGCACTTGAATTAAGTGCCCTAATCCAAGGAGACATCAAAGCTATACATCTACTGATTTTTAATTTAAAGTAATCTTTATCATCTTGCATGTGCTATTGAAAAAGGGCATGGAGCTCAAACACTGAATAATATTTCCGACACTGCGCATGTCAACAAAAATGTTTAAAAAATGCACTGGATCGAAAAGTCATTTCACGGCGAATTTCATATGTACCAAACGTATATGGAGAAGTCAGCAACTGAGGGCGTGCATAGTAACATTTCTGCTCTAAAAATTAACTTATGTCCAGAAATTGATTTTTCTAATTATGGAGAAAAGTACTTTTTTTTTTACTTCTTCAAATGGCACCAAAACTACTTTTGAAGCAAAAAAAAAAATTGCTCTAGAAGTAGAAAAATGAAATCGCATAACCAAAAAAATTTCTATTTTAAAAGTTGTGTTACCAAATGGATTTCTGCTCCATAAGTGTTGTCATACACGTCCTAAGGTTCTGTTTTTTTGCTCAAGTGGTTGATAACATACGAAACATTCTTGCCAATGAGGCGTTGGTTAAGTTGATGAGATTCCTAGGCCTTAAACAGTTAAACCGATGAGGTCCCAAATTCAAATCTCCTTTGGCCGCATCTTGGAGGACGTAACCGGTGACATTGGCGCTCATACTTCCACCATCCCGAGGAATAGTCCATTGCACGTGGAAAACCTCGGTTATAAAAAAAAAAAAACATACGAAGCATTCTTAGTGCCTAATTAATAATAAACATTTTAGATAAATTTTGGAAAGAGTCACGTCAGAAAAAATGGAGCTCGACAGAATTTTGCAAAAGACATAAGATGATCATGGTGTTAATTTTTCAACGCTATATTATTGACAACATATTCTAAAGAATTTTGCAAAGACATAAGTGATCATGCTTTAATTTTCAACGCTATATTATTGACAACATATTCTAAAGGGCCATCATGAAGAATTAATGATGGTGGCATTGGAATTTCTCTTTATTGAAGAAAGAAACCATCTAACATAGAATCAGACTAGTGCGTCGGAATTCCTGTTAAGCATATCATTTACGAAAATTCGATTTTTAAATATTACCTACCGGCTTCGCAAAATTCGATTTTTAAATTCTGCTTAGACACTTCGTAAATGTTACATCGAAAATTTCGATTTTTTCAGAAACACTTGTAAATAAAATTTTGACAAAGAAAGAATTAGCAGAGCAATTGGGGGACATTGATGTTGTTGCCACCATCACTGGTGGAGAATCTTCCCCTTGAAAGGTGTTTCATCTCTTTCCTGAGAACTGATTAAGAAGATAAGAAATTAAAGCTCTGTTTGGTTCGTGAAAAATATTTTTCGAAAAATATTTTTCTAAAAGTCTTTTTTTAGAAAAATGATCATATTTTTCGATGTTTGGCTGAGGTTTAAAAATGAATTGGAAAACGATTTTCGTCTTTTGGCAAGCGAGGCCGAGCCAAATCCGGCGAGGCTCAAAGTCTCTAGAGGCGTGCGTCACTCACTCATTCGAGGCCGGCGTGGCGGAGCTTAGCCTATGGCCTAGTGCTAACGAAGAAATTAAAGAAGAAAGAAGAAAAAAAGAAGAGAAAAAAAATTAAAGAAAGTAATTAAAACTAATTTTTATTAGAAAAAAATAAAAATAAAATTTTAGAAATATGAAAAAAATAAATAAATAATGAAAAGAAAGTAAAAAAATAATTAAAAAGAAAGAAAATGTGAAAGAGAGGAGGAAGAAAAGATGGGGAAAATATCTTCCGGGGATAGCTTATTTTTTGCGAACCAAAAGCCGGAAAAAAAAGTAGTTTTTCACGAAATAAACGGAGTCTAAAAAAATTGATACTTGCTGAAAAAATTGTGAAATAAAAAATAGATTGATGAGGGGAAGCAATTTTACGTCTAACCTAATATATGCTTACGGCATAGAGGGCTATATTTTCCCACATTTCTAGTTGGAGGATGGTTTCTCTTTAAATAAATAAATATATATATATATATATATATATATATATATATATATATATATATATATATATATATAAGCCAAGGTGACTAAATTAAAAAAAAAAAAAGATTATCGCGCTCTCCCCATCAGAAGACACATACAGGTCAACCGGAGCTCATTGCCGCCGCCGTCGTAATGCCTAAGCACTGCTGCCACCATGTCCAAAGTCGCCGCAACTTGTGAGCAGCCGACCACATCATTGCCTCCCTATGCAACTAAAAGCGGGTAAACTCCAAAGGATTTAATCTCATATATGAGAGAACCTAAGTCGGAGATCGGAGATTGCCGATCCGAGGTTGCGGGTAGAGGTGGTTGCCGGCACCCAGGGGAGGGGGAGGGGGTGGTAGGAGATTGACTTAATTTCACTTTTTGATAAATTTTATGACTTGATTGTACTTTTAGATTTATAATCCACCAATTAAAAGTCGGGTTATAAGAAATTTCAAATTAAGAAAAAAACAAAGGAAAGCAGTGAGGGGAAGCATCACTCTTTTAATTTGAGAATCGGGATCTTTTTTACAAAATTAATTTTCATGATACATTACTAAAACATAAAAAAATAAAAATGATTGGCGATACAATATCTTAAAACCTCGAGAGAGCGAAAGAGTCAATTCACATTCTCTAAATTAAAGTAATTACATCCATGAGGTTTTAGGGAAAATTATCCAAATAGTCTTAAACCTATTGTACGAAGATCAATTCGGTCTTAAACCTTTCATTTGTACCAATTTAGTCTTAAACCTTTCGAGTGTGTCAATTTAGTCTCGAGCCTTTTGATAATTTGCCGTAGTCCTTCCGAATAAATATATAAATAATTATTTTAGGACTAAATTAGCAAATTATCAAAAGGTTTAGGACTAAATTGGCATAATTGAAAGATTTAAAATTGAATTGATTGTCGTATAATAGGTTTATGACTTTTTTGATAGTTATCCCTAAGGATTTCTCATAATCGAGAGGGAAAGCTCTTGCTTTGTCCTCTCTTTCGCGATTGATTGCTCCGATTAACAACTCTGCCGGGGCACTAGAGGGCCTCTGCGCGAGGCATGAAGATCCTCTTTCCCGCACGATGCTCCATCATTTTCCTACATCCATAGTCAAGATTTATTGAGGTACTGAAAAATTATGCCGCACGAGGTCGAGGATCCACGTCCCCATCCAAGCATGAGGGTACACCCAAAAAAGCGCTCGCGGGAATATTCTAATTAGGCATACCGCACGGGGATGTAGGCACGAGACTCGCACCGCCACGCGAGCATCGCATCGCCGGACGGATTTTCGATCCATCGGACTCGAAAGGAAAGAAATAAAGAAAGAAAGAAATGGAAACCGTTCAGCCCTAGCTAAATTTCAATGCGCCCGAATCGATTGTTCTCCAAATCTCCACCAACTATACCCAGCCACCAAACTTTCAGCTTAGGGTTTTAGTGGATTCCATGGGCATAGCAGCCTCTCCATTCTACTTTCTCCTCGTGCGAATCATTCCATGGCCATTTCCGAACATACTTCTAACCAATCGGGGTCAAAAAGAGGCCAATCAATGGCTACTTGGCCTCGTGATCCTTGCCCTATTGCTCGTGCGTTGGAGATTTTCAACTCTTGCTGTCTGTGGTCCTATAATCAAATAATGGCATCAACCTTTACACGTGGCTCGTCCGGGCTTTCGACACGTCTCCCACAAAATGCTGATGTGGTCCATTGACAAAAAATGTCCCTTTTGCTCAATTTATATCTCCATTCTCCCTTTTTGAAAAAATCGTGTATGGAATCGATTCAGTTTTTTTCCCAAGAATTTTGTTTTTAGTTAATAAAAAATATTAGTGTAGAAGCCTATCATGAGTAGGGTTGATTGGTTCTCGATCTAGTCCGGTCTCGCCCTAGAACCGAAAATTGAATTGGGAAGACCGATTCCCAGTTTGAAGGATCGAAAATTAGATCGGAATGACCGATCCGATCTAGTTCCCAAGCGGTCTAATCGTTGAATCGGTCGCATTTTATTTTTGAGATTTGTCATTATATTTTTTTGTTAACGACATATTCATCGGAACACCTCTTTTTGTTAACGACAATGTCATCAAACTTGAACTCATACTAAGCACCATAAGAATCTTATGTTTAGGTTTAGGAAACCCTTTTTATTTTTTAAATAAAATTATTCGGTCTGGTCCCGTTTCTTGTGGAACCATGAACTAGACCGACCGTAATTGGTTCCAACTTTATGGAACCGGGAACCGGATCGAAATGACTGGTTCTGTTTAATCCAAGAAGTTTTCAATTTAGTCCATCCATTCATTTAAATTCGAATTTACGTTCTAGGAGGTAATTAATGGTTGAAGAACCTTCTCCGCAGAAAGTACTCAAACGAGCATCTCGCCTTTCTGTCTAATTTAGATGGTAAGGGTGCGCTGGATCAATTAATTATAAATTGGTCCTATTCTTCTCTCTTTTTCCCGATCCTCGATCTCCATTCACAGTCACTTTCAATTTCAAGCACTCTTATTCTTTAAAACCGTTTGTCAAGTTCATGTAATCTTCTCCTTATAACAATCTAGTTGTGTTTCAAAT
This sequence comes from Rhodamnia rubescens, assembly GCA_021437795.1. Lineage (NCBI taxonomy): Eukaryota > Viridiplantae > Streptophyta > Magnoliopsida > Myrtales > Myrtaceae > Rhodamnia > Rhodamnia rubescens. The sequence goes on along the minus strand of JAILYA010000093.1, from coordinate 256,816 downwards.
ATCACAATGGAGAGCAACCATACCAGTGTCCGGACTTCATCGGGCGATTTGACACGAGACCGATTCAGCGAGTTCCGGCCCTGCAACAGACCGAATCGACTATGGCGAGACCCGATGATTGGGAGGAATTGCAAGGGTGAATGTCGAAAAGGTAGTCTCCGCAAAGATACTTCCCAAGCGAGCAGCTTGGGGCCCCGACTTTGTGGTTCTCCACCGAAAAACCTTCGAATGGACTTGGATAGATCTCTTTGCCTAGTACTAAACGTGGACATATTTAATTAGGGAGACAAATGGGTTTCGGAAAGGTTCGAACCGAGAACCTCCGCTTCGATATCATGTGAGATTTAATGGGACCGATGCTAACAATTTTAAAAGTTTAAGCTGTTAAATGAATATGTTGTTTCATATTTAATTAATCTAACATGGAAGACATTCATGGCGGAGATAGATGCCAATGGTATTAAGAAGGTTGTTTGCACTATATGTGGCTACATTCAACACCGCGTGTTTTGCGATAAAACATTTATTGATTGAGAAATCGTGTGATAAAAAATAAATGGCAAGATCTTGCTCATCGTATTTTTTTCTCAAAATGTGACAGCTTCGGTAACGAGACATCGTAATGTGCTTGACATCTCCAAGAAATCTACAGCAACACGCTAGATAATGTCATTGTGACGCACCCCCCCCTCACAATCTAGAATCTAGTCCAACAACTAAATCCCGTTCGCAATAGAATTTCCTTCAATGTCGTTGCGTGTGCCATTGCATTGACTCATGCGACCTAATCTCCACCACTCATAGCGAAAAGTCCTTATCTCTCTCTCTCTCTCTCTCCGCCATTGACAAGATGATTCAAAGGGTTGGTGAAGTCTCTAGGGATTTATTGCCGGTTTTCAAGTGGAGCCGACGTCGGCGATGCTAATGAATTCGGCCGCGATGCGCATGTTGCCCAAGCCGGTTGGCTCGATACGGCAAGTTATGGTTCACGGCGGGTGATGAAACCCTCGTTTGGCCGGTAAAAGGAGACCGCTCCATAGGCGTTCACTATGTCTCCATCTTCAATCTACCCACAAGTTGGAGACGTGTTTTCGAATAGATTGCTCTCAATACACCGATGAAGTTTGGCAAAGACGACTCGACGGTCTAAACCGGTGGAGGAGGAAGAGCCAACCGGCTCCGACTCTTCCACCACGGCTCGTACTATTATCTACGATACCATAGGTGTTCAAGTTCAGCGCTAGCCAACGGATCTCGGAAAACAATAGGTACAACTCATTTGGGGCAATTCGTATGGAAGCATTGTTAGGACACCGATGACACAATATCAACCGAATCATGGTCAAGAACACCGTTAAAACATTCTCCTTGGCGCGATTTGTATGGAAGCATTATTAGGACACCACCGCATGTAATTTTCTTTTTCAGACATTTCAAATTTTGGACTTGTGTTTCAATTTGACATAGCTCAATGATTTTTTTTTCTCGATTGATTTTGTATTAATTCTAATCTATGAAAATCGCGGGGAAAATTACCAGAAAAGTCCTAACCAACGTAAACGTGAACTTTGCATTTTTAATTTTTAATTTTTTGGGAGGCGAAAGCAATAATTAATTAATACAAAGAGTTTGAATGTCAATAAGTCACGGCTGTTGTCGTTTATTGTGCAAATTAAATAGAATTCATATATATATATATATATATATATATATATATATAAGTATGTATTGGCATTATTACAAGAAAAAAAAATTTAATTGGCTCTGGGGGACTTGGGTCATGTTACGATTCATTCTAGAAGTTTTAAAATGGTAAAGTGGCAGCCTAGATTAAAGATAAGATCGTTTATTGATGTTATTCAGACAAGATTCCTTCAATATAAAATACTTCATCTAGGTTCACAAACTCAAACCTTTTGAGCTAATTATGTCGTTTTACATAGTATAAATATGAATTTGATTTGGCTAATACTTCATTCGGATATCCGGCGCTCCTGTTCATTTTTCCATGTTCATCGTATTATCCGTATGCTTACGCACAAGAAACTATCGGGTGTTTATCGGTTCAAATCAAACCACTCCGCCGATGCCGCTCTTCTTGCGGTCACACTAGATCACGGGATGTAGCGAAAAGCCCGTCTTTGTCAAGATATCCGTAATAAGTTAGAACGAGAGAGGCGTGCTATCGAGCCTCGATCATCATGGATTTAGTAGCATTTCCGGGCGGTTCGACTCGGCCAATCTCTCCGAGTACGCTTGAACTCGCCGAACGTCCACCTGAATCGGGTAGGGCTCCATTCACGAGGCGGCGGAGGCAATCTTTCCGGCTAGAGTTCGGACCGCAAAGAGATTTATAAAGTTCCAATTACTAGGCACATGAACACTCGTGCCGGAGGATTCCTCCTACCAACCCACATGCCGGGTATTCCATTCACAAAGATGGCATCTACAGTTCTATATGAACATTTATTGAAAGGAGTTAAGCAAAGATTGATTAACAATATGCACGCACGGCGCCTTGAGCCGTGCACTAACTGACTTCATTATTCTTTAATCTACAGATCGACCCTTGATTTAGGCACAATTAAGCTCTGACATTTACTGTAATCAAGGGCCCCTTACCCAAGATTGCCAGCTGCTAAATAAATAATTCTTGGCGAAACTATCTTCCGATTCATGGAAAAATCCCGAGGGTGGTATTGCTTAGACGCGTTCGCTCCCGTTACGCTTCCGTCCAGAACGGCCATTTGGTCACCCGACATGGACCATCAGCTGAGTCGAGATTTTTTTTTCGTTGTTCGAAACGATGTCATTTTAGCTTGCCGATTGAAAGGCAGACTATGCCGTTTCTTTTTCATACATCGCGCCCCTTGAATCCGGATCAAGAAGGCGGTAAATTGGCCATTGTTTTGCACTTAGGACCTCAGTAAGTTCAGCTGCATCGTTCGTCTTAAAAAAAATTCATAACTGTCCTAAACTTTGTCTTATCTTTATTACCACAATCTTCATCTTCAATGACTGCCTGGGCCCAATTTGACTCAAGCTAGAATTGATCCTGATCGACTGTGGGCCTTTTGTGATCATGTCTAAAATCTCTGAAGAGGCCCAAGAGAAATGACTATTGAAATGCTTGATGAGTGTCTGAGTCAAATCCAGCTCAATCCATACTCATGATCATCAAATTCATCGTTTGTTAACTTGGGTAAACAAGTCAGCTCAATTGGGCAATTCCACAGTCAATTTTAAACTTATTGTACGGATCCGTCCGACATCTACCGTACTGCACGTGGTAGAAAATATAGTTCTTGTCGAAAGGCCGAAAACACGATCCTTCCACACAAATTTTTTTTTTTGGGTTTCAACCTTATTGGATTTGAGTTTGTCGAAATGATATTTTTTTTTCCTCTTTCATATTGGGTGTCGTGTTCTAACTTCTAATGAATGATTCAAATGAGTGATTCTCATGATAACTCTACTTGCTTATGATTTTATGTGGACATAGATTTGTTAAACCCAACCTTTTCGAAGATTTTCTTTTAACTTCGCTGAATTTGCTCATATTCTTTGCATGCATAATCATATCAATAAAATGCAAATCATTTTATAGATTTTGCATTTTAACTTCACTGTTTGTGAAGCTCGTTTCTAGCATTAGTTTTAATCGAGGTTGCCAAATCAGCCCTTTCCATCTAGGATCGCTCAGAGGTTCATGAAAATTTAGTAGTCATTAGATTTGACTAATTTTGTGAATTAGTGGTGTAGCAATGTGAAGATAAGTTATCAGTAATACATTAGTAGGAGATCGCCATGTACCTGGGCCATAATTCACTGCACAGCTTTTGCAAAAGTAGTCATTAGATTTTACTAATTTCGGTTGTCCATAGTGGTTCAGGGAGTGATATTCACGATAATAGAATTAAGGCTCGGTTTGTTTCGTGGAAACAATGTGACATTTTTGAAAAATATTTTTTTAAGAAGTCATTTTTCTAGGAAATAATTATTTTTTTTTCGTGTTTGGCTCCAATCGGAAAAATGAACTGAAAAATATTTTCCGTTGTTTCATATGAAAAATTTTATTTGATTTTCCTAAATAGATATACATTGTTCAAGCGCTATTAACTTCACATGGACAGTTGGCGTCTCGACTATGGACACCGAGTCCAGGGTCCGGCCTTAATGGACCCCGACTTGAGCTTCGTAGATCGAGGCATGGGTACTTGGGTCTCGGACCTATACTTGATTCATCGGAGGAAGAGCATTAGGGTATCGGGCCCGACCTCGATGGATCCGAGTGCGAGCACCGAGCTCCGGGGCCTTGGCCTCAATAGACCCTCGCGTGGGCATTAGGGACCCGACTCCGAGCGCCGAGGATCCAAGTATGACCTTTGTGGACCAAGTCACGGACTTTGTAAACTCGAGCTTGGGTGTTGGGGATTTGAGCTTGGGTACCGGGATCCCGCACTTGGCCTTTATGGACCCAAGATCGGGCGTAGGGGCATCGAGCACGGCCTCGATGGAACGGGCCCGGAGGTCACGGGCCCAACCTCAATGGACCCGGGCCCTGCGAAAGACCTAATCCTAGACACCGGAGGCCCAAAAATCAATATTGGGGTTTTACGTAGCCAGCGTAGAGTTTCAAATCCAAGCATCGATACGTAGTCATATTTGGGAGAATGATTTCTGATTTTTTTAAAGGGGAAATCATTTTTTTAAATTTAAGCATAGGTTTTCCGTTGACTTTTTTTTTTTAAAGCGAATCAAATGTCGAAAAATGAGAAAAATAGTTTCGATTTTTTTTTTTTGCAAAACAAATGAAGTTTGGGTTATGTAGTTCATGCGTAGGTAGACGGTATTGTCATGCCAGTAAAAGTAATGGAGAATGGTTCCAAAAATCTATTAAGAAAAGCTTACATGAGTTCAACAAACCAAGCACAAGATGGGGATTTGTTGACACCTCAACTAGCTACTTCAGTTTGCTAAGTTCAGCACGGTTGCCGAAGATCGATACCTTAATTTGGGGAGATCACCAAAAGAGAGCCAAACTCCAAGCTTGTCAAGTATTTAGTTGGACTCATCTCTACTAAAAAACTTAAGTTGATGAGTTATGGGCCAACTTGAATATATTAACTGCTCCACACTCAACACCACATCACATCAAATCAATTCTCCGATGTGTTTGACCAAAAAAAAAATATTCGATGTGAGAATTCTCTAATACAACTCACATATGTATCTCAACAGCTACAAGGCGTGACTAATCGGCGAGCATAACATGTTCACTCTTGCAGCATCTATCATTGTTCGAATAAGCTCAACTCCGACGACGTGCGGTTCTCTTAATGACTCCTCGTTTGCCGCACAGCAAAATGCCAGAAAGGAAATCAGAATAAGTAGATCGAAACAGATTCCGGAAAAGCTATTCGAAAGGAATGAAAAATCAAAGGATCCTTGCCGAGACATGCAGGAAGCAATGTAATGGTTTTAGCTCGAAGAACATGAAAGAGTACTTCTTAGCTTCAATGACAGTTAGGTTTAATAATTTAACTACCTCAAACCTCACACGTTTGCCTAAACCAGATTTTCTTACACCTTCCATCTCCTGGAAAAACTCAGAACCAAGTATTATCCGTTGCTGAAACAGATTACGAAAAGAGGTCATTCCTAGGACTATGCTCCTCAAGACCTCCCCCTAATCGGAAAGAGCACCAACGACGAAAGCACTCCACTAGGCCGACACTACACACGAGAGGCAAAAGCTAGGGGAGCAAATGCGAACAAGTCCTCGGCCTTGCCGAAGGACTTATGGACCAGACATCTGCAAATTCTTTGCTTTTTAAACATGTATATCCCCAGTTAGGAGCATGTATATGTAAGCTGCGACTAAAATCCGTATGCAAAGAATCCAAGAATCACACGTATAGATACGCGAATCACAAACCATAGAATAGAGGAATTGACGCACCTTGTTTCGGATCCATCATTCTTGATGCGGAATTGCGACGATCCGATGCTCAAGAGCTTCTCCTTCTATGAACCCCCTTTATTACCGGCTTCAATGAGACGGCCCCCTCACGTATCGCTTCCGACGACTCTTGATGTGAGGTTATATGGACATTAGGGTTTAGAGGAGGGACTTGAGCTCTATTTATAGAGAATGAAACATATCCCCTCATTAAAGATAATGTTTATCTCAACCTCATACTATCCAGTCCCATATCCAACTAGAATTAGGAAACCTTTTATCTTTCTTTATTAGACCAATTAATATCTACAATAATAATTAATAAAGCCCACATTGAATATATAAGAAATATATTCTAACATTCTCCCACTTGGGCTAAATTAATTAAAATTGTACCGTATATGCGCATCTTTAGATTGGTCTAGAGATAATTCCCAATAGTCAATCCGATCCCATAAAGTCTTAAACACCGAATCATGCCAAGAATCGCATCAAAAGACACAGAGCCATCCATGATCACAAATGCTCTTAACTCTACTCGATATGGATTTGATATGGTAGTATGGCAAACGGATAACATCTCAAATAATAGAGACACCTTATATGTTATCCTCTTTGTCAGCACCATTCTCTTACTTTATGTGTCACGAAACCCGATGTGTCACAAGAGAACATCCTTATGGTTCCAACGAACCCACATATATCTTACCTTTATAGTTAACTATACTTTATGTGTAACTAGACATATGCACATGGCCAAAAATAAATGCCCCAGCCATTACTCAAGGTTTACACAGTTCCTTGAGGTTTTCAACGGATATGCATTCAATAACACATTCATAAACACTTAACCGAATGTAAAAGAGTCAATACATATCAAAACCGTTACTAAACGTAACATAATACAAATGTAAACTTTATTAGAGCAAAAAAACTAGAAAGCTCCCACTAAACAATGACATCCCATGATGCTTCTAAGCCCATGCTATTAACATGCCGTTCAAATACACAAGGGCGTAGACCTTTAGTCGGTGGATCAGCAATCATAGCATCCGTAGTAATATGCTCTCTTTGCAACGTCACCATTCTGCACGGATTCCTTTATGGTAAAAAACTTGACATCCATATGCTTAGACCCCTTGAGACCTCTGTGGTTGTTAATAAACAACAACTGCAGAGTTATTGTCACAATACAACCGTATGGGTCTATCAACAAAATCAAACACGGTCAACTCCCTAATGAGATTCCGGAGCCAAATAGCTCGAGTAGCAGCTGAAAAGCATGCTATAAACTCCGCTTGCATGGTAGAGGATGATACCGTTTTCTGTTTCTCACTTTTCCATGATACTTGCACCACCGCTAGCATAAAGATGTACCCCGTTGTCGACTTCTTGTCATCTTGACAACCAAAGATAATCTGAATCTGAATATCCTACTAGCTGCAAGTATCGAACATATCTATAAATTAGCATATAGTCTTTAGTTCTCTTTAAGTACCTCAAAACTTTCTTGGCAAGCAACCCGGTGATCGTGTCCTGGATTTGATCGATATCTCGCCTAGAAGTCCTGTTGCAAAAGCAATGTCCGGCCTAGTACAAACCCGTGCATACATGATACTACCAAGTGCACTAGCATAAGGTATATTCTTCATCTCCGTGCTTTCTCAATATCCCGAATGAGGACATTGTGAAAGACTCAATTTATCACCTTTGCGGACGGGAGCAATTCCTGGTTTGCTCTGTTGCATATTGAATCTCTCTAAAATACGATCAATATATGCCCTTTGAGATAAGCTTAATATGCGACGAGAACGGTCTCTATGGATCTCAATCCCAAGGACAAAAGATGCTTCACCAAGATCCTTCATATCAAAATTCCGTGACAACATTCTCTTTGTCTCATGCAATAATTCAATATCGCTGCTAGCAAGCAAGATATCATCAACATAAAGAACGAGAAAAATAAATTTCCTCCCACTAACCTTGCAAGATATACACTCGATCTAACTTGTTCTCAATGAACCCAAAGGAAGTAACAACACTATGAAACTTCAAGTACCATTGTCTAGAAGCTTGCTTCAAACCATAGATAAACTTTTTCAATCTACAAACCAGATTACTGTATCATCTGCTGCAAAACCTTCAGAGTTGTGCCATATAAACTTGTTCATCAAGTTCTCCATTCAAAAGCGGTTTTAACATCCATCCGGTGAAGCTCCATATCAAAATGAGCTACTAAAGCCATGATTACTCTAAAAGAGTCCTTAGAAGAGACCGGAGAAAAGGTTGCCTCATAGTCTACTCCTTCTCTTTGAGTGAATCCCTTAGCTACTAGTCTAGCTTTAAATTTTTCAATCTTTCCCGTGGAGTCTTTCTTAGTCTTAAAAACCCATTTACAATCAACGGGTTTATAGCCTTCGGGTAATTCAACAAGCTCCCAAACATTGTTATGTTTCATAGATAACATCTCATCTCTCATTGCATCTAACCATAAATCGGACCGAGGACAAGAAATAGCTTCGTATAAGTTACCGGATCAACAACACAACCAATATCATAATCCCGCTCTCCTAGATAGACTATGTAGTCCGGTGGTATAGCTGATCGTCTCTCGTCTAACGGATCTCCTTAGAGGAGCATCTTCTACCTCATTCCTGTTCCCGAAAGGCTTGAGGAACTTCATCGGGAACTACTTCGATGGTGGTTCCCGAGCCTCAACAGTTCAGTTTGTGGTATAGGGACCTCCACAATTGTCCAGTATAGGTAAAGAAAACGACATAGAAGTACTCACCGTATCGTTATCTTCAATAGTCCGTGAGCAATCACCTTGTTCGGCTACATCAAGTTCCGAAACTTCGCTGCCTCGTGAATCCACGATTCTCGTTCCTTTATTAGGATTATAAAATCGATATCCCTTTGAATGATCTGGATAAGACACAAAATAACATCGAGTGGTTTTGGAGTCCAACTTACTCAAAGTCGGATTATACAACTTTACTTCAGGGGCATCCCCAAACTTTCGGATGATTCATGCTAGGTTTCCGTCCAGTCCATAACTCGAAGGGAGTAATCGGCGCAGATTTTGTAGGAACACGATTCGGATTATAAAGCGCTGTTTTCAAAGCTTCGCCCCACAAAAAACCAGGTAAATTAGTTCCGCTAATCATACTCCTTACCATATCCATAAGGGTGCGATTACGCCTTTCACCCACACCATTCATTCGGGACTACCGGGCATAGTAAATTGAGCCACAATCCCGGAATCCTCTAAGTACTTGGCGAATCGCCCGTTAAGTGCTCCAAAGATCGCCATGTCGACCATAATACTCACCACCGCGGTCGATTCGACAATTTTTATGACTTTTCCCAGCTGTTTCTCGACTTTAGTCCGGAAAATCTTAAACATGTCAAGAGATTCAGACTTTTCCTTAATCAAGTACGAGATAACCATATCGGGAATAATCATCTATAAATGTGATGAAATAGAAATTTCTACACAACGTTCTTGTATAGGGTCCACTTATATATGTATGGATGATCTCTAACAAATGAGAACTACGGATCGCAGTTTTCTTCTTTATTTTAGTCATCTTACCTCTACTAGAAGCTCACGCATACGTCTAGGTCACCTTTGAGAGTGGGTAGAATGTTTGCCTTTATCGCTCTTTCCACTCTTTCTTTAGATATGTGACCAAGACGCTTATGCCATAATGCGTAAGACATTTCCTTAGGTAGAGGTCTTTTAGAAACAACCTTTTCAATTGTATAAGCAACATATATTTTGTTGGGAGACAAACATAATCAGTACAATCCATTGGACATAGTGCAATACCCAACTTTATTTGAATTAAAAGAAATAGAAATTGCATTATTTGAAATCTCAAAAGAGTAACCACACATGTCCAAACTTGATACGGAAATTAAATTCCGTCTAAAAGAAGGTACATAAAATGTATTCCTTAACATCAAGTTAAAACCAGAATCTAGAATTAAAATGACATCTCCCACGAACTCAACGTCGGCTTTATTATTGTTTCCTACAGTGAGCTTTGATTCTTCCTTATTTGGCTTCCTCCGGTTTATGAATCCCCGTATGGTAAACGCAACATGATTAGTTGCACCGCTATCTAGCCACCACGAACAAGATGGGGCTTCCGATAGATTAGATTCACAAACCAATGCCAAAGAATCATTACCTTTAGGCTCACGTTTAGACAACCAGTTTTTATACTTAGCGCAGTCTTTCTTTACGTGTCCTCCCTTCTTACGGAAGAAACAGAGACCATCCTTACCAAAGCATTACCGTCCTTTTTAAAGGTCGGTTTCTTTGAACCCAAGTTGTCGACACACCACGAGATGAATGAGTTCCTTTGTGAGCACGATTTTTGTGCCCCTTTACCCTTCTTAAAACCAGAACCAGAAAGATACATAGCAACATGTACTTTATTTTTCTTTAACTTAGTCTCCTCTCGACACCACCCTTGCAATCAAGTCATTGATTGTCCATGGTGATCGGCGGTACTATACTTGTGTTTGGATAATACCAAATTCGGGCGGAAGAGAGTTGAGTGCAAGATGCACAATACAAGCATCGGGGATAAGAACATTAAGAGCCTTAAGCTTTGATTGCAGATCAACCATCCTAAGGACATAATCCCTAACACCAGTAGGAACCATCATACTTCAAACCGAATAAACCCGACATATGTGTTCCAATTTCAGCATTAGGAGAGTCACGATTTCTAGCCACCAAGGCCTCCATCATTTGCCTAGCAATGATGTCGGCAAGAAAATCACTTCTAAGATGTTCTCGTATGGATCGCTTCATCGACGATGAGCAAATCCTATTGCTCTTTTCCCAAACGACAACCGTAGCTTTACGGGCATCCGTACTAGCATCCGTGAGAGCTATCGGTCTATCCTCATTAAGAGCAACATGAACATCCGCTAGTTCCATACCAAACAGAAAATCCTCTCTCCACTTCTTAAAGTTAGAACCAGGTAAGAATCCCAATAGCTATGGAGTTGCCGTTCAACGAAAAAATGATCAAAAAAATAATTAATGTTTATAATTAGCATAATGTGAAAATTCACCTTGAGAGTTACATACATCATCATATAATCACCTTTGGGCGAGAAAACATGACATGCAATTGTATACTCTCTCGCATTACAGGCCATGAGAATTTATTTTAATCTTCGTTAATCACCACCTTTGGGCGTATGAAAATACTTAGACTAATCAATTCTCAACCATATGTTGTACATGCAACCCTCCATGCAACAATACACAATTACCTCCTTTGGGAGTATAATAACGCATTAAAACAGGAGACATCCCAATACTTTATAAATTGTTCTTTATTAAACTCAATTAAGTGTGCCACTTTGGCGGTCACAATCCAATTGAATTTACTCGAAATTGGGATATAAACTTTATATTTCACATTTACCGTATGCATGTAATTACGAAAGGGGCAATTCTCCGTAAAAATACACACCTTGCTAACTTTCATCGATACAATTAACAATACATGTCAAACCATAAACACGTAATTGATAAATTATACTCCACATATCTGTATGTGGTACTTACATGTAATCTTGCACCCGTATTTCATGAAACCGTATAGAAATACACAGAAATACCCCAAAAAATACCCCAAACCATACACGTATTTAGAGTTTCATAGGTATTTTCCATCCATAAATGCATCAAACATGTAAAATAAATATACCACTTTGTAGATCATGAGCATACGAGCATGTCGGTACTGGAACGCCCGATCGGACACCTGCCGCTCCCTCACGCGCCACGGAAGCTTCGGGCGCGTGAGGCCCACTGCTACGACACGTGCATCGCACGTGTTCCGCTTCTCGCCGGCTACGAAAACGGTCCGACCGGTTTAACCGGGTCCGGCCGTTCGCCTAACCGAACCGGCGAACCCGGTCGGGCTTAACCCGTTCGACCGGTCAACGACCGGTTCGGCCGAAGTCCGAAGCAACGGTCAACTGACCCGGTCGGGTCCCGGGTCGGGTCGGGTCGGGTCGCATCCGGCGAGATGACGTCGGTGACGTCGCCCACCGCACGTGCGGACACGTGCGGACTGGAAAGTCGGCCGCGGGTGCGCATGGCGCGTGTGGCCGCGCGTGGCGGCGCGTCCGTCGTCCTCCCGGCGACGAATTTTATATGGTTTTGCTCGTCTCGTCATATAGGTTCCGAATATATAATTTTCTTTTTAGTTTTGAAGAAATTAAAATTTCAAGAAAACACCCAAACGTGATTCGAGATCTAAAACGCGTTGGCTCGATACCACATGTAAACCGCGACTAAAATCCGTATGCAGCGATCCAAGAATCACACGTATAGATATGCGAATCACAAACCATAGAATAGAGGAATTGACGCACCTTGTTTCGGATCCATCATTCTTGATGCGGAATTGCGACGATCCGATGCTCAAGAGCTTCTCCTTCTATGAACCCCTTTATCACCTGGTTTCAATGAGACGGCCCCCTCACGTATCGCTTCGACGACTCTTGATGTGAGGTTATATGGACATTAGGGTTTAGAGGAGGGACTTGAGCTCTATTTATAGAGAATGAAACATATCCCCTCATTAAAGATAATGTTTATCTCACCCATACTATCCAAATCCCATATCCAACTAGAATTAGGAAACCTTTTATCTTTCTTTATTAGACCAATTAATATCTACAATAATAATTAATAAAGCCCACATTGAATATATAAGAAATATATTCTAACAAGTATATGTAGCCCGGCAACATGATTCGGTTTGGTCTCGAGCTCTTTTACCTATCACCGACATCGAAAGGCTACCCAATTATGAATCGAAACTCCCTATGCCCCGTCGCGAGGAGATCAAGGGGCACACATTGGTAGATCCTTGCTCATGTGCCTCGGAGAACTGCCGATCTGTTGTTGGCCTGAACTCCGCATTTGCAGACCTGAACAATGCTGAAGGCTGAAGGAGCTTTCGCAGACTATGCTCATGACTGTTTAAAGGGTAAAAGTGCATCTTTATCTCATTTTTTTGGAAGGAAATCTCTCTTTAACCATTGATCTGTATAATAAATTGAAAATATATAGAAAATGGAGAAAAATAAGTTGAGTAAAATATAGATATCAAAGAAATTTTAGAAAAAGAAATTGCAAGCTCCTTTTTTTTTCACAAAAAATAAATGATTTGAAAAATATTATTTTCCTAAAAACGACGGCATGTATCATTCAAAATAACTAGCCAATAAAAAAATATTTTCACTATCTTAATATTTTTCATGAACGATGGCGATATTTCATGTTAATTTATTTGTTTAAGTAATATAATTTATCGTTTTCAGGTAAATATTTTTAAAATTATTTATTTTTTTGCTAAATAAATGGAGTTTAAAAGGAAAAAATGTCCTCCACTAGTGAAAAAAAGAATGATTCACCGAATTTTTTTCTTCTTTTTGGTCGATGATAAATTGGAATTTTTTTTTGTGTCGAAGATTAACTGAAATTCAAGGTGATATTTTTCCAATCATTTTTCCAAAAAGCATCCCCTAACATTGGGATTTTCGTGATATGCGTAATATTACTCAAATCAAATATCCAAATAAAAAAGATCGTTTGATTTTTAATGTAAATTTTGAAAACCAAAAAATTTCTATCTACATATATATATATTTTTTAACATATAATGTAACTCAAATCAAATTATTTATTTTTATTTTAAAGACCTAATTTAAATAGTATCATGCATGTCATGAAAATCGCTATCCAAATCCTCCCCGTGGTTGGTGACACCCTGGGGATTCGCCCGTTTCGATTAAGACAAACAGTACGTCCGGCCCGTGCAAAAGATATGCGAGGCGCGAACTTCATCGCAAACATCCCACTCCACGCGCCTCTTGCACTCCGTGATTGGAGCGTGTTTCCCCACGCGACTTCCCCCGCGCGTGGCCTGGGGGTACCCAGCGGGACCAAATTTTAGGTTTCCTCTGCTCGTACGAAGGGCCGTCAGAAGAGAATACGACAAGTTTCGCTGCCCCCAGTCACGCGCGGCTCGCGTGGGAAGAGACCGGGCCCCACTTGCGGTGCCGCGTGGCGACGTCCCACAGTTAAACAGTTAAACATGTCATAAAGCCAAATTTTTTGTTAACTCATATTTAATCTTAAAAATAAAATTAAAAAAAACTCATATTTAATGTTCGACCAAAAAAATAAAAAACTCATATTTAATGGCTGAGTTCTTATTTGTGTTGGTTATAATTCGTAAATAGATAATAAATGAGTTTAAAATGATAAATTTAAAATAATAGTTTTTTTTTGTCAAACGGGATAATAGGTTTACAACTAGCTTTTATCACTCTTATTTGATCTCGTGTTCGCTCACTACTTATGCTCGCTTCAATTTGAATATGTACGTTTTCTAGACTATGTTTCTTTGATACCATAAAAGGGGCCTATGATGCAAATAAAGGAAATAAAAAACAAAAGCCCGTGACAAGTATGATATCAAGCACAAGGTCCACAAAGTGACGAGCATGGAGCATACTACTACCAAGGTTAGACAAAACGCGTTAATTCTTTTTAGAAAATCATACCAGACGGATGAAGAAAGGAATTATTAGAAGGGCTCATGATAACACAACACACTTTTGTTTGTGGAGGTGAAGTTCTCTCTTTTATGGAAGTGTTTTAGGCATATAAATCGTGTTGGGTATGAGTTACGAGACTTGTATCGTATGGAAATAGATTAATTTGGGTCGAACCATTTTACCTCATCTAAATCCAATCCGGACTCACCCATTTAACGGGTCCATTCACAATTATAAAAAATTATGAAAATTTATGGTCGCATTGGAGCGTACTCCAATCAAATTCGTGGTTAAGCTTTGCCAAGGGAGTCCGGTTGTTCCCAATGAAAATTTTGAAGCTTAAATTGAGTCAACAGTTTCCAATTTTGTGGGTTGACTATTTCAAAATGGATTTAACTTTGTCATCCGAAAATCATTTTGTCTAATTCTCTCTCGCTTTGTATAATTAAAACAATGACGTTAAAGATTTCATTGCTTTCCATTACCGAAAGCAATCAATTCCTTAATCGTATTGCAGCTCTGCCCATTTCTTGTTTAATTCCTTTTTCATCGATGGCTGATGTGATGCCTTGTTTGTCTCGTCGGCAATAACACAACATCAATGTCCCGTCACTCCAACCTCGGCTGAAATCAGTAGCAAAAAAATTAATTGGAAGAAAGTTAGAAAGATGCGAATCGTCGGACACTCCATCAAATACTCGACATCGCACCTACCTATGTGTTTGCCACAATGGCCCAAGCTACCATACGAGTAGCCATAGGAAATCGATGTGGAAAAGAAGCCAAAGGCCATTTACCATGAGAGAGCGAACGCCACATTACCTTAGAAATCAAACTTCAACCATTGAAATTTTCGCATCGAAACGGAGGGATAGCGAATGAATTTTTCGCTCTCGATCGAAGAGCGCCCTTCTGCGGGTCACATGAAATGATCATCGTTAAGCAAACGGGGCGTCATATATCACCAACCAAGGTGGCAAAAGTTGCAACGCAGCAGTTTAAGGATGTTAAGTTGGTGACTGAAGTTACATTAGCAAATCAACAAGGATTTTTTGTTGAAAAGTGCCCATAGGAACGCGATAAACAACTAAGGAAGGAAATGTTGTAGTTTTTAACACACCGATCACTCTGGCAATGCGTGCAATCAATGCTTTGGAAAGTTGCTTGTCTCCTCGTTAAGCGAGTAAGCTTTACAAATTGATATATTTGTGTCATCCAAATCTCAAACTGATATATTTATGTCAATTTTTTTTCAAATTAATTTTTTGACCATAAAAAATTTCAAATTAGTAGAATTACGACAAATTTATTATATGTTATTTTCTATTAAATTGAATTAATATCATGAAAAATCTCAAATTGGTACACACACTGCGATAAAGTAAAAACTTCAAATTAATATATCCACCAACCATTACATATTATTTAACTCAAAGAATGTGAAAGTAAAATTTAACTTAATTTAACGGGTAAATTTGTCTATATGTGCATCAATTTGAGATAAAATTTATCACAAATGTATCGATTTGAAGTTTTTCGTGATATTAACCCTAAAATTCATTGGACAAAGCCAATTGCAATTTAAATTTATGCGACAAAGAAACCATTATATATATAGATAAATTACAAGCCTTGTGTATTTATTTTTGGGTCAAATTTTACAAGTCTTGTTAGAGAGAGAGAGAGAAGAGAGAGAGAGAGAGAGAGACAGAGATATCACGCATTTCTACCTATTCACACGCAGTCAAAAGACGTACTCCGTAGCGTAGTGTGGACTCTCTCTCCTCCACTCCACTCCACTCCACTCACTGTGCCCCGCAGAAGCATCGCAGGCCCCGCCCCACGCTCCTCTCCTCCCGCCGTTCCCTCCACGCGCTTCTCTCCCAGCCCCCTCCTTCCCCACCTCTCCGCTCCCCACCCCACTTCGACCCCTGCTCCGGCTTCCGGGCTGCCCCAGCAAATGGCGTCGCACATCGCTGCTCCCCTCTTGCTCAGCTCTCTCGCCTTCCTCCTTTCGCGGTTCCCGGTGGCAGCGTCGGGTCAGTTCCACTTTGCTTGATGCATTGTCTCTCTTAGGTTTTCTTGTCTCCGTTTCTCGCGCTCAGTGAGGCTCTCCATTGCCAACGTCACTGTTCTACGCGAGTAAAATTCGTGGCTGTAAGGCCTTGTTTGGCCGTGTTTGCTTGTTTTGCTCGAGTTAATTTGGTGGGTTGCTCTCTTTTGCTCCGTTCTGTCATTTTGATCGCTTGTTCCTTGTAATGGGACTCTTGTTTCATTGAGGGTCCTTGCGCAAGTACCTGAAGTATGATGTAAGATATTTGGATTGCTCCGTCGATTTCTTTTCCTGCTGAACTTGGGTACTGGCAATTGCCGTTGCTGCTTGTGCAGAGTGCCCTTTGGACTTAAGCAGATCGAACTTTACGTTGGTGGCTTCCTTGTGCTCTAACGAGGACGACAAGGCTAAATGTTGCCGCTACATAAATGCATGCGTGGCAGTTTCCATCGCTCGGTACGCGAACAGGACGAGCAATTTAGGGGTCACCTCCGATTTAGGAGAGGTCTGTCTACATTCGATATCAGAAACCTTGGAGCTGTATGGTGTGTCTAGGAATGCTACGGCGTTCTGCGGCTTCGGGACAAAGATCCCTGTCTCCTATGAGTGCGTGGGCCGGACAAATGTGATGCAAATGCTGCAGTCCCCGGGGTTTGGGGAAGTGGCCATGAATTGCAGAGTGCCACTTTCAGCAGAAACCGATTGCAGAAAGTGTGTAAATACTGGCATCGTGTACCTTCATCATGTGGTAGGAACGGATGACAATATTACTTTCAGCACTTGCCGAGATGCAACGTTCGCTGCCCTTGCAAGTCAAGTTGATGATATATCTTCGGTCAACATGGCCTCTTGCTTCTTTGGTGTTGAAGGGCTAAGTTCTCTTCCAGGTATGTGCAACTATGGGAAAACAGGATACAGCTATATAGCATCTAGAAGCATTTGCTCCTACTTGGTTTGCATGAATTATATGTGTTCGTTTCTGTTTATATTTATCCAATAATGCTGTGTTTAACTTTATGTGTAATGCCAATTCCATCCTTGTCTCCCTTTTATTAATTCAAAAGAACATTCATTAGAAGAGTACACATGTTAATATTAGCATGACCGGACAAAGCATGTTAATTTTGGGATGGGGATGTTGCATATATAATGGAATTGATTATCACTTACTCTTTTCTTAAAGCCTTGCATGTTACACGTTTTACAGAATATCCAAATAGTTAACAGGTGAGCAAGTCGTTCTCCAGAAAAAGATATAGGAGTGCTGTGGTAAAAGTTGATCAATTGCTCTTATGAGGGTACTAAAACAAATTTTCCAGTAGGTTACCAAGTAACGAGTTCCCTGTTTCCTTTTCATTTTTGGCAGGGATCAAGTGAGAGAGTATATATTATTATCCAGTTAATCTGATAGACCACTAGAAAGATCCTTAAGTTCAACATGGTGGGAATCTGGGTTTAGTTTTCGCCACTTACCAAAAAGGTTGTGTCAACCAGACGTGATTGGCCTGGACAATAATCTAAGGCCCGTCAGGGCCGGGTCCAATTAGTTTCTTGTCACTATCATCGGTGCAGGCAAGTTGCTCTGTTCTTTGGCCTGGGCACCCTGATCATTTTCTAAAGAACATATGAGGACTTTGTAACTAATGTGCAGACTTTGGCAAGTGATTTAAGGCCCAAACCTTGGCTCAGCCCTCCCTAGGATCAAATCTAGTTCACATGACTTCTATTTATCTCTGTCATTTTTTAAGCTTGTCAAGTTGCGACTGTTTGAATTTCTTTTCCTTTAGTAGTCACTCTTCATGTGCTCAGTTGGGATTGAGCTAGTTTAGTTGGGTTAAAGTTCAAGCTCCGAGAAATTCAAACATGATGGAATCATTATGATGAAAGAGAGGATGTGTTTGGGTATTCATAATTGCCTATGCTTTGGACTTAAATGAAAACAAAAAGAGAGGGTCATTGCAGTAAAGATCATGGTAGCTTTAAATACCTGCTCTACCCAAATGCCAATACTTTCGCCTTCTTTATCTTATTTTATAAAATAGTCACCACAGATGTGCTATAACTGTTAAAGGATTGCCTGATGCTATCTTTCTTGACCATTCAAAACATGGAGGGTGCTCTACTCCGTTCAAGTATGTTACTAGGATGTCTAAGAACTCTCGATGATTGTTATGGAAAAAGTATTCTTCCTCTCTTCTTGTTTTTCTTTTAATAGAAAGATGGTTAATTTCTCCTGTAGACACTGCTTCTATAGATTGGGATATTTCGACAAAGTTGCAGATTGATTAGCTTTTGCCCTTATGAATGTGTCTTTGTCCTTTTTGGCTCTTTTTCGTCTTGTGAGCTCTAATGTGATGGAGCATGTTTGAGACTTATTGTTTGAGTGAAACATTGCCTTCAATCTTTAATGCACTGGTTGAAGAAATTTTTCCATGAATATTTTGCATCAGATCCTGTACTTGAGCTTTAAACTCATTGGTATATTTTGTGCATGTGATCCTAGTTTCCAATTCATCCCAACCGTCAGACTCTCCTAAAGCTTCTCCAAGTCCTTTGGTTGCTGCTAGCCCAAGTCAACTGATACTCGGTGTGCCTTTGAATGAGACCCACCACCCCTACCACCTGACACTAGTTCCAGGTGTTGGCATTGGTGTTACGGTAGTGGCTGTTTTGATGCTGGTTGTGTTGGTATTTCTGATTCGTAGGAAAAGCAGAGAGCTAGAGGACTCTGAGGCTATGGATATGACGTCTTCAAAGGTCTTCCCTCCTCCTCATTCTATGAAAAAGTTTCAGGATGGTACTCCTCTCTCTCTCTCTCTCTCTCTCTCTCTGCATATTTACAAAAATTGCCCTCTATATTTTGCTTCTGATAGATGTTGGGCTTGCAGGTCAGTCATTGATGTTTCGGAAATTCAGTTATAAGGAGACCAAGAAGGCGACAGATAATTTTAACACC
Source organism: Rhodamnia rubescens (assembly GCA_021437795.1). Lineage (NCBI taxonomy): Eukaryota > Viridiplantae > Streptophyta > Magnoliopsida > Myrtales > Myrtaceae > Rhodamnia > Rhodamnia rubescens. Next base: position 237,238 of record JAILYA010000093.1, on the reverse strand, counting down.
GTCATTGGACAAGGGGGATTTGGAACTGTTTACAAAGCGCAATTTAGTGATGGTTTAGTGGTCGCAGTAAAGTGGATGAACAAAGTCTCAGAACAAGGGGAGGACGATTTCTGCAGGGAAATAGAGCTTCTTGCTAGGCTTCATCATCGTCATCTAGTTGCTCTTAGAGGATTTTGTATTGAGAAGCGTGAAAGGTGAGAAGGGAATCAGTTTTATCCACACCCCCCAAAACCACATATACACAACACCACATGTTCACTCATGCCTCACAAGCAGATGACTCAATTACTGTGGGTTGTCTTCTGCTTGCATGCACACATGTAGACATCTACACAAAGAGTAGGTGAGTGGTTCTGCATTCATGTGACTGATTTGAACTAGAGTAATTAATTGATTTCAGCTCTCTGCAGGTTTCTTATGTATGAATACATGGCAAATGGAAGCTTGAAAGATCATCTTCATGGTACACATATTTTTCTCCCACTGATCTTATGGATCTCTCTCTCTCTCTCTCTGAGAGCATAGGCACAATCAGACGCCCTCATGTACTCATAGGTGCAAACTTGTTATGCGAAATCATGAACTAATCACTTTTAACATTTCTTGCTGTGTATTGAATATTTAGGTGATGCTCCCATTGAAGTTGCTCTTACACTGCTATATGAGCACATTCATAAAACCACTAGGCTTTTTGGTTTTAGGCTTCCTTAGTCATCTCGTTGTTGACTTATCCATCTTGTGCAGCACCTAACAAAAATCCTCTGAGTTGGCAGACGAGGATTCAAATAGCTATTGATGTGGCTAATGCTTTGGTAATTTTGAAGTTCCTTGGTCATTTGGAGTGATTTAACTGTTTCTTATCAATATCTTGATTGAGTTGTACATTATTAATGCAGGAGTATCTCCATTTCTATTGTGATCCTCCCTTGTGTCACAGAGACATCAAGTCAAGCAACATTTTAGTCGATGAGAATTTTGTTGCCAAGGTAGGATAGTTCTGCCAAAGTGACTCTTTAATTAAATCTTAGCTCCCAATATACATTAAAACAAGTTCACAAGTAAAATCAGATATCCTTGATGCAATCTTTGCAAGATGCTAAGTAGCAGGAAGCCAGAGACTTCCTTGACATGTCAAATTGACTGCTTCTGGTGACTTTCTCATTTCTTCTCGTCTTTGAGTCCAGGTTGCTGATTTTGGTCTCGCACATGCTTCAAAAGATGGCTCAATTTGCTTTGAACCAGTAAATACTGATGTACGAGGAACTCCAGGTCAAAAAAGCTGCCCTTTGGTTAATTATCTGCATCGTTTTAACCAATATCTAAGCCGTATTTTTTCCCAGGTTACATGGATCCTGAGTATGTAATCACTCAGGAGCTCACGGAGAAGAGCGATGTCTACAGCTACGGCGTGCTACTGTTAGAGATGGTAACAGCAAGATGGGCCGTACAAGATGGCAAGAATTTAGTGGAATGGTCTCAAACATATCTGACATCGACTTTGAGAATACCTGAGCTTGTGGACCCCAGAATTAAGGATGCCTTTGATTTCGACCAACTTCAAACTGTAGTGAGTATTATACAATGGTGCACTCAGCCGGAAGGACGGGCTAGGCCTTCGGTTAAACAGATTCTTAGGCTTCTATACGAGACTTCAGATCCTGTTCATAGCGGGATTTTGCAACCCGATGAAGATGGAGAATTTGGGGGATGTGCAGGTCGGGGAAGAGCAAGTAAAGGGAAATTGCATAAGAACGATGCCGTTTTTTACAGCAGCGATGTAAGATGTCTAGCCTCTTCTTCTAGTACATCTAGGTCACATGGTAGTAGAAGCTTTTTGCTTGAAACCGGGTCCCCGCAATCTCCTCCTAATATGCTTTCACTGTGAGGCCTGCTTTTTCTCTAAGTTTTTAGGGACTTAGAAGGCAAAGTACAGAGCTATCTAAGCCAGCAAAGGGAAGGGCTTTTCTCTTTTTCCTTTTATATCTTCCCTTGAGAGTTTCCATAGATGCTTTCAATTTTTGATGTGTGTAGCCTTAAAGAGGATGTCCACCCCTCGGGGTTTTTCAGCTAGCCTCAGCGAGCGGGTAAGGTTGAACAATTGTAAGGTTAGTGTCACAAGTCTACCGAACATTTTGTTAAAGAGAGGTTACAAAGAGTTGCATGTGCTTTTATGATATCATGAAATTCCGAAAAGCGGTCTATATATTGTTCTCAATAAGAAGAGGTATCTTTAGTGTATCTGCTCCTTTTACTGACTGTATTAGGAACCTTTTAGACAGGATATGCATGCCTTCATCTATCAGGAGTCCAATGCCCATTTGGCTTCATGTCCTTAAAAAATGGTACTTTTTGCTTTTCGGATCTCTGCGCCGGAGACTTTCAAACTCCAAGTTCTTTTTGACAGTGTTTTCTGTTGTCGATGTAAATGTTCTGTGATGTTCTGCTGTTAGAATTGAGTCTTATTCCTGTCTGATACTAGTTCGGCAAAACGATACCATCTAGAAAATACGAACAATTGCCCTCTCTTGAACATGGTCACCGGCTTCACCAGCGAAATAGATTGTTAAGTTTGCAGTGATAATAACAAGGTAAAAGGTTGAGAACTGTCAAAATTTGTTATGAAAAAAACCCTACTCCTTTGTTCTTCTTTTCATTAAGGTTGATTCTGAACTTTTACTGTGTGGATGTCTCCACCTCTAGAGATTCTTTTGATTCAACTTGCTGGCCGGTGGGCAGTTCCAGGTCCTCTTTCTTATCGCCCTTCTCGGCCGATGGAATCTAAGATGGTATTCAATGGATCAATAAACAATATTTTGCTTGATTCCTAAGGGATGTGTCGCAATCCGTATCGTAATCTTCGGCAAACGGACTCGTCTTGCTCGCCGGGTAAAGTGCGTCTTCAAATTTGGTTTCATCGACTCGCTCACCCCATCACCTCGACATATTTTTGCGCAACGCATTGTTATTAATGGAAAGAGTTTTCTGGACTTTGTGTCCAATTTCAGAGACCGATACGAAATGGCGAAGGGATATGACGGGCTCTGTAAGTTCTTCCTTCTCGTCTCGACCATAATGTCCGCTTTTGCCATGGACTCCAGAAAAGCCTACATAATCCACATGGGCGAATCGGCATTGCCCGCTCCGTTCTTGTGTCGCCGTGACTGGTACACATCACTCCTGTCATCCCTATCATCATCCCCTGATGAAATTCACCCAACCCATCTCTACACATACAACCATGTTTTGAATGGATTCAGTGCAGTGCTGTCCCAGTCCCAACTTAGACAAAGCTGGAACAGGTTCCTGGTCATATTGCCTCGTATCCGGACACAGAATGGATTCAGTGCAGTGCTGTCCCAGTCCCAATTAGACAAAGCTGGAACAGGTTCCTGGTCATATTGCCTCGTATCCGGACACATTTGGAAAGGCTCGTACAACGTATACTCCTAGATTTCTTGGCCTGATCAAACAGACAGGGCTTTGGCCAAGAGCCAAATTTGGCGACGGGGTGATTGTTGGCGTCCTAGACAGCGGGATATGGCCCGAGAGCGAGAGCTTCAACGACGAAGGCATGTCCCCTGTGCCAGAGAGATGGCAAGGCTCTTGCGAGTCCAGCGTGGACTTCAACTCGTCGGACTGCAACCGGAAGCTCATCGGAGCTTGGTCGTTCAGCAAAGGAATGAAGTAGCACGGCTTGAACATATCGGCCACCGATGACTCTGATTCCCCAGGGATTAGGGCATAGGGAGGTAACTTTTCTTGATGGGACCTAGCCGGCCAAAATATATTTCTCATGGTTACACGAGACGCCGCAGTACACGATGCGAGCGAATGGAGCTCCATGGCTAACGACTGTTGGCACCGGAACCATTTCGAGGGATTTTGCGGCTAACATAGCCCTTGGCAACGGAACCGTAACAGTTCGAGGAAAATCCATCTTCCCGGAGCTGATCTCAAGAGTTCCTCTATACTTTGGCCGTGGCAACAGAAGCAAGGAAATCTGCGACTATTTATCTCTTGACCCAAAGGACGTTGCCAGGAAGATAGTTTTCTGCGACTTCAATAGCGAAGACGGAGTCAATGCCGATGAAATCACCCGAGCCAGAGCTGCAGGTGCCATCTTTAGTACCGAATCCGGGGTTTTCCTCCAACCTGAGGACTTCACTATTCTGTTCGTGGCCGTCGTTCCCGAAGACGGGAACAAAATCAAGGACTACTTGCTGAAGTCGGAGGATCCGAAGGTTAGCATTGAGTTCTTGATAACCGTTTTCAGGACCAAAGCAGCTCCTCGAGTTGCTTGGTTTTTGGCTCGAGGACCCGGCCGTCAAGCCCCGTGGCTATTGAAGCCAGATATATTAGCTCCTGGAGTCGATGTTTTGGCGGCCTGGGAGCCAAACCGAGGAATAGCACAGATAGGCCAAAGCTACTTGTTCAGCGACTACGCACTTTCGTCAGGAACTTCCATGTCAGCTCCTCATGTGGCCGGAGTGGCCGCTCTGCTAAAATCAGCCCATCCAGATTGGAGCCCGGCCGCCATCTGATCGGCCATGATGACCATGGCTTACATTCTTGATAACACCGGTGAAACCATCCTCGACATGACCACCAGAGTGGCAGGAACGCCTCTTGATTTCGGAGCAGGACACATGACCCGGAAAAGGCTTTAGATCCTGATCTTATCTACGACATCGAAACCGAGGATTACATCAACTTCCTCTGCGGAATGAACTAGTCCGCCTTGCAAATTAAGATCATAAATGGGAGATCGAACTTCTCTTGTGATCCGCGACTCTTGACATCAACTACCCTTCATTCATAGTCATTGTGAACGATACTAAGAGCGTCACTTTCAAGAGAGTTCTAACCAACGTGGCTGACGGACCTTCAAGTTACCGAGCCAAAATGACAACTCCGTCGAGCATAAAGGCCACAGCAAATCCGTCGGAGTTATGGTTCGCGAGCAAGTACGACAAAGCCGAGTTCAACATGACAGTAGAGATCTCTCTGGAAGAGTTGATTCCGCAGAGTGATTACATAGTCAACTATGGGCACATTAGCTGGGAAGAGATCAATGGCACTCACATTGTGAGAAGTCCCACTGTCTCAGGTTACGCTCCCTAGTTTTTTTTTTTTTTGGTCGGAAGCTTATGCTCCCCAGTGAAGACAAGTTTTTTCAGCACAATCTGGTCTTCTTCGGTTTATTAAACCGACAGAATCTCTCAACAAACTCTGCGTTTCTATTTCCTTATCTGCTTTGTTGTGCAATACCCCTTGCCGCTAGCTCGAGTTCCTTCGCAAATTAAGTGCAGTTAAGTAGAGTTGAATCAAGCCGAACTCGACTATCTCGATTTTCTAGTCGAGTCAAGCTCAAGCAGGAATTTTAGTACTCGATTGACCTCGAGTTGAGTTTCAAACATTAAGTATGGGTAGCTCCAGCTTGGTACTGTATCGGCTTAATTACATGCCTAGCTTATCCTATATGGCTTTCAAAATTAACTGGATATGAAGGGGAAAACCAGCCATACAAAAGCTGCGTTAGGAAACTCAGGAATGATGGTGCTGAGATTATGATCTTAATACAGGAGAAAGTTGAAGGCAATATGCACACCGCAATGTATATGTGGACAGTGTCGACCTTGTTCCAGAGCAGGAGTCACCTAGTCTTAAGAGGAAGAATGATATACATGGAATAACATAAGGGGACATTTAGATGCTATGCGAACCAGAAGAAAGCTATGTAAAGGTCAAAATTGCATTTGGACTTATGCGAAAGGGACTTGAAGATTAATAAGATAGGTAGGAAACTTAGACCGAATCTTTCCCAAAAGAGCATGCAGTTGTTGAAACAGAACTTGATCCTAGCGAATCTTACCGTAGATGGGAGGGATGACTACATGAAGGGGATGCAATTGATAAACATATAGATCTATAGTCGACTCTTATAAATCCCATGTAGTGTCTCTCTTCTTAACATCGAATCTATCAAGAAAGAAGCAAACAGTGCGGTTTTTGCGTGCCTGCAACTTGACCATTTCATTAATCCCAGCAACAAATTGAATCTGACAAGAGAGAACCATTTATCTCCGTGACATTGAAGACACACAGAAGCCAGCACTACTACTGTTCATAGAAGAGAATTCAAGCCTTCCCCCAAGCCAGGAAAGCCTGAGATGAAGAAGTACTGTCCCCGAAACTAGGAGGTTGAGGTTTCTGGTGGTTACAACATCTAAAGGATGTACAGTCTAAATCATCATGCACTAGATGCTTCAAGGTGAGCAGAACTTTATCACACTGCGAGGGATGACGGTCAAACATATCATCCTCCAACTAATTTTCTCCATAAATGGTCTTAGAAGTCTATTACCCTCTGTATTGCAGCAACATAGAAATCCTTTGGCATGGTACCAACAACAGATTCACGCTTCTGTCCGTTCTTAAAAATCAAGACCACCGGAACAGCCTTGATATCATTGTCTTCAGCAATATCAAGGTCATTATCGGCGTTCAGTAAAAAACATCTAATCTTCCCAGCATACTCTTCTGCAATCTCATCTATGATCCGGTGGACCATCCTGCATGGTCCGCACCAACTAGCATAGAACTCAACCAGTACAGGAACTTCACTGTTTAAGATCAACTCATGCCACGAATCTTTCGTAACAACTTCAGCTGCGCAATTAAAGCGTGCAATGATCAGGACGAGCTATTCAATTCATTCTACAAGCATTAGAGCTTAACTATGGTATTACCCAACTTACGTGATTAACAGGAAATGCTATGTGATGCTGATGTCAATGGTATCAGATGCAACAGCAGAGTTTACAAATTAATGCACAGAAATATAGGATGCGTCTGCAGCAGATAACGATGCTGTTACGGTGCTATGGCCATTTGGAAAGATGCCTAGTTGCTTATAAGAAGTGAATTAATCTCGTCAGCTCCATCAACTTGGGTTTAAGAGACGGGCAACTTCAGCATCTACCATACTGTCAAAAGCTTTAGAAATGATATGCTCATTTCGTCCTCCACAGCAATTGGCATTTCCTGATGTTCTAAAGAGTAATGACACAGCTCTCAGTCTAGATAAGATACCTTCTGGAATTGCCATAGCTAACTTTGCTCGGAAAACAAGAGAAAACTCAAATGAACGCTAACCTGAAACGCAGATGGATTGATAGATAAAGAACCCCCAATACCCACTTAGGAAAATTTTACCATTGCCCGATGATTACAATCAGACAATGTGGGTAATCCGATAGATAATCATTCAGGGGATTTGCTGTCTTTCTTTCTTTCTTTTTTATATATATATATATTTATATATATATATATATATATATATATATATATATATTGCAGAAAAAGACGATACGCATCTCAGAGTCCATCTATCACATGACTAGACCCTACAGTACTATTTGCCCATTACATGTGACCAGCACAAGAACCTTCCATTCAGAGGTCATTCTTTCCAAGTTTACCACGGGACTACATCTTCTCTATTTGTATTAGTAAAGATAGAGTTACTATTCATTACGCAAATTCATAAAGGGTTGCTTGTGATTGGGGAAGAAAGATAAATCAAGCTTTTTCATTGTAAAATTCAGCCTAATAGAGTTAAATTTAACATGGATATGCTGTGTCATTTAGCAATTGGGTGCCTTCCCAGTTCCTAATCAGCTAGCCCAATGTACGCAAGAATAAGGAGCGGAATCCATCCCTGCGCCTGAAATAGCTAAATGAGAATGCTCCTGATGAAAATAACCACATAATAAGCGGCACAAACAAATCAAACAGGCAAGATTTTCTTCAAAGCATTTCTGAATTCAACTGAAGTTCACAATGCAATCTAGTCAGAAAATGCAGGGAGCGATTCAAGACGAAGAACCAACAAGAATCAAGGCAAAGGGAAGGAAAGCGACTCCACTCCAGTTCACGGGACAAAAATTGCAGCGACCACGACGCGAAACCGAAAAAAAAATGCGGACTCGAAGAGAGGGCTCACCCTTGAATTGGCGCGCGGAGGAGAGGACCGGGGAGCGAGAGTGGGGAGCACGGGAAGCCCTGAGCCCCAATTCGGAGGGCGAGGTGAGAGGGAAGGAGACGCCGGGAGGGATGGGGTTCGGCGAGCGGCGCGGCGGGGGGATCGCGGGCCGGCGCGAGCTTCCGCGGGAGGAGCGAGGAGAGCACAAGGAAGCGGCGGAGGAAGAGGAAGAGGGCATCACGGAGGCGGTCACCATCTCCGATCGAGCAGCATCAGGGGAGAGAGAGAGGAGAGGGGGAAATGGCGCACGTTTTTATCGATTCGTATCAGAAAGTCCTGTATATATATAGAGAGAGAGAGAGTCTGTTGGTGAGAAGCGAGGCAGGTGAGGACCGATAAGATCCTCGCGGGCCATTTTTATTAGCGGTTGGGCAGCAGGGCCCACATAGTTACAAAGCTAAAATTGAAAATTTTTTGAAAAAGAAAGCTACATGATGCCTTGATTTTCTCAAATAAAAATATAAAATGATCAAATCATCTCAAATAAAGACTTTCGATCAGCTAGTGAGCATGTAACTATCTCGAAAGTCGGAGAAGGGATATTTTAGTCGAAAAAAAATTAAATTTTTTTTTTAATTTTTAATTTTTTTACTTTTCTTTTAATTTCCCTTTTTCATTTTCCTTTTTTTAACTCTTCCCTCCCCGGCCATTCACTAGGCCACGTTGATGGCGGGCATCTCGGGCGAGGGCCACCCTTGCCGGCGTCGAGCCTCGCTAGAGTCCGACGAACTCCACCGGCCATCGACAAGGCACGAGTATGGGTCAGGCGAAGGGAGGAAAAAGAAAAAGAAAAGAAAAAGAAATAAAACAATAACAGAAAAAAATTGAAAAATAAATGACGAAAACGGCCATCTACAAACGAGATCATATCTTTCTTTGAGATTGATATTGCTTACCTTATGCCTTTTTTGAAACAACGTCCACTTTATGTTCTTATTTGAAACGATTTCCCCACTCCAAAATTTTATTTGAAATAAAGTCAATTTCATGCTCTTATTTGAAAAAAATTAGGGACTTCAGACCTTTATTTGAAATTTTCCCTATAAATGCATCATGAGTTGTTGATTTTTATTTACTTTACTTCTTTTTTTTAGGGTGCAAGAGGTGTTTTTTTCCTTCAAACCTTGTACGAGTCCTTTTTTTTTTTTCAATTAATAGAAGGGTTGAGAGAGGCGAAGCTCGACTACCTCCTCGAAGTGCATTCGTCAAGCTTCATGCTTGTTATTGTGTTTGAGCCATGGCTGCTCAATTGACTCTATGTACGAACCCATTGTCGCAACTCCATCCATATGATATGATGGATGTCAAGAAATCTCTGCATATGAGTCGGCAGAAAGTGTGCTCACTTCCCGAGTTTGTGACCTCATGGAAAGACAACATGACCGTTTACCAAGCTCGGTACAAGTGTGTAGGTTGGTAGGTAGGCTGTTTGCCCTATCTGGGACCTTAGTCCACGCGTACCAATTTCAAGTTTTTGCAATTTAGAACCTCCCTTGTAAGCTCTTGGAACTACCTTGTGACTTAGAACCCATCGATTCCATCCCGAGTACTCTATACTATCCAGTGTTCTTTAAAAAAAAAAAGTCGCAATTATAGTTAACACGTTGAACAATCAACACAAAATATAAGATGGATTAAGGGATGAAATACATATACATGTCTAATGGCAACACAATTCTAAGATGAATGCAGCACTCAAAAGTTAAAAAAAAACAAAGAAATAAATCAATGTTAACGCATCATCAAGTCTGAAACACTGTTTAGTGAAAGCATAGACTGAAGTATATGATCGTAGACATGGTATGTTGGAAATATTTATACGTACGTATGTATCTAGGGGAAATACGTAGCATTGTTTGTCATCACTAGAAAATAACTATATAAAGAAGGGGATAACAATATTTAAAACCAATTAAGCCAATGTACAATCCTTACAAATAAAGATGTTGAGTTACAATTCAAATACAAACTTACTCGATTGTAATAAAATTCTAGTTTCTAGGCAATCGGTTAGTAAAAATGAATCGACAATTGACAACTTGTCTTTGAAGTGATACCTTCAACGAAGGTTAGTAACTTATGCCTTTGAACTGGTAACAACAATGATAATAGGCAATTTCAACACAAGAGGCGAGTTACGGCTAAATCTCCTTAAGGTGATTAGTTCCCGCTCATGGTGTTGAGCAGCCTTCAAGAACTATGCTTTCTCAAGATACAACACCTCGGACTGTTTGTATTAGCACTATACGAACATGACTCCGTCGAATACTTCTCAAAATCAGCATACTTGGAGAACGACTACTAGAGAACTAGAGGAGTATTTTGAGGAGTTCTTCGAATTCTACTACTGAACTAAGGAGACACGTCTATTTATAGATTGAAAAAATGGTTGCAGAAAATCAAAAGGACATGAACTCAAGAGTCATGTTGGTTATGCTCACATAAGTTGAGCCATTAACCCATGTCGATTATTTTTACTAATGCCTAAAATCGCAGCGAACGAAGAGTCACGTGATTTGAAGGGACACATCACTAATGTTGAGCTATTAAACACCTATAATTACAATAATCCCCGACATAATGGCTTAACATGACTTTGACTCGAAGAATTTCAAGTGTGCCTATGGAAATACACTGCATCAAAATAGGTAGCTTTCGTTTTGAACCTTCTTTAGTGAAAGCCTATCTCACATACTTAACCGGTAAATGGACTTAGCCTTGAACCCCTAGTTATTGGTATAACCCCAAACAATAGACCTTACATAGAGTATCTCCAAATCATGGTTCTCGGTTGCGTTCATTCTTTTGGCCCTAAAACCCTTAGGATTCATGCATGGTTTAGAAAATTTAGCCTTTAAAGATTTTCATTTAGTCGACCAACTTTATGCATATAGGTTCATTTCTATTAAAGGTACCTTACCATACCTTGCTAGGACGTTCAAATCCAAGCTATAGGAATCATTAAATGTATAGTGTACCCTTAAAATGCTGTAGGAAGCACTTGTTGCATCATATAAATGAGAGACAGTGCTCACACTAGAGTTTCCGAAATGTGCATTGTCTTGTTGAACCTAGTCCATGGGATCTCCAATCACATAGGTTAGGTTTCCACCTTGAAAGCTCTTTTATTGGGTTAATGCTTTTAACCCCATTTCCCTTGAAGAGATGGCATTTGGGCCGAACCCGGGCCACCAACCGGCCCTTAAAAAAAAAGGGGGCCTTGGGATGGGCCCCGCCGGCCGAAAGAGCCGTTGGCTCTTCTAGCCGCAACCGCAAATGGCCGTTGCTTTGATTAATTTTAAAAAAAAATTCATAATTTTTTTTATAAATACATATCCTTTTTTTTTTTTTTTTTTTTTTTTTTTTTTTTTTTTTTTTTTTTTTTTTTTATTTTATATCCTTGATGCATGAACGACAATATCAACGTTGTTCCCATTTCAATGTCGAGACGTTCCAACACAAGAAAGTCTTTATCCGCCTACAAGAAAGCGACAATGCCAAAAAGGCAGAGAGAACCGACGCAAAAGGTAAGTATAATGTAAATTGTAAATATTGTTCCCAAGCATATAAATTTAGCAAAGGAGATGCTATAGAACATTCCGTCAGATCTCACAAAAACATCCAACGCAAGATCGTTTAAAATTTAATTTTTTTTTTTTTTTTTTAATTAGTTTTTTTTTAAAAAAAATTTTTATTTCTTTTTTTTTTCCCCTTTTACTTTCGTGAAAATTTTAATATGAAATATTTGATAAATCTGCGTTGGTTGAGCACCACTATTCCCAAGACTCTTAAACGTGAACTTTGCATCTTTATAAAAACAAAAAACTTAGCAAAATTTGGAATCAATGCTTGCATAAAATGCCCATTTTATGAAAGCTAAAATTTGTAAACAACATGGGAGAAGGGCAAAAGGTTTCCAAAAGATATTCCACTTCGTTGGAATTCTACGTATGAGTTGCTTCACAAAATTTTGATTACAAAGATTTATTATGTACGTTTATGTCGCAAAATATTCCCAAATTACTTTACTTCCGCAACATTGGGACGTTTGCAAAAATTCTTTAGATTTTTGAAAATTTTTAATGATGCTACTAATGCTTTATCCGGTATTTATTATCCTACTACACATTTATTTTTAATAGAATGTGTTAATATTAGTAGTGTTTTTAATGTATATGAAAAAGATAATGAATTAGCTCAAACTATTTCATAATGCTAGAAAAATGGTTGCATTATTATTTCAAAATTCCTCTTGTCTATTTAGTTGGTATTATTTTTGATCCACGTATTAAATTAGATTGTTTACTAGATTATTTGAATGTGTATTATTATGATTGTTTACATTTGGAAGATATGATAGATGTTTCAATTGTACAAAGAGAGGTTAGAGAATCTATAGTAGGATTACATGGAGAATTTTGTAATAGATATGGTTTAAATGATGGTGGATCTTACCATCTACTCGCCTCACACTTGGTATAGGTTATGATATGCTCAAAGTAGATAAAAAAATATAAATGGGCAAGATAGTATTTATGAAATAGAAAAATATTTCACCACTCAATTTGAGTTTCGTGATACGAAAATAGTACAAATTTTCAAATCTAGAGTGGTGGCAGAGTCACTCAACCGACTACCAGTCTCGCCCTCATCGCGCGATATTAGCAACCCCATCTTCACAATTGCGGTTGAACAAGCATTTAGCGTTGGAGGATTAGTTTTGGACTCTCGCCGAGTCCGAGAACTACATGAGCTCGATGATCGACGATGAGGTAAGTGAGGTTATCAAAGTAAAAGAACTACATGGGCTTTGATTCTTCTATCCCCAAGAAGATATGTAGCGCTTAATGATAATTCATTAAGTTCAAGCCCATTCCTCCTTTCTCTTTTTTTCCCCAAATTTTATTACAATATACAATTTGATTATAATTTATTATATTTATTTTATTATTTATTAGTTTAAACCCAAATTTTTAAGGAGAAAACGGCAATTCCATGAACCGCCTTCTCTACCTTGATCCGCAATATTTTCCTTTGACTTCACAAAATCTAAATGAAATTATTCCATTTAAGAGAAACTATCTTACGGTATTATGTCTATGAATATATCTAGACTTACCGTTACATATCAAATTTTGTGCCCTTGGAATCGCTGCTTCATTGTCACTGTGAATGCATACCGCATGCATATATTTTGACCACAACAGAACATCCTCTAAAAATTGTCGAAGCCCCTCCACTTCTTCAAAGATCTTTATCTAAAGCAACAAACTTTGATTCCATTGTGGAGAACGCTATTAGAGTTTTCTTTGCGGATTTTCACGATATTGCGACACCTGCTATCATGAACACATATCCACTAGTTGATTTCGATTCATCGGAATCCAAATCTAGGTGGTGTCACTATAGCCTTCAAACACAACTAGATATTTACTATATTGTAGAATATAGTCTTTGGTACTTTTCGATACACTAATTCTTTCAACAAAGCATTGCAATGCTCGTGACCAGGGTTACTTCTATATCTACTCGGTTTTCCTACCGAGTACGCAATATCCGGTCTAGTGCAATTCATGATGTACATGATGATGCTGATTACTTGAGAGTATTACGGCTGTTTGATATTGTTTCCAATACTCTTTCTTAAAATTAGGTGTGGTAGAAGATGATTATTTGCATCTTTAATGCCTAAACCTTTAAACCTCCGAATTACCTTTTCAACGTAATGAGATTGCATTAAACCTAGACCATCGAATTCCTTAGAATTTTGATGCCGAGTGTAACATCCGCAACACCTAAGTCTTTCATCTTGAAGTTCTTCTTGAGAACATTCTTAGTGATTTTGATAACCTCAGTGTTATCTCCAAGAATAAATAAGTCATCGATATATAGACAAATAAGTACACATCCAAAGGACGAGGATTTAGTGTACACACATTTGTCACACTCATTGATTCTTTATCCATTTTGGATCATCACACGGTCAAACTTCTCATGCCATTTTTTAGGATCTTGTTTAAGTCCATGCAATGATTTGACAAGTTTGCACATTTCATATTCTTGCCGTTTGACCTTGAAACATTCAAGTTGTTCTATATAAATTTCATCGTTAAAATCACCATTTAAGAATGCATTTTTCACATCCATTTGATGTATCTCGCAAATTGTATAGCGAAGCTATAGCAATCAACATTCTAATCGAAGTTATTCTTGATACAGGTGTATAAGTATAAAAGTAGTCTAGACCCTCTTTTTGTTTAAACCATTGGCAACAAACCGTGTTTTGTATTTATCAATGGAACCATTAGCTTTACACTTCTTCTAGAATATCCATATGGATCCAATAGGTTTATTTCCGGATGAAAGATCAACAAATTTCCAAATATGGTTACTTAAGATAGAATCAATTTCATTGTTAACGAGCTTCTTACCAAAAAGAGCTTCGAAGATGACATTGCATGTTTGAGGCTCACCTACTAACATATACTTTAGAAAGTTAGGTCCGAAAGATTTTGGAATCCTCGACCTCTTGCTTCTTCGATGTTTGGCGTCTTTAGCCTCAACTTCATCACTCTCAAATTCTGAATTTCTAAATCTTCTCAAACAATTTAGCATCCTTTAATTCTAGGATAGTATTGACATGAATTTCTGCATTTTCAAATTTGTGAACCAAAAATCTGTATGCGCTGCTAAGCATAACCGATAAATACGTAATCCACCATTTTAGGTCCTAGCCAAGTTTGTTTAGAAGAAAGAATTGTTACCTTGGCTAAGCACCCCACACTTTCAAAAACTTATAAGATAATAACATTCCATTCCTTACTCATATGGAGTCCTATCTATTTTCTTATAGGGTACTTTATTAAGAGTATAGTTTGCGGTTAGAACTCCACCCGTCACAAGTTTTGTGGTAAACTAGAACTTAAGAGCATGACGTTAGTCATCTCTATATAGAGTTTTGTTCTTCCGTTCAGCAACTCCATTTTGTTGTGGAGTATAAGGTGCATTTGTTTGTAGAATTATCCCCAAAAAAGCACACAAATCGTTTAAATTGGAAGAACTATATTATCCCCCTTTGTGAGACCTTAGTATTTTGATTCGTCTATTAAGTTGGTTCTCAACATCATTTTTATACTCGATAAATATGGTCATAATCTCAGCTAGTTAACGATAAAGATAGCAAAATCGATTACAGTCATCCACAAAAGTGATGAAGTACACCTCTACTTTCTATAAACTTTAAATAACATAGATCACTATTGATGATTTATAAAGGTTCACCCGTTCTTTCAACGAAATTGGAAGATTTCTTAGAGAACTTGGCCTCAACACTAGTCTCACACTTGTAACGACCATCTAACTCAAACCTTAGAATCAGCCCCATGTTTGCTATCTTCTTCATTGTACCATAGTTTACATGTCCCGATCTACTATGCCATAGATAAGGAGATACAACAATGCGAATTGAAGATTGCTTTTTATTAATAGTCTTTGGGTACAAGAATTAAATCAATGACATTCACATTGGCCTAGAACATATAATTTTTCAAGTACATTTTCCCTACATACATCCCCCCTTTAGAAAGTACAAACTTATTGGATTCAAATACAATTTTGAAACCCTTCTTGATAAGTATGAGGCTGGAAATGAAATTCTTTTGGGTCTCCAACACACGCAACACATTTAGCGGGGCAATCTCCTCGCCAAAGGTGAACTTCGGGATTACCATTCCAGAGCGTCCCAATCCACCACTTGCTTATTAACTATGCACTCTACTTTTAATCTCTTATTATTACATAGTATAATGGCGCATGCCAAAGACTATAAACCAAAATCAATCAAGGGCCATACAAGTCACAAGTGCATGAAAGAAGAACGGCATGCGGGCCTATACAAGGATATGGCCTTGTAGATTTCTCTACTTATACCCGAAGGTCAACACATATTGTCACAAGCAAGTAAGATAATTCAACAAATTGGTTAAACACTTCGTATTTATATCTTAACTAAGTTATGTACATCTTCCCTTAGTTACACCGATTACACTAGGAGGATTACGAAAGGGTGGTCATCTAGTCTCGAGTACTTACGCCTTCAATAAGCTCCGTCACCATATTTACAATCCCTGGCCTACCTTAGACATAAGAATTTTACCTACATCCGCCATGGAATCCTCACTAGTGTCCGTACCACTAGCTTGATCACTTGTCTCAAACCGATGGGAAGGCGCAAGGGGCCTATCCACCCGGTCATGCCCTGTCGATACACAACCTTGAATTGGAAAATGGTTCTCGCTTTACGTGTGGTCCTTCGTCCACATAAACTTTAGTTCAAAGGATCTTATAACGGGTACGTAGCGGATCGTTAGGACGGACTTGATGTATTCCTCTACAAATTGAGTCATCCATAGGGGCTTGCCATAAAAATGCTATTGCACGAGTGTTGGCGGATCCGACATACTACCGATCCGGAAAGGATTTCAACAATGGGAGTGAGTTTATAACTCAACAAGTAATGAGTCTAAATAAGCTCAAGCCATCTTATTCATCGATCGGTTGCACATAATACACTAAACAAATCGAATATTAGATTATCGAGTGCTTGCTTGGTCTATTCCTTTCCATTCACTCTCACGATTCGATCACCCTTCAATTTCTTCTCCATTTGTTGATGGTTAAGCGATCTACCATTACAATCCATGGCCTCAAGAACGAAGGCTATCCGTTAGAATCAAGATACTCCCATGTTTTCTAGACCATACAAATCAAAGGGCCCACCGACAATACTCATAATTGGAAATCATAGTATGTACTCAACCATTCGAGAATCGGATAGGCTAATAACAAAAGTGGAAGCACTACTTGCCTCGATTGTCATTTGAAGGAAACCGAAGTAGAAACGATGCACCTCTAGAGTTTGTCCATCATCCTTGGACACCAAGAGAGAGATCGAGAAGACATGGGCATTGGTGCACGAGCGAGAGCGATAGAGTGCTCACTAGTGAGGGTGTCTCCAAGAAGGAGGAAGAAGAAAGTATGGAGAAGATGATGGATGTGATGCGGTGAGAGTAGAACAAGTGAGAGGGAGATGGTGGGTTGTCGCACAAAATGAAGAATGAAGGAGGAAAGGGCCGTTTGATTTTGCACAGAACCAAAAATGAAGAAGAAGTAAGAAGAATTATAAGGAGAAGGGAGGCCGTCTTGGTGGCGGTGCTAGTTTAGCCAATTGCTACTTGGATATGATGTGGTACCATGTGGCACGATGAGGAGAAGCGGTTGTGGGTGAGTCAACAACGAGTCATCAGCGAGGTGTCAAAGCGAGCTGAGGTGTCGGCTTTAAATGAAGAATTGGGTTTGCGACGACGTGTCACGAAGAAGAGAGGCGGTTCTTGGATGGGTCGGAGCCGACGTGTCATCACAAGAGGAGGTTGAGGTGGCGTTGGTGGCACGTGGATGCCACGTGTCCCTCGGCTACTACGTGTATGCTACATGGTATAGAGTATGCCACGTATCACCTAGGCCGTCGCGCATTGGCTCGATATTAATCGTACCGATTTCGCTCGGATTTGGCTCTACGGGTCCGAGTCTAAGTGCAATGTATTTTCGTTGTTCCGTTGTCATTTCCTTTATTAACGGCCGACGTCCGCAATCAAACTCTCATTGCGATGGTTCTTTAACTTTGCCTATGAGAGTAAGCTGATCGAAAGTTTGGGTCGTCACACTTTCCTCTCCCGATAATTTTTGCTGATATAGAGTTAGCCATATAAAACATGTCATCTTCCTCACCTTCTCCTAAGACAAGAATATGTGTTTGTCCACAAAAATGTGATTTATGGCACCTTTGTCCAACCACCAATTAGTATTGTTCGACACCAAGGATACCTCGAGACACCACCATAGCAGCTCTCGTTATCTTCCCGCTCTTGCATTACCACCTTTTACCTTTGTTTGGGTGTGACGTCCCATGGCATCACCGTACTAAGTGTGCGGCCCCTATTAATCTTTTATTACATATATTATAGGTCGCAAGAGGAAAGCGATACCAACACAAAACCGATAGACATGCTACCTAATAGGGTATGGCCTTATAAAGCTCAATACTCCTACCGTCATGTACAAGTACACACCACAAATATCGACACTTGATTTATTTATACATTTATATACATAAATATATACACACACAAACATGCGTAGTTCAAAAGATCACCGAGAGGTTAGGAATGCTACATCATAGCTACCATCTTACTACCATCACTACCAATATCACCCATTTCATGCTACCACGGCTTGCCAAAAAAGATATCTCGCCGTGTCACCAATCAAAAAACTTGCTTGTATACTCCACCTCCGACATCTAACTTGTCTTCTCCACACCATTATTGTCACCGTCATCATTGTCCTACAAGAAAGGAAGGGGTCCCACCAAACAGACTACCATTGTGGGTTGGAACATACATGGCTACAAAACGGTAAGGCACATGACCCGATGCCAAACCTACATCTACCCATAAAACACATAACAGCTTCCTAAACAAGTATATTCGGAAAATCCGGATCCACGTACTCCTCCTACGTACTCAGAAAAGTTTATTGATGCTCTGTAACACACTATAGGAACTACGGGGAGTTGCTGGAGGCATACTGCTAGCTATCTCGAAAATTATAATTCAATAGAAGTGAGCTAAAGTTCAACGAGTAAAAGTCTAACACGCCAACAATCACATATGTCGATCACATAGCATACATGCCGATATCACAATGTAAGTCGAGTAAACACAACACAAGGTGAACATGTAACTATCGACCATAAAGATGTGATGATATATGTCATATGCATGAAGTTTCATTAATCTTTGCATTTCAAGATTCACACCCATCTAATGGCACTACCGGTTTGCTTGATTGGCTCGTGTGGGTCACTTTCGATTTTTTGATCGAACTATCGCGAATCACCATGTCTACATGCATCTCACTCCGAGGCTTCCCCGAATACACACAAGAAGGGTCCTCTCCGAATACACATAGCGGAGGCAACCCGATTTTCAATCTTGGCTAGCATGGGGCTTCATCGGCATTAATATTCGATGGTATCATAACATTTCATTTCTTGAAATGCAATGCACTGACATGTTTATGCCAAGCTATATGACTCATCTCAAAGACATTAGACATTAAATAACCGCACATCATGGCATTAGACATGACCAGTTCATTCCATAATGTACTATCGAGGCAAAATACACTAAGGCCGATTATTCAAGCTATAAAACTCAACAAGCATAACACATAATTGCCCGATCCTCGCTATAGAGCTCACAAACGAACCATCTCATTCACGGCCCATCTCGTTTCGTTGCTCAATTTGGACAATCCATCCAAAAAATTCACTAATCTTACTCTTATGACATCAATCATGCCAATTAATAACAATATGCAAGTCGATCAAGGTTCATCGCCGCCAAAATCGAACCCTAACTCTCTCGGCCAACTTAGTCCAACGCCAATTTGACGATTCCGTCCACAAAACTCATTAATCTTACCTTCGAGGATATTAATCAAGCCCATAGATACAATATGTAAACCACTTCGGCACACCACACTCCTAAGTCGAACCTCATATCTCTCGACCACCATTACTCGCGCTCAACTTCGACGATTCCATCCATCAAAATTACGTATTCGACATTTAAGGCCCTCAATTACACCCATAGGAACAACATGCAA
This sequence comes from Rhodamnia rubescens, assembly GCA_021437795.1. Classification (NCBI taxonomy): domain Eukaryota; kingdom Viridiplantae; phylum Streptophyta; class Magnoliopsida; order Myrtales; family Myrtaceae; genus Rhodamnia; species Rhodamnia rubescens. The sequence goes on along the minus strand of JAILYA010000093.1, from coordinate 217,467 downwards.
AGTACCCGAGCACTCTCATGCCAAAACCGAACCCCTACTCACACGGTATCCTCAATATTCAACTCAATCTCGACGATCCAACTATTAGTTTCTAACCCATTACTCAAGGATGTCAAATAAGCTATTAAACACGATATGCAAAGAGAAATCGACATACATACACACCGAAATCGAACATCTAAGAGTCAAGCAAGTAAAAGGTTTACTCGCCTTGATTCCTTGCACAAGAATGATCATGGAATCACCATCGCACCGTGCGCGAGGTTGCCTTTCCTTTACACAAATGAGTGAGCGAGAGAGATTGAGAGAGGGAGTTTGGGTTGGTGAGAGAGAGGAGGGAGAGGGTACAATCGAGAGGCTAGAGAGGAGAGAGTAAAAAAGAGCTTCTTGAAATTTCTTGCCAAAATGAGTAAGAGAGAGAAAATTGGCCTTTTATAGTTGAGGAAGAGGTTGGTGCATGGCCGCCAAGTGTCCCCATGCATGGCTCCACTTGTTAGTTGGCCTATCAAGTGGCAATTCTACTATTTGCTCCAATTTCTCACATAATTAAACTCTATGGGATTGAAACTAAATTCAATATGTCCCCATTCTTCCGATGATGACTTTCCACGTCGTTAAATAGAGTCCCCTAAAAATAATTTTTGAAAGTCCATTGCCAAAAAAAGGAAATTTTGTTCGTTAAGCGGCTTGGCGGGACTCAGGTCATCACATCGGGTACTTTTGTAATCCTTAGCATGATGGCTAGGCTTATTGCAAAAAAAAACATGTCTCTTGAAATTGTTGAGACAGTTCCTTCCGCTTCATCTTTTCCTTAAAAAGTCTTCTTCCTTTTTCGCACTTGCTTGGAATTGAAAGACTTAACAAAGTTAGCCTTTGGTTCAAGAAGAGGATTTGCATTCCTTCTATCGTCCTTCTTGATTTTGAGGCACAAAATGAGATCTTTAAGGCTTATCTATTTTCGTTTGTGCTTCAAATAATTTTTGAAGTCTGACCAGCCGAGGCAGCTTCCCAATAATAGCTGCCACTTGGAATGATTCACTAAGTAACATTCCCTCAAGAAAGATGTCGTTCGAATTATTTACAATTCCCGAACCCGACTCATGATAGATTTAGAATTCACCATCTTGAAGTCTATAAATTTGGCAACCACGAATAAATTGGTGCCCGCATCTTCGCCTTGTATTTCTTTCTCAGGACTCCCGTAACTATTTAGCAGTTGCAATAAACATTAAATGGGGAATTTACTAAACAATTAAGGATATAGTTCTCGTATAGGAAGTCCTCGTGTTTCCAAGCCTCTAACGCCCCTAGTGTGGTGACATGTTAATATTTGTATTAGTCAAAATAGAGTAACTATTTACTACGTAAATTCGTAAAGGGAATTACCTATGATTGGGGAAGAAAGATAAATCAAACTTTTTCATGGAAATATATAGAAACCATGACTTTTAGTTCCTAATCAGCTAGCCTAATATACTCAACACTAAGGAGTGGAATGCATCCCTGCTCCCGAAATAGCTAAATGAGAATGCTTTTGATGAAAACAACTACATAATAATCGGCACAAACAAATCAAATAAGCAAGATTTTCTTCACGCATTTCCGAGTTCAACTCAAGTTTACAATGCAATCTAGTCGGAAAATGCAGCGAGCGATTCAAGAAGAAGAACCAACAAGAATCAAGGCAAAGGGAAGGAGTGCAACTCATCTCCAGTTCAAGGAACCAAAATTGCAGCGAACACGACGCGAAAGCAAAAAAAATACGGACTCAAAGAGAGCACTCACCCTTGAGTTGGCACGCGGAGGAGGAGAAGACGGGGGAGCACGTGAAGCTTTGAGCCCCAATTCGGAGAGGGCGAGGTGAGAGGGAAGGAGATGCCCGGGAGGGATAGGGGTCGACAAGCGGCGTGCCAGGGGGCTTACGGGCCAATGCAAGCTTCCTCGGGAGGAGCAAGGAGAGCACAAGGAAGCGGCGAAGGAAGAGGGCATCACGGAGGCGGTAACCATTCCCGATTGAGTAGCATCGAGTGAGAGAGAGAGAGAGAGAAATGGCGCACGTTCTTATCGATTCGTATCGAAAGTTTTATGGAGAGAGAGTTTGTTGTTATGTTTTGGTGAGAAGCCAGGTAGGTGGCATCTACATGGCTCGCTGGAGCTTCCAAGTCAGCCAAAAAAAATCCAAAAGTCAAAATACTAAAAAACTAAAAAATGTGTTATAAAACTAAAAAAAGAAGAAGAAAAATATGTGTTGCAAAGGCTAGGGTTTAGAAGCCCTTGCCGCCGAATAGTCGGCTACCTCCGCCGACCGCAAGTGAGGCCATACCGAGGACAATGGGGCCTCGTCATCGCAGATCCGGGCGAGGATCCACCTCGCCTAGTTCTACAAGGTATTTTCGAAAAGCCAACACAGATCGATCTATAAAACCCGGTGAAAAGGCAACAACACAAAATGCAAGACCACAAAGATAAGCAACATTGGGTGAACCGAATAGGTGATTTCATAATGGTCTTAACGGATGCAAAAACGATCCCGGAGGTCAAAGGAATGGGAAGATGCATAAAGATGCAAAATCAATTGGCCGAGTGAAGTATGTGATTTACACGAGTGCGAGAGAGAGACCTTAAGAATGGAATTGCATCGGCATCGCCACGATTATCCATGGTAGAGACGGAGACGAAAGCACGCCTCGCCGTGGCCGGCGAGGCCGGACCTCACTGCGGCCGGCACGGGGTCGCCAACACTCTGGCGACCCCCGCAGACCATCCCCCCACCCTTGCCGGCGACGACAGGTGGCGACAATGACGGCAACAGGGCTTCCAAGCCCTTGCCACGAAATGATCAATTTTTTTTTTTTTTTTTCTTTTTTTGGTTATTTAGCTAATTTTTTAAAAATATTTTAGCTTATTTTGTAAAAAGATATCACACTTGGCATCCACATGGACTGATTTTTTTTTAAAATTGCCTCTTGGACGCCATGTGGACTTTAAAAAAAAAAGTTCCACATAATATTAAAAAATTAATAAAAAATATACCACATGTAATGTTTTGCCTTAATTGACACTTAAATGATCATTGTTTCTCCGAATTGTCACTTAAGTGATCCAAAAAAATTAACACTAAAATAAGTGCCGTACATAAATATTGGCACTCTTAGTGTCCTTTTACCTATTATTTTGTAATGAAACTACGCTGTAATTATGGTGTCATACTTTAAAAATTCGAAAGTCAATAACCTTTTGAAACTAGCTTCTTAGCACTTGAATGGGACGTCTCTCTCACGACACCCGTAAAACAATTATAAAAAAAATCTTTCAAAGACTAAAACACTCTTTTTTTTACTGTCACGGGTAGTGAATGAAAATTTTAACTAATACCCTAGAATTAATTTTTAAGCACGGTGGTCTCATCGGCCTTAGTTACTTTAGATCCATTTATATATTTATTTTGCATTCCTTCTATATGGTCTTCCCAAGCATGATGATAGAGGGAAATACTCTCTCCAGGCTCCATTTGGTTCATCATTTGTAAAGGACTTTTCGGTTTTAAAGTCCCTTGGGCAAATGCAATCATGTTTGATAACATTTTTTAGGGCTTTGGAGAGATGCAATTGTATTTCCAAAACTTTCTAAAGCCCATTGGGGGAATGGAACCTTGAAAGTCCCTTGGGAAGTTGCATTCTCGGCATGCAACTTCTTAGTTTAATAAAAATGTGAAAATTACCTATTTTACCCTCATTATTAATCAATATTGTAGCTTTGCCCTTTGTTAATCAAAACCTTATTTTCCCACTTTTTCTCTCGGTCCTCTCACCTCTCTCGATGGTCACCCTATTTTTTTTTCTTCTCTCTCCAATCCTCTCACCCTCTCTCGACGAATGCAAGAAAACCTCACGGCCGCTCACCTCTCTAGACTATTCGCTCACGCTCGCCTCTCGTCCCTCATGACCGCTCACTTTTTTGTTGTTGGTTTGTCTATTCGGTTCTTCGTAATCGCCGAATTCATCATTTATTTCAAGTTCCCGGGATGACGATTCTCGAATAACATTATGCAAGAGCCAAATTATCCACCAATGATCATCTAGGGTCTAATGCTTTTGATTTTCCTTTTTCGTTTGTGCTTACAGGAAAACATCTCGGTGTGGATAAAGATCTCTTCCACTATTGAAGTTGTTAATTTTCGAATAATATTATGCAGCAGCGAAAGTTAAAGTTATTGTTTTTTTTTTCAATTCTTAACAAATTAAAATTAAAAGATTTATATTGGTCACACCAATGGACTTCGCAAATGTATGTTCACCAAACAACATTTTCCCTAAAGTGGCATCCTAATGCACTTTTCAATCACAACTTACCAAACAATATTTGCATTTCACTAAAGCTCTTTGGCCTAAGGCCTTTGTATTTCTCCAAAGATTTTCTGCAAATGATGTACCAAATGGAGCCTAAGTGATCATTGGGCGGACCAAGACCGAGGGTCGAGCTTAATATGTCCATCAAGTCCGCCTTTGACATAAAAAATTAGATAAATTTTCGAGTCAAGTTTAGATCGCATTTTGTCATTGATAGCCACTCCCCGTTGATCACATTTGCATTTTATTTTTATCATTAGAAACTATGTTCATTGCGTTCAAAATTGTGTTTTCCCTCCCTAACTTGGCTAATCAGAAAAAAAATATATATTGTCACATCTAGTATTGATCCATATATAGTGGAGATCTGATCGCTTGTCAAATCAAAAAGCCCAACCCACGTCATATCCATTCATTTAGTAAGCTCATAGGCCCAAATCCACCGTCTGCCCCAGTTGTGTTCCTCATCTGTCGATCGAGGGAGCTAAAGGTTCAAATTTTTCTCGTTCGGGTTCGAGGGGTGCGCTTGGAGGTGATTCATCTCCTACTTCTGGCTAGGCCATTCTTCGCTGCTTGGGTTCACATCACTGAATCGGAATGATGTTTTGACTTTTGGCTTTAAAGGCTCATGTCTGTTCGCTGCTACGGCCCCTTCCTTCTCTGTCTTGGCTTCGCATCTAATATGTTTGACGTATTGTCCCGCTGGGTTTCACTTAAAAGGAGAGGGGTTTTTGTTATTTTTGCGTGAAATGTCTGCTAAGTGCCTCGATGAAACCGATGGAGAAGTGGGGAAGTGGAACTTGTGATGATTTACCTTGAGAGGGTTGAGTTCAGACCTCAGAAAAAAAACTGAAATTGACCATCTCCATTGTTGGGCTTGTACACTTTTGCAGGGTAGTGGTAGAATTGAAGGGTAAAATATGGCAGAATTAAGCATGGGTATACTCATAGATATCGTGGATGAGGAATGGATGAGAGACACTCTGCCTGATGATGGTACTTTGCTTTCCTCTCCCTCCACTTTCATGAGTTTGCTCTTACTTTGCATCCACTTGGTAAATGAATATGTACCACTGGTTTGTTAAGGATTCAGTGTCTGAATTGGTCTCGACATGATTGCGTTGCTGTTGCAGATCTTCCCTTGCCGCCCGTGTTACTTGTTCGAAATGAAGATGTTGAAGATTCGAGTATGTATTCGATCTCTTGTTTGTACTGATCTTTGCAAAATGCATCATGTATTCTTATCCTCTGATGCTTGATCTGATAGTAAGTCTTCACTTTGTTAGTAATTGTTCATATAGATGCCACATGCTTTCCATTCAGTGAAGAGACCAACCAACATTGTGAGAGAACAACACTCTAGTTTAGATGCTACATGCTTGCTATTCAATGAAGAGACCAACCAACATTGGAAAAAAATGAATTACGACACTCTAGTTTCAATTAAGCTGGTTATTGGAGTTTCTTTATCTCCCTATTGCACTCTGCAGATAGAGCTTTTTTCATCCTTCTGCTTGTACATTGAATGAGTCCACTGTCGCTCTTGTTGTTTATAGTGATGCATCATTGTTTGGCCATTGAGTGAATAAGCTTGTGGCTAGAGAGCTTCTTCCTTTGTACCGAATTGACATGAACATGTAAAAATTAATCTAACTGTGAGAACTGTGCAATAAATTGCTTAAGCCTTTTTAGCCAATTGTTTGTTCTTATGAGGATCACAATTCTAACAATCATAATGAAGTCTCTTGTGTTAAGGTGGTGCTGTTGTGAGTATTTTGACATCTTTAGTTGGTTGAAGCAGAGACAAATGAACACTGACATGATGTGTGGGAATTGTTTGATGGTAACTTTGCTAAAGCATAGATAGAAGAACATGTAGAAGCAGTTGCTTTGTACGTTTCTCCTAAATATTCTCTCATACCCCGTTTTTTTATAGATAAGCTTACATTCCTCATTTATGGTCTTGGCATATTTAGTGCTTTGACCAGTGTTATGCTTTATCAGAAGACATGGATGATGACACTAGATGTAACTGCTTGCTGCACATGCTTATGAATTGACTGGCTAGTGATAGACTGTTTGCTGCATAACCCAGATCAGGAGACTAAACAAGCTGAAGGGGATTCTTGGCATGATCTTGCTTTAAACGCCCAGTGAAGTATACTGAGAGGCGGGTTAACCCTTGAAACGACGTTTGGGTGCTGGATCTTTGTTATGCCACATGACTTTCTTGTGATTATGTTTCTTTATGAGTAGTTGAGCACTATAGCAACCTATCTCTTCATTTTCATCTTGTACACAAGTGTTAATACAGAGTACTCGAGTGGCAGCCGAGAATTACGTCTACCTAAGAGTGGGAGGAGTAAGGGTTCGGAATCTGAAGAAAAAAGGAAGGTTTTAGTCGGGTTTGAGTCATCAAATCCCCGTTGCTAGACGTGTGAATTGCCGCAGTGTTCAACCGTAGATTGCACACGGTCTTGTGTGTTAGAGGCTAATACGTAAGTCCATTAATTTGCTTCCGAACACCATTTGAATTTACAGCAAAAGGGCTTGCCAAGCTCGTGCTGGTGCGATAAGCAGAATCATCATTTGGGCCAAACGTCATCCGGACAAGTGGGAACTCGCATTCCAGATTCAAAAGGTTGATTGAAACTTAGACAATGGCGATGGTAGCACAGAAGTTCGAAAATTTTATCCGTGACTGATCCATCCTCGTGCAATATGCAATTATCCTACTGTTGATACAAAATCAGTGGCAAACTATTTGCTTTAATTTAAGCATGTACCAACCACAATTATAGAAGTTATTTATCGAAAGAATAGTTACTGGTGCTTACATTACCATTCTGCCTGAATTTTTATGATTATTATCTACGATAGAATAGCAAATACAAATGCATATGGAGCATTACTAACTTGCATAGTACAACTTATTTCACTTTTCATAGGCCGTCCTTTAGCAAATTACTAAGATCCGTGAGAAAGTTGCAAAGTTGTCGGCTTTTCGCCATTATACTATTTTGATCCATGAAAAAGTTCGTAATTTCGATGAATCATGTGTCAGACTTTTTCAGTGCGGGTAAGTCCAACTTGATTCTATGGATGAGATATTTAATTCTCTAGCAATGCCATGCTTCAGGTGATAGACTTTTTCATAGGATTGTCAAAATGGATAAAAAAATTATATCATAACTCAGTATTTATGGAAGCGAATCATAAATGGATTATCTTAATTTAAAATATGAATTTGAGTAAGATAAATTTTAAAGAGTTAATTTTTTTTGTCTAGGTCAAATAAAGAGTTAAGTTTTTTTTAGTGGGAAATAAAGAATTAAGTTTTTTTTGTCAAAATAAAATAAAGAGTTAATTTGTTTTATTAGGAAATAAAGAGTTAATTTTTTTTTGATCGAATTAAAGAGTTAAGTTTTTTTGGTAATTAAAGAGTTAAGTATTTTTTTTTTGTCATAAATTAAAGAGTTAAGTTAACAAGCCCACTTTCAACCCAAATTGCAAAACAACGTGATTCGTCCTCCTCTCCTCTCTCTTCCTTCGTAGACACAAAGCAGCGCCACCGCCCTCACTCTAAAGCTGCTTGCCTCTCGCTCCCCCTCGAATCTCGTCGCCCCCTTTTTGCTTCTTCCGTGCCTCCAATCGTCTCCCGGTTCCACTCGCCTCGCCGCCGCCGCCGCGAAGGTACATCTCGTGATTGCGTCCTCATGTCTGCGTCAAGCTTTCTGATCGTTTTGTTTCGACTTGTTCGTTTCACTCGCTGATTTGGGCATTTTCAGTTGCGATACTCCGCACCCAATTGAATGCCGGATTAGTGTTGTGATTCGAGTAAATTATGATGTGCGTAGAAGCACTTTGAAGGAGGCTGGGTTTCAATCTCCGTTCCATTGTAGATTCTTATGCAATCTGATTCGCTTCTGGCAACCATCTTGTGATCTCCAGTTTCCACATCATTTTGCGCTTTACAAAGTTGAAGCACCCCTTTCTTTGCTCGTCTTTCATGTCCTTTTCTTTTTGGTCGTGCGATTCTTGATTTTGAACGGCGAAGGTTGCGTTGATTGGTCACAACCTGCTCGAGGATATTCTCACGAGAGCGAATCGGGATGAGGGCTCGCATAAGGCTTTGAATTTCCTGCATCCGGCGAAGTTTCCTTGCAAGTTATCATTGTTTTGACTTGGAGATGACTTTGTGCCTTAGGGACCCAGTTGGATGAATTAGCATCTTGAGTTGATCATCATAAGAGGTTGCGACTTGCGAGTGGTTAAAGATTGTGTGCACAAGTTGATTAGCTCCAGATTTTCTGGAATTTGAGCATTTGAAGCTACTCAAACTGAACCTTAGTGTTTTGTTAAGGCAGAGCTTGTTCGTGGTTGCTCTTGTATCACCAGAAAACATTCTTGTCCGATACTTGACTGACAATGAACTTGGCGCATGTTAGTAGAGTTCTTTATAAGTATTTCCATTTATAGGTTTTTTTTTATGTTCTTTTATTTTATTTATTAGTTTTTTTTTAATTTGATGTAAAGTTTTTATCCAAGCAACATATAAAAAGTAGGTTAAGTCGGGGATTATGGATTTTTGTAGATTGGGCTAAATATCAACGTGTTTTAAGGATATGGATAGGGTGGAGTACGAGTCGAGTCATTAAATTCACATTATATGAAAATGAGTTAAAACGAGTTAAATGAATCGATATGGGTCGGACCATTTTCGAGCCAACCCAATTCATCAAATCTACCTTCTCACGATAGCTATGAAACTACTATTGTTTTACATAAACTAAAACATCCTTTTTTATGGTTATAAATACTAAACGAGAACTATACTAAATACCCTTTTTTTTTTTTTGGTAAGAAAAGCAGTTTGATCAGCCTTAGTTATGTTAGACCGACTCGACATTTTTTTGTTTTCTATATTTTGCGTGTCATATTTTATGGGCTACTACTTTGTACCCAAGCACGAAGATGAGGAGAAATATTCTCTCTATAGTAAGGGATCGCCTTTTCTTCTTATTTTCATCTTTAGAAACTACATATATTGTGTTAATAGTTGAATTTTATCTCTGTAACTCAGCTAATGGAAAAAATAATTGTCACATCTAATATTAATCCCTACATTAAAACAAAAATTCAGTCATTTTTTAGTATGCAAGTTCATTTTTCACCTGACGAGTTGTTAATTTCTTTTTGCTCTCTTTTTTCCCCACAAAAATCTGTCGTAATATCAGCAGCCTCGGCAATTTTTAACTTTTCATGGACAATGTTAAGAAGGTGTGATCACTTATCGAATTAAAAGCCCAGCCCATGACTCATTGAGCCCATAGGACCAAGTCCACAGTATACCCGACCCGAGTTCCGTTCTTCGTCTGTTCGCTCGAGAGAGGTGGCCGAGATCGGGAATTCGATCGGAGTCCAATTGTCTTAAGTCTCAGGTACCCAGCGTTCTTCTCTGGCCGTTCATTTTTTTGTCGCCGGCGCCGATCTGGGTGAGACTCGTGTTGTTTCTCTGTTCGGTGATGGTTAGATGTCAATTGATGCTTGATTTCTTGTTTGTTTTGGGTTTTGGGTTATAGTCGGGTTACGTTCCACGAGCTTAGATGGATCGGTTCAGTTCTTTTCACGTGTTTTCATGTCGCTGGTGGAATACGATTGCCGGCGACAAATCTGAGCTCGTGCCAAACCTGATCCTACCCACCCAATTTGCCACCTCTGAGGTGCCAGTCGTGCCAGCATTAATCCGCTAATGATCATCCTGAGTCTGAACTTGTTTGCTTTGTTGAAGATCGAATTTTTATCTGTTCCCAGTGTTTCGTTTTCACGGTTGGTTCTATATTTGTTTATTCTCTTTCATTACTGGTTTTTTTTTTGGGGTCAAGTCTTTCATTACTGGTGATGGGTGACGCTTTTAGCTTGATTTTGCGGGTTGTTTTAACGACATATGTATTTTTTTTTTTTTTTTGCAGGCACAAACTGACATCATGTGGCTCTTGACTTTTGCATCACTAGTTTTTGTATGGTTTGCATCTTTGATAGCATACTTCCCCGGGAAACCTGCGTTTCTGATTAGTGGTTGGTGATCCAGTTCATCACTTGTCTTCTTGTTGAGTCATTTGTTATTTTCTTTGTAATTGTTTTGTGCGGTAATAATCAGGCGAAAATGCTAACAATAGCAATGTCTTGCTGGTTATAGCCCACCCTGACGACGAGTCCATGTAAGATTTTCCTTTGAATGTTTTCAATTTTTGGCTGAAAAGCAAAGCTGCTTTTATCGTATATTGTCCTATTATTCATTCTGGATACATCCATGTCCGAGGCTCCGAGTTCAAGATTGTATACTATAGTGCCTTTTGTGAGCTGTGAAAAATTGCTCGTGTATTTTAGCATTTTGCATTTATGGTTCAAGGTATTCATGGGTTTTATTTTTATGACTACACTATAGCTGTCCACAATCCAACATGTTTAAATGGCAAAATGCTCATTATTTTATCTGTTAAATAATGAAATGCTTTTTTTTCTCTTCTCTCTCTCTCTATTGAAGATTTTCTGGATGATTCAATTGCAGGTTTTTCTCGCCAACAATAAGTTATCTCACTTCAAGGGGACATAACCTTCATATTTTATGCTTGTCAGTTGGTAAGGTGATAGTTTCTTCATATTATTGCATTAGGATTCTTCCAAAGCCCTTCTCTTCTTCACTCAAAAAGGCAATGCACCTGGTACTCGAGAGCAATACTAGTATGATCTTAGCGAAAAATTAGTTATTGGATCAGAATTTCATGCATCACACTATGAGCTTCCAAATGTTTTGCTAATTGTTTCAGTGATGTTGTTTTGTGCCATCTTATCGCGTTATAGCTTGGAGAGTAAAAGGTTTGTAGCACATCGTCTCATGATAGCTTTTTCTCGAGGGAAAAATTTCAAAAAAGGCTCAAGTCCTCTCATTTTCTCAAATAAGGACCCCAAGTGAACCTTGTTTCAAATAAGGGCCAAGTAGAATAATATGCTTTAAATAAGGGCCTGTCCTAAAAGGCATTTTCGTCATTTCTCATTTTGATTTTTTGTTTATTTTTTCTGTATTTTTTCCTTTTTTTGATTTTAAAAAATGAAAAAAAAATTAAAAATGAAAAAAAAAAAAGCCAAATGGGTGGGAGGAATGCCCCTCTCGCCTGTGGCAGCCAGCCCACTGCTGGTCGGGGGGTCAACAAGGGCAGTAAAGGCCGGCGGGGTCGCTGCGCCGCCATGAAGGCCGGTGACCCCGCCGACTAGAGGCGAGGGCCAAGGCCCTCACCAAATTCGGGAGAGGGTCGGGCCCTTTCCCAAAAAAGGGCGAGGGCCGCAGTGACGTCCCGCCCGTAATCGGGGAAGAGGACTCGTCTCTCCCGGGCGGGCCCTCGTCTCTAGTCGGCGGGCCCCCCTAGGGCGCAACGGGAGGCCCTCGCCACCTCCCCCCACCACCCTCCCGCCTCTGTATGGTTTTTTTTTTTTTTTTAAATTTTTTTGTTAAATTTTATAGAAATAGAAATAGGAAAAAATAAAATTTTAATAAAAAAGAAAAAAAATCAAATATAGAAAAAGACCGAAATGTCCTTGAAATCAGGCCCTTTTTTTTTAAATTTCATGGCCACTTCAGCCCTTATTTGAAATAACATTCACTTCGGATCTTTGTTTGAAAAAATGAGGGCACTTCGGATCCTTATTTGAAACAAGATTCACTTGGGGCCCTTATTTGAGAAAATGAGAGGACTTCGAGCTCTTTTTTTGAAATTTTCCCTTCTCTCAAGGATCTCCTTAGAACAGTTGTATCTTTACTCTATGATTTATTGTGCATGTCCTTTTCTTGCTTAGCTTGATTTGCTTTTAAGGTGATGCTGATGGCAAAGGAAATATAAGAAAAAAAGAGCTTTACGAAGCTTGTGTGACTCTCGAGGTGATTTTCAGAACTTGTCCATACATTGTGTCCACATTTTGGACTGTCTAATGTGGAATCTTGTATGAAGGTTCCACGCCAACAAGTTAAAGTCGTGGATCATCCAGATTTGCAGGTACTACCTGATCAGTGAAGTCTATCATGTTATTAAAAATGTTGGCTTGACTTATCTTTAACTTTATCTATAATCTCTAGGATGGGTTTGGCAACAAATGGAATCATAACTTATTATCCAAGATCATAGAACAGGAAGTCCTTGCTTGTGGCATTAACGTGGTAAGATATTGACTGAAAGTAGGCACTTTAATTAATCTTTCTGAAGTTAGATGCTCTTTGCCCCTGTTTCCTTATTCGCCTTTGGTAATTAATGCTAAGTCGTGAAATTTCTTCATTTGCGTTGTATGCATTGAGCATCTTTATCCACTATGTCAAATTGAGAATTCTAGTTGCTCTGGTAACATAGTGAGTGACCTCGCTTGTAGGATGATACTCATCAAATGGGCTTCTCAGGTTATCACTTTTGATGACTATGGTGTTTCGGGACATTGCAACCATCGTGATGTGCATTGTGGGGTTCGGTTAGTGAAGTGTTTCATCTATTGCTTTCTCTTTCTGTTGCATCTTATAAATTTTCCAGCGATGTCCTTTATGCATGTGAGGTAACTTTAATATGATCCTCATTTAAGAGTACTAATGCACTGTATAATCTCCCTACCTCCCTCCCTCAGTGGTTTTCTTAATGCAATTTATCAATAAAGCATTGTCTGTGCCTTAATACTCACCTTGCCACTTGACATTGGTTTGTCCACTGCTAATGTGGGGATTGATCTGTTCTAGCCGCAATTCTTTACCTATGGCGTACCTAAATTGTTTATAAGTAACCTTATTCTTGTTTTCATGGCATTCTGGTGTGAGCAGGAAGCTCCTTCAAGAGACGGCACGAAGAGATATCGAGGCCTGGGAACTTGTATGTTTTCTTTCCCTTGGTATGCCATACCTTTATTTCTCTCTATCACGAGCTTTGGTCTGAAAGCCTATTGTTATGAAGCAGTTCAACCTTTGGAATTCAGCTTCTTAGACACTCTGACTATAGATTTACAGTTGTTCTCTCTGTTCCGCAATTCAAATGACAGTTCTTGTCACTTTATTATGGACAATTTTGTTAGGTTGATGTGGTATCCTCGGTCCGCGAGACTATGATCCAGCTGCCAAATGTTGAATGATTGTTATATTTCTGTCTTGGATATGATGTACCGTGCTGTATGTTATCTCATTATCCTTGGCGTTTTGCAGGTGAGTACCAACATCTTACGCAAGTATAGTGGACCAGTTGATTTTTGGATATCCATGGTGTTTGCCTCGCATAGCCCCACTGGGTCAGTGCATTGCTTAATGAACGAGAATCCTCGGAGGAGCTTCATTGCTATGTCGCAACACTCGAGTCAATGGGTTTGGTACGTGTCCTGCCCTGTATCGACTGCAAAATTGTTCTGAAGATTCTCCTCTTCTCTTTTACTCCGTGTTCTACAAGTTCCCCTCGAGTTTGAGCAATCTTGGTGATGGATTTCTTTTCTTCAAGTGGATGAAATATGCTTCTTCCTGTTGTAGGTTCCGCAAGCTTTTCGTTTCCTTCTCTAGCTACACGTACGTAAACACACTGAGAAGCATCGACAGATCGGAGCCAGTGCAACAAAAGGGCAACGATCAAGAATTGTAGCATTGTATTTTCATGTGATTTTGGGCATTTTGCTGATGACGATGGGGTTCTTGGAACACTGCGGATGGAAGTGAGCCGAAACAAAAGACGAAGAACTTGGATACCATCCATACGAAAGGTTATTTTCCCTCTACAATTCCTTGTATTGTTCATGATGGATGTCTTGTTTTGAACTTTCCTCTTCGGATAAGTTCCTTGCGTAGGCGACGGCAACGGTTTCGCTTATTACTCGAATATGTGATCCGTCTGCCCATGCAATAAGTCCGTCGACGTACACCTGCGACACGCGTGAAAACGACCAAGTAGAGCAGCTGAGGGTCAGACATCACAGACCCGCACGTGCGATGCATACGAAAGCCGCTGCGCTTCGGGATTAAATTATGATCGCTAATCACGCCTCAACCGTGGTATTAATGAAAACCCGATTCAAGAAATGAGGTGGATGGCCGGATTAATCTTTGAAATTTGGACGTAGGAATCGGATACATGGTTTTAGTTGACGCATTCCATTGATGGGTATTCTTGAAACGCCTATTCACTAATGAAATAAGGCAAAAAAAATAAAATGTAGTTTTTAATTATTGGGTGAAAAAAAATTAAGATAAATTTACTAAAAGTTTAAAAACTTATCAGTAAAGTGTAATTGAGTCTTAAAATTTATCAAGTTAGTGCAATCGAGTCCTTCCATTAGTTTCATTCAATTGGATTAACAAAAAATTGCTGATGTGGCTTGTTTTAATCATTTCTCTCTCTTATGTGGCAAATAATTTAAAGCTCAGATTCCACATGGATATTCAAACCGACGTCGTTCCCCTTTTGCTCCAAACCTGCGTTGTTCGGGTTTTTTTCTAATTTAATTTTTTTAAAAAAATATTTACAAAATTATTTTAAAAAAAAATATTTATCAATTTGGGTCTCGCTCCCGCTCGGCAGCCCAACTGCCGAGCAAGGAGTTGGGCTGGGGGCCCAAATCCTTGCTCGGCAGCCCAACTGCCGAGCTGGGCAGTTGGGCTGCCGAGCTGGGCAGCCCGGCCCAAGGCCCAGCCCGCTCGGCAGCCCAGCTGCCGAGCGGGCTGGCCTTTTTTTTTTTAATTTCATTTTTTTAAAAGTATTATTAGTACTTATAATACTTATTTTGTTTATAATTTTTTTCTTGTGAAACTTATCTTTATAATATAATTAGCAATAATTAATGTAAAAATTTATTAAGATATATAATTAATAAATAATGTTGTAATTATAAAATTAATTAAAAAATTTTGTACTGCGATCCTTCTTTCGTTTCTGCGTTCTCTTCGTTCATTGTTTCCCAAGTTCTGAGCCCTAAGTCCCAGGCGAGTTCATCCGTTCCCCCAATCGAAGCTTCGAGATGTTTTCTTCGTCGATGGCGAGTCCTCGCAAGCCCTAAATCAAACGTCTGAGATATATTCTTCGTCGGTCACCAGCCCGTGCAAGTCGTCCCTCGTGGTGTGGCGATGGGCAATCGAAGGCCGGCGTCAAATCGCTTCTCCGTGCTTTCAAGTCATCTCGTTGGACCAAGTCTGTGCAAATCGTCGGTCTCGCAAGCCCTGAAAATTCTCATTTCGACTTGTGGTCGTGCCAAATCGAAGGGTCGGCTGCACTAGTGAAGGAGAAGTATGGACGCCAAGGCATATGCTTCGCGAGAGAGTGGCTGCTTTTCTTGCATATATTCAAGACAGTTCAGATCGCTCGATAATCGCCATGACTGTGTTCACAAGATCGGAAATGAAGCCCGGCACGGTCAAGGGCGGAGGGAAGTTCTATGTCGCGCTATTCTTCAGTCTCATTAACGTCATGTTCAATGGGATGGCAGAGTTCGCAATGACTATCTTTAGGCTTCTGGTAATTTTCAAGCAAAAGGGATTTCTTGTTCTATCCTGCTTGGGCATTTGGCTTACCGATTTGGCTTCTTCGGATCCCGATTTCGTTGATGGAGTCCGTAATATGTATGGTTCTGACATACGACCCCATCGGTTTTGCCCCATCCGCCAGGAGGTGCGTTGAGTACTCTCTCCTAGTTTTTATAGCCGACGAGCAATGCTCGAGTCTGAAGTTTCCTGCATCACATTATGTCAAATGAACCATTCTTCTTACTACTAAAATCTTGATTCAAGCTTGTTCACATTTGTTCAGGTTCTTCCGTGAACTGCTGGCATTCTTTGGTGTGCATCCGATGGCTCTTGCACTCTTCCGGTTTATCGCCATTCTTGGACGGACACAGGTAATGTTCGTCGGACACAAGAATTTCTGAACCCCGACGATCATGAGAGCGGTCCTGAAGTAGAGAGTAATGTTCGTCGAGGGCTGCTGGTATTGGATTTGCATTGGGGGCACTCCTTGGCTTTTTCTCTTATTTTCGACGTTTGCTTCATCCTTGCCCTCACGTACTGGAACCGTGAGCTCCCCCGCGTCCCTAACATCGACTTCAACCATGCATACATGATTGTGATAGCTCCGAAATTTACTGTCAAATTGCAATCCATGCAGCTCTGGGAGAGTCCAAATCATTTTCTTCGGATGAAGATGATGAGAATGGACAGAATAAGATTGGGTCTGCAGATATGAGTTCAGGATCTACAGCCCCCCTTCTTTGAAGTATTCTCATTTGATCTCATTAATCGACAATCAGGCTTACAAACTTAGAATACTACAGAACTTTCCGTCAAGTCTCGCACTACATATAACCAGTACAATGATACAACACATGAACAGAACGAATCCCATTTGATATAACAATCTTTTCTTTCTTCACTCGGCCTTGACATGGCTATACTTCGCCCTTTGAGAGCCTGAATCGTCAGCATCGCGCCTCCGATGGTTGCACGGTGCTTCGATTTCCAGCTATCTCCAAAAACAGAATCACCAGGGATCATCATCCTCGTCATGCCTCGATTAGCTTTATCCTGCACAGTGCTTCGATTTCCAGCCCATCTCCTAAAACAGAATCACTAGAAAAAAAACAACGTACTACTACAACTCGGTTCACACCGGTTTACCACGGCCATTTCATCGAACACAAGTCGGGCATGAACCAAGGAGAAGCCATTGATAATTTCCTGAACTCGTAGCCATACCCGGACTCAATCAGACATCAGAAAGGAAGGCGAGGAAGGTGTCTTTGGCTTTGGCTCTCGGCCTCACTCCCTCGGTTCGATCACGCTCGGCCAGCTATCGTCATCGTCTGGCGCCTTATTTGATTGTGTCTGGAGTTGTGGCAGCGCACCGTCACTGATGGGTGGCGAATTACATATAGGACCTCATAATCTTTAACGCGGACCTTCGATTTGGCACCACCACACATCGAAATGAGAATTCAGGGCTTGCACGACCAACGATTTGTAGAGACTCGGTCCAACGAGATGACTTGCACGCAAGGAGAAGAGATTTGACGCCAACGTTCGATTTCCCATCGCCACACCACGAGGGAAGACTTGCATGGATTGGCGATCGACGAAGAATATATCTTAGACGTTCGATTTAGGGCTTCCATGGACTCGCAATCCACAAAGAGGATGTCTCAAAGCTTCGATTCGGGGCACGCACGAACTCGCCTGTGATTTAGGGCTTAGAATTTGGGGGAAGCAATGAACGAACAGAATGAAGAAACGAAAGAACGCGGTCCCGACCCAGAAGAAGAAAGAACGCGGGGCAGAAGGAGAACGACGTCGGTCTGAATCCGCAAATTATCCACGTGGAATATGGGCTTTAAATTATTTGCCATGTAGGAGAGATAAATAATTAAAATAAGCCACGTTAGCATTTTCCGTGAGCCTAATTGGACGAAACTAACGGAATGACTCAATTACATCAACTTGACAAGTTTTTGGACTTGATTACATTTTTTGTAAGATTTAAGACTCAATTGCACTTTGACAAGTTTTAAGACTATAGTTAACTTATCCCTAAAATTTATTACTTAAAAAATTACAAAAATTATCCATATGGGCAGCCATCCAACATAGGACGTCCAAGTCCACGTGAGCAAGTCATGTGATATCCTCTAATTTGACCTTATTCAAGATGTAATAAAATGACGATTTTAATCAATGCACTGTTAGTAATTCTCACTCTAAACCGATTATTCATGAGAGGCTAACCAAAAGGTAAATGTTATTAAGGATTTAAGTACGCACGACACGAGAACTCGATCATGGACCGACAAATAGACTACAAGGATTGACGAGGGATTATTTTAAGCCATTAAAGACCAATCAAGAAATGACTATAGAACATTTCAACAATTGTATACAATCGGATCGCGAGTACTTCTACTTGACCGTTGTATGGATTGGGACGACCCTAAACCAATTCATGATGATCGTGTACATTGAAACTAGTGATTGACTTCTTGCAATTACATGACAATCGATATCATCCATGGTTTGAGAAAGCTTGAACGTGGATTGGTGTCGAATCAATTACTGGTTCAAATACGTGTAACTCCTAAAAGCCCCTAGAGCTCGAGATAAATTATAATTGCAATCGATCGATTTTGACCATGGATTAGAATTCAAATATGGGTATCGAATTTTCAAAAATCTCATGACTGAACTTTTTGATATTGTCTTATTGAGATGCCAATTTATTGATTTTCTCGAAACTTTTGGGTTAGGGATCAACGGACCAAGATTTGAAGCCTATGAGGAAGTAGGCCGGACGAGGACACATTAGGCCTCAAGTCCAATGTGGTTCAGCCATCTAGGCCCAAGAGCAAGCCAAGTGGGCTTAGTAAAGCCCATTAAGCCTTTCTAAAGCAGATTAAGCTTTTCTAAAGCCCAAACTCTATCCATTTGAGCTCAACTTCAATTTATACGAATTCGTACAAAATTCTAGCCCGGATACTCATATAGTACTTCATACTATACCTTGTGAATTTATCAAAATACCCTTACCTTGTGAAATGACCAAAATGTCCTTCTTGTATTATTGAGAAAAACCAAGAAACCATCATGATTAAAGACTTTTGAGGCTTGGCATTAATGAAGGGATTTTATCTTGGATATAGCTTGTTCAAGAAGTTTAGGGGATATTATATCTCTCTCTCTCCTCTCTCATTTCTCTCTTCAATTTTCGTGGAAGCCTCCCCCATCTTGAGCTCGCTCTCTCTCTCTCTCTCTCTCTCTCTCTCTCTCTCTCTCTCTCTCTCCTCTCTCTCTCTCTCTCTCTATTTTTTGCGCGTGTCGGAGAAGAAATCACTCATTTGAGCTCGTGCCGGAGGGCGAATTGAACTCCGTTTTCTCATACACGACCATAAGATTGAGGGCAACTCGGATATGAAGTCTCGTTGTTGAAGAAACCATTCTATTTTCACAAATTTGTGCTGGACGAAGCTGGTCGGTGGAGACCCGATCCATTCTTGCTTTGATTCGAGCCCCGTCAAGCAAAACTAGCCACATCGGTGCTGAGTTACTGCTGTCCAGCCATCCTTGGTAGTCTTGTGTGATTTTTGGACTAACTCACGCGTAGCCCTCGTCGCCGCCGACGCGCTACGGTGCTTCCGAAATTGTAATCGGGTGAGTTATCGCCCTAATCTCTTGATTATTATGTTAAACTTGATTAGGATAAATTTAGATTAGTCTAAGTATGCTTAGTATTAATTTAATTAGTGATTAGTTGATAGGCTATCATGATAAGTGATAAGTAAATTTGATAAGTTATCGAGAATGCAATAACATATCGATATTTTATGTGATAAGCTATCGGTATTTATGTGATAAAGCTATAGTTATTTTTATGATAAGTTATCAATATTTTATGATAAGCTATCGATATTTTTATGATAAAGCTATCACTATTTTATGATAAGCTATCATTATTTTTTATAATTAATATTCTCTAATTAATTAATTGAATTTTCAGAATCAAGTATTATATTGGTAAATGTATTCTTGTGTAATATTTGATATTAAATCGTGATGTCGGTATTGAAAATAGCCAAATAAATTGACTTATATAAATAATTATATTGATCGGCAATTCTCATGATGTTTGGATATGAAAGTATGCTGAGTTTAGTAGTTGAATTATGTGTATGTAATCACGTGCGATTTATTTATCGCATATTTAACATAAGAGTCGTGATAATTCGAGAAATACCCGGATAAGTCGGAAGACTCCCGTATGAAGACAGTATGCCGTCAATCGACAATAATTGATCGAAAGGATAAATACCCGAATGAGTCGAAAGAACTCCATAGGAAGACGGGCGTGCTCTCGATCGGCCGTAATTGATAGATTGAAAATATTTCCGGATAAGCCGGAAGACCCTCGTAGAAAGACGAGCATGCTCTCGATCGGCCGTAATTGATTGACTAGATAAATTCCCGTGGAAGACCCCCGTAAATAGACGAACGTGTTCTCGATCGGCCGTAATTGATTGAATGAACAGATGTCGGCAGAGTCGAAAGAATCCCGTGTGAGAACAAAGTGCCATGAGTGACCGTAATAATGAGAGTATGTGCACGAGAAAGTTGACATGTATTCTGTTTGCATTATTGAATTAGTTACATTGAATTTTGTACAATGGATTATAACATGCGAGGCGCATGCCAAGGCAAATAAGGTTGTCTATGATTGTGTGATAGCATATTTGTATATATATATACACACACACATACATACACCGTATTGCATTGCGAGTTCTAATGCATTCGAGCCGAGTTGACCTCCTAATCGAGGTTTATGCCGTTAACTTGCTGAGATTTATTCTCATTGTTGTTGTTCCAACCATTTTCGGACCCCCCAAACATGAATTATTCGGATGATGAGGAGGAGTCTCGATCCGGAGCCTCCCTCGAGTTATGGTCAGTTGGGTGATAAGCCCTAAAGGCTTATCTTTTTGGATGGTCTTTCTTTTGTCACGGAGATAAGTTAACCCAACTACCCATCCCTTTTTGTGGTAAGTAGTACAAAGAGGAAGCGGCCTCGTGATAAGCCCGTAAATATTGTAGTCCTCCTAGGGTTAACGACATTTAAATAAAAGTGCTTCGTTGTTTGCTGTTTTTCTTGTGACTATCCCTCTTGTTTTGTTTGTGCAGGGGAAGTGAATCGTTTCCGTGTGCACTTAATGGAAACATAAAATTTTAAATAGGTCGGTGACGCGTCCCGTGATGTCACAACTTCATGACTAAGGATGGGATGTTGAAGTTCCGATGGGTACGGGGCGTGACAACTTACAACCTATTGAGATTTTCTTAACCAAATGACGTAAAAATATATTGTCATTTTCTGAAAATTGACTTCTCAAAAAATATTTTGCAGAAAAATATCATATTTTTTGAGAAACAAACGCCTAAGAAAATTACAAAACCCCTCATCGTATTTTTTTTCTTCTTAAGTACCGTGGAGAAAAATCATAATCGTGAGGGAAAAAACTTGGGTTCAATCAAAAGGATTGCCATCCGTCTATATTATCATCAGTTACGTGCTCCTCTCTCTCCCTCCCTCCCTCTCTCTCTTTTGGCTGTTTATGCAAGTGACGTCTGCTGACCACAGATACCATAATACGCACATTCTGACAGAAAAATTTGACGAGCGCCAAAATTGTCTCTAGTGATTTTTTGTTGAAAAACCCTTCTCTTCCTTTGGAAAAATTTATGTTTAAGGAAGAGGGGATGTTAACCCCCCCCAAAAAAAAAAAACGGAAGAGGGGATGGAATATTATAAGGAATAAGAAATGAAAAAAAAATGGAGATGGAAAATACATCATGTAAGTTCATTTTCCTATGTTCAAAGAAAAACAAACAAAGAAAAATAGGTTTAGGTAATCCTGGACATAAATTAGGTTAGAACACGAAATTTGGAGTTGTTAATGTTTATATTGATCGATCATATAAGAAAAAAAAAAAGTGAAAGCGCATTTCTCTCTATTATAAGGGTGCATTCCGAGGTGTGAAGTGGGAGAAATACAACTCTGGTCGAGAGCGTAAGCTAGATTATAAGAATCTGCACCGTTGCTTGATTAGGGATTCAGGCTCGCAATATTGCTCTATTCAATGTTGCACTCTATTTGTGTTGATCTCGTTACACGATATGTTTATTCATTAGTAACGATTTGCGTCGTATTTCATAAGAAAAGAACAAAAATTTACTAATAGTTGGGATTTAGGCTCGCAAAATTTAGGTACCATACACTTTGGGTTTAAATTGTTCTATTCAATGTTCTACTACTCTATTTGTATTGACATCGTTACGCAATTTTGATCTTCGAATTCCATAAATAAAGAATAGGAATTTACTTATGAATAATAAAACAGATTAGAACACGAAGGGTTCTAGGAATTCAAACCGTCACAAATTGGGGACGTAGGCTCGCAAAAATATTAGGTGCTTCACTCTTGAGATTTTCAATTATTTCTAATCTAATTTATCTGGACATCGGTATGGTATATTTACATTTTGTTATACCTTATGTTTTTTTTTTTTGGTCATATTATACCTTATGTTAAAAAAAAGGGTTAACGACCAAAAAACGCACGCAGTCCCCGATGGGACTCCAACCTACAACCGTCTGATTTGAAGTCGGACGCACCATCCGTTAGGCCACAGGCGCCGCTTCTGACATCCTTCGTAAATGTTGCTAAACTTAGTACTGTATGCATGTCGCGCCCTCTAAACACATACACTGTCCTTAACAGCCATTTCGGATCGTGAATTCATATGGAATTGCACAATGATCTAGTAGTTGTTGAGATCGACGTGCGATAGAGAGATGTGAAGTTTGGTTTGCAATTTGACCGGCGAGTTTCCATTGGGATTCCGACCGATGGATGTGGCCGCCCAGGAGTTTTTCCTATACACAAAGCGACGAGCGCCATTACTTCCTTCTTCTCCTCCGGATCGTTTGGTGGTTTCACATTCTAAAGACCCCGAACTTGGTGTCTTCCGGGGCGCGGTTCGACGAGGTGGAGATGCAGAGGCCGATGACTTTTCTGGTGTCCGCCGGGTCGATGATCCCATCGTCCCACAGCCTTGCCGTGGAGTAGTAAGAATTCCCTTCCCTCTCATATGCCTCCGCGACTTTCGCCTTGAAACTTTTCTCTTCTTCCTTCGTCCACTGCAGCAAAAGCATGATCGAACTGCCTAAGCGCTCAACTTTCGTGGCTCAGTCTAAGGATGTTCTTTTAACATGAACATGTGACGTTACCTGGACTCCCTGCTTTCTCTTGTTCGCCCTCTCTATTTGAGCCAGGACACCGGCAGCCTACATATTGCCAAGAGAATGCATAGATACAAAGCTTTACTACTGGAGGTTAAAAATCTCGGATAACAATCCCACAGTCATGTCAAATTCAGAGTTATGTCCAATTAAAGAAGCCATGCACAAGCATCTATAGTGTTAACCCTCTGTCGATTGCATAATTGTTTTTAAGGTCCTTGAGATTACTTTATGAATCTTAGTTCGTTTTCATGACTCAAGCTCAACGGTATCAGTTATAACGCAAAACGATGCATGCTTAACGGACTAGATTACATCTAGTTAACACAAGTCCAATAGGTCCATCACTTTTACACATTCTACAATATGGAAAACGAAGTAGGTTAATACTCCACTAGGCATGCTGTAAAGCAAGACACTATACACGTTTTCCTGTTGGAAGCAAGCACACTCCGGAGCTAAAACATGACATCATATAGATATACCAGTCATAAAAAAGGAATATGGGGTGCAGGCCTACCTGAGTTCCTCCCATTACGGAAATTTTTGCATTTGGCCATAGGAACATAAAATCAGGACTGTATGCACGGCCACACATAGCATAATTTCCAGCACCAAAGCTTCCACCCACAATGATTGTAACTTTGGGAACCTGGAAATACAAGTAAGCCGTTTATCTTTTTTCTTTAAGTCCTTTTCACCTTTTTCTGTAAAAAAAAACTTTTGTGTCTTATAACTTGCGGAAACATGTTTAAACCTACCAAATAATAAAGGGGCCATGACACAAATGGAAGAATTAGTGAAGCTTAGAGACTGGATTTTCTTTTTCATGTTTTGGCTAGAACTAGATCTTATTGCAGCTAGACATCCAAACCAAAGTTGAAAGCCTACATACATACATTAGATGACATATCTAGTATTTAATATCGCGCAAGCTGAAGAAGAATGCAGAGCCAAAGGAAAGCTAGATGATCATGTCTGCTAATGACAAAGTGCGAAGTGATGCATAAATTAGAATCGAGACTAGAATCGTGTCATATGCCTAGCCACAGACAAAATGAACAGGATGGCCATCATGCTTTAAGATGACTGCAAATTCTATAAATCCTCTTGCTGGCCTTAGATATGATCACAGATCTATATTCTAAGCACTATTTTCAAGTCACAAAGGCGAATTCCGGCATCTGTTAAAGGCTAAATCACATGGCAAAGCAGGATAATGACAAAACAAACTTTTGATTACTTGTTCAAGGAATGTCTCTCCTTGTTTTTTTAATAAATATTTTTTCTACGAAAGCACCTGAGTAAAAGAACATATTATAAAGAACAAGTCGATAAAGATTTATTGAGTAGTTCATTTTCAGCGGGTCTTAAAGCCAACTCAACTGGCAAATTCATATGAATAAGAATCTAAAAGTTTTAAGTTTGACCCTTCAAACAGTAACTGTACGCTGATGATTGGATACCTCTCACAAACACCGAAAATAACACCTCATAGTTCAACTTAAGGAATTGCCATAATCAATAACTTAAAATTTCGTGGTAGCTTTATCAGGAGATAATCTAGATCAGCTGAAAGTCAGACAAATGCGTCCTTTTCTTAGAGGGGGAAAAAGAAATGGAAAGAATTGGTAACTTCCAATATAAAACTTCAGAGTTCCCTAAAAAGAACTCACAAATACTGACCACAAAGGCAAGAAAACACGTATAATAAACAGAGTGCATGTAGCTGACCTTTGCACAAGAGACTGCCATCACCATTTTTGCTCCAGATTTAGCGATCCCATTTGCTTCCGATCTGGACCCAACCTTGCACATTAAGGCACGACTTTCAGTATTGTGCAACTTGAGTGGAAAAAGCAATCTCAAGTATTTTGTAATTATAAATTGTTGTAACAAACAAGGGGTGAAACTTCCATTAACAGATAATGCGTACCATGAACCCAGTAATATTTTGAAGGAAGACAAGAGGTATGTTACGCTGAGAACAGAGTTCAATGAAATGGGCCCCCTTTAAAGCAGATTCGTTGAAAAGTATCCCATTGTTCCCAATAATTCCCACAGGTTGTCCAAAAATCTGTGCAAATCCTGTCACGAGAGTCTGAAAAGAAGGGGACAAGGTCAAGTAAGCTCAGAAGTACACAGTAGGAAAAAGAAAAAGAAATCCCCAAAATGCTTCAGTTAAAAAAGTATCCTCACAGTGCCATAGAGTTTTTTGAATTCATCAAATACGCTGCCATCTACAATCCGAGCAATAACTGATCGAATATCAAAGGCCTGCTTGTGGTCTGTTGGTGCAATAGAACGAAGCTCCTTTACATCATATAATGGCTCTTTAATCTCAGAACTGACATTTTGGAATCTAGCCAAAGTTTCTTGTTTCCCAGCAGTGTGAAAATTCTTAATGATGTTCCTTCCAAGAGCAAGACCATGCAGCTCATCTACAAAGGGAAATGGAAAATGTAATTTACGGCAGCAAAAGAAAACATTCTAACCTGTCATGCACGCCGCGGGAGAGAGAGAGAGAGACAGAGACAGATAGAGTATTCTTTCAATAGTTCATTTGAATTCAAAATTGTCACAGAGTACACTTTTACATTCATGCAGAAGCGAATTCCAAAAGAATGAAAACTCAAGTATCCATGTTTGATAAGCTTAAATTTCACAAATCGTGCCGACCAAAAAAAAAAAGAATTCAAGAATTGCAGGGAGCTCCATATATAAGCAGATAGCGCAAAAAGCATTGGAGAAACCACAGGAGGTACATCTTAAACAGATCTTGCAGAAAAGATAAACTACATACCTTGCGCAAAATAATCTGAAACGCCCGACATTTTGCAATGCACCACTGCACCCCCTAAATCCTCTGCAGAAACCTCCTCTCCTGTAGCAGCCTACTGAAACTCCTCTTTCATTATATATCCATGTTTTAAACTGGCATCCGCAGATACCAAACACTAAAAAGTGCATACCCTAGACCATTTACCTAATCATGCCTCATGGTAGAAGGATAACATCAAAAGGATAAAAATGGAAGGCTTAATGTTGACAAACATGAAAATCCAACTTCGTAAAACCTACAACTAACCTTCACAAGTGGTGGCCCAGCAAGAAATATAGTGCCATTTCCCTTGACCATTACACTTTCATCAGCCATGGCAGGAATATAGGCACCCCCTGCAGTGCAAGAGCCTAATACCAGCGCAATTTGAGGAATGCCTTTAGAAGACATCACAGCTTGATTGTAGAATATCCTACCAAAATTATCCTTGTCAGGGAAAACCTCAGCTTGTTTTGGGAGGAAAGCGCCACCACTATCAACAAGGTATACACATGGCAGTTTGCATTGGGCAGCAATCTCTTGTGCCCTGAGATGCTTCTTAACAGTGATTGGAAAATACGTTCCCCCTTTAACAGTAGGATCATTAGCCACGAACATACAAAGCTGTCCATGAACAGGACCTATTCCAGTAACTATACCACCAGATGGCAAGGGATCTTCATACAGTTCATGGCCTGCAAGCTTTTCCCATAAGATGCAGATTAAGAAGTAGAGATAAGACAAAGATTGGTGTGCAAACTGAATCTCGATAGAAGTACAAGATAAAAGAAACTTCTCATTCCTAGAATTTTTTTAATTTCCCAACCACAGTGCTTACTGCTGTTACAACATAGGTGCATAATCATGCAGTAGCCTAATGTGCATCCAATACAGTCTCGCTATGGGGTCAATTTCAATTGCCGCTGGTTTGATTTTGTTCAAGAAGTGGGTTGGACTAGAGTATCTAAAAGAATGCACACCGACAATGTTTCGACTCTGTCGTAAACTTGCCCTGCTTGATATTAATTCCAAACCAACGACTAAGGATAAGCAACAGATCATCGACATTTCGCAATGACATGAATTAACTCGAAGACTGAACTAACACCCCTGATATGAATAACCGAAACGCTGCACGCGACCAAGAAACATTGGAGTCTCCAAACCTGCGAGAGCTCAAGGAAAGAGGAGCCGGGGTCAATGAGACGATCAATCCTTTCCCGAGGAAGCAGCTTATTCCTGCTCTTGTTCCTCTTCACGGCTTCCGCTCCTCCCCCGCCGAGCACCTTCCAACCATCAAACCCAAAAAACCACAACTCCTCAGCGCCAGAGAACACTCGAGAGGCACAAGCAATCACGACGTCCAACACACAATCCCACTCCGATACACACGACTCTCGACCTCTCGTACCTTCTGGATGTGAGACTGAAGCTGCGAGACGAGATCCGCCATGGCTCCGGAGTTGCGGGCGAATTCGCCGGAGCTGCGATCGACGCCGTCGGGAAGGACTCCCAAGCAGAACCCTCGCCCTCGAGGAGACGGAACCGGGTCGCGACCCGAGGAAGCTGAAATCGCTCGCCGCGCGAAAGCCCTAAACATTGCGATCGCCGTCGTTCTCCGGATCGAGCTGAGCAAGTTGGTCCTCGCGCTCGCAGGCGGTGCTGCGCTTGAGGATTCTGGCAATGGCGACGGATCGATAATATGAGTGTTGGCGGAGCTTGCGTGGAGCTCAAATCCGCCCGCTCGGCTGCATCAGCATGCCACGTTGGAGTTTCATCCACTTGACTTGACTCACCAAATCATTTATTTTCACTTTTTAATTTCAATGATAATAAAAACTTTTTGCTTCCACTTGATCTTAAAGATGACGTGGTTACGGGGCGGATCACGAATCGAAGAATCTATATTTTCGCGCGACCCTGCGGTATTTTATAGCGTCCGACAATAAAAGGTTTCGTTTATTTCGCGAAAAATAAATCGTTTTCGAAAAATATTTTTCAGAAAATCAATTTCCAAAAAAATGACTATATTTTTTTGTATTTGATAGAAATATGCAAAAGATCAAGAAAAGTTTTTCTATTTTTTTGGTATGGAAAATTGGATTTAATTTTCCTCCATGCACTTTAGTTAATAATTTATTATTTTTCCAATTTTTTTAATTTAATTATTTATCCTTTTTTTTCGTTTTTTCCCTTCCTTTTTTCTTTTTTTCTTTTTTATGTTTTTCTCTTGTTTTAATTATAGTTTTCTACCGGCCGCTGGCCACAACGACAATGGCGATCGCCCATAAGCCACTATGACTGCCGGCATTGGCCGCAGTAACACCCGGCCTCGCACCAGCCGGTGGTGGCCGTGGCCCGGCCTCGCATGAGGCCGACAATGCCGGGTGGGCCTTGTGCGAGGCCCGCGATGCTAGGGCGGGCCTCGTTTCGGGCCGGGCTTGGCCTCGATCGAGGTCTACGATGCCAGGCCTTACTTGTCTTGCCATCAATCTGCGGCCGTAGCCGGCCATCGATCGAGGAAGAATAAGGAATATTTTTAAAAAAGGAAAAAAATAAAGTAAGTAACTAAAAAAAATTATCCAAAAAATAAAAATAAATAAATAAATAAAAAATAAAAAGAAAGTAAAAAAATAATTAAAAAGAAATAATAGTTGAAAGAGAGAAGGAATGAAAAGTGTGGAAAATATTTTCCTTTTCTCAAAATGAGAAAATCATTTTCTTTAGTTTTAGAAAGCTTATTTTCCGCCCCCCATACACCGGAAATTGAGGAAAAATTTTTCGAAAAAATATTTTCTATAAAAAAAACGGAGCCTAAATGTGTAATTTGAACCCACTAGTCTCATGTTCCATTTTCGCCGACATTCGTTACTGAGACTTTTATTTTATTAATATTTAATATTATTTGTGTATCTAAATGTGATTTTTGGTCAATAGATTACGAAGCAAACGATGATCATTAAAAGTGATGATTCACTGCAGTCATTCAATTAATAATACAAGTGAATACTTAGTAGATTCTAGAATTTATGGCATTCGGATTTCGAGATATGCAGAGTAAGTTTTAAATTTCAAAAATTGAAAAATCGGTTTTGACGAATGGATTCAAAGTTTCAATCGGAACTTAGACCGATCCCGAAATCACACACCTCTATTTAATCCTATGTCCATCGGCCTTGATTTTCGATTCGTTAATAATAAACTTGCATGTTGTCTACAGGAAATTGAAAGAAGAAGAAGATTAAGAAGAGCATCGCTTATTGCAATTAGGCCAAGCAGTTATTGCACATTAAATATGTAACACTAACAATGCAATATAGAAAACAAATTTTTGTGAATATGGAAAATACGGATGCGGAGACCTTGCGCTCAACAAGAAAAAAACGAGAGTTAAAGACACTACAGATAAAAATATATATATGAAAAATTTATTATATTGAATGTCGATTATTGAAAATGGTCCTACATCCAAATTAATTTTTAATACATGCATTAAAGTTAATGTTTAGCTCTTTTTTTTATTTCAATTTTTATTATCTTTTCTATTGAGTAGAGATAATAACATGAATGATCCTTTAACTTTAATTTAATATAAAATGTGATATCCGAACTTTTAATTTGTTCAATATGATTTATAAACTTTATACCAATATGCTATGTGACCTCCAAATTTTTAATTTATTTAATATAATTTTTCGATTATTGATACATGTTCAATTCAGTTTTTGAATTATTTAATATTTTTATATAATTTAGAGATTAAATTGGATATAAATTAAAATTTTATGGTTTATATTTAATAAATTAAAAATATAGGAAGGTCATGTTGACAAGCGCCGGCGGATGCTCCTCACCACAGAGCTCGAGCTCAATAGCAATGGAGTCTTCTCTGTCGTCCCTCCTCTCTCGGATTCCATCTCTCCAATTCATGTCCCCTCGCAGAACCTCCTCAATCTTGGCGTCCGCGACTTCGCTCTCTTCCCCGACGCTCGCATCCACCGCGCCCCCGAGCAGAAAAGCTTCGACGCGAGCGTCGCCGACGAAACGCTCCTCAGGACCCTCCAGGACGGCGCCGTCTCCTTCTGCAACTCCGACTACCTTAACGACGGACGGCGCCAAAGCTCCTCCTGTGGCGACTAAGAAGGTCCTCTTAGAGATTGTTCCCCCCTTCCCCAAAACACCCAACCCCCACCCCCCTTTCTTTTCTTTCTTGTTAAGTGATGGGAATAGGAGCACAAGAAAACGAGAGGCTGTTGGACATTGAAAGTTGCAGGTCTTACTGTTTCCATTCTCATTTGAAGAGGAAAGTTAAGGAAAAATGGAGAACCCATTTGATGTATTCTCTTATTTTGTTTACTGTCTCCGCGTTTTTTGCCTCGGGGACTGGATAACAACGAAAGGCGAAGTTTTGAAAGCATTTCAATTATGCTCCATTATTTCATGATAATATGGAGGGAAGAGTCAGTGGGGGAAATTTGGAATATAATGTAGGCATTTCTAGCAAAAAAGTGAAAAATGGTGGGCATCATTTAGATTGGTTGAGGCACAAATCTTTCCGAATGATGGAAGTTTTCATAGGTTAGAAAAGATGGTTTAATCGTTGATATGGGCGGTTTCGTTTGGAGTGATTATTTTTCTTTTCTTTCTTGCCAGGTCCTGATACCAATCGGGTTTGGCACAGAGGAAATGGAAGCTGTGGTGCTAATTGATGTGCTTCGTCGAGCTGGCGCAAATGTGACAGTGGCTTCTGTGGAGCCACAGCTCCAGATTGAAGCTTCCGGTGGTGTTAAACTTGTTGCTGATGTGTCAATTTCAGAATGCTGTGATGAAGTTTATGATCTAGTGGCTTTGCCGGTACATTTTCTTCACATGAATGTATATTTGCAAAAGTAATTGTATGATTTAGCAAGTAAGGAATACATGGAGCATCCATATGTTCTTAAGCAAGTGATTTTCCCTTAGCTTTCCTTGATGCTATGATCAAAGTAAGCGGAAGTACTGATAAAATCACAATGACTGAAACTATAAAAAAAAAACTGGGATTTTGCAATCAACCAAGTTGCGGTTTCGTGATAATGATATTTCTGCACTAATAGGGAGGAATGCCTGGTTCAGCACGGCTCAGGGATTGTGAAATCCTTCGAAAAATCATGAGCAAACAGGCTGATGGAAGGAGGTTATATGGAGCTATATGTGCTGCTCCTGCAGTCACACTTCTCCCCTGGGGCCTTCTGAAAAGAAAGCAGGTGGCAACCTTTGTCTTGCATTAAATTAGACAAATATACACCAACTGTATAACTGGTGATAACATTGTTTTTTATGCTAGACTACTTGTCACCCTGCATTCTTTGACAAGCTCCCCACTTTCTGGGCCGTTAAATCAAATATTCAAGTTTCAGGAG
Source organism: Rhodamnia rubescens (assembly GCA_021437795.1). Taxonomy (NCBI): domain Eukaryota; kingdom Viridiplantae; phylum Streptophyta; class Magnoliopsida; order Myrtales; family Myrtaceae; genus Rhodamnia; species Rhodamnia rubescens. The sequence goes on along the minus strand of JAILYA010000093.1, from coordinate 186,064 downwards.
AGCTTACAACTAGCCGTGGTCCTGGAACTGCATTCCTTTTGCTCTGTCCTTAGTGGAGCAGCTCTTCGGTGAGTCTGTCGCTGTGGAAATTGGAGAATCCTTGGTAAGGGCCTAGTACATATTGCGTATGTTTTAATATTCATCCAAGGCTTTGCTAATGAATCACTTCAAGAATATAGTTCCTGAATTTTTTTTTATTTTTAGTTCCTCAATTTGACTCTTCATTTTTTTTTCCCTATTTTTTTTTAGCTGATGCACAATGCTGATGGTAATTCTCAAAACAAAGAGTTCAACAAAGCTGAGTGGGTTGTGGACCATACTCCTCGCGTAAGTGTTATCTCTAGATTTGTGTTCACTTATTGTGCTCTCCTTTTCACCATATATCAATTTGTAGGTTTGTTTCTCATCAGTTATTACTGTCTTCCAAATTCACTGCTATGACCTCTTATCTTCTAAGGCTATAGGATCATATCATTTCATAGTTGCCCAAAGCAGTACTATCAAAGAAAAATGAAGTACCATTACCTGATAGAAAAGGGGAAGTAGCAGACTTCTTGTAGCTATATTTCATCTGTTGCTTATGCTTCTTTTAATTGTGAAGTCTTGGATATTAGGATTGGTTTATAACTAGATGTACTTTATAACACTGTTGACATAGATCCTCAGCTGGCAGTAGAGTAGCTTCTCATTTCACCTACTTAGTTTGGTGAAAAAAGTTAGCATTGAACCAATCTTGCCAATTTAAGGTTAAACTTGAATTGAGTCCTTGTTTGAGGTGATGATGCAACCAATCTCTGCATTACCCTCCCTGCCCCCTTTTCTTCTCTAAGACATATCATAAAGTAGAAGAGAAATACATACTGTTAGATATAGAAGAAAAGGTTTCCAGTAACAAAATAACAGGTGAGAAATTGGTTGTCCAAGGTCTAAAGTGGGACAAGGGGAATGTACGGAGGCCTTGATTGCAGTTGTAGGATATGTAGTGTACGAAGCTGGGGAAGAAATGTCCAATGTACTTAACTTAAAGATTCAATATACATTTGATATCATCACACGTAGATGAGAACACTACGCAAGTATATAAAATTTAAATGATAAATAATGTATTTGTTGTGGAATTACGTAGTCATCCAAAATGAAATCAAGGGGCTTGGCTCAACCAACCCCTTGAGCTGTACCACTCAGACCCAAGGAAGCTTAGATAAACGACTTTTGGCCTATTATGATGAACTGCAAAGGCCAGAAGGTTTTGGGGGGTGGGGGGGGTGGGTTTGGGGATTGGGTGACAATCCCTGTGTTGCAAAGGCCTATTAAGCTTGAATTCTAATGAAGGGCGAAGAAATGTTCAATGTACTTAACTTAAAGATTTAATATACATTTTATATCATCACATTTAGAAAAGACCACTCCGCAAGAATAAAATTTAAACAATAGATAATGTTATTGTTGAAAAAGAGTTGGAAATGAAGTTGCATTATCATTGCTAGATTTTGGTCGGCACGAAAGAAAGGCGCTTTCTTTGTTCGAGGTAGCTAGCTTCACCCATCATGATGAATTGCAAAGGCCAGGGGGAGGGGGCAACAATCCCTGGGCCTATTAAGCTAGAATTCTAATGAAGGGGAGGAAATGTTCAATGTACTATGTAGAAAAGAACACTCTGCAAGTATAAAATTTAAACAATAAATAATGTTATTGTTGTGGAATGACATAATCATCCGACATGAAATCAACGGGCGGGGCTCCACCAACCCCTTGAACTGTACCACTCAGACCCAAAAAGCTTACCTAAACGTCTTTTGGGCCTATTATGAAGAGTTGTGAAGGCCAGAAGAACGGGGTGGGGGCCGACAATCCGTATTTTCCCCTCCCTGGCTCTGTGGCTGAGAAAGTGTGTTATTGGATTAAATCTGCCTTTTTGGAATTGAGAATGATAATGTTTTCCCTTAAGGGGTGTTATCTTACTATACATACTTTTTGTAACCTCTGTATCGAAAGCAAGTGCTTTTAGGCAAAGCCAAAAGTTTATCCACCCTTGCAAGTTGAAAAAGAGTTGGAAATGAAGTTGCCTTATCATTGCTAGATTTTGGTCAGCACGAAAAAAAAGAAGGTCCTTCCTTTTTTTGAGGTGGCTAGCTTCACCCATCCTGACCTATAGGATCTATTGTTGAGGGTGAGTTTTGTGGGAATAAAGACTTTCTAAATTTAATAGAAGGGATCATGATATGGAGGAAAGTGATTTTTAGAAAGTACATAGTGATTTTATTTGCATGACTCATCTTTAGACAACTTTTGAAGTCTAAGGCAATTGGGTTCCACCTATTGAACAGGTTATGCACTAAGCTTTTCTTCCACATAAAACTTAGCAATAAAATTAGTCACAAGCACGTTTCATTTGCTTCTAATAGCTTGATCAGGTGGAATTTGTGTAATTGGGATGCATTGTTTTCTGTAATTTTGTGAAAAGTCCCTCATACTTGCAAGTCTCAATAGACCCTTCACTTAGAATAGCTTGTTCTATCGAGGACTCTCTAGCTATGCTTTCTCCAGTTGAAAGAAAAGCTGCCTGTTGTGCATTCCAATTTGATGAGTTTTTTGGAGCTTATTTCGGCAAAAATCACTTTCATGGAAGAAAATCTTTATTTCCATCATGCACCGGTTTTCTTTTGTTTCCCTTTTTTCCTTTTATTTTATTTTATTTCAGAATCTTTTGTTTCTAGCCCTCTCTGCTGTTCAAACTTCAAACAGGTCCTAATTCCAATTGCAAATGGTTGTGAGGACTTTGAAGTGGTAACTATTGTGGACATTCTACGACGAGCCAAAGTAGATGTGGTGGTTGCTTCAGTTGAAAGACATTTGCAGATTTTGGCATCACACGGCACAAAAATTGTTGCTGACAAGTTAATTGGTGAAGCTGCAGAAACAAGCTATGACTTGATCATTCTTCCAGTGAGATTTTCTTTTGGTGTTTTGCTCTTAGAAACATCACGTTTTGCAGTTGTCTAAGAATTATTCTTACAAGAGTACTATGACTAATAACCTTGAAAGTAAATCAAGTTGACATACTTTTGTTGCTTTATGAGTTTTAACCAAGCAAAAGCTCCAATAAAAAATTTTGGTTACTTGAGGTGGAGAAAGTTTGTGGAGAGGTTGCCTCTGCCGAGGAAGAGGTTTATGCATGTCACAGCCTTGCTCCAACCATTTTGCTAGGAAGATAGATTTTCTGCTGTTGTTTGATTATTTACTTGATGATTCTTCTCATCATGTTTTCAGTAATATAAATAAGTGAAGAGAGACCGTGTGACAGAGTGCTCAATTAGCCTGCCTATTGACCTTGTTATTTGCATGCTTATTCTGCGATTCAATATATCCAAGTTGAGTATTGTGCAAGCTTACACGTGTATACCATTAATTAAAAGATTCAATATGGAATTACAGGGAGGAACCGCTGGAGCTGACCGTTTGCATAGGTCCAGAATTTTGAAAAAGCTGCTAAAGGAGCAAAATTTGGCTGGAAGAGTATATGGAGCAACCTGCTCTTCACCAGCAATCTTGCACAGACAGGGTTTACTGAAGGTACTTAAAATCCTACTCAGTACCCTTTTCTCCCTAATCTTCTGTATCGGATCACGCGTAATTTCTCCCTTTTCTCCCTAATCTTCTGTATCGGATCACACGTAATTTCTCCTATGTGTAGGATAAGAAAGTCAGTGCACATCCATCTGTTGCAAACCACCTTGCTCATTACGGAATCGATGGTGCTAAAGTGGTCATTGACGGGAAGGTGATCACGAGCAGGGGACTTGCATCTGTCACAGATTTTGCACTGGCTATCATTAGCAAACTTTTTGGCCACGGAAGGGCAAGAAGTGTTGCAGAAGGCCTTGTTTTTGAGTACCCCAGAAGTTAGGGAGGTCCATGGGCTTAGTCCACAAAAGTCACAGAATTTTCGGCTCATATCCCTTTATTAGGAGAACCGTGTTTTTGCATGGACAATATTTTAATGTGGCAGGTTGGATTTCATCAGCTGGATGGAGAAAGAAACTTTGTTCCTCCTTTATTGCAGAATTATGTGAAAGCTGCTCATTCGAGAAAATTCTATGCACTTTGTGCGGGTGCCAATCTGCAGGTAAGATATCTACTTGCGCCGTATTTGCTCATTTTGATTATAGTTCACAGCGGTAATCTTTGTATTCGACCACTGTAAGGCTGAGGCAACTTCTTTGGTTTACAGATCCTGCTGTGCCTCATGCAGATGAACTGGGGATGATTCATTTGCTCCTGATCCAATCATATTTTCGAGATGGACTGATGAGGACGAAAAAGAAAGTGGGGAGATGTCAAAGCAAGTATATCTTCAGAGCTGCCTTTAAAGAGGGGAGATGTCAAAACAAGCTGTGTATATCTGCAGAGCTGCCTTTACTTGTCTATCCTATTTTCAGCGGCAAAGGCTGCACATCTAATGGGACATCGAAGCTGCGAATGTCTTTTTGTCGTTTCTTTCTCCAAATGTTTCTTTTTTTCTTGTTTTAGGCAGTGATCTGATGATCCAGAGTCTCTGATGAGTGCTTCTTGTACATTAAAACCCTCATTTCTGTAGAATTCGTTGAGTACAGTCCGTAGACTCAGATATGTATGCTTAGATTGTGTCCTCTTTATATGGATTATCCACAATAGAGAAATGACAAATAAATTCAGTTTGTTTAAGCATAGGGTGATCTTTCTGTGCTTTGCCTTTTGGTGGCTAATTGAGCACAGGATGTTAGACTGATTTGCTTAATCAGCCAAGCTCCATAACCACTTCTGAAATGATTGTCAACATCATTATTTGTGGATTCGTGGCCTATGATCATTATGTATGGTTCAAATGCAAACCTGAGAAAAACTAAAGAGGCATGTAAGAACATTAAACCTATTATACAGATGATGCATCGCCCTCCTGAGAACAGTCGTGGCCAAAACACGACCGGTTGGTGCTATTCACACCACACATATAGCACACGAATCCAAAAGAGTTCCGCCTCGACCTAGAAATCGAACTAAGTATGGTTCACAACTTATTTACAGCTGGTCATCATTCCTTGCCGATCTATAGATACACCTACCTATTCTCTGCATGATCTTCTTTAAAAGAGCATGATCAGATGATAAGATGTACATCCCATCCCGACACTGGAGTTGCCCCACATATCCAAGGCTCTGCATTCGAACATCTAAGTACAATCTCAAGGCGGTCTACCACGGGCCTGTCAGCGTCCTCCTCAAGCAGATTCGTTTACCTCCCCATTGCCGGTTCACTTTCTCTAAGATCTGCACAAGTTGCCGAAACACAAAGAGGAACTAATTAGGATCTGGCACTTTCAAATAGAGATAGTTATGTAAGATATGTGGCATACTCACATGATGTTCTTTCTATTTAAATTAGTAAATTTGCACACCCGGACAATTTCTTGGAACCCACTTAACATATTGGATGTTTCTCATTTCTAGAAGAGAGACGGAGAGAGAGAGGGAGAGGTCTATCATTGCTTTATAGAGATTATATAAAGTCCGAACTCCTCAGTAGTAGCTTTCAATTAATACTCACTTCCAAATCACTCTACTCTAGAAGATTCTCACGTGGGCATAGATTGTTTTCACCAACAGAGAAGGGCTAATGATAAAGCAAGCAGGACAGATCCACCAAAGAATGTTTTAAACACAGGAAGGAATCTTGATTTGGAATCTTTGAAGGACGACACGATAGCAATGTACCATGTAGTGGCTCCAAGGAGCACATGCAGGGAAAGGCATGTTGTGGAGACCACTTGTAATTGCCGTTAAATTATCAAATCGAGACAGGACAGGCAAACATAATTTGTACCAAAAAGTGTAATCCCTTTACGTCATGTCATTTCTCCATTTATATACTGAATTAATCATGAAACTGGGGAGCCCAAGTTAACTATAGAGATTGAACGCACCTGACTCTTTTGCATTTCCATCAACTCCTCCTGCATCGGTATACCAAAAGAGAACAAAGTATTAACGAATCAGGACATATTGAAAACGATAAGACTTCTCACTATGGCAGCAACATTAGTAACTTGATCCGGTACCTGTTTCCTCTGTAATTCCTGATTAAGTTCTTTAAGCTTTTCAACTTCAGCTTCAAGTTCCATAGTATATGCCTGCAAGTATTGCATACCCAGTAAGATGATGTATCCAATTTTCCAAGTAAAATCAAATTTTGAACGCCAGTGCCAGGCAAATCCTGACCATCGGAAACAGTGTTTAATTCAAGTCTCATGTCCAAGTGTGTCCCTGCTTCAACACTGCTTACCAATGCACAATTGGTTCTGTGACATATATAGCCTTGACTCTATCAGGTGAATGCCTTATTTATTATCGTCATGTAGCTAACTAGTGACATCCAGAATAACATAAGCTTACAACCAGTGTTACAATATTTCAGTGACCATAACACAAACAGACAACATTGAAAAAAAATTCAGAGCACAAAGTAGGTAACAAGAGTCCTTCAAGAGTTGCTTCAGTTTATTCAGAAATCAAACTTATTCACCATTTCAAAGAGCCAACTTGGTATCAAAAAAGCGCATACAAAAAAATCCCAGTTTAGTTTCAGGTACCATCAGAAAACAATATATTGACAACAAGAACAAGAAAAAGTAGTAGCAATGGCAGCAGAAAAGAGTTTCACGGCAGTGTAACGACCTGCTTTCGAGCTCGAGACCGAGCAGCTGACTCTCTATTCTTTATCATTCTCCTCTGCCTTCTCTCGACAACTTTCTCCAGAGCACCGCTGCATTTTCTTCCCCGGCTGAACGGATAAGGAACTGGTGAGAGTGAAGACGAATCCACTGTGTTCTTCGAAATTACATCCGGAGATATATGGTTCGCAGGAGATACTGCCTGAAGAGCAACTCGCCTAGTCTCTAATCCGGTCATCCCAACTCCGGTCTGCAGCCTGGCACCCCGAACTAAGGGACTTTTGATGGATGCATCTGTCATCTCGATTGCCCCTCTTGACCCTAAACCAGGCAACTGGGAATTATTTGCTATATTTATGGATGAGGCAAAAGGCATCGTCGCTGGCTTGGGGAGGAGGGGCAGATCGTGCTGTTGCTGGATCTGCTCTTGGTTGGATCTCATACTGCCAACATTGAATGCTAAATTAGGAGGCTGACCAGGTATCGGCTTACTGTTCTCGGGAATATGATTCACAACGAATCCATTGTTTCGGCTCGGCTGTTGAAAGTTTAGACCCAAACCAGTACTATTACTAAGCAGTGGAAAATCACTGACAAACCCACTATTGTTGGGTCTTCCAACTTGTTGAGCATCTTCTCTTACAACTCCTGCTCTGAGTAAGAACTCCTCCAAGGTCATCTCTCCAAGAGTAGGTTGCTTCTGCGGCATAGTATATCCTCCACCCTTGTTCCCATCCTTAGCAACAGTACTCTCTTTGAGCAGGTCTTTCCAAACTTCATCAACAGTTTTTTGACTAAGGGTCCGTGGCAGCGTCAACGACCCTTGTCTCTGTATATCACCCCCTGGAAGGCTTCCATCACCTGTACCCGTGGAAGACGTCATTCCCTGAGTCTCTTCAGCCGTCCAAATATTTTTCAGAAGCTCATCCATGTTCATCGACCCAAAATCCTTTCCAAGCCCACCCCATGAGTTTTGGAACTCATCAAAAGTCAAATTGTATATTGATGGCTGCCGAGTTAAAGGGTGATTTCCCTGTGGTTTCCCAGCTACTCCTTCAGCAGGCGATGCATCAGCTATGCCTTTGAAATTAAATTGAGAAGCCATCTTTCTCCGAAAGATTGGTCGCAAAAGGTATCCTTCTCAACACCCTAATTTTAGTCCCGTCTTCAGATTTCTAGAGTTGAATGTCCATCAAATCAAGTGTAAATGATTACGAGTATGGAAGAATATAGAAGACAAAGCTATAGTTCAACTGTATGAAGAACAAATAGCTCACATCCCAATAGACCCCTGACTAAATTTAAAACAATAGAAATTATGCATGTATATCTGCACTGGAGGGAACCCCTTTATGGAAACAGTTAGTGCTCTGAGTAATGGTAAACTTGAAGTGTCTCACAGTTGAAACTAACGCATGTCCAGCTGCTTGCGAAGCAGAGCTTTGTACATTTCTCGCTCGAGTAAAAAGCAACTTCCAAAATACACAAGCTTAAGTTACTATAAATTCCTGTTTGAGGCATCTACAAGCATGGAAGGTTTTTGCAAACTCATCACATAACGCCGGCAATGTATGCCTTCAATTGGCATTTGAATAGATGTGTGTTACAAAAACAATGCTAGCAGAACAATATTTCCCACTCGGTTTAACCTTACAATATAAGTAAAAGAAATTAATTACAGACATAGCCTGTAATTAACTAACAGATGAAAAGCGTCATTTTGAGTCATATAGAGAATCCCTGGGAAAGTCATCATCGCATACAATGAGAGACATAATGACCTACAAACCAGATTGGTGCAGGATGTTCAGTCTGATTGATCTCCAGACTGTCATGATCCCCCAGCCATTGCAGCCCAACCCCAAGGAGGAATTTATAGTCTCGAAGCGTACTAGACAGTCGGGCATCCTGTTAGTGAGGTGCAAGTGTTTCTGACATATTAACTCCTCCAAGTTCTTGCCAAAATGATGTTAACCCGATCTTCCATATCGTTAGTGCGTGATTTGTCGGCTCTCATGATTTACAGGTTCGGCCGCTCTCATACCAATATGTAATGAACTAAAAGCATCTACAGTACGATGAGAAGACAATTGATCTCCTAATAACTTGATTTTCCTAGCTAACTAAGATGCTTTGCTAATCAAACATCCACTATATATTCCTTCTTGGAGATGGGCTCTCTTGGCTTGTGTCATGACAAAGACAAAGTTTTATACAAAGGACATGGAATTCTTTTGGGTTTAGCTTTTGCAGTAACATGTCTGCATATTCAGGGATCTAGGCAGTGTGCTGGATCTGCAGAAACTTATCTGGCCAAAACTGTTATTCTCATATTCCTGAACTGAGACCCACTAACCTTAATCTCGTAAAAAAAAATAAAAATAAAAATAAAAACATATGAATTCATAAGAAGTTTCCGGATTGAAAATAGACAAAAGGACATCTCTGAAGAATCGGCACGACATGACATCCGAACAAAAGCATCCAGAAGATGCAGATCAGAAGAGAATAACAACTTTTATCTCAGATCATAAGGAAAGAATAGCAACTTTTCGCACAAGTTGAGGAATGCCCCCATTGAATTGAACTGACAACAACATCAATCTCAAAACCGACCAACATCACGATTCGCAACCCCGCGAAAAGGCCAAAACGACCTCGCAAAGCGTGCAGAAACGATGCACTCCTCTCTCTCTCTCTCTCCCCTCTCCAGAGCATCATCCCAACCGCCCAACTTCACAGCTAAACGGCAATACGACCGCGAACCCAGGAAGCACAGATGGCCAGACGACTGCCGAAAGTTCCCATCCAGCTCTTCCCTCCAATTTCGCGTCGCATCAATCCAACAACTCGAAAAGACAATTTTACAACAGTCAACCTCTCAACCGCCGAGAACCCAAATGAGAACAAAAAGAAAAAAACACACGAAGCAGAAAGCAACCAGTCAAGACTGCGAATCCCGAAAGGGACGACAAGAAAAAAAAAGTACAGATAGAAAGCCCAAGAAAATACGTATAACCCACAAATCAAAGAACGAAAATACGAGCGCAAGTGAACCGAAAGTGCCAATAAGAGCAAGAAATGACAACAAAGATACCTTTTTTTACACTGGGGACGAGCAATATATGCGGCGCAAAGAGACGAAGCAGGGCGGAGTCGTCGTGGCGACACCGAGAGGGGAGAGAGAGAGAGAGAAAGCCGCAAGAACAGCCGCAGTGCGGTGGTTTCGACAAGTGTCTGCTCCGAGACACGAATCGCCATTTAAGGAGCTTTGGCCACGAATTTGGTCGCATCTTGTTCCTCCTCTCCTTTTTGCCTTTTTTATTTTTTTCTTCCCCTGTGCCTCGTTTTGGTTGTTGTGACATGATATTGCTATTTTATTGATCTCGGGGGATTGCGCCACGGAGATTGCGCAACGTGGACCAATGGGAGGCGGGCTTCGAGCCGATGCGACTGCTAGCCAATGGGGGCGCGCAATGTGGGAGGACGAGAGCCGTCGGATATCTCTTTCCGACGAGTGATTGGACGGTGATGGGTGGTTTGTCGGGGAATGGTACGGGGTTTTTTGTCGGGTTGCGGGTGCCCTTCGACCAGTGCGCGCGCGCGCATGACATGAGATTGGACCACCAGTCCCCTAATTCTTCTCCTTCTTCTTCTTCCATTTACTCGTTTTTTTCGGAAAAAAGTTTCCACCTTAGTAGTTTACCTAAAAAGGAAATTACGTACAACTCCCTCGATCTTTTACTTTTATTTTTATTTCTTTTGCAACTTTTTTACATTTTATGCCGCCCACGTGAAAAAATTTCAAATAATAGTTCAAATTGTCATTACTTTCTTAAACAATACCTTCGTCCGCGTATTGTTTTGTATCTATCTCTCTCCTTCCTGGCTTCTCCGATTGTTAGGCTGATCGGTTTGCAAATCGTCTCGTCTCGTTGAGATTTTGCATAATTAGATATTCAAAGTAGGATTTTTATCGGGCGAGGGTCATCCTCGCCCGGGCGGGCAAGAGCCGCCCTCTCCCGACTGGCGGGATCGAGGGAAGCGGCATTGACCATCTTGCTGCGCCTCAATTCTGCCTCTTCCTCGGTCTCTGATGTCCTGACCAGGACTTGCCTTGCCACTTCCAGCCTCCCTTCTAAGACGAGGCGTAGTTGGATATGTAACTGAGGAGGATGCCCATTTTAATGAAGACCTTAGGGATTGAAGACGGGAAGCCTCGGGTCATCGCGAGGGAGAGCTCGGCCACGTAGATTGGCGACAACCATGAGGGAGAACCTGATGCCAAACCCGGCGACCACCGTCCCAGCTTTGAGCAACGACAACGACAAGGTGAGGGATCGCACCGATGAAGAACGAGGACAATGGTCCACCTGTGGCCGATCCAATCAGAGGTCCGGTTTTAGACCGGAGACCTGAACAGCCAACCACGTTGAGAGAGCTGACAAAGATCTCAACTTGCGTTCATGTGATCTTGAGGTCCTCTCTTAGGAACATTGCAAAAACCAAATCAGCCGTACACATTCGTTGGATTTGCATCGGAACAAATCAATTCAATGACCAACCCAACTTCACAAATCCAGTTAAAATGGAACCAGACAGATGCAAATCAAGAGAGGACGACGGCTGGGGGACGGGAGAGAAAAGGAAAATGAAAACAAAAAAAAAAGAGGAAAAAAAAAAAAAAATAAAGACGAAAATGCCCTTTGGCTATGCTTTTTTAATATTATAAATAAAGAGATGCTTTCAAACTCTTGTTTGAGAAAATGAAGGCACTTCGTGCCTTTATTTGGAATTTTCCCCTCCTACATTTAAAGATTAGTCTTAACAAAAAAAAATTTAAAGATTTCATTTTTTATATGTAGAACGTGGCTCACGATTTAGGCTCGATTCGAATTGGAATTGATTCAAGATTGAAGTCCGAGAATGTCTTGAGCAAGCAAATGGTTTGGAGTCCATAGGGACGTGAGTCATATGTCCTATTTAGCGAAAAAGGCAAAAAAAAAAGTCACAAAACCTATTATATTTGTACAAATTCAATCTTAAATCTTTCAATTGGACTAATTTAATCATAAACCTTTTGCATTGGATACCAATTCGGCCATCAAATCAATTTTGGCCAAAAAACGCCGACTTGGACGCTGCGATGCCACATATGACAAATTTGTCATCGACGTAAATATTTTTTAACATTATTTATAAAAAAGTAAATTTTTTTCCTAAAATTTGCCTTGGTCCGATGAGGGTCAACCTACCTAGGCCAAGAACCACCAGTGTGGGGTTGGGCCGGTCGTCACCAAGGGTTGGGTCGGCCCTCACCCAAGGGCCGGCAATCCTCGCCAATCAAAGGAAAATTTCATAAAAAAGGAATAAAAATAATATTAAAAAAATTCACGTTAGCGCTGGTCCTACGTGGCACCATTGGCTTCCACGTTAGCGATTTTAAGCTAAAATTGATTAGATAGATTGAATTGGTACAAATGTAAAAAGATTTATGACTAAATTAATTTAATTAAAAGATTTAAAACCGAGATCGATACCAATACAACATGTTTATGACTTTTTTGGTACCTTTCCCTCTTATTTGGAAGCGTGGATTCTTGAAAATCGGGGGAACTTGAGCCAGAGGCCAAAGTAGGTCCGAAGTTTTGACCGGGACCCTCGAATTGGAGAGGTCGAACGTCGGAACCAAGACAGTCGGACTCTGACCTGCACCAGCTTGACTTGACTCGAGAGGCTTTGGAGCCATCAAAGAGTATGAGCGTGTGAGATAGATGTATCGTACGATCTTGATTGGACTTTGTAAGATTTCTTTTGCGCAATCAAGTCATGTGCTCGGGACTATTGTGATCTCCTCTTGTTGATTTCAGCCAACATCGTTAGGGTAGAAGATCATTCTACCACGAGACAAAATGAACACAAGACGATTACAAAAATATTTGCATACTCTGTGACATGAATAGATGCATTAACTTCTCGCGATACGCAAATGAAATTTAACTTGTCAATAATGTGCCATAAAAATTATTGATTCAAATGCAAGCACGTGACGTGTTTTTTCGTCGATACATACACGCGGGTATCTATCGGTGCTCGTCTCTACTCAAGACCCGTATCGACTATCGGGGTATCGCCAGCACTAACTCATGGAGGACGGAATAATAAACTCATCTAATCACGCCTCTCTCCATCCACAAAGCATCATCCGTATCGGTAAGGATTAACACTCCAGCGAATAACCGCACGACGATGGTTATCGTATTCTCATTTTCGTTTATTAGCTCTCTCTTTATCGGGAGTTCTCTTTTCTAGCGGATACATTATAGGAATACATTATATATCGCGTCGCTTAATTTCTATTTCAAATTTAATGACTACTTCTTTATTATGTTAATATAAGGTATTATTTTAGCCAACTCTTATGATAGCATTACCAAGACCACACCATGCTTAATTTGATCTTAATCATAAAAATTACAACTATTGATCGATAATTTTATATTCTAGTGTTAAATAACAACCCCCAAAAGTTCCCATTTTTTTTGTAATGTAGCTATACTAATTCAAATTAATTAGCTAGGGCAATTTATTGGCTATCCAATCCATATGGATATTTAACTCCACTGAAATCACGCCTGAGATTTTATAAAATTACTAAAATAACTCCCATTTAATTTAGGTATGCAATCAAGTCTGAATTTTGACTAGTTAGGTCAATTAACAAGATTAAGGAATAAATTCTATAAAGTGACTTGATCATCTATCAACTCTCATCATAAGATTTCTCATCATGACGTCCCCTATCGCGACCTATTTTTTCCTCCATGTAAGGGGAAAAGGGATATGTTTGGAGGTAATGTCTAAAGAAGGGCCGACAGCCCTCGATTAGGCGTGGGCTCCCCAAGCCCTTACCCCTGACAATGTTAGATTCATTCTAAATTCTATTTACTCCCTAAGGATTTCCACGTGAGTTGGGAGTTGCCACTAGTCTTTCGGGATCCACTAGAAACCAAACGAAACACGTGAATTTATCTCGTTTTCTACACAATTAGAGATTAATTAGATTCACGGACTTGATTACGCTAATTACCTAATTAGCATCCCTTCGGCACCTCTAACTTTGTGGGATTGTTCATCTAAGTGATCAAGCGGTAGTTTTTGCCAACTATGATCCTAAAGTTCATTCGATGCTCCTACGTGCTCATGCATTTTTTTTTTTGGATTTATTATGTTCTTAAGGGTATGAAACAATCAAGTATCAAAAGCTCGAATTAAATGTACAGAAAGGAGAACCTGAAATTTGTTGGGTAAAGAATGTTACATCGCCTTGTTTTAAGCCTTTGAACATGAACCTGACCCGACAACAAGTCGGTCAAAGAATATACATCGCCTTGTTACAAGCCTTGGGACATGAACCCTATTAGAAACTAAGCCTAATTCTAGATCAAGACGAGATGAAAGCGAGTCTAATTTCTACTCGATTGTACTAAGAGTGATGATGTAAATCTAGATTAAGAGAGTGATGCTAAGTCTAATTTGATTTTTTCAAATTTTAGCTAGACTACATCAACTGAAATCTAAACTGTTTTTATTGTTTACTAACTATACTAGCCTATTTAACTCTAAGCTACGCTAGTGAACCTAATACTATCCACCACCTTGGACCGCCACTTTCAAGCTCTTGGCCGTCGGCCGCTTGTGTATGACAATTAATCCAACAATGTAATCATTCAACTCAAGAGATTAACAATGTTTCGGTTCGGGAGTTGATATCGATCATGCGATTCGATTACCAATCCATCTTATAAAGCTAAAAATTGATTAATTGATGTTATGTGATCATTAATCCCCACTTGAATGTTCATCACACGGTGTACTCGGTCACGAAGCGCCTAATTAAGCTCCTGTCACACCCCGATTCTCCTAGAAAAAGGGCATGACACGGCCGTCCTTTTTAATCAAAGGACGCAGCCTCAAACATAGCTCGAATGAAAAATGATATCGAAATATATATCTCCAAATATATATATATCATATGATAAAAAAAAGTCACATGTCTACAAAATACCAGAGCTCATATTCTATATCAAAGGTATCTACATACATATCTTTCCAATATCTAGCTCAAAACTCACCAACTATATACAACTTATCCCAAAAATACATCCCCACTATCGCAAAAGTCCTGCGACTAACGTACACTCGATCCTACTTGTGGCTCGCCAAAGAACCCGAAAGACAAAAGAGATAACGGAGTGAGCAACCACAGCTTAGAGAGAAGTACAATCTCCTCTAAAGCGGATCGAGAAATCACTATGCAATCGTCAAAGTAAATCAAATAGCAACTCATAGTAATAACAAACTATCAATGGCCTAATCCATTGATTAATCTCATTAAATGAACTGTTGATGGTCCATCTATCGAATAATCTAGTACTCATCGTCAACTATGGTCACGTTTAACGCCGTGACAAGGCGACGAAGTTTCCCCATCTTGGTTAGTTCTACCACTCATTTCACCCGATGGCTTGGCTCAATGACGTCATAACAAGATACATACTATCCTCATCTCAAAGAGGTTCTAATCATAGGGACATGATCATTAACCACAATACCGAATCCATAAAACCACAACAATTTAGTTTCAAAAACCGATTCCATAGCTTTTCTCAAAAACATATTTCTCAAACAAGATTTGGGTCTCGGTATAAGATAACCATTACCAAATCATATTCAAATAATCAAAAGGGCGATAATAGCTCGATCTTGTTTATGCAAAAACAATGCTTTAAATATCACATTTCTTTACCCTGTCAAGAAATCAAATCATAATTCACGTACTTATCTTTAAAGCATGAATTTTATAAATTCTTAGAAGAGAGAGTACAACTCACCTTAAAAAGTCGAATACCAACCTATAGTAGTTACTCGAACCGCAAAACTTGAAATCCTAAAATTTTTAATTGAAAACAATATTAAAAGCTGGAAAAATACTACGTTAGATAAAAACTTAACTAAACGACGTAAAAACGTTGACAATCCGACAACTATGGGCTAAAAAGCTGCTGGTTGCACATTGGGCAGCTTGCGAGCGAAATTTCTTTGAGCCATAACTCCCTCTACCGAACTCCGATTAACGTAATATTATAGTCAAAATGAAGCTTATTTGATGTACTACAAAAGACCCAACATGGACAACTTTAGCCGACAATCGAAAACTAAAGAAATTAGCCCTCAAAATATATTGTTCGCACAGGACTGTTTGCACACCAGATTTGAATTACTCGCTCCGGGCAAACCACAACATCAAATTGAAATCCATCGAATCCTACGACTTTATAACATCCTAAATTTTCATTCTCAAACAAAAAAGCAGCCAAATGCCCAAGTAATAAGATACATCAACTCAGTTTCCTTCAAAATTCGAATTTTTACCCTAAACCCAAAAATCACCTTGATAGGAGAAACGAGAGGCCCGAGCACTTACTTAGCGTTGCGACACGAGCTCGGCGAGGCATTCGTGGCACGCGCACATGACTATTTCATCTCTTTTATCCTTTCTCCTTTCTCCTTTCTTCTCTTCTTTCTCTCCTTTCTCTATTTCCTTTTCATTTCTTTTTGCTATGGAATACTTCCAACCACCTTTAAGGAGAAACCAATTGCCCTTTTTTTTTTATAATACCAGTGGGTTCCACATTTATTTTGACTTGGTAAAAAAAAAAACTCAAATATTACATTCTACCCTCCTTAAAATAAATTTCGTCCTCAAAATTTTGACGTATCTTAGTCATCAAACCAAAGAGGATATTTGCGTCTTGCCTCCTCCTCGAGCTTCCAAGTGGCCTCCCTCTCCGTGTGGTTTTTCCATTGAATCTTCACATAAGGGATCGTACGACGCCGTAACACTTGATCCTTCTTGTCCACGATGTGTAAAGGTTGCTCTTCATATGTTAAGTCTTCCCTCAACCTCAAAGGAGTATAATCTAATACATGATAAGAACTTAGCACATATTTTCACAATAAAGATACATGAAACATTTCATGCACTCCAAATAACGCTGGCGGCAATGCCAATATATAAGCAATCTCGCCAATCTTTTCCAATATCAAGAATGATCCCACATAACTAGGATTCAGCTTGCCACGCGTGCCAAATTTAATAATGCCTCTCATAGGAGAGACCTTCAAAAATGCATGATCGCCCATATCGAATTCTAACTTACGTCATTTGAGATCGGCATAACTTTTCCAGCGGCTTTGTGCTTTCCTCAAATGCTCTTGAACAAGTTTGAATTTCTCTTCGATTGCTTTGTATAAACTTGGAACCAGTTAATCTTTTCTCACCCACATCGTCCCAACAAATTGGGGTCCTGCATTTTCGATCATATAAAGCTTCAAAAGGGCCTATCTTGATGCTAGAATGGTAGCTGTTATTAGAAGAAAATTCAGCCAAATGGAGGTGCTCGCCCTAAGTGCCGCCAAAATCAATAGCACATGCTCTCAGCATATCCTCTAAAGTCTGAATGGTTCTCTCTCGATCGACCGTCCGTCTCGGGATGAAATCTATACTTGAAGTTGAGTCTAGTACCTAATGCTCTTTGAAGACTCTTCCAAAAGTTGGACACGAACCGTGGATCCCTGTGAGAAATAATGCTCACTTGAACCCCATGAAGCTTCACTATCTCATTAACGTACCGTTTCGCTATGTCTTTAAGTGAGAAGCCAAATCTATATGATAAGAAGTAAGCAAACTTAATCAACCGATCGACAGTTACCCATATAGCATTCTTACCTCTTGGTGTCCTCGGTAAACCGACAATGAAATCCATGATAATATGCTCCTACTTCCATTTAGGTGTCTCAAGTGGGTGTAGATGTCCACCTGGCTTTTGATGTTAAATCTTTACATGCTTTGGCAAACAAGATACTAGTCGACAATTTGATGATATCTTTCTTCATGTTGATCCACCGGAAATTTTCTCTCGGTCTCTATACATCTTAATGCTTCCCGGATGAATAGAAAATCTAATGCTATGGGCTTCTTACAATATCTCCTTTTTCAATTCTAAATAATCGGGTACACAAAGTCGACCACGAAATTTCGGTGACTCATCGGCATGAATACCGAAGTCCTCTTGCCTTCCGACTTCGACGCCTTCTCTAATCTTTCTCGTTGAGGATCATCATTCTATTTTGCTTTAATTTTGTCTGTCAACGTGGATTGTACTCTAAAATTAGCTATTCGGGCGCCAAGATAATGTATCAATACCTTTAAGTCCAGTTTTCGAATGTCCTTGAGAATAGATTTCGAGAAGTAAGTAATACCGCCATATTTCTAGAAGATTTACGACTCAAGGCATTAGCTACTACATTCGTCTTACCTAGGTGATAATTGATGGACAAGTCATAATCTTTTAGGAATTCTAGCCATCTTCGCTGTTTCATATTGAGTTCTTTCTAAGAAAATATATAATTTAAACTCTTGTGATCGGTAAAGACTTCACATCTCTTGCCATACAAATAGTGACGCCATATTTTCAAGGCAAGCGGATTGTTGCCAACTCTAGATCATGAGTCGGATAATTCTTCTCATGTGGCTTCAACTGTCTAGAAGCATAAACTTTCCCATCCCGCATAAGAACACAGCCTAAACCTTCTTTAGATGCATCACAATAGATAATATAACCACCTGGTACCCGAAGGCAAGGTAATACTGGAGCCGACACCAATTGTCTGTTTAGTTCTTGAAAACTGCGCTCATATTGATTCGTCCATACGAATGTAACTCCCTTTTCCGAGTTAAGCGAGTAAGTGGATTGGCAATTTTGAAAAATCCCTCCACAAATCGCTTATAGTAGCCTTGTTAAGCCAAGAAAACTTCGACTTTAGTGGTATTGGTGGGGCGTCTCCACTAAACAATTGCTTCGACTATCTTTGGATCAATTGAAATACCATCCTTCCAGATTACATGACCCAAAAAAGTCAATGTGATCAAGCCGAACTCACACTTACTGAATTTCGCATACGACTTCTTTTAGCACAAAGTCTGCAAAACAATCCTCAAATGTTGCTTGTGTCCCCTAAACTCCTCGAATACACCGAATATCATCAACGAATACTATAATCTATCAAGATATTGCTTGAACATCCTGTTCATCAAGTCCATGAAAGCAAGAAAGCGTTCGTTAATCCAAAAGGCATGAGAAGAAATTCATAATGGCCATATCTCGTCCCCGAAAGCGGTTTTAGACACATCATCTACTTTAATCTTCAACCGATGATATCTAGAGCGGAGGTCGATCTTAGAAAATACTTGAGCTCCCCGAAGTTGATCAAATAAATCGTTAATCCGAGGCAAATGATATTTATTTTTTATTGTTACATTATTAAGCGCTCGGTAGTCCGTGCATGTCCTCATACTACCGTCTTTCTTTTCACGAATAATACAGGAGCTCCCTAAGGTGAAACACTTGGGCCGGATAAATCTCTTACCCAAGAGTTCTTGCAGCTATGTTTTCAACTCTCTTAATTCAACGAGGTGTCATTCGATACAATGCCTTAGAAATGGGTGTGGTGCTAGGCATCGGGTCGATGGAAAATTCGATCTCTCTATCGGGAGGAAAACTAGGCAAGTCTTTAGAAAATACATCTGAAAAATCTCGAACAATGGGAACATTTTCCAGCTTTACCACCTCATTTTTTTTTCTTTCGCATGAGCCAAATAATCACGATAACCCTTCTTCAAAAGCTTTCTCGCTTGCAAAACTAAAATCGGACTAGGAAATATAAACATACAACTCCCCGAAAAAGAGAATTCAGCCTGATTTGGAGGTCGAAAAATAAATTTTTTCGCATAACAATTAACCATAGCATGATAAGTTGATAACCAATGCATGCCTAGAATGACATCGAAATCCCGTATATTTAATTCCACAAGATCCATAAGTATCTCGACATCATCAATCCGGGGCATACATCTCTTATATACACGATCATCAATCAAGAAATCACTAGTGGGAGTATCCACACGCAAATCACAATCAAGCGACCTAGGCGGCACATCAAGTTTCTTAGCATATTCCATGGAAACAAAAGAATGCGTGGCACCGGGATTAAATAGGGCGTAAGCATATTGTGAGGCAATAGAAATATCATCTCGCCACAACCGCATTAGACACCGCCGCATCCTCTTCTCGTCATTGCAAAAACCTTCCCAACTATCCTTTGTCTTTGTTTATTCTCCTGTGGTTTGTTAACCGGAGGTGCATTCTTCGCATAGGGCAAGTGCATGCTAGGTGTCCGGGTCGCCCACAAACAAAATAGGATCCGATATCCGCTAGAGCATTCCTCTGCATAGGATAATTTTGTCGTATATGTCTTGCCTTTCCAAATAAAAGGCAAACTCCGGTCTTCCAATAACAACGATCGCTATAGTGTTTTTTGCGGGTAGTGCAAGGGCCTTGATCGGCAAGGTTTGTACCCTTTCCTAATCGGTGGATGCCTCTTCTCGTTATGCTTCCACTTGCGTAACTTTCTTGATAATCGGTGAATTTAGGCTTCTTAGGTTGAGAGCCACCTTGTATTTTGCACTCTAAAGCGCCTTGTTCAATCATCATCGCTCGTTCCAACACGTCTTTGTAAGTTGTGAGTGCAAGAGGCATAGGTGTGAAACGAATCTCGGGTCGGAGCCCTCTCTCGAAAATGTTCGGTCTTATCCTCCTCACTAGCAATAAATTGTTCTCGCAAATCTACTCAACTGGTTGAAGCGGCCTACATACTCCAATACTTGTAGAATCACATTGAGATATATGTACGAAATCGCTCTTCATCTTCGCCTTTTTAATCAAAGGACGCAGCCTCAAACATAGCTCAAACGAAACCCATAGAAAAATATATCTCCAAATATATATATATATATATATATATATATATATATATATATATATATATAAAAAAAAAGTCACATGTCCACAAAATACCAGAGCTCATATTCTATATCAAAGGTATCTACATACATATCTTTCCAATATCTAGCTCAAAACTCACCAACTATGTACAACTTATCCCAAAAATATATCCCCACTATCGCAAAAGTCCCGCGACTAACGTACGCTCGATCCTACTTGCGGCTCGCCAAAGAACCCGAAAGACAAAAGAGATAACGGAGTGAGCAACCATAGCTCGGTGAGAAGTACAATCTCTTCTAAGCGAATCGTGAAATCACTATACAATCGTCAAAGTAAATCAAATAGTAATTCATAGTAATAACAAACTATCAATGGTTTAATCCATTGACTAATCTCATTAAACCAACTTTCGATGGTTCATCCATCGAATAATCTAATACTAATCGTTAACTATGGTCACGTTTAATGCCGTGACAAGGTGACCAAGTTTCCCTCTCTTGGTTAGGTCTACCACCCATTTCAGTCGATGGTTTGGCTCAATGATGTCCTAACAGATGCATAGTACCCCCATCTCGAGGGATTCTAATCATAGGGACACGAGCATTAACCACAATATTGAATCCAGAAAACCACAACAATTTAGTTTCAAAAACTGATTCCATAGCCTTTCTCAAAAACATATTTCTCAAACAACATTTGGGTCGTAGTATAAGATAACCATTACCAAATCATATTCAAATAATCAAAAGGGCAGTGATAGCTCGATCTTGTTTATGCAAAAACAATGCTCTAAACATCACATTTCTTTACCCTGTCAAGAAATCAAATCATAATTCACCTATTTATATTTAAAGCATGAATTTTATAAATTCTTAGAAGAGAGAGTACAACTCACCTTGAAAAGTTGAATACCAACCTATAGTATTTACTTGAACTGCAAAATTTGAAATCCTAAAAATTTTAATTGAAAATAATATTAAAAGTTGGAAAAATACTACATTAGCTAAAAACTTGACTAAACGACGTAAAAACGTCGACAATTCGACACCTATGGGCTAAAAAAGCTGCTGGCTTGGCACATTGGTAACCTACGAGTGAAATTTCTTTGAGCATAACTCCCTCTATCAAACTCGATTAACGCAATATTATAGTCAAAACGAAGTTTATTCGACGTACTACAAAAGCCCCAAAGATGGTAAACTTCGATCGACAATGAAAAACTAAAGAAATTAGCCCTCAAGTATATTATTCGCATAGTACAGTCTGCACACCGGATTTGAATTATTCGCTCCGGGCAAACCACAACATCAAATTGAGATCTGTCCAATCCTAGGGCTTCATAATATCCTAAATTTTCATTCTCAAGCAAAAACACAGCCAAACGCCCAAGCAATCGGACACATCAACTCAGTTTTTTTCAAAATTCGAATTTTTACCATAAACCCTAAAATCACCTTGATAGGAGAAATGAGAGATGCGAGCACATACCTAGCGTTACGACACATAGTAAAACAAGCTCGGCGAGACGTTCGTGGCGGGTGGCGCGCACATGTGACTATTTTTTCTTTTTTTCCCTTTCTCCTTCTTTCTCCTCTTCTTTCTCTGTTTTCTTTTTCTTTCTTTTTGCTATGGAATACTCCCAACCCCCTTTAAGGAGAAACCAACTGCTCTCTTTTCTTTTTTTTTTCTTTTTATAACACCAGTGAGTCCCACCACTTATTTTGACCTAGTAAAAAAACTCAAATATTGCAGCTCTAATCCACATTCCTAATCTGCCCGCCTTGGGATCATGCATCCCTAAAAGCTATTAGAGGCAATCAATCATCAATTCACAAATGGGCAAGGACAATTAAGTTTACAATTATGCTAATTAGCCTTAGAAATCAAGAAGACAATTAGTTGACCAAAATGGCAACTTCTCCGTTTTTTCCCTGAATCTGATCAACTATATTTTAATTCAATTGAGTGACCTAATGAAGTTCAAATTGAGTAATTCCAGCAGCTAATCAAAGCTTAGGATGCCTAATTCAACTTTAATTAAGGTCATTTTTCCAAGTACTTTTAATTTGCAAAACAAATTTGGTCGACGCAGGAACAGTCTTCATGGATCAAACACTTAATTTCTTTGGTAATTACGGATGCAGGGTTCAATGACCAAATGATGTTTCGTTTTATGTTAATCATATCAATCAAAAGCTACGATCCTTCGCTATAAATCATATAACGACAAGCTTTCCTGATTCGTTTTAGATTTTTCCGAAAAAAATTAAAGAACACAGAAAGGTCTGATGAGGCTACGATTTTTAGAAATCCTTCACATCCTCAACCACCTTCATCCAATGTTCTTAATTTTTTTATTCCAGAATTAGCACATTTTCAAACTCATCCTATGAACATTCAAACAATCCTTCACGCATTCGAACTCATATGAATATCCAAATTATCCAACAAAAGCAAATAAGTTAAAGTTTCCAGCGGAAAAATCAAACTTTACACACTCCTATTCAATATTCATCTAACATATATAAAATCTAGAGCAAATTAGCGCTAAATGCACATCAAATCTACAACTATGAAACATTTGGCCACATGAACTTTATAAGGAATTGAATATGCAAATCTACGATTGAACACAAGCTAAGTCTAATTCCTAAGGCCTTAGCTCAATTAACATGCAATTAGCTCAAATCAAGCTTGATGTTCATCCAAGGTAGGTTGGCCAACATGCGATTTAATTTTAGCTTAATTGGATTTAAATTGTGCTATGTTGATTCTATTATAAAGAATCGACCATGGACCTAAAATTGCGCTTGAGCATTGGCTAGCACATTTGAGCTCGAGTTCTTGAAATTGGACTTGAAGTCTTAAATGGCCATGGTTCTTGAATCGAATGTCTTAAAGAAATAATTGAATCAATGAATTTTGGACTTTTTTCATCAAGAGTCAAAGTTTTCAGTTTGACCGAAAAAATCAACCCTCGATTGTTTTTTTTGATAAACTGAGAATTGAAAGTCTTAACTATGCTTGTAAATATAGAATATAGGATTTTCATGATTTTTACAAATTTTAGGAAATGTTGATCAAGAGTTGTTTGGCTTATTAGGAAAATGATACCTCAGTACAAATAAAGTGAAATGACATTTGAAAGACACTAAAAATGACTTTTTTTTTGTGTGTCAAAACACGGGTTTTGTCGCAGTCAAAAACCCCGAGTCTCGAGTTTTTACCTTTAACGGTATCTGTTGGTGAAAATTCAGGTGTCACCACCCCCAAATTTTTAGATTTAGCATATTAGTACTCTGGCTTTGTGAAGTTACTAATATGCCCATGAGGTTTTTAAACTAGTTATTTTAGATCGGTTTGATTTCATTTAATTAATCTAGCTTAATAACCCACCAATTTACACTGTAGAACATAAAATTGAACTGTACAAAAAGAGCCATGTTACTTATATGAACTTATGTAATTCTGAATAAAATGAATTTCTTATGCTCAATGAATAAAGGAAAAAGGGCTGTCGTCTGTCCTAGATGGGCCTGAATGACCCTCCAAACATTCTTAAACAAATAGGTTTAAGGCTGGCCAAGCCCAAGTAAGAAAGTATTATGTTAGGCCTTCCATGTCGAGCAGTACTAATAATAATAATAATAATAATAATAGTAAAGAATGAGCTTACCTGCTTGTGGATTCAGATTCATGCCTAAATTTACCAATTAAGAATGACATGATAGATCGGAGTTACTACCGTGCGACATTAATTCACGTATGAATCGAGTGATTCGTTGAGACAGAAGTCGATTGCACTTATCTGCGCGACATATTGCCAATGGCGTGGTTCCTAACCAATGCATAGAATACTTTTGACAGGCACAAGCTATTGAACAGCGGCATAGGTTGTTCTTGCATTTGTGCTAGAGCTCAAGCAAAATACGACCCAATAACTCGTTGTGGATTGTACGGCGTAATATCACCTAACCAATTGAGCATGTGTATATTAAGATAGCGTTCACTGTACAAATGGCAAAAAAAAAAAAAAAGGAGGTACATAGTTAATTCGCTCCTTTTACCTCTGATACAATGAGAAAAGAAGATTAGTGTCCATGTTCTATGGGGCCTAGTATCCAATAACCAGAGGTTTGATCCGCTTGATGTTTGAGATTCCGTCATGTGCTCTATATAGAAGTATCACAGTGTTTGTATGATCTTGTAATCTGCATTATGAAGTTCTGTACAAATGTAACATAGAACTGGTCGCGAGAAAAGATCGATGTGTCAATAGACTGTTCTAACTAGAGCCGTCAATATGGGTCCATGACCCATTTTCTCGACTCATATTTTGTACAAACGGGTAGCATTATTGGTTGTAATGTTTTAAAGGACCAAGTGAAAATGGGTCCAAAAAGTTAAAGTTGAAACAGACGGGTAAAAAATAAGTCACACAGTTGAACCTATTTTCGACGCATCTAAGAAATTAAAGTGGGTTAGACATGGCTTGGGTCGATGGACCTCAAGTAAATTAAGGTTGTGGATCCTACTTCTCTTGTTGATCATCAAGCAGCCCAACTCAATGAGAAGGCCCTCTAGAAATTGAGAAACCTTAGCTCTCAGCCTTTAGTTGTTCATGAGTTAATGTTCAATAAGAGGTAGATTAATAAAAGTTTATGCATTGTTTTATTTACCGTTGGATGACAAGGTGTACGAAAACGACATAAACACCACAAGAGTTATGAATTTGACGAAACTCGGGGTTCATGGGACTGTGCATATAGGTTGAATCCCGAAAGGTGCGTATAGAAAATTGATTCCAGCATCGCCTAGTAGATTCGCGGCATTCATACTCGGATCGAACCGGACCGAATGGAAATATTCGAACCTAGAATGGGTGAATTGTCACTGTTCAACACAGAAAGTGTTCCTACGTGCCAATATTCCTTATCCTGCCGAAAGGCCAATGTTGGTTTTCAGGAAATTATCAAGGTGGGTCTGAAAAGTGAGAAATGAAAGGTCTCTCTCAAGATAAACTAAATTGACGTCTGATCCAATTTGGACTCTACATTAACCTATTGAAGCTGTAAAAAAATTGTTCCAATTACCATTTTGGGCTTTAACTTTATTGGCAATTAGGGTTTGTGCCTTCCACTTCAAAGTGGCTTCTTTCTTCTTTCTTCTTTCTCTTCTCTTTGCGCACATCTTTTTTCATTTCTTGAGGATCGGGTAACGAGTAACTTTTTTTACGGGAAAATTACCAAAAAAGCCTTAAATCTATTGTAATTTTTTTTGGCCAATTCTAGTCATAAACTTTTTGCATTTGTAACAATTCAATCCTAAACCTTTTGTATTTGTGTCAATTCATCTCATCCGGTCAATTTTAGCTTGAAATCGGACGTGGCACCGACATGGCAAGTATTAATAATGTTTTAATATATATTTTTTCCATTTTTTTATTTTTTTATTTTTATTGAGAATTGTGTAAGAATAACTTTTTTTTTCCGTGTACACCAAATCCAAAAAGAGAAAGGAAGTAGTAGTCATATATATAACCTCTTGATGAAAAGCAGGGAGGAGTTCGTTGTTTCTTATGGGTCAAGAGTATATCCATGGGATTCTCTAGGTGACCACATGGGCCAACTTAACTTTGATTGCAACCGCAAGAACCTCGAAAGAATTTTTTTGCCAACGTGAACTTTTCTAGTATGAAATAACATGCATTTCTTACCAATCCTCTGAGTTCCTTATCCCAGGTGGATTCCAGGTTGGAGGAAATTTTCTTTCAATTTGGCATTTTGATTGAGGGAAAATGGTCCCAAAAGTCCTAAACTTATTGTATGTTAGTCAATTCGATCATAAACTTTAGTCCTAATCAACGATTTGTCAATCAAGTTCTAAACTTTTTAATTGTATCAATTTGGTCCTAAACCTTTTGAAGTTTTGCCAATTTATTCTTAAATTTTTTGACGTTTTTTTCAATTTAGTCATAAACTTGTATTGGCGAAAGAATTACATTGATAAATCACAAAAAGGTTTAGGACTAAATTGGCAGCTTCGTCAAAAGATTTAGGACTCAATTGGTATAATGGAAATGTTTAAGATCAAATTGACAAATCGTCAAAAGGTTTAGGACTACACCGACACAATTGAAATATTTAGGATTGAATTGGCCACCGTACAATAAGTTTATGACTTTTTGGACAACTATCTCTTTGATTGATAGTCACAAATTGAACGCTGCCCATTTACAATTTATCTAAACATACACGAGGTGGATATCCATATCGATAACCCCCGATCAAACACGAAGGTTGTCATGAAAATTCTAAGCCGCTCGACTATGGAGCAAGCAAAAACCAAATGCTTCTTCTATTAACAAGAAATTTTGTAGAAACAAAGGGATAATACTTATGTAACACCAGTCATATTATAGATTTGTGGATCAGGTAATATGATCTTCCTACGCAAGAAACTTAGATTCTGCGGTGTGCCGGGAATCGAAGGAGGAAGTTGAGCTCGATGTTGAAGGGAAAGAACTGATTGAAGAAGATTGAACGATGGCCTAGAGATAAAAAATGGAGTTAGATGATTGTAGGTTCAAGTAGCAGGAGTCTAGTTAGAAGGTGAAGATGTTCCTTCAAACGAAACGTCCTCCAATAAGTCTTCTAATTGAAGGCGGATCCGTTCCTTTAAACAGCTGTCCGGACTTCCTCAGCTCCTCCTCCTCGATTGATGCGGCCCCTATTCCTTATTCATTATAAGAGAATGAACGGCTTGCTTACCGTCGCAGCTGAGGCTAAGCACAGCTATCCTACAACAGTTTCGGCTGTGAAAAGAGTGTTGCGTCTTTTAGAAGTGTTCAGAATGCACCTCAATTGCTACAGCAACTCCAAAGTTACAGCAGCTTACAATAGCTTTAGGAAACTAACTCACTTAATTTTGAGATACCACGAGTTTAAAAATGAATAATTTACGTCTATAGTTCAACCTCGAGGGTGAGCATGGGTTTCGAATTAACCCCGGGAACCGACCCATTCAAGTGGACCAAGTAGGTCTTCCGTATCAAACTTTTGTATTGGCCGAGGCCGATTCGGTCCCCAAGTTAATGTCGGTTCCAAAGAAATTAATGCTTTGAAATGCCGTTTGACACCATACATCGGAAAAACAGAAACTTGCAGACTTGACAAGAGATCACTTGAGATGAGTTACTGTCTGGCTACAAATCGATTTTTCGCACAATAAACTTAATTCTTAGGTATAACTCAGAACCGACCTAGAATTGATCGGTTCGGTTCCAAGCCGGTTCCGAGTATAGCCACTTTGCTTCCCGGTTCTAAAAAAGTTGGAACTGGACCTATAGCGTTGGTTCCAAACTCTAGCTGTTTGGAGCCGATCTACCTTGAAACTCATGACCCCTAGTTCAACTACAGCTATATCAAATAGGCACTTACTTATGATTGTATATGACTAAAGCCAATAACTTATGTATGTTTTTTTCAATCAGAAACATGATTGAAAGAGAATATAAGCCCTAGTTAAAGGAGACAGTTGTGAACTCTTTGCATTTATCGACAGATGGAGTCAAGTCTTGTCGCCATTATACTAATCATTACTCGAGGCTTCTAATTCTATGGCATCAGACAACTAGCCCGGTTGTGTCATCTGTTACATACATTCCCCGAACGTCAAGGATGTTTGCCATTTACTCCTCGAATCAAATGGTGAATCACTGGTTATCCAGAGCAAGAAGTAACTTAGGAGAAAGATGATCCCAATACCGCGACTAATATCTGCGGCCGTTTCACAACGAGCATTTGAAATTGTTCGCCCTACACCCATCCTCCCGGTATATGCTTCGACAAGAATCACACAAGGGTTCAATTAAGCACGCTGGATAAACCATATTTTATTTTGACTTAAAGGATTCAAATTAAGTACCAAAACACATAATTTGCATAGTAAGATTGAGTATTACTTAATTCATTCAATAAAACAGACATCTTAAACATGAAATCAAAATCTTACCTAGGACATTGCCAAAAGCCTAAAAGCCACCAATAACATTCTTCATTACATATGTGGTAAGAGCCTAAGAGGTCAATATTACTCAAAACTCAACATCCGGCTCTTGCAAAAACTATTTATACTTTCATGTTCAGCGCTTAACATTATCCACAATCAAAATTCAGTAATTAAATTCTCAGCACTTTTTTTTTGGGAGGGGGGGAGTTACAAAAAACAAGTCTTAAATCTATTGTATTAGTGCCAATTCAGTCCTAAATCTTTTTAACCCACCCAATTTAGTTCTAACCTTTTGCATTTATGCTAATTGAGTCCATGCAGCTAATTTTGACCGTAAATAGCCGATATGGACACCAACCGTCCTACGGGGCAGGTGTTGATATGGATATTTTAGATAATTTTGGTTTAAAAGAACTAAAATTTTAATTGTTTTCTTATTTTTTTCACTTCATTTTGGTCGGCAAAGATTGTCAACTACCCTCGCTAGATTTGGGCGAGGGCCTTTGCGGCCTCGTCTGTTGCGAGCGAGGCGACCAAAATGAAATGTAAAAAGATAAAAAAAATTAAAAATTGCCCACGTCAAGTGCCTACAATGAAATGTAAAAAGATAAAAAAAAATATTTAAAAAATGACCACGTTAGCGTTGGTAGTGTCTCGTAGGGCGGCCATGCGTTCACGTTAGCGATTTTTGGCCAAAATTAACCCGATGGACTCAATTGACACAAATGCAAAATGTTTATGACTGAATTGGCCCAATTAAAATATTTATGATTGAATTAACACCAATATAATTGGTTCAAGACTTTTTTGGTACTTTTCCCTTTTTCCCCGGCTTTACCAAACAAATTTTCAGTGTGTCAATGATAAATGTCGTGATTTCAACTGGAGATCTAGACTTGAAGAGTGCTTTTCACAATTCCTTTGGGGGATAAAGATTAGGGTTCCAAGTGTCCATTTACAAAGATCTCACCTCACTCAAGTGAAGCTCTTCCCATCTGCATCATCATCAGCAGCAGCACGTTCAGAAAGAGTGGAAAGGCACGGCAGCGTGAGTGCCGTACGCACCAAAAATGGAATCGAAACGTCGCGACAGATGGGGTCTTGAATGGTCCAAAAATGGGTAAGATTTGGGCATCATTGTGGGAATCTTGAAGGCACTTTTCTCCTCCTCCTCCTCCTCCTTCGCCTTCTTGTCAGGATTTGACTCACATCCACAGCCAAAATAATAATAAAAAAAAAACGAGAAAGAGAAATCGACACATAAAAATTTATCCCGATCTGCTTTTTAAATTAAGTTTATATCCAACGGATGATTACATCTATAATTAAGATTTCGCACATCTTTTATGACATCACTCAATTACAAGAGAAAGGAAGATATATAAGCAGTAGTTATTCACGGCGCCTCGTGCTTTTATGTCGACCAGAAATATGAGCGACACCTCAACACTTTTGCTGGGGTTTTTATCCGTATTTTCTGCAGATCTTGTTGCGTGGGATTTCTTTTTTACGTCGCCAACTCATGCTCATGGGCCCGTGGGCTTGTAGTGCCTCTGGTTGACTTGGCTACTCGATATCTCGTGGATTGTGAAGGCTTTGTTTCTAAGGGGAAGCTCTCTCACTTGTCCTTGTCTTATCAGCTTTATCGTAAAAGCAGAGGTGGCGAAATGAATGGATAATCAATTTTTTTTTAACCCAAGATTTGTTAGGCCATAATGTTCATGGGGAGCATCTATTTTGTAAGGTTGGAATGTGGGTTATGAGACAAATCAAAGACTTGAAATGAGTCTAATGGCTCTAGAACGAACCGTTTTTTTTACTGGTTTTGATTAATTGGGAAAATTTAAATAAAGAAGACTCCGGTCTCGAATCTTGCAGAGAAAGAGCGGAAAAAAAGAAAAAACTAATTAGGGTCGACTTCACCTCGAGAAGAACGGCCCGTGAGCCACCTCTCGTCCTTGACAATGACTTAATCACATCCTCGGCCGACACACATTGCCCAATGACCACCACAATGCTCGTGGCCTAGATAGCAACCACCGTAAGACGATTGATTGCGTGCGACGACCACCTCGGAGTGGTTGTCGAGATTGCAGCGTGCAAATCTACACGAAGCGCATTTGCCGTTATTTTTTGTCATCCCTTTTCCTTTGTGAACTTCTTTGGCCAAAAAAATGTGAATTTCTAATGTAGATATAATATCTTTGATTCTTTAAATTTGTGGAATTTACTGTTCAACTTCCTAATACTAAAGTGAGGGACAACAACACATAGAAGTGGCGTGGCAGCAGCAGCGGTAGCGATAGGGGTAGAGGGGGCGGCGACACTAACTTCACCGATGCCCTTTTAATGAGTTATTTGCAAGAACTTGGGTTGGACCTAGGGTTACTTGGATCGGGCGAGGGTCACTTATAATGTATTATATGAAAACAGGTCGATATAAGCTAAATTTTAATCAATTTGATCATCAGCTTAATGCTAATGTGACCCGGTCCAAATTAAATGGGACTTAACCCACTCTTTTCCCCCGTCTAAGTACAAGACGGGAGATCTATTTAAAAGAGTTATGTGGCCATTCCACCATGGGGAATATCACAAAAGAGATGCAGCTCCCTTCGTCTTGGTATGAGTAAGGATGAAATGACAGCTAAATGACGTAGGATCTCCATCGAAAATTTGCCATACAATGTTCCTACGAGGTCGGTCGCTATCATGTAATGACGGGGAAACGCATATACGGGACACCTCAGCTTATAAACATGTCTTGACAGAAAGGAATCACGACTTTGCCAATGGGATAATAATCCCTATGTTCACATCAACAACAAATATCGAAGAGAAATAAATGACCTTCTATCTGGTCTCTGTGCCAGTAGTGAAGTGGCTTGCTACTTTCAATCAGAAAAGAAAGATTGAGCAAGGCAAGGGAGAAAGAAGTGGTCCCCTCTTCTCCGGTAACCTGCTGCCGGTCATATAGGGCGCTCCGCTCGCCACCGCATATGTAGAAAGAGAGGGAGCAGGGACCTAACAGCAATCATTTTTGACTTTGGCACATGAGGTGGCAGGTTTGGCTAGGTAACATAATGGAAATGCACCGGACTGCAAATCCTAGAATGCCGGTTCGAGCCCGTCCTTGGCCTCGGGGAGTGGCGAGCAGCACGGAACTTGAATTAATTAAGTGGCATAAGAGGGTTCATGAGGACTAAGGAGATAAAATGGAAAGAGTTCCTTCTAAAGTGCCTTGGAAGTTAAAGTTTGGAATTGTTCTATTTTAGGGAAGTGTTAAAGAGTGTTTCATTAGAATTAGATAAGTCAAGGCAAACCGGAGTGATTAGCAAAAGGCAAGTGAATTTAGAAAGAGACCTAAACTCGTCAAACAAGCATGTCAGTCGAGATTGGGGTCAAGACTAATTTAACCCATTTTCATGCAATGTAAATTTATTGACCCATTTTCAACCAACCCATATCCGACCTCTACCGACCTGATCCATGTTCCTAAAAGATTTCCATATCTAACTCAACCTAGAAAACCTTATATTCAAACGAAGGTGGGGGTGCATAGCGAGTGAGCACTAGATTGAGTGAGGGTGAGAGAGAAGGAGAAGAGAATCATAGAGATGGGCTGGGTTTACGAAAATTGTAAACCCATTTATGAATCATTGAACACTTATATTTTGTTTAAATCCATTTATAACTAACCTATATTACTATATTACAATTCAGCCCATCATATATGGGTTGAGAACTGAAATTTGATCAATTTTGATAGGTCTGCAGAGACCATTAATCGTGCCAAATCATGAATGGATAATGTCAGAAGATAAGCGCAAAGACGGTTACTTAAGCGGTCATCGAAAACTTGGGAGCGATTATGGATGACAAGAAGTAAAAAAAGAAGAGACGGACCAAGAAGAGGCACAAGGCAACACTCGAAGAACAAGATTTTCTACTTTTGCCCTTGTCCTCTTGTCATTTCCAGTAGTTCCTCTAGTCACATGAGTTGTTCATTTTCCTTAGTTGATCCAACCTTTGCTCTTGTTCTTTAGAAACCATTTCATCAGTATTGGAAACCGATCATCAAGTTCTCATTCCTTTCTTAGCGCACAATCATCTGTCTATGTTGAAGCACGAGGACTGTGACGTTTGGTCAGGATCATTGATCAGCCAAGGCACGTTGTTTCCAATTCTTGAGTCGATGAATTTGAGGAGAGCGATTTCGAGCGAAACAGCCATTAAATCGTGCTTTGGATCACTTGGGAACGCTTCTGTTTGGAGCAAGTTGCTTAGTCGAAGATGTTCTTATTCAATTTCAAGATATGTTGATATGCGTTATGACTAATTTGGGTAGTCTTAACTAGTGTCTTAGCGCACTTAAATCACACTAGTTATTAAGATCTTTTACTGAGTTGGACGAATGAAAAAAATAAGCTCAGTATTATGAAAATATTGAGCCATCAGCTTAGGCAAAACTGGTCAAAGATGATATTTGCTGTTAACTTCGAGTTCAGGCTTTCATGGTTTATCTACGAAGATCAGTGGTATGATGTCGGCCAAATGATCTAAGCACACCATTTAAGATAGCTGGATTTGGGTAAAGGGTCACTTGTTCTTTCATTATATCGCGAGTTAGATTCACGTCATGGGCGCGCCTCGACTAGCTCGTGCTACGTTGTCTAGCTGCGGCATATACCTCGAATGGAGAGGTTTTTCGATTGTTAGCATCCTGGTGGGGTTACGATGACCAGCTTACCAACCTGCAACTCTCGAGTCACGAGTAGGGCTATTTCAGTCTTAATAGTTCTAAACCTATTGTACGGAGGCCAATTCTGTCTTAAACTTTTTAATTTATCTAATTTAGTTCTAAACTTTTTAAAGATTTGCCTATAGGAAAAATATTAAATAACATGAAAAACAAGAATCGTTAGAAATCTATTTAGAAAAGATGAGAAACAAAGAACAATTGTCTAAAGCGTGCAAGTATTATCCTTAAGGATAATTTCGTCTCTCGAGTATGACATTCAAGACGTAAGGTTTCTAGGTGACTATCCTCCCAAGATACAACATACATTTTTATATATTCCGCACTAAATAGTAGATGGAACAGGAACAACGTTATATGTATAACTCAAAGAAAAGAAAAAAATGAAAGAAGGGAAAAACTCTCTTATGTACTGCAAAATCCTCGAAGATTGTTTTTTGAAATTCAATTTATATTCAACCAAAATAAAGCTGTTGAGAAACTGTTATAAAGTCGCTATAAAATAAGGAAGGATTTATGAAGAAATAAATCAGCCTTTACATGGTCGTTATAAAGTCGTTCGAAAATCGTTACATGATCGTTGCAAAATCATTATAGAACTGTTATAAATTAAAGGTGGACAAAGAACGTTGCTTCTAAGACTTTCCTTAGAGTCCGAGCTCGTCAACTTCTAAGCTCGCCAACGTCTAAGCTCACCAATGTCCGAGCTCGCCAACATCCGAGCTCACAAACGTTTGAACTCCTTAACATCCGAGCTCGTCATTAGAAAACCGTCTATTAGAAATAATGATCGCTAATCATTACAGTCAAAATTCTACCAAAACCATTGTAAAAGAATATTTCAAAACTACTAAAATATCCAACAATCCCCCACATATTTCAAAAATTTTTGAAAAGATAAAATTGGAATAAAGCTAGGTATTGGAGTGTAATGCATTGGAACCGGTATTGATTAGGCTATGCACCAACCCTAGAAAGAATGAAATACAATTTACTTAAATCATTGCTGAAGTTTGAAACTTCTATGAACTAACAATTCCTTTTTGTGAATTATGATTTTTACCAATCACATTAGACTCCCACAAGATTTGTTGTTCAATGCGATTTTGCGCTAATAGGCCATGCACATGCTTGTTTTATTTAAAAATGCTCTAGAGATTTTTGCTAAAAATTCTCATAGGAGTGGCTCCACTCTACACTTGTATAGGTGACTCCATCAAGTGTATTATGCAGCTTAATACATCACTAGCAATAGTAATGGAATTCATTAAGAGGTTAGCTCAACCTCTTTTTTTTTGCAGCCTTGCACCTGTTCTCACCTTAGGAGGGACAATAACTTTTAATAGGATAATAACTTTTATTACCCATATGAACTTAATTCATGGGATCACCAATCACATAGGTTGGGTTACCATTACAGTTGATTTTCTTCAACTGGCTTGTCCCATTCTCCTCGATGTACATTAAGAGGATTAGCCAAAATTGCTTCGACTTTACATAATTATTGGACACAATTCCATCTTTAAGTAGCTACTTTATCACATCACGTCTTAACTGGACGTCTCTTTCTATCATTGAAAGTTTCACTCTTATTAATGCTTTGTAATAGTTATTGCCTTGGCAATCACAATGCAGACACGTAAGTTGTCGGTTTCATTCCCAAAAGAACATATGCTAAGAAATTTCTTATTTACTTAGTTTCATTTTCAAATCGAGTTCGAAAAAGATTTTCCCTTTCCCGAGAACTTGAGTAGTTCTCAAATCACCAAGATGAATATTTTATCTTCATTCCCCTTATAGAACGTAGGAGGATAAAGCATTATGTTTTTACATATATACTTGGTAGCACCTATGTCCGCCACCCATTCACATTGCCGCAATATTGGCATGGGAATGACCATGGTAATTACATCATTAAAATCATCTGCTTAAACCAAATTGACTATTGATTTAGCATGATTGTCATTTTCCCCACAATTTTCTTCAAGTTATGACACCTTTACAGTGGGTGAACACACGTCCCGTAGTGCACTTTTTTCTCATCGAAATCCAAAAATTCAGTTAGCATCACCGTGTTTTTATAATACAATGGGAAATCCACTATTTGAAATGTCATAAACTTGACACTAGTCACCATTTAACAAAGTATTTCACAAAAGACATAAAATCTTATTCACTTTAGATTTACGGTTGGCTATGGGTGCAAAGAAACAGATGTAAATTCCATCTCCACAGCAATCAACTAAAGGAGATTCTCCATTCTAATGTAAGAACCAATCAATTCTCTAGATGAAGGTAACAAAATAATAGAGTGCGCCGCCCTCTGTCAGTCCATCCACTCGTCCTTAGTCCCAATGTCCACGAGGACTTCAAAAGTATCAAGCAAATAGCAAAGCCAAATTTAATTACAACTCCAGACTCCCTCATACAATCAGAGCCATAATAGGTGAAACAAGACATATCCCCCTTCACCATCTCAATTATCCATAGACAAGCTAAAGATGCAAGACGACCTTGCATGTCTAGCAAATCATTTTCCAAACACTGAGGCCGATAGAATCTGTAAAAAAGCTACAAAATGATAAAACTGACGTTTGGATTTCACAGTTTTATCTTGATTGTTTAATTGATTTTCTACCTCAGCTTTAAGATAACAACATAATTCGTAGAAAACACAAGAGGGAGTATGCAAATTCCAAACCAACAGATCCATCCACTACATATTCTGACTAGCTTTCCTTTTAAATCTTCAACCATAAGTAATGAGCACGTAGAGATTATTGATGCAAGTAAGAGCAACATTGTATTACCATTCACTGATAAAAATTTGTCCTTACCAAAAAAAAAAACATTGTATTACCATGACAACATAATTTAAATGAAATACTTATTCATGAAATTATGAATTTATTACGAGGTTGTTTAACGACCTCCATCCAGCAAGATATAAGAGGACAAACGTAAAGAAAAATTGAATTTGATATAATAGGACAACGCGTCACCTGCTTGTGAACCCAAAACGGAAAGGGTATGGATTGAGGAATGCAGATATGGACGCCGCAGAGGCCTTCGCAGACGAGAGCTTCGACCAGACCAGGGAATTCGGTTCCGTCGAATTCGGTGACAGGACGATTGGCTTCGAGCAATCGTCGGCATCCGCGCCACCCATCCAAATTGAAAATCTCGCTTAGATTGGCGGAATCGCTTAGTCGTCATTCACCATCTCCGAGCCCTCGTTCAATCCTAACAGCGGTGGTGGCAATTCCAGGTTGAGAATCCATAAGGCATTTATCCTTAAGATTGTAGGAAAAATATTAAATAACATGAAAACCAAGAATCGCTAGAAATCTATTTAGAAAAGACGAGAAAGTAAGAACAATTATCTGAGGTGTGCAAACATTGTCCTTAAGGATAATTCCGCCTCTCGAAGTACGAAACTCGGTGTACAAAGTTTCTAGCGGCCATTCTCCCAAAATACAACGAGACCTTTTTCTATATTCCATTCCGAATATTAGAAGGAACAGGAACAACACTATGTGTATAACCCAAGAAAGAAGAAAATGAAATAAGGGAAACACTCTCTTATATAATGCAAAGTCCTCAAAAGATTGTTTCTTGAAATTCAATTTATATTCAACCAAAATAGAGCCGTTGAGAAGCCTTTGTAACGCCGTTGTAAAATAATGGAGGGTTTATGAAGAAATAAATCAGCCTTCACATGATCATTATAAATCATTTAGAAAACCGTTACATGACCATTGCAAAATCATTATAGAACCGTTATAAATTAAAGGAGGACAAAGAACGTTGCTTCGAGACTCTCCTTAGAGTCTAAGCTCATCAACTTCGAGCTCACTAATGTTTGAGCTCACCATCGTCCGAGCTCACCAATATCCGAGTTCCCCAACATCTAAGCTCGTCATTAGAAAACTGCCCATTAGAAATAATGACGGCTAATCATTGCTGTCAAAATTATATCAAAACGTAAAAGAATATTTCAAAACTACTGAGATATCCAACATTGCCAATATAGTCATTCCAATCAATTTTGGCGAAAAATTGTTGACGGGGATATAAGATGTTTTACATGAAACAACTGATGTTGGAATGGAAGATTTTCACACATTTTTATTTAATATTTTACTCTCTCTCTCTCCTTTTCTTGTTTTCCTATTTCCCTCCTTTAGTCGGCAATGGCCTAGGTCACAGGTGAGGGTAAAAAGAAAAAAATTGAAAATTTAGAAAACTTAAAAAATAACAAAAACGTCCGCGTCACGCCGATCGTGCCACATAAGACAATTGTCGCTAATTGGATCAAGCGATTCTCGGCCAAAACCCCGAAAGGATT
Organism: Rhodamnia rubescens; assembly: GCA_021437795.1. NCBI lineage: Eukaryota > Viridiplantae > Streptophyta > Magnoliopsida > Myrtales > Myrtaceae > Rhodamnia > Rhodamnia rubescens. The sequence goes on along the minus strand of JAILYA010000093.1, from coordinate 148,333 downwards.
ACATTGGAAAATTATCAAAATGTTTAGAACTAAATTAACAAATTTAGGACTGAATTAACCTTCGCATAATAGGTGCGGGTTTTTCGGGCAATTTTCTCATAAATAGCTACGATTTAACCGAACATTCCATAACGAGCGTTAGATCTTCAAAATAATGTGCAAAGGGGCCTATCCTGAGTTGATAATCTCCCGACGCCTCGAAATTAACTGTGCCTACACGTGGGTGGAGGGGGTGGTATTTGGCTTCGACACGAGCTGCTTGTAAACTAGAAATGAGGAGAAGACGGAGAATCATCATTGGGGCGTCAAGGACAGAGACATCTATTAGAAAGATCCTCTTTGAAAGCACGGTTTTCTTACGAGGCTATTACATCTTCTCCACATCTCACCTTTTTTTTTGGCTGAATGCCTACCTTCTTACATGTACTTTATGGATAGAGTTCTGCTGACTTCAGGCTAGAATCCAAAAAGGAGCGACGCTCAAAACCCTAACAACGTGGATTTCTTTATAGGATAGAGATAGGGAGATGGGAGCATGGGCGCAATCTTTAGTGCTTTGAAGGAAAAAGGCCGAAGTGACGGCCGTGGCAACCGGCGTGGCTGGTGGAGTGCGACGAGGTTGGACGTGGGTGGAGCCATGGAGAGAGAGAGAGAGAGAGAGAGAGAGAGAGAGAGAGAGAGAGAGATTTTAAGGTCTAATACACTAAGAAATCTTTGACTTTAGTTCTTGTCTCAATTTTACCTTTTGTCTTATAGAAAACCTCCGACTTCATATGCAATTTCAATTCTACCATAAATTTTTTTTATCCCATAAAAAACCCCTCAACTTTAGATCCAGATCCCAATTCTACTATATTTTTAATTCTTATAAAAAAAACCTCAACTTTTGGATGTTGAATGTTGTTTTACAAACTTTTAGTTTTTGCTTTACTTTCCTTTAACCGTGTTAGAATTTCCGGTCTGAAAGTTTAAACTATTAGGAAGAGGAAAATTATATGGCTATTAAAACTCCTTGGATCCCATATTCAAGCAATGTGGAAGAATACTTTAGCATCTTATCTCGTGTGCAAATCAATTTGAATTCTTTGAACAACATAATATTGAAGAATGAGAAACCCCGCACGTGAAATTAACCTAGATAGAGCATGGCAAATTGAAACCTACCCTTGAGAGTATAGTGAGAATTGTAGACTAGAAGTTTGAAAAATTTGATGAAAGGAGACTATATGAATAAGGTTATGACCATTAATGAAATATTATATCCAAGTTGTCTTGGATAACATGCTACCAGTCTTAAATCAAAGTTGATGTATACTCGTGCATTGTGTGTGTTATCATACCACATATAGTTAAAATGGTGTGTGAAACATATTAATTTATATACAACGTTATTATATTGATGTATCATTAGATGAAACATATTAATTTAAGTACAACGTTGTTAAGTTCTTACAAATATCGTACCAATTTTATTGGATGTTTCCAAAGATAAAGTGACATATAATTATTAGAATTCGTAGAATCTAATTAATGTACTAAAAAAACCAAGAACTTGATATGAACTATCACATGTCATACACTATCTCCTATGTCAAAAAAGCATATGATATAGTCTCCATAGAAGCTTTGCTTTGCTAATTGAGAGGAAAACCTTAAGTTCCGTAACGTTATCCTAAAAAAGAGGGGTGATCGGTTCCCGACCCAGGCCTGTCCCATTCTAGAATTAGGAACCGAATCGGTTCCCAATTTCAAGGACCAGGGAATCGAACCGGATGATCCTGGGACCGGACCGACCGATTCCCGGGCTATGCAATCATTGGACTGGTTGCATTTTTTCTTCTTTTGTGATTTGAAGTTAAACTTTTCTCATTAACGACATATTCACTTGACCGCTTCTCGTTAGTTGTATCACGTTGTCGCTAAACTTGAAAGTCATACTAAGCATACTAAGCATTTCAGGTTTAGGTTTAGGTTTACCTTTAGGAATTTTCTTTAAAAGAATATTATTCGATTTGGTCCGGGTGGTTGGGTTCCTCCCCGGAATCGGGAACCGGACCGACCGTAATCGCACTAATTTTATGAAACCAGAAACCGAATCGGAGCCCTCGAGGATAGGGCCCAACCAGCTGGTTCGGTTCCGTTCGAGCAGTTCTCGGTTCGGTCGATCTACTAGGCTCAGCCCTAGTTAAAATTTTTGTAGTTTCGAGAGAGAGAGAGAGAGAGAGAGAGAGAGAGAGAGGGGAGAGTTCTTGCCTAACGAAGAAAATGGCAAAAAAAATTGCTCCAAAACTCTAAAGTCTAAACCACTGAATACACATGGCGCAATCATAGAGCCTCTTGTGAAAGAACTCGTTATCATATCACATAGAGATACGATAGATGCTTATTCTTATCGAGGACAAAAGGCAAGAGAATAATGCCAAAACTTTCGACAATTTGCTTGAATAAGCGAGACCGATTACAATCTCACGATCGGCGTTTTCAAACGGCCGTCGAAATTCGACACGTTCTCGGGTAAGAAGTCCTGAGCGTCTCTAGCGTCGCCACCAAAGAAAAGGGGCTTACTCATCAACAACGACACGAGATCTATCTTCGGGAAAAAAGTTGCAATTCTTGTAGGTCACCACGGTTATGGCCGCTAAAGGATAAAGGGTGACAAAATAATTCCCCTATCCTAAAATTTAACCAACCATATCCTCTTCACAGATGCCCTAGATCTAGCAAGTTCTTTCTAGCACACACCTCCATATGGAAAATCGAGTCACTTGGGGGAATATGAACTCTTGGTGAGCTATTGGGATTCAACGGGAGCTAATTACCGAAAAAGAAATGTCCCAAGTTCTTGCAATTGTGCTGGTTTAGTTTGAAACTTTTCGCATTGTCATGCTAATTCGTCTATCCGATCAATTTTGATTGAAAATCACCGACGTGACGATGTCGGCGCTGACGGCACACGCACCTCCACCGGCGAGGGTCGCAACGCCCTCGCGGGGCCACGTGGCGGAATATAAACTCTTGGTGAGCTATTTGGGACTCAATGGGCATCAAGAAAAAGCAATCATTCGGGGTGGGGGCCGAGAAACGTCAAAAGAGAAGCATCTCTCCCTCTGGCCATTTTCTGCTCGTGATGATTGATCCATGACCCACCAAAGGCAAAGGCCAAGCGTTTCGAACCATCTGTTTGGGCGTGCCCTTTTTGGAGAAGCAGGTGGGTAGTGGGTGCTTCACGAAATGCAGCAGGAAAGCAAGAGCCGTGGCGCATCCGTGCACGTTGACACAGGCAAAACTCGGTTATCAAGTTCGCTTGGGACTTTGGCATTCCCCTTTTTCTTCCCTTTTTCAAAGACGTGGGAAATGCAAAGACTTAGGCATGACTATCACATGACGAGAGAACTCAACTTAGATAGATGAATTTCAAACCTAGCAAGTGCTTAACCAAACTCCCTCGATAACATATGAAGCGGGAGCGGTCCGAACGGGGGGCTCGGTGGATTGGTTTTAGAGGTTAAGGATCTGATCACCAATGTTCGGGTTAAGTACAGGAATGAGTGCGAAAGCTCGGCTCGAGCCCGGGCGGTGGTATTCGAGTGTCTAAAAACGATACATGGCTGGGAACGCCTGATTTTCCTACCTAAGGTTTGATCGAATTGATCGGGGAATCGGACTGCGCTTAAAACTCAATGGAAGGGCATAATTGGGTAGTTCTCGCTCGTCACGAGCGTTTTCCAACAAAACCTAGGTTGCCCCGATCGGACGGCCATATGGGTTAGAATATCCGCAACTTTCAATCGCGACCGTCCGATCGCGACGTGCCGGGAACTTTGTGATATGACCCGATGGATTAATTCCGCCTTGAAGATCGGGTCGTAAAACTTTCCGACTCCACAAGGATCATGACGATCGGAGTTTGAACCAAGAAAATAACATAACTTTCAACAGGGCCATTTGTTCAGGCCGATTATAGGAAATCAGCAATCCCGATACTTTCTTCCCCCGTTGAAACACATTTTCGAAAAAATTTCGCTCGGTCAAAGTTCGGTCAAATTTCATATAAAATCTATAGAATTGGTTTTTTTTATTTAAAGAATTTTTAAAGAAATTCTTACTTGGCCGAGGGCCTTTGTTCAGATTGGACAAGTCTTTTTGGCCCCTGTTCCTCGAAATCTAGGGCGATTGTCGTGAATATCTCTTTTTATACATTATCGGTTATTTAACAAAGACGGTTTCACTAATTAATGAAGCCAGTGTAACTTGATTTGATACAACTGTAAATAAAATGTCAATTGCACTGAAACTTTCCCATAACCTTTCTTTCTCTCTACCCGGCAACGGTAGCGCCGGTGGAAGCATGGTGGCGGTGACCGGAGAAGCGGAGGGTGGTGGGTAGGGTAGCAATAGGAAAACGACGAGCGAGAGAGAGGACATGGAAGACATGGGAGCGCCGACGTGAACAATTTAATCACAACTTAAAAAAGCCACCGGCATCCATGACATTGAACCAATTTGATCTATAGTCGAGGGACCAAGTTGAGTCGCAATTTGAAATCTCATGCACACAATCAGAAGAACAGGAGTTTTAATGGCCAACCACAATTTTCGTACCAGGCACTTCTACGGTGCCATAGCAATAACACGGCAAAGTTATCAGGGACCAATCGGGAAAATTATCCAAAACGCCATAAATCTATTATAATTATGCCAATTTAATTATAATTTCTTTTTACCAATTGAGCCTAAATCTTTTGCATTTGTGCCAATTTAGTCTATTTTGTGAGACCAATACCGACGTGGACAATTTTTAATAATATTTTAATATTTTTTGTACTTTTTTCTTTTTCTTTCCTTTTTTTTCCCTTATTTTTCCTCTAAGCGATTGGGACCGACCAAAGAGAAGAGGTCGATGAGGTCACCTTGCCGGCCTCGGGCGAGCTCGCTCTCATTGGCCATTGGCAAGGGTGAGGTTGGCCTCCCCCATCGAAGACGAGGCTTGCCCTCGCCAGCCCCTAGCAAAGTTGCGGGCGAGGCCAGCCTTATGTCACTAGATGTTTTCTATTAACCACCATGGAAACACAAGTGAGAACAAAATTTCAGATATTGCGCATCCATTTTCTGTGAAATTTGATTCTTGCTCATCTACACCCTCAAAGCCCTTGGCAAAGTCGCTGATGAGGCTAAAAGGTCGGCCTTGCCGTCACACGGGAGAGGCTGACCTCATCTAGTGACGGCGAGGCTCACCCTAGCTAGGGGCCGGGGAGGTCGACCTCGCCGACCCTCGCCTTTAGCCGGTTGTTGATGTCTTGCAATGGGCTAGAGGAAGAAGAAAGACAATAGAAAAAAAAGAAAAAGAAAATAAGGAAAAAGAAAAAAATGGATAAAGAATTATAAAAAAATCAAAATATTATTTTGAATTATCTAAACAACCAACAAATGGACATAATTGGCAAAAATATGAAAGGTTTATGAATCAATTAGAAAAAAATTTTAAATTGAATTGACATAATTGTATTAAGTTTATGACTTTTTTTAGTAATTTTTTTCGGCGAATGAGATGAAAGATAATGGATGATGGATAATCCAATGACGAACGATGATATCGTCAATGTCGAGATCAAATCGATCACCCAATGCTCACAAATGATTTGATAAATTTACCATGATTTTAGCCGACCACATCGTAAAAGGACCCATGTATATTTGGTTCGGACCATGGTTCCATCAAACAATTAAACTTTTTTTTTTGAGTTTTTTTGGGATATGTTTAGTAGAAGTGCTAAAACTTATTATGAAAGTGCAATTCGGTCATAAAACTTAGAAAAAGTGCAATCAAATGAGATGAAAGATAATGGATGATGGATAATCCAATGACGAACGATGATATCGTCGATGTCGATCAAATCGATCACCCGGCTCACAAATGATTTGATAAATTTACCATGATTTTAGCCGACCACATCGTAAAAGGACCCATGTATATTTGGTTCGGACCATGGTTCCATCAAACAATTAAACTTTTTTTTTGAGTTTTTTTGGGATATGTTTAGTAGAAGTGCTAAAACTTATTATGAAAGTGCAATTCGGTCATAAAACTTAGAAAAAGTGTAATCAAGTCCTAAAACTTGTCAAATTTGTGCAATTAAGTCATTCTATTAACTTCGTCCAACTTAACTAATGAAAAATGCCGATATGATTTTTTTAATATTTTCTCTCTCCTATGTGGCTAAATTGGCGTTGTTTTGGTCCAAATATGATTTTTAATATATTTTTATTTAAATACAATTTTAAAAAAGCTACAATTAAAAAGAAGAAGAAGAAGTAGCAGCAAAGGCAAGTGAGGGCTTTGCGGCCCTCGTTGCCGCCGATCACCACCGAAAAGAGCCAATGGGGGTTACCGCCACTAGTGGCCCTCGATCGTAACTATGCGAGGGCGGGCGACCCTTGCTCGATATGGGTGAGGGCCAATAGGCCCTTGCTTGCGGTTGGCATGGGTTATCGGCCCTTGGTCGGGGCTCGACGTCCCCGCAGACCCGGGTCCCCCTCCCGGCGGTGGTGAGGGCTCGCTTCTTTTTATTGTTGTTGTTGTTGTTGTTGTTATTATTATTATTATAAATAAAAAATTTATTAAAAATCAGATTTGGATTAAAACGAGTCGTTTTAGTCACTTCATCGTCATGTACGAGGGAAATTTTTTTTTAAGAAAAGAAACTTTAGCATTTTCCGTTAGACAAGTTGGATAGAGTTAACGGAAGGACTCGATCAACACTTATTTGATAAGTTTTAGGACTTGATTATATTTTTTTTTGCATATTTTAGGGCTTAATTACATTTTCATAAAAAGTTTTAAGACTTTGGATGGACATGTCTCTTTATTTAATTGAATTAATTATTATTATTATTTTTTGGCCTTTTTGGCCAATGAAATCAGATTGGCGTTTAGGCAAAGTCAACTCATCTTTTCGTTTTGATATATCCATCTAATGTCGGCAAATCAAGGGGCAGCAATCTCTCGACCGCTCGTGGAGATTGCCGCACGGTACAAGCTCCTTCTCGTAGGGTCTAGATCCCCGGGCCCTCCCGATCGCCGACACGTGTCCTCACTCCGGGCCCCACGACGCTGACCAGCCTATCGCCTCCCGGTGCACGTGATCCCACACGCGCCCTTCGATTAGCCGGATCCTAAGCGGGCTGGGTCCCGTTCCAGCTGAGCTGGACCCCCCACCCTTCGGGTCGGGCTTCTGAGATCTTTTTGCGGGTTCTTCACGTCTCCCTTCTCGGTGGGGCGGGGCCCACGCGGGAGTCAAGAAGCATCCACGTCGGCATGGGGTGGGCGTTCGACCGCATGTTCTGGGGCGGGGCAACGGTCGGAGAAGGGTGCGGGCGGGGACCCGTCGGATCTTTCCCAAACGTGTGGGCCGGAATGCACCGCCACTTGCAATGGTGGGTCCCAGCCCGGCACATGAAGAGGCGCCGGCGAAACTACAATCTCCATTCGAAGGGCTTCGATGTCCTTATCATGAAAATGACGATAACTACCTTGTCCTTTTCACCACATCTCTCTCTTTTAGTATTTTTTTTTCTGAAAAAGATTATTTCAAGCCATTTTTTTAGGCATTTAATTTAAGATGTGTGTAATTTATGCGGAATTCAATATTTTTTACGTTAACTGCCTTATCTTTTAGCTCGCGATGCAAGCGTCGGATGATACGGTGATCACTGGATAAGGCTGAAAGGAAACAAGAATGGTGGTCCTTCCAATTTCCATCCAAATCTGAGTTTCAACAATTCGGGGAGCTAGAGTGGTCTCTTGTAATTGAATCATTTATATCCATAGGCTTGATTTTAATTATTACATTGTAATCTTTTATGGTTTCTTTTTGAAATTCTTATCTACATTAGAGCTTTCTAGTCGAACTCTTTTTATAGCGGTTTGTTTGAAAGCTGCTTTGCTAAGTGCGCATGATACAATTTTTGGAGTAGAATTTCGCTCCGACACGGAGTAGAAACCAGGTTAAGAACGCAACTTACTGGAGTAAAACCGTTTGGTTCTGGAACTTTATTTTTCTATTTCTTGAGCATTTTTTTCCCACTTTTTTGTTTTGGTCAAATTTTTGGAGTTACATGAAGAAGTAAAAAAGATTTATTTCTTTCGAAGTAGAAAAATCAACTTCCTAAAAAAAATAGATTTCTTAGAAACGAAAAATGTTGCAATGCACGCCCTAATATTCTTATGTTTTTCGCTACTTTTTTTAAACAAAACATTTGTATTGTTTGTTAGAGATCTTTTCATCTTTTGATACATAATGTCATTTACCTAATTACCTACTCTGAAGCAATAACTTTGGGTCCCTCTTTGTCAATATTCGACTGTCCTTGATTCTCTTGGAAAAAAGAATAGAGGCCTTTACAATCATGGGGGGATGAAGGGAGGGAGGGGGAGGGAGGTGGTCGCGTAGCGCCGAGGCCCTGCGAGGCGGGTATTGGCGATGATGATTGACGGAGTGCACTAGCAGCAGTCTGATTTCTTAAAGTTTCATGAATTAGTTAACAAAATTGATCAATTTTCAGGGGTCGTATCGAACAAATGAGAAAATTCTTAGCGATCCGAGATTGTCATTAATCGAAAGAAACAAATTTCTTTTCGTATGTTCGGTACATATCACTTCATTTACATGGATATGCCAACTGATATCATCTCCCTTTCTCTTGCCCCATTTATGTGATTGAGGAGGCATTTTTCACATAGACACATAACAAGGGAATTTCCTGCCAACCATTCATTTTTTTGGAAACCAAGATGGGCTTCTAAACGTACAAAAAACACCCCAAAAGAGATAGATGGACCGAACAACATATTATGCAACACGTATAAATTGATTGCCAGAAAAAAAATTCAATGATTGATGTACCGTTTTCTAGTTATGGTATGGATTTGACAGGTGGGGACGAAACTACCAGTCATTGTGGAGACTTTATTCTCGAAGAAGGGGACAAATCATCTCAGCTTTATCATTTTTTTCTATTTACGACTTTTCAATAAACTAGGAAGCACAGACATTTGAAAGCTTTCGTGCCATATGGGATGCGTGTCGGTGTCCGGCACGCGACCGACACGTGATCAACAGATCTCGGACATCGAACACATGGTCGGTCTGCCCGGACGCGCCAACAACACATGAGTTCAAGATTCGACACGCTGTTTCGACATCCATGGGGTTAATTTTAAATATTTTCAATAAATTAAAAAATATAATATCTCAAAAATATATATACTTAAGTCATATACCTAACCACTTCAAAATTAATATACATAGCTAGCCTAAAAAATACATGATTGTGAATCCCTAACAGAAAAAGAAGAAAAATAAGTTCACCGCTGATTATTTTTTATATACGCGATAATTTATATGTGTATGCAAAAATATACATTTAGCATATAACGTGTTCAAACGTATTGGAATTCTCTATTTTTTTTAGAAATGATATATTGGTGTGTTATGTTATGTCGCGTCGTGTGTCGAGTGTCGGTGTCGATCTTATTTAGATGATAAATCATCATTAATAATGGTCAACCAAATAGTAAGTTAATATTACGCTTCATTCCCTAAAGAAAAAAAATCTCCAATTTTAGGTCCAATCTCAATTCTGTCCCAAATTTTTTTTTTTAAGATTGAAAAAAATCACAAGCTTTCACTCTAGTCTAAAATCTGCCATTGTGTTTGAAAATCGCTACTAGTTTCTTCAAGATTATCAACATTATGGCTAACTAGAGATTTAGTATCGGAACCTGTGTTTTCATGAACGCCTCCACCTTCCTATGGAGCAACAACAATCAATTTTGAAGAAATGACACCCTCACCTTCCCATGAAAGGACAATGACCCATGTTGAAGGAACCAACAGCAATTTGTGAAAGCTTGTGGTTTTTTCTAGACAACAAAAATTCGAGGCGCAATTAGGATTAAGCCTAAAGTCGAGCATTTTTTACGGGAAATTAGGCCATTGATATTAACATCTTTTTAAGGAGAAAACTATATAATTCTCCTATAGTTAAGTTTTTTCTTACTTTTAATCAAAGGAAATATAAAAATGGCGCTAACATTTCTTTTACATATATTTGCACCTTCCAGCTTCAAAATCTAAGAACAGTATAGTTTGCACGAGGCAATATTTAAAGATAGAATTGTTTTGGCCATCTAGTTTTTTCAGACTTTTTCTTGATTGTGTTAGATTTCAAGGTCTGAATTGCAGATGTTCAAAGCAGAAAACACTAAACACCCATCCTCGCCTTTTACTTCGTCGCCACTTTCCCTCCTCTATTTCTGAAAATGCCATTTTGCATCCGAGATAAAACCTCGTATCCATTTGCGAACCCCACGTTTACCGGATGAGGTCATGCGCAGGCACTATCCGTAATTAGAGGTGAGCAAAAAGAACCGACTAGACTGGAACCTAACCGAATCGGCTGGTTCGATCTAGCTCTCGGGGCGCCATCCGGGTCCAAGTTCCATAAAATTGGAACTTGTAATTTTTGGTCCGTTTTCCAGTTCTACGGATGAAACCGCCTACCCGAACCACCCGAAAGGGATAGATTATTTTTTTTTAGTGTGATTTTATTTCTTGAAAATCTCTAAACTAAAACCATTTGAACTCTTATTTATTAGGGGTACTTCTATAGATAGTCATGGAACGAAAGTGAATCGGTTCAGGGCTTTTCTCAAGTATGAAACCATGCAAAGATGATGGACTAAGCAAGCGCGGTCATGCTCACACAATTTTGGAAGCCTCTTTTGAAGCAATTTGAACATTTTTTTTTTTTTGGGTAGAGAAGCGGCATCCAATTTTGCCTTGATTGATAATGTTGTTGTGATGGAAAATGGTGCATCCACTTTAACTACAATAAAATATGAAAAATGTGTGAATATATGTTTCAAACACATGCTTCATATTCGTTTCCAAACACCACCGGTCTGGTCCTTGGTTCCAGAAACTGGGAACCGGTCTCTCCATCTCGGTCATTGATTTTGGGGTGGGAATCGGACTGCCTGAGAACCAGTCACCCCTATCTGTAATGACTTGATCCTCTCCACTTGGGTCAAGCTTCCGAAATTAGTACTCTTGAATAGCCGTACAAGATGATAACATTCTGTGAGCCTGCGTATGACAGAACCTCTTCTATTTGACACGAATTTTTTTGAGTTGTTTCATGACCTAAGAAAGAAATTTAGGCCAGGCCAATCTTCCACCGGCACCTGCACATGGAAATGGACTCAACGTGCTGAACATTTTGAAGCCAGAACTGAAATGATCATTGTCATGGTAGGCATACTTTCAATGTCTTCATGAGGGATATGTGTAAAGCAAATTAACTTTTTTGTGAAAAAGGACGCACAAACCTTGTAGAGACACCTGTGGTGAGAATTGTGGCTTCTTACCATGACTGAGCGCAAGCACTCATGTGGGCATGTGGTTCATCTTCTTCCTCTTGCTTCATTTCCATTTGGGGATCAGACAGAGGCTCACATCAAAGATTCCACAGCTCAGTAGGCGTGAGCCAGTGGAAGAGGATGTTGAACTCCACCAGTTTTGCAATCCACAACCGCCCCCTGATTAGCATTTTATCTTGGATTTTCAGCGCCGCCCCTCAAGTACAAAGATGAGTTTACTGTGAAAATCCAACTACTTCCCTAGACAAAACAAATAAATTTTTATGTGCCATATAGTGTAATTTTCCCTCAGATTGTGTTAAAAATTTTCGCATTCAATTACCAATTAAAACAATCAGTAAATTTGAACCAATAGTAACTCACTAAACAAAATCAGTGCAGCCACCAACTTTTCATATTAAATAACCAACTAGTGTTTGGTTAACAACTCGCATTTGAGTTACATTCCAAGGTTTACTGATTTCTTGAATTTATCGAGTTTTCGATTGAGTCACAAAATTTAATTTACCTTACTTAACAACCCTTCACATTGACTAACTCGTTTTCAAAATGACCAAATAGAATTATTGTGACTCACTAACTTTCTCCCATTAAATTACCACCTAGGGTTTAATCACCCACTTTGATATGAACTATTCATCTGCGTTTACTTTCTTCTTAATTTTCCTACTTTTCTTATGATTAGTAATGTCTTAAATTTACTTAAAAGCTTTTATTTGCGTTTATTGGCAATGCCCTCAAATATACCAGCTTTTTTATGAAATCATCAACCTCAATTAGAGTGAATTAACAACTTTTTGCTATTTATTTACCAACTAGTTTTTGGTTACTAATTGTCATTTGAGTTCCATAACCAAATGCATTTTGCTTCCAATTACCAACTTTTCTATATTTCACTAGATTTTATTGACATTATTTAACAACTAGTTCTAGCTTACCAACTATCATTTGAGTTAGCTATTGACATTTGTTTTTGTTTTTGTTTTAATGTACCAACTTTTCTTTTGGATTATTTGATTGAGAAAAGGTTAATAAGTCACATAAGTAAAGGTGGTAATTGCCTATGATACTTGGTAAAAGTAGTTAAGAAATGTACACAAAACTAAATAAAATATAAGAAGATTTCTTTTATTTGTCGAGATAATAGAAATTGGTAATTTGAAACAAGAAAATAAACATTGTTAATTATCTCTAATAAGAGTTAGTGACGCAAAAGTAGTTGGTAACTATATCATGTAAAATGGTTGGTAAGCTAGGCAGATAAATAGAAAAGTTGGTAAATAAAAATAAATAAATAATTGTTGGTAAACTACTTAAATGAGAATTGTTAACTCAAAAGACATTGGTAACTTAAATAGAGAAAATTTTATAAGCGACTAAAAAAAATTGGGTAATTCCTTATTACAAGGCGTTGGTAAGAAAAGTAAATAAAAGTTGGAAAAAAATAAGAAAAAAAGGGTTTTTGTCGAGTCATAAATAATAGAATTTTTTAATTAAGAAACAATTCAAATATACATTAACAAATAACTCAAATAAGAATTGGTAATGCAAAGCTAGTTGGTATCAGAGAAAAGTTGGTAATAACTCTAATTGAGGTAGACAATTTCTAAAATGAGTTGGTGGAGTCAATAGGAAAGTCGGTAACTTTGACGAAAAAATTCAGGGTAAAGTAACTCAAATCAGAGTTGGTAATTCAAAACTAAATGAGGACTTAATTTCAGAAAAGTTAATAACTCATGCAAATAAATAATGACAATTTCATAAAGCCATTGATAAGAAAGTTGAATTAAATCTGGTAAATGATAGAGAAGTTATCTTGTTAGAGATAAGATAAATTAACTGATTCTCTAAAGAAATAAAAATTAGTAGCTAACTTAGATAAAAGTCGGGAAGACAAGGCTAGTTTTCATACAAGAGAAAAGTTAGTATTCACTCCAGTTAAGGTTGATAATAATTTAAAAAAAAATGGTAAGCAACAAATGAAGAATGGTAACTTAATAGAAAAGTCAGTAAACTTTAAAAATAATCAAATGCATGGTAAGCAACTCTGATGAGAATTGACAAACTATATAGCATGTTGGAAACCTATTAGGAGAAAAGCTGGTAAGTCACACAAATCAAAGTTGATAAATTTTACATAAAAAAATATAAATTTAAGGCATTTGTAAGATAAACAAATAAAATCGAAAATTACTCAACCCCTTTAAACTTTTTTCAACTATTCCGTAATATCTCTTTGAATTTCATTTTGTCACAATCCTTAACTCTCCCTTATTTTTTCCGTCAACTGTGCACTGCACATGACTTTTAAGGCGTACAACTATACTTTCATCTGATATTTGAAGCTAATCTCCCTTAACCCTTAATTGCTGTAAAAAAATGGAAAAGAAGATGGAAAATGGGAGAAAACCTTATAAACTAACATACTAATCACAAAATGAATAATAATATTAAACAATTCAAATCATGTTGAAATGTGATAAATTTACCAAATTTAATAGAACTAAGTAAATTTATGAAGGAAAAAACAAATTAGATAAATGGGAGAGGGCTTCAATGACAAAAAAGTTCAAATGGCAAAAATTGGTTACTCATTTCGTACATGTAAAGGGTTAACTAGTGTAATGATGATAGATTAACAATAAAAAATTAAAATTATAAAAGGAAATGGTTAGCCAATATTTGCAAGATAATTTTAAATTCATTCTATTGATCGATCATTATTTTTCACTAATTAGCCATTGAGATCCATATCTGATTTTTGCAATTTGACCTGTGGTTATTAAGGCCTCTTCTCCAGTTTACTTAATTGTTTCTACTCCAAAATATCTTATCAATTTTATCAATCTAATTAGACTCTAATTTTTTTCACCTTTAATGGCATCACTGGTTTTTTTTAATGATACCAATAATTTAGTTAATTATTTTTCTCCATTTTTTCAATTTTTCATTTTGATAGTTATGTTACCCCCATCATGTGGATTGCGCATACTAAAGTAAAATACAATCGATCTTTAACTCTTGTTACAAAAATGAATTTTCCAGGGTTAGGGTGCAATCATTGAGCTTTAGCACTCATGATGACAAAAGTTGGTAAATTGAAAAAACAAATGAACGTTGGTTAGTAATTCAAATGAGAGTTGATAATCCAAAATTAGTTGGTAATCGAAACGTAAATATAAGTTATGGAGTTACTCAAATAAATTTGGTAAAGTCATAAGAGTTAATAACCTTAAGGCATTGATTAAAAAAAGGCTGATGAAAGTTGGTAAAACAGAAAAAGTTCGGTAATTTTCAAATTGTTAAAAGGAGTTGGTAATTCATAAAAGTTCTGGTAAGTTACTAATAATTAGCAGCGGGAAAATTCGATGACCAGTAATTTTATCACCAGCAATTTCTCTACCAGCACAGATTTTTTTTTTTTTTTTTTTGGGAACGTACAATGAATTTTTCTTCTTTTTTTCATAGCACAAGGTATCCAGAGTGAATATGATCTCCATGTATATAGTTCTAGAGTTAAATTGACCTGTGCATATGCATGCTGATATGATAAATCCAGGAATTCCAAATAGTTTTGTTATGGAGAGCCCCTTATTCATCTTGTCAGTATTTTAACCAGCAATTTCTAGTAGCAGCTTCCAATTGGACTTTTCCTTAGCATTTTGGTCAGCATTATGTGAGCATACCTTTTCCATCAAGCAAGATGCATATAAATTGGATTCAAACCATGCAAAACTAGAGCAATCCCTTCACAACTCTTCTATAAATTTGATCATCTCTTCCTCACATAACCCTCTTCAACTCGGGAACACTTGATTCATCCTACCTTTTATAACTCCACAGAGAGAGAGAGAGAGAGAGAGAGAGAGAGAGAGAGAGAGAGAGAGAGAGAGAGAGAGAGAGTTTTTCCATCTGCACTTGCATGGAGATTATTACTTCTGTCCTGCCATACATACTTCTTCTTCTGTCAGCACTCATTCTGTCATGCCCATTAAAGCTAAAGAAGCAAAAGCAGCAGCTCAAGAGAACTGCAAATCTACCTCCTGGTTCAATGGGTTGGCCTTATATTGGAGAGACAATCCAGCTCTATTCTCAAGACCCAAACATCTTCTTTGCGACAAAGCAGAAGAGGTTCAACCTCTTGCTTTCCTTCTTTTTCATATCTGAATTCCCCTCTTTCCAGACGCCTTAAGAAGCCATTAGAGAGAATATACAAAACTGAACTGCTTTGGCCTTACTTCTCACAGATATGGAGAAATATTCAAGACCCACATACTGGGCTGTCCCTGCGTGATGCTGGCAAGCCCGGAAGCGGCTCGGTTCGTGCTGGTGACTCATGCTCACCTGTTCAAGCCA
This sequence comes from Rhodamnia rubescens, assembly GCA_021437795.1. Classification (NCBI taxonomy): domain Eukaryota; kingdom Viridiplantae; phylum Streptophyta; class Magnoliopsida; order Myrtales; family Myrtaceae; genus Rhodamnia; species Rhodamnia rubescens. The sequence goes on along the minus strand of JAILYA010000093.1, from coordinate 132,537 downwards.
ACCTATCCCAAGAGCAAAGAAAAGATGATAGGGCCCAACGCCCTGTTCTTTCACCAAGGGGAGTACCACAAGCGCATCCGGAAGCTGGTCCAGAGCTCGTTGTACCCAGAAGCGATCCGAAAGAAGGTCGCCGATATCGAGGCCGCAGCTGTTTCAGCATTGGAGTCTTGGGCCGCCGGTGACCGGAAAGTGATCAACACCTTTCATGAAATGAAGAAGGTTTGAGTTGGTTTCTTTTTCTCTTTTATTCTTCCCCCTCACAGGTTAGTTTAGACCTGTAGGATCAAAAAACATGTTCAAACCCAGTACTTTCTTTTGGTTTTTGTCTTTATATTCCTGTTCATACAGTAGACTACCTTTTGAGCTCATTTTTTATGGATTGATTTGTTTTATTCTTATGAATTTCTTAAGTACTAGGTTTACATGCTTGCTTTGTCTTATTTTCTGATGTAAAGTGAATTACTTATTGACAAAAGTATATACGCAGTTCTCCTTCGAAGTTGGAGTTTTGTCCATCTTTGGACACTTGGATGAGTATTACAAGCAAAAGCTAAAGGAGAACTATTGCATAGTGGATAAGGGTTACAACTCTTTTCCCACAAAAATTCCAGGAACAGCATATCACAAGGCCCTCTTGGTAAGCAATAAATCCTTCTTATATTATATTCAGAAAGCTAGGAGCAAAAAAAGTGTCTACAATAACGTCGACAAATTCAACGTTCGTATTTCTTTCAATATGGGGAATTCGGGTTTTCGTTAGATATGGACAAATATATTATCGACCTACTGAAACTGTTCGGTTGTAAAAACTTCTCCACTGGAAGGACTATCGATCTACCACCAGGCTGTGGAAAAGTACGCTTCTACCCCGAGCCTCACGATAAATGCGTGCACTTGCAGAATGACTGGATCAAATCACTACTCAATTAGCAACTAGCACAGCTAGTGCAGAAAATGCACGTATTACAGAACATCTGCGTTGGCTCCATAAATCCGTGCATATACAAAAGAAGTATAAAGTCCTGAATGCATCTCATTGCGAAAGGGCCTTTTCCTCGTCAAACTAATCCACTCCACACTTTGTGTTGCATTTTGCAGGCAAGAGAGAGGCTCGGGGAGGTATTGGGGGAGATCATAAGGGAGAGGAAGGAGAAGAGGGCAGTGGACAAAGACATGTTGGGCCAATTCATGAGCTTCGAGCTCAAGGACGACCAGGGCCATGGTCCCTCGAGGGAGGACGAGGTGGCCGCCGATAACTTGATCGGAGTGCTGTTCGCCGCTCAGGACACGACGGCCAGCGTGCTGACCTGGATCCTCAAGTACCTCCATGATGACCCGAAGCTTCTGGAGGCTGTCAAGGTACGTATCTCCATGTGTTGCTGTGACCACTTTTCCATCGGTGTAGGGGCTTGTCTGTGGGCCACAGTTGGTACCGTAGTCCTCGATTTGAAGAGATGTCTGTTCTGGTCAGTTAGTGATTGCTTGGTATGTGATCTTTCATAGTGGATTCGGATACTTTGTGCAGTTAGTGTGAGAATAGGGTGTAAATGCGGCAAATTTTACCACGCACGGGCGCGTTACAACATAGGTGATACCCTAAAAGGATTTTCATTTCGCACACCCTAAGTAGTTACAAGGTTGCCCTCCTAGATTTTAAGGATACCATTTTGGGAATTCGAGTCGAAAGTCTCGAGTCCAAATGCATGTTACCAAGTTCGGGATTCGATGAAATTTTCCCTAAGGTTATTAAGAAAAGGGTGGCCCTATGGAGACATTTCTAACCCCTGTTACCCCAACAGGCAGAGCAAATGGCGATATTCAAGATGAATGGTGGAGGAAAGAGACCCTTGACATGGGCACAGACCAGGAATATGCCACTCACTTACAAGGTATGCACTGCTCAGATTCCTGGAACCAGTCCTATGTTTCCACATACAGAATGTTAATTACTGGCTTGTCTAATCATCATTATTTCCAATTTTTGATCTATTTGTTTGCTTTTTGTTTTTATATTGTTTTGGTGGAATCAGGTGATCCAGGAGAGTTTGAGGATGGCAAGCATCATCTCTTTCACATTCAGGGAGGCGGTGGTTGATGTGGAATATAAAGGTAGCAGAAATCAAATTTCAAGATATGGTCATCATGTACCTAGAATTTATGAGACTCTCTCTCTCTCTCTCTCTCTCTCTCTCTAAGCATTGTTCAATGCCATGCATTGCAGGCTATCTGATTCCAAAGGGTTGGAAAGTGATGCCACTTTTCAGGAACATTCATCACAATCCTGAATTTTTCCCTGATCCACACATCTTCGATTCCTCTAGATTTGAGGTATGTATGTATGCGCGTGTGTATGTACATACATTAAGCATGAGAGGATGAGCAATACTTGCCTTGATAATTTTTTTAGTATTTATTACATAATATAGGTGGACAAAATTTTCTTTATACTACATATTCGATTCCATTTTACTGCCCATATATAAATAGTAAACGCGCATCTACTCAAACTTAACATTGGTATTTGTGGATGAAACATGAATAAACTACAGTGACTGAACAGGGAACCCTAATCAAATAACATCTTGATGACAAAACTAAGGGAACAAACAAATTGACTTAGAACCCTAATTTTACTTATTTCCCTCAGAAGCTAATTGAAGAGCTTCCAATCATTTTGTGGTTATGGATGGATGCAGGTAGCTCCAAAACCCAATACATTCATGCCCTTTGGCAGTGGAGTTCATTCTTGCCCTGGGAACGAACTTGCCAAGCTAGAGATACTCATATTGATCCATCATCTCATAACCAAATTCAGGTACTATAAATATAAAATTCACAATAATCTTTTTGGGTTATTTTCCGAAAGCACTAATCATTTCTTCTGTACCTTTTTTTTTTCTTGGCATCTCTCTTTATATCATTGGTCTCTATTTAAATTAATTTATTTACATGTTTTTGCAGGTGGGAAATCGTGGGTACTCAAAGTGGGATTCAGTATGGTCCATTCCCAGTCCCACAACATGGGCTCCCAATAAGAATATGGAAAGATTCGAGCAGTGAAGTGCAAGATGGGTGCCTTTAATTGGAACATACATGGCCTACCCTCACGTACCACCTGTCTCAACTCTAATAAGTTCCTTCCTAACGAGTCCAACTTCCAATTATGAAAACTCACCAAGATTTTTTCCGGGTGTCTAAGAAATTAAGAATTTAAGAGAATTATCGCGACTCTGTATTACCCTGATGTAGCCAACTTAGTCGGTTCGCAACTGTCGGTTCATTTCCTTACAAATTCCAACATGGAGTATGTAGCCAATGTAACATAAAGTCCAATTGAGTGGAACCTTTGGTTTCCCAATTAGTATCTTGATCTCATGTCTTTCCTCGTGGAATCTTGATTAGTATGTCTTGCTCTATATGAAAATGTTTTACTCTATACCAAAAGCGTAGCATCAAGAAAGGAGAAACACAAGAGGGCAGTGCTGTCGTTATGGTTGGAGACTAAAGAGATAGGAACCTTTTGGTTCACTTCTTCCATGTTTTCTCACCACTCAATCAAGTCTTCTACTGCCGTCCTCTATATGATTGTTGGGTCTATACTTGTTGGTAACCTAACTTTAATACCAGGTATTGGATAGTCTTGGGTCTCTCTCATCCCAAAAGCTACTCAAAAGTTGAGACTTTTCTACATATTTATAAACGAACCACCAGTTCATTTCACAACTAATGTGGGATAAACCCAAGACCATTACTCCCCCTCTCTCTCTCTTTGCACGTGTGCACGTGTACCGTTGTGTGTACAGACTCTAGGTATAGTTGGTCCCAATGGCAACATCATCATTGAGGTCGTTATCGCGGTGCCATGGACCCGCCTTCGGTGTTGAGATATGTGGCAATCGATCTTCTTTTAGGGTTTCAGAGAGAGAGATGGGTGGCCAGCATACAAGCAGAGGAGAGATTAGGATTTTGGTAGATGACATTTGTTAATTTGAAAATTTAATGAGATGTCTGACTTTGGACCCTCAATCAATAATCTCTATCGATAAATGGAGAAATCAGCCAGCAAATAACGAGTATATACACTTTTCCTAGATGAATTAAATTTGGAAGCAGATATATGAGTGGCCTCACCATTGGGGAGAGGTTGGAGGAAGCACATTTGCATAGAGTCGAATTAACTTATATTGCTTTTAATCATTAAGAGTAATGTTTTACCGCAACACAATCCCTTCCAACTTTTTAATTTTTTTAATGTACTGCAACATAAGCTAATAAAATAAGTGCAACTATCCCGTTCATAGTGGAACCCCATATAATCTCACAAACACCAGCATACATAGCCGATCAATGTGAGATTGCAGAGCCAAGCCCCAAGCGTATGTGAATCAACATATGCATATCTTAAGGGAAAATTTCCTAATTAGTTTTGGTGAATGTATTCCAATTCATTCCTAAACTTTCCAATGCTATCATTTTTTTTCGAACAATCTTATCAATTTAGTAATAAAACTTCGTGCGAAATTTCAATGTATTCTTTTCGAATGGTTCTCAAGGGAAATCATTTACCGTGGCGGATCGCTTATAGCCGACCATCTTACATGGCGCACCACCATGTCGACAATTTCCAAAAAAAACCGATCGAAATGAGTATATTGAGGTTTTGTGCAAAAGTTTAGGACTAAATTTGATAGAATATTTAAATATTAAACCACACATTTATCTAGCATCTTAAGCTTTTAGAATAGTTGGATAGTAATCCTACAAAATTTTACATGATAGATCCTAAGTTTAAATCTTTTCGGACCCTTATTTACCTAAGCTTGAGCGAGAGTGATAGTATATTTAAATATTAAACCACACATTTATCTAACATAATCGTACAATAGATTTATGACTTTTTTGATCATTCTCAAAACAATCCTATGTTTATCTATCATAACAAATATTCAATTAAATGTACACACACAAAGTGAATTACCAAAAAAGTCCTAAACTTACTCGTAATTGTGTCAATTTAAACCTTAAACTTTTTTTTGCCCAATTCAGTCCTACACTTTTTGCATTTGTGCAAATTCGGTCTACTAGGCAATTTTCACCGAAATGGCGGCGGTGGTGCAATTGGCGCAAATGTGTACAATTTTAAATAATATTTTGATTTTTTTCAAATCATTTATTTATTTTTTTCTTTTTTTTCTTCCCTCTTCCTTTCGCTCACGCCACGTCGGTGATTTCTAGCTAAAATTTGTCGGATATACTTGAATTAATACAAATGCAAAAATTTAAGACTCAATTGATAAAAAAAAATTATGACTGAATTGACATAATTATAATAAATTTAAGACTATTTTACGGTATCTCCCATGTACACACATAATCCCATTGAAGTAGGGAAATCTTGGAGGGGACATCTGCCACGTGGCAAATCCCACTTAAGCGACTCACGTGGAGTCGCTAGGAATGGCCATTGATGAGAAACGTGTCCAACAACACATGATTGGAACATGAGGAAGAGACCGGTAGAGGACTGTCCTCAACTTGGAGGGCAATGTCCAAATGGCACATTGAAGATTGAAGCCAAGTTCGACCCCAAAAAAAAAAAAAAAAAAATTTAAGCCAAGTGGTCCCACAAGTGACTTTTCACTTTTTTTATATATGAAGATCTTTATTTATTTCTTCATTTCTTATTTTTTTCTATGAGAAATTTATGTGATGGTGCTGAATTGATTTGTTTTCCGGAGACTTCCAGCACTGTGGAGTAGTTTTCAGCTCCTGCTCGTGCTCTTACGAAATCCACGGAGTCCACTCTTCGAGGAAAAGGTCGGCAAAAATCTAATTTTGGAAATTCTTCATTTGCCCCACCGACAATGAATGGACGATTCCATCGACATTAAAGACTTGGCTCGGAGTTGTCAACGTCCAATCAAGTATGTGGCAAGATAGGCTTGGTATCAAGATAAAACCAGAGAGCAAGATTAGCAACGAGAAGCCAGAGAAATAAAGGACAGAGACTGAGAATAGGAAATGAATGTTGAGAAGTTATATTAGATTTTGAAAGAAACAAAATTGTTATAGAAATACTTTGAGGATATTCTACGAATATATCATCATGCCTTACTTACTTAATCTGCTATGTGTTCATATTCCGATAGAAGCGGGGTACGTGGACAGAGTCGACTCACTCGAGTTATTTATGGCGAGATATATTCTGAATTATCGAGCAATCATCATTGTTTTTATAAACTTATTCTGAATTATTTGTCATGTTAAATATCCCTCTCTAACTGTCAATAATCTAATTCGGTGTTTCGTTCCTAAGTCATATTGATTGACCAACAATTTAAAAGAGATTCTCATGACTTTCCATACGAGGAATCTTGATTGATTGGCAATCACCCCATAGATATTTTCCTTTATTATAAGCTTGATTTATGGGTTCAACGATTTGATTATTTGGACGAGCAAATCCTCTCGGATCTCCGATGTCTTCAATCTCAATGGCTACGTGATCTTTATACAACAACTAGTTTGAAGATTGTTCCTTGGTGTGGTTCTATCCAACTGAAAGATTGGGTGACTAGGAATATATAAGAACCACAAGATTCGAAGAGAAGTAGAGAGATCAAGAGTTCATCATTCATATTTCAAGCAAGCTATACTTATTCCGAATTGTCTACTCGAGCTTATAAGTAAGATCTTATGAGAGGTGTAATATAGAATTTAAGTGTGTAGAGTGAGACAACTTTGGTAGAAGCGACTCTCTTCTCATTAAAGTGCTTGCGACCAAGCAATCACATCTTTTCGTAATCCTTCATTTGATTACTTAATGGAATCCAAACATGCTTCGTTGAAGTACTTATGATCAAGCAATCGCATCCGTTACGTAATCTCTCATTTGATTACTTAGTGAAATCTAGCAAGAGGCGGTTGGCATGGGAAAGTGGATATAGGCTTGCCCAAAGCCAAACCACTATAATTTGTTTGCATTGTCTTCTATACTCTTACTCGAATCTATTTACTGTCCGATACAAGTATTGCATAGTTCTGTTCTATAAATTCGTTCCTAGCAAACTTGGCATTTTCATTTCCGCATTATCTTACTAAGATTTGATTATAATCACCTATTCACTCCTCTAGGTGATAGTATCGGCAAACAACAATGAACACTAGGTCATAGCTTTCGTACACCTCTCACTTTGGTGTTGAAACATTTCATCGAGATCACTTAAGCGTCAAATCGAAGAAAAAAAATCAATGAAATGCTTTCGGTTATAAATTCTAGCCAAAAGCCCTCAATAACTTTAATAATGATATGTTTATTCATGCATGATTTTTTTTTAATAAAAAAATTAGTCTAACGCCGTCTATGAGGAGGCTGTCTTGGCCCTAAAGGACGCCGCACCTTGTTTCGCAAACCCACGAGAAAGGCTTGGCCTTAATATGCGGATTTGAGAAATCAACCCCATCTCCCTCTCACTCTTGTTGACTATTCACGGTCGCTGGCCATTTGCACTCTCTCGCTCGTCTCTCTCTCTCTCTCTCTCTCTCTCTCTCTCTCTCGATCGATCATGTTCATCCTCTCTCACTCGCTCAACTCGGTGCGGAAAAAACTAGGGGCTTCGCGGCAAGAGGAAAAAATTAGGGCTCAATTCTTAGAGGGAAAAAATCGGGGCTCTATGCCAAATGGAGGAACCTCGCAATGGGTAAAAGGTGTGTGATCTATCGTATTTGCTTGAGATGCATTTTTCTTTTTGTCCACTAAGTGATAAATGCAGTCATTATTCATTTAATTTGTTGCAATTGTGGGGACCTCATGTGAAGTTGTTGTTCTTTTTATGTTACGGTCCCAAAACGTAATTTTATTTTGCTCTTGGGTGCAACATCGGTGTGGGTGACGCGATTGCACCCATCACCTGTTTACCATGTTAGAGAATTTGTTATTGGTAGCGATGAGTGAGAATATGTTGGCGAAAATGCCGGTATTATTCTCGCTAATGTAAGTAGGTTGTCATATAAAGAATTTGTAGGGGATACAAGAGAATAGTTAGGATGCAAAATAGAAAATTTTTGCATTATAGGTTCCCGATAAGAGTTTGAAGGATAGTTTGAAATACTGTGTGATGATAATGGTATTGGGGATCTTGTTGACCGCTTCCTTTATGGTGAGGAAGTTTATGTGTTTGTTAACTATTGCGGTGATGAAGAAAATAAGAGCACTCGTTGAGGAGCAGTAAAATATGTTATTGAGTAGAGTACTTAGGCTAGGGATAGATTTATTTTGAAGGGAGGACCGTAGGAGAGGGAGGCAAGGCACACAACTCGTGTGTTAAAGAGAGTTCAGCAAATGGGTTGTGATGACCTAAAAATCCTCACATGCTTAAAGGTGAATTAATATTTAATGAGTTCGGATTATTGAAAAAGTATTAAGAAATTTTTATCCGAACTCCCGAGAATTTTTAAGAAATTTTGATGGACCTAGTACTATTTTTAGAGATATAATATGTTGGAATTAGGTCCCATCGGATTAAGTATGCGCAAAATTAGGACAACCGGAGATAGAATATGGGACAAGGCCGCACGTGGACCTATAGGGGGCCACCTGCCACACGAGGCGGGTAGGCGGACACATGTCATAGCCTTAAGGCACGTGGCGGACATGTGTCAATCGCGGACATGTGCTTGTGACACATGTCGTCATGTGGTTGATTGCAAGTCATTAAAGTTGCTTTGACTCATCATAAGCTAGCTCTACTTGTAAGCTGCTGATTGAACTAAGCTAACCGAACCATTATAAATAGAAATTGACATTAGTTCATTCTATCGGCTCTTGTCGGAAACTCCGTCGTTACCCCCGCTGGAACGTTGACCCTTTCTCTCCACCGTACCACCACTAACCAACTGTTGCCGACGTCGCTCGCCGCCCGCGATCCACACCATCCGTGCCGTCGCCGTGCCGACCGTCCAAACTCCCTAGCCCTTGGCCGATCGCCTTTGGCCGTTCGTGCTCTAGCTTGGCCGATCGTCGTTCATCCGTCCGATTGTTCGTTATCCTTCTTGATTTATTGAGGCAAGTAGATCTCTGTCCCTATTACTATGCTTTCTATGATTACGAATGCGAGTGTTGGACTCGATAATTGATGGGTTGTGATAGAGGATTTACGTATCCGAGATCTACTATCTATGAGGATCATGTTTGCTTTGGTAGGATTTTGATATCCATCGTTCATATGAGATACGCTTGATTATTTTAGATTATCCTCAATTACGTGATGTTATAGTGGATTTAGTTGTTTGGAAAAGAAATCTACTTGCTGAATGTAATCCACTCATTTCGATAGTTGAAACCCTTCTTCGGATCAAAAGTATGTCGGATAATCCGATTTCGGTACAACAATGTCTCCGTGGTGAGCTTACGTGGATTGGTAGGTCCATACGAAAGCATGTTCATGTCTAACCTAACAAGCCATTGAGAACCAATTATAAGATCATTGATCGAGGATTTATGTGGAAGAGGGAACTCCAATTGGTTTAGTCGCCTTTGAGTTCAAGGCGGTATATCGCCGTGGGATATCAAGATGGTTAGGTCTTATTCCACCTCACCAATTCAATGCGCTTGGGATCGCGAATGACGAAGATGATAGCGGGAAATTCATTCCTCACATTGGTCTAATATTCAAGTTCAAAGAGGAATGAAGTATGAAAAGATGATGATGGAGTTGGTAGTACACGAAGTAGTTTAGCTTCCTTGTGAATACCTCATTTGCACTCCTTCCATGTAAATATTATAAATAAGTGAAGTAGTCAGTATAAGCATGTAAGAAAAAATAGCCGATATAGTTGAACATATGAGATATAAATAAAAGACCATTATTTGAAATGTGTGTATATGGTTAGTGAAATCATAAAAAGTTATACCCTTTGTTTAGGCGTGTCTCGCCGATCGGATGTTTTTGTATTAACATGCATTTGTGCCCATATGGCCGCCCTATTTGATTTTCTATTTATAAGCTTCCGCATGCGCCATTGTACTCTAAGTAAGGAAAGATTAAAATAGAGAACGTAAGCCTTAGTCCCGGCGGTTCGGTATGGAACGTTCCGCCACCCTTATGTAGATTGAGGACACGACGGTGGTGAACGGTATATGTCGCAGAGTCTAGTGAAGATATAAGTGATGAAGAATTGACCGGAGTGGATTGGAAAGTTGCTCTATCCAATGAATCATATGATGAACTTTTGCCAAATGCAAATTACGCAAGTGGTGGTGGTGATGATGATGATGATGATGAGGAAAATGCACAATCAAGCAAAACTAGATCGAATTTTAGATAAAACAATTTGTAGCACTAGGGGAATCACATGAACCTCATCCATTGTTGACACCTAAATTTTAACAATCCATTTTAGAAATTTATTGCATAAAAAATAGGAGTTGACCCATGATCCTAAATAAAAATATTTAACTAGTTTGCATATAATTTTAGGGAACATCATCATTTGTTGCATTCAATCGAATCAGTAGTGAATGGGCTTGAATTAGTTGCAGTTGTTGGGGGTACACTAAAATAAAATTTGGTCGAAGCTATGGGAATAATGTGGCAGTAATTTACAAGCTAAATAAGGGGTTTGGACTTTAAACTGAAATGGATCATGTCCTTTTAATTAAGACCGGGAGTTATAAGAGTTTTGAGCCTAATTTAGCCAATAAAGGCCAAATTTTCGGCCAACCCACTGCACACTAAGGGCTGGCCGGTCCTGACGCCTTAATTGGCCTAGTTTCAAATTTTCATCCCGTTAATGCTTAATTAGAAAAAAAGGTTGAAGCCCGTGAGCTCCACCTAAGTTAGACTTTATATATACATATATATGTTTTAGAAAATGAGGTCGGTAATTCATCATTTAGAAATCACGCTAGTAAAACACATGAGAGAGAGAGAGAGAGGAGTCCTCGGTCGAGAACTACCCCGGCCGAACGACCTTCTAACCATTCTTTGCTTTGCACAACTAGCCGACCATGGCAATACCCTCCTACTTGGCAAGCCTTCTCATGACCATGAGCCTTAGACATTGCACCAACCTTTCGCAAACCTATAACTCCTAGTTGAACGGAGGTATCCCTATGCCACGATGAAACAACTCAGCTCAGAAGACCGCTCACCAGCTAAGCACCGAGCCTAACCGGGAGCTACAATCGTTGTTCGTTCGCTTACCGATTCACTAAGGCACCTGATTTTCTTCGCTACCTTCCTACACTTGTCATGATATAATGCCAACCTACTCTAACCCTTGCACACGTGGTGTTGGCGTTGTTACATTGTGACACCAATTGACCACCATAAGCCAATCGCAAACCGAGCTGCCCGCAAATGGTCTTTGATTTGTTTATGAGTTTGTAGGCTTCTAATAATTAACCCTCATTAACAAGGAGACCAGCAGCCTTCTCACCTTCACTAGTGATTCTTGAGTCGAATGTGAACTCCTAAGCATTGCCGACGAGCCCCCTAATCCACGGATGAGCGCTTGTCGACCGAGCACCCACTATTGGGCACGCCATTGGTCGCCGATGGAACACCTCCGTCCGCAACACTAAGCCGCTCTATTGGTAATTCAAATTAGGAAAGTTATCTTGAAATATATGACGCCCTAGAACGTTACGTGCGACACATATCTTAATTTTTTATTAGTAAATAAAATGCAAAAGCACAACAAATTTTTTATTTATATCCCTTACAAGAAATCGCTTGAGTTTAGTCAAGATACATATGTTTATTTCAATAACACCTCTAGTTGTCATTTTTATACAATACTTAACCAAATAAAAAACGTCAAAAGTCCTAAGAAGAAGGTTGGGTAAGCTAACACCATCTCGCCACTCCTACACCAAGAACATGCATGTACAAGGACACGCTTGTAAACTACATATTGTAAACCTTGCCCCTTAACAAGCCATCGCCATCGAAATCGGGGAACTATTGAAACCTCTAAATGGTCTAGCAAACTCCCCGTCGACCTATATTTTGACAACTGAAAATTTCGTCAATTGGATTATTAAGCGAATAGTTAACTAAGAATTAGGATTAGTGGCGATTTTGGACTCGAGACTGAATTAATAGTACAATGATTATGGGACCGATCAAGGTAACAGTTGGCACGAAAGTTGTTCTCGATTTGGATTACAAAGACCACAAACCGACTCCTCTTTCCACCGCCTTACCGCTTTCCCCATAAAACCCCAATCCTTCTCTCTCATGTTCATTTCTTTTTCTTTTTCTCGTGGACACCGCCTACCTATTCCCCTCCCCCAACTCTCTTTCATTTTTTCTCATCCTCCCCTCTCTATCTCGTCTCCCCCTCTCTCTCACCGGTGACCCTCACGCCCTCATTGCTCTCGCCTAATGACCCAAGGACCGCCGCTCTTCCCTCAAGCTAGTCATGAACTCAGCCTCTCTCTCCACCGCCAAAGGCCGGTCGCGCACCGCCCTCTCTTCTCATCCTCGAATGCGTGGAGTCCAAAGGAGACGGAGGCGGCTTGAGCTCGTTCCAAGGTCAAATGAGCTCCCGTTTCTTCATGGACAATCCTAAGGCAAGAATCTGTCTATCCTCAACCTTATTCTATTCAATCGTCGTCTATTTTAGCTCGAATCGTCAAGTTTAGAATTGGGTATCTTAAGGTGAAAATTGGTTTTCATAGAAAGAAAAATGACTTTGAATAGACGATCGATTGCTTGTGTTAGCGCCCACAAGTCTTGGGTAAACCGGGTTATGTAGTCGATTTTCGTATTTGTCGTTGAATCGAGGTGAATTGAAGTTGGACTCTATAGAGGGGAGGTTCGATCGTGAGTTACAAAGAGGAAAGGGCCTCAACTTTTGATGTTTGGACAATGATTCGAGTTCTTTGTTCGCGGGCGTAAGACCTAAGGCAAGTAGAATCTCTAACTATTTTCACTAGATTCCCTATTTCTTTGATAATTGGTGCTATGCCTTCATTTGTTTGCATAGGAGTCGTGACGTGGTTTAGCTTGCATGCGGGATGTCTCTTGTTACCAGCTTGCGTGTAATTGTTCGGCCTTGTGGCCAAATGAGGTGTGTGATATGTTAGTGTATGGCCGAGTGGTATTTGTGTGCGGTCGTGTGATTTACGTGGCGTCTAGGGTGGGATGGAGTTATGGTGTAGTTCTAATGTAAAATATGGTTTTGACCGAGTTAAAGAGAAAAGCAAAAAGGAAAAAAAAAGGAAAAGAAAAGAAAAAGGAAAGGATTGAAAAGTCAAAGAAGAAAAAAGGGGACTCTTGTTATAAAAGAAAGAACGGGCAAGAACGAGGAGAGAGAAAACATTCGGCCAAAGAAGAAGTAGAAATGGACTGGCATACATGAACTGGACACCTCGCCAAGATGATTTAAATTCGATTCGCAAGGCTCGGTAAGTGCTCACGCCCCTTGTTCTTCTAATCAAACTAGGTTTGGGGGCTAGGATACAAATTTAATTTTTTATCAAATTTGAGGCATGAAGTTCGCTTTTTCAGTTTCTATGCTTTGGAATTTCATTAGAATGGTGAATTATAGCGATATAGAGCTGTCGGGTTTGATGGAAGTTGTTTTGGAGCGACGATTTGGACGGAGCGAGAATTTAAGGGCTTCACGTGTGAGTTTTGCATTGTGGACACCTTGAATAATCGCTTTAGTTGTGCCATTTGTTGGTGTGTAGGAGTAGTTTTGTTAGCGTTTAAGCATATTTTAGTCGATTTACAGTTGTAGTATTTTGCTTAGTTTTGATGTCGATTCTTGTTTAATTGTTAGGATTACGAGATCGATAGTTCGTTTGGCTACGTGTTGTTGGTTTTGGGCTTTTTCGGGTGAGTGGTGCCATCTCTTCTTTGAGCTTGTAAACTCATAGTTCTAGAACTAAATGGACTAACTATATTATGAACTAAGAAAGAGCATGTTTCCTGCATAAAAAATTGGATCGAGCATTTACTACTCTTCGATCATTTGAGGATGGTTTGAGAAACATGCTTGGGAGGTGTTGTGAAAGTTAATAAGCGTGTATTGCATTACGAATTGGTTTATGAAAGGTTATGGGTATTTATTTGAGAAATGCTTGATAAATTGAGTTATGTTTGTGAAAAGATTGTGTGTTTTGGTTAGTGAAACCAATTGATGATATATGTATGTATATTTTGGTTTAGCTTTGAGAATTTTGGAGGATGCTATTATCGTGAGTTTGTTATGCTCAAGACCGTTGTGAACCCATTTGAGAGGTTTGTGGGTATGCGCATACTAGTTTAGGATATCCTTGTGGGCCGAGCCACCGGCATTAGAGGTGGAGACTTTGCCAAAGGGGAAATCTTAGTTGGCTTTTTGTCACAAGACGTTATGCATAACTATGGTTGGATTCTTGAGCACGAGTTTGATCAATGGATAGACCATTGACATATATTTTGATGAGATTACGAGATTGGTCAATGGATAGACTAGCGATATTTGTTTTGACAAGATTACGAGTTTGACCAATGGGTTGGATCATAGGCATGTGATTTGAGTTTAGTCGATGGAATAGACCATTGACGTGTGAAATGATACTGAATTAATCAATGGGTTTGACCATTGATATTTGAATTGTAATAGTCGTTTAAATGAGGATTCCCGAGCTATATGAACTTTGTTCACATTTAACATTCCATACTTGATATATATATATATATGTTATTTCTTGAGTTTGGTTCATGAACTGGTATCCTTTGTAAATATGTATAGTGGGTGCTCGATCTACTTAGAAGAGATATATACTATTCATCGAGCTGTGGTTGCTCACCCCTTCTTTTCTCAATATTTTTAGGTTCATCGATTATCGGTTTATAGAGCGAGAGCATTATCGGTGGGGACCTTTGGTAGTTGATATTTGGGAGATTTGAGGCTGCATCTTTCGCGTGGAAGGATGGCCATGTCATCCCCTTTCTTTTGCTAGGAATCGGGGTATGACATTTGTTGGTATCGAGCTTAAGTTATGATGTTTGGGTGTAGATTTCATGGGACGTTGTGAGTTGTGAGATTGTATGTTAATTTATACCGCATATAAGAATTGAAGCATGTGTGTGGTTGTCCGATTGGCCTATGGGGTCCAAAGGCATTTGCGAGGGTGCGGATCGCATGGTTAATGGTGGATGGTCGAGTGTTTGTGATCGGTGGTTTGCCCGACGAGTTGAATGTCGATTCGTGTGGCGTCGATGGAAGGTCTGCATGTAAACGACCAATGAACCAAAGGTCCATCGGCCTATGTCTTAACGATGACGTTTTATGTCGGTGCCGTATGCGGACAATTGCCCCATGCGAACTTGATGAAACTCGAGAAGTCCATGACTTGTGTCCTATTGGAATGGAGCCCGGAGTAGGAGAATCGAGGTCCGTATTCCTCGCCGACAAAAATCGAGGCATGTGTCCCCCATGTGAAAATAAGGCTTATATCCCTCATGATTCTCATGGTCGGTGTCCCATGGAGGAAAAGCTGAGGTAAACCCGAATCGAGACCTGTGTGCTTAGATACTAAGTGAGGCTTGTGTCCCTCATAAAATCATAGCATGTGTCCCATGTTGATCGAGTTCAAAATGAAAATTATGAAGTGAATGGATCACACGTATATGCTCATGCATGTGGAGTTCATGGTATAGTTAAAGGTTGGATGATGCATGTGGAATTGTCGAGTGACATTTTGTGTGTGATTGATGTCATCCTTGTGTGATAGTTTCATTATCCACTTGCTCTGTATATTTGGATGTTTGTTGGGTGGTCTTGGTCCGAATGAGTGATGGATAGATAATTTAGTCGAACGATTTAGGGCGTCCTACTAGCTAAGCTTCGGTAAACTATTCTTTTTCAAATAGGAATCAGCCAATTGTGAGGCAAGGGACCCGGACAAGTAGATGAAGATAAACGAAGTCGCCGATGATGAATAGCGAGATAGTACTCGGCGTAGTTTCCTCTTGAATCTTCCCAATGTATTCGTGTGGTTCGTGTAAAGAGTGCAATGTAATTAACTCGACAGCTATATATATTTATGAAACAAATGTTCCTAACTTGCATTGCTTATGTGTGCTATTATTGAATCCTATTAAGATAAAATCCGTAGGCATGCCTACTATTTTTCTTTCTATGCTCGTATTTGTTCTACTTTCCGGGTAGCGCATTGCATGTTTATAGTTCCTTAGGCTTCTACATGGGCCCTCCGCTATACCCGATATAACATTAAATCGGAACTCATAAATTAGGATCCGACGGTGCCTTAGGATACCGAGCTCGAAGGATTAGGAGCAGCTACTATAGTTGGTATCGAAAGGTCGAGTAGAATGATAAGGTGCGCTAATTATCGAAGTGTTTGGTGGCACTTATGCGATTAAAACTTACAAGTGTATGTAATTGTGTTTGTCGGGGTAAATAGCAGACTTAGGCTACTCAATAGATAAGAGATTATGTTGATCACCGCTTAGGTGGGATGACTAATGTGGTTGCTTGTGGTTATAGTACGGTGATCAATAGGTAAATTGGACGATAGGTGAAATGGCGATGATTGTGAGATGTTAGGCTTGAATCTTGGGAGTGTGGTGACCAAGTGTCGCCTATTTGGTTTTCAAGGTGGATGCCGTCGAGAGTTTTAAGGACTATCTAAAGAAGGGGACAAGGACGGAAGTTTCGGGGACGAAACGTCTTAAGGAGTGGAGAGTTGTGACGGCTGAAAATTTCGCCAATTAGATTATTAAGCGGATTAGTTAACTAAAGGCCAGGATTAGTGGCAATTTTAGACTCGGGACCCCGAATTAATGGTACAACGATTATGGGACTGATCAAGGTAACGGTTAGTATGAAAATTGTTTCGGACTTGGATTGCGAAGACCACAAACTAGCTCTTCTTTCCACTATCTTAACAGATCTCACTTTCCCCATAAAACCCCAATCCTTCTCTCTCCTCTTCATTTCTTCTTCTTTTCTTCACGGACTCTCCCTCATGGACACCGCCCGCCTATTCCCCCCCAACTCTCTTGCATTTTCTCTCATCTTCTTCTCTCTATCTCTCTCGGCCTTCTTTCTCACACGTGACCCTTACGCCCTCATCGCTTTTGTCAAACGACCCAAGGCACCGCTGCTCTTTCCTTAAGCTAGCCACGAACTCAGCCTCTCTTTTCGCCGCCAAAGGCCAGCTACGCACCACTCTCTCTTCTAGTCCTTGGCAGACATGCTGTCCAAAAGGGACGGAGGCTGCCCGAACTCGTTCCAAGGGCGAATGATCTCCCGTTTCTTCATGGATGATCCTAAGGTATGAATCTATCTATCATCGACCTTATTCAGTTCAATCGCCATCCGTTTTAGCTTGGATCTTCAAGTTTGGAATTGGGTATGTTGAGGTAAAAATTGATTTGCATGGAAAGAAAAACGACTTTGAATAGAGGATTCGTTGCTTGTATTAGTGCCTATAAATCTTGGGTAAGCTGGTTCTATAGTTTGATTGTCATATTTGTCGTTGAATCAAGGTAAATTGAAGTTGGACTCTATAGCGGGGAGGTTCGACCGTGAGTTACAAAGAGGAAAGGGCCGCAACTTTGGATGTTTGGATGATGATTCGAGCTTTATGTTCATGGGGGTAGGACCTCGAGCAAATAGAACTTCTAATTCTTTCCACTAGATTTCCTATTAGTTCACTCGATTGGTGCCATGGCTTCATGCGGGATATCTCACTTATTACCGGCTTGGTTATGAGTGTTTGATCTTGTGGCCATGTGAGGCATGTGATATGTTGGTGTGTGACCGGGTGATATTCGTGGTGCGGCTATGTGGTTTATGTGGCGTTTGGGGTGGGATGGAGTTCTAGTGTCGTCCCGAAATGCCGAGTCGTGGTTGTCTACTTAACCTGTGGGGTCTATAAGCATTTGTGAGGTGCAAATCGCATGGTTAACGATGGATGATCAAGTGTTTGTAGCTGGTGGTTTGCCTAACGAGTTAAATGTCGGATTTATGTGGGGTCGATAGATGGTCTACATGTAAACGAACTAATGAATCGAGGGTCCCGTTGGCCTATGTCCCGACGAGGACATTTTATGTCCGCCCGTGTGCGTAGACGATTGCTAGAACTCGGGAAGTCCACGGCCTGTATCCCATTGGCATGGAGCTCCGAATAGAGGAATGGACGTATGTGTCCCTCGTTGACGAAAATCAAGGCATGTATCCCTCATGAGAAAATGAAGCCTCGCATCCCTCATGATTCCCAAGGCCGATGTCCCATGAAAGAAAAGTTGTGGTAAAACCCGGAATCAAGGCCCGTGTCATCGATAATAAGTGAGGCCTGTGTCCCTTGGTACTGCTCAAAGTGGAAACTGTGAAGTGAATGGATCACGTGTATGCTCATACATGTGGAGTTCGTGGTATGGTTAAAGGTCCGATGATGTTTGTGGAATTGTTGAGTTACATTCCGTGTGTGATTGATGTTAGTTTTGCGTGGTGGTCTCATTGTCCGCTTGCTCGTATGCTTGGATGTTTGTCGGGTGGTCTTGGTCCGAATGAGTGACGGATAGGTAATTTAGTCGAACGATTTAGGATGGCCTACTAATTGAACTTCGGCTCACTCTTGTGGAAACTATTCTTTTTAGACAGGAATCAGCTAATTGTGAGGAAGGGGTCTTGGACAAAGAGATGAAAATGGACAAAGCCGCCAATGACGAATAGCGAATAGTACTCGAGTAGTTCCCTCTTGAATCTTCCCGAGTGTATTCGTGTGGTTCATGTAAAGAGTGTAATGTAATTAACTGACAACTGCATATATATTTATGAAACAAATGTTCTTGACATGCGTTGTTGATGTATGCTATTAGTGAACCCTATTAAAACCACAACTCGTAGGCGTAATTGCCATTTTTTGTTCTATACATGCACTTGTTCTACTTTTTGGGTAGCTCATTGCGTATTTATAGTTCGTTAGACTTCCGCATGCACCATCTCGTGACATTCCCAATTTCGACCCTCTTCCAGGCTAATGATTGAATGAGATCTCGAAATCGAGATATCCGACAATAAAGAATGCCAACAATTGAAATGAATTGGACTTCGAAATTGAACGTCGGACTTTCAAGGATTTCAATATTAATATATTAGATGTCGCCTCAATCCCGAGCATGTGTATTTCACGATTCGCCCCAAAGTGTTCGGAAAAGTGAAATCTGACCGGATATGGGAAAGGAGATGAATTATTGGTGGGACCCACAAGTCTTTGTCTCATCATTTTTAAGACCAAGAATTCTAGTCAAACTTTTTATCCCAAAATATCCTAGCCTAGGTTATCTATCCACCATATTCATCTTCTTCATTTGCACACAATTTTCTCTCACTTCTCTCCCTCGCCCAACCCGCTGCCCTGTCCCGACAGCTCCACTGTTCCGACCATAACTTTCTCGTCCGACATCGGTTTAAGGTAAGACCACTTTCATTTTAAATCTTATTGTCTTAGCTTTCCAGGAACATATTATAAGCGCGATTTGGCCCAGTATTTTTTCCCGTAGGTCCGTTTGAAGGGACAAAGGTCCGGACGAGGCAAATCTGACCCGGTTTGAGAGAGGGAGTTTTTGCTTCGGTTTCCAGCTGATTTTCACCAAAGGATTTGACTAGAAATCAAGTAAGCTGGTTCCTAACCTTAGATTAGGTATCTAGGGTGCTAATAGACTTGAGATTTAGTAGATTTGGGTGAAAAATTGATGGTTTTTGGTCATTTTCATGCCATGGCCGAGAATGAGAGGGAGAGTAGAGAGAAATTGATGATCTTGCATGAATAGTAAAGTCAAGAGAGATTGTGTGTGGTCAAAGTTTGACCATGGTTACTTTATGCAAGTATTTAATCATGGTTAGGTTATTCCTTGACTCTAGTTATTGTTTTAACCATGGTTGGATTATATTCTAACTATAGTTACTTTATATGTGACAACATATCGTTATGCCACGGTATTAAATAAATGTGGTGTTACTATAGTTTAGTACTATAGTCGTGAATTAATTGTACGTTAGAAATTAATATGGTTCGGCCTGGATCAATTCCCACGTTAGTGTACTTTTAATTGTACGCTATTAATTTACTTGCTACGTTAGTATAATATAGTCGCCTGGCGTGGATTGAATTCTGTGGTAGCATAAATTAATCGGGTGGCCCCGATGTATTAATTCTCTAACGTGAGTGAATCACGTGGTTCCGATCGACTATTTGCCCAAGACAATTTAATCGAGTGGTCTCGATTGGGCAATTGAGAAAATTGGAGAGATCGCATGGTCCCGATCTTTTATTGGAGAAAGTTGGTGAGACCGGATGGTCTCGATCCGCTAATCAAGGAATCTAGCGGAATCACGTGGCAAAGATTGATCGATCGGAAGTATTTAAAGGATCGTGTGATATCGGACGAGCGATCAGGGAAATTATTGTGGTATATGGTCTTAAGTGGAATGAAAGAGAGGAAATGTGGGATTTTACCCCGAGGCGTTATCACGCGGGGTTCGTATTTCATAAGACCATATGTTGCCCGGAGGCATTGTGACGCGGGCTTTATTATTATTATACCCTGAGGCGTTATGACGCGGGTTCGTATTTCATAAGACCATATATTACCCGAGGCGTTGTGACGCGGGCTTTATTATTATTATACCCCGAGGCGTTGAACGCGGGGTTATGAGTATTATAATATCCCGAGGCGTATTACGCTCAGAAAATATGAAAGTCGTGTTCAATTAAGTCGTCCGAGACCAAAGTGAGTCGTGTTCGACTAATTGTCCGAGACTTAATCCGGTCGTGTTCTTATGTGTCCGAGATCGAGATTTATGGGTTGTATTCAATCAAGTCGTCTCGAGGCCAAAGTGAGCCGTATTCGTCCGATTGTCCGAGATCGAGAAAGTATGAAGGTCGTATTCAATCAAGTCGTCCGAGGCCAAAGTGAGCCGTATTCGTCCGATTGTCCGAGACCGAAAAAGTGTGAAAGTCGTGTTCAATTAAGTCGTCCGAGACCAAAGTGAGTCGTGTTCGACTAATTGTTCGAGACTTAATCCGGTCGTGTTCCTATGTGTCCGAGACCGAGATTTAAGGGTCGTATTCCTATGTGTCGAGACCCTAGTATATATATATATATATATATATATATATATATATATATATATATATATATATATATATATATATATATATATATGGAGCCGTGTTCCATAAAGGTCCGAGGCTCAATGTTATGAACTTGTATGAAGTCGTGGAGTAACGTGGAATATTTTTAGAGTAACGTGGAATTTTATACGATAGCCTGAAGCGTGGAACGCGGGCTTTGGAGCAACGTGGAATATTTTTTTATTCTAGTCCGAGACGGAAATATCAATATGAGGGTAACGTAGAATATTTGAGAAAGTGTGGGAACTTTCGGAACAAGTATGGAATATTCCGGGATTTATTAGTTGAATTATTGAGGTGAAGAAGGATATGTTGAAAAGTTGCTATTTTTAAAACTTGTCTCGGAGGTACTAGAGCCCTAACCTATGGTTAGGGGCTAGCTTATCGAGAATTTATCTCACCCCGTCGTGGGTTCGTTGTTTTTCGGACACTCCGCATCAGCAATGAATAATCCGCCCAGGAGATTCGATATTCCCCAAGGTCATGGTACCAAGAGAAGATGGGGAGGTTGTAGAGCGATCGGATGCGGAATAGCCAACCGAGCTTGACGAGGATGAGTTGGAGGCGAGAGTCGATATCGTATCGGATAGCGAGGACGAGGCCTAAGGTAGTTGGCCTCTTGAGCTTTTGTAGAGTATTTTCTTTTGGAAGCATAGCGGGCTTCGACCACGTAATCTTTTGTTATAGGTGGTCATAGGCTTGTACAGTGGCCTCTAAGCCCTAGGTTTAAAGGTTGTAACAATTGTGTATATGTACATAAGTTGTTTTACCGTCCCAAGTCATCGAGATGTTAATTAATTTCTGTAAGGGGAATTGTTTCTCGCTTCCGCAAGTGTTATATTTGTTGGCCTTTGGATCTTGGAGAACGTATACATAGTGTTGGCCGGGTGGGATGTCGACGGCTCATAGGGTTCGGGACGTGACACCATCTGCTATATATAATATAACATTAAATTAGAGCTCATAAATTAGGATCGGATGGTGCCCTTGGGCATCGGAGCTTTGATGGATAGGGAGCAACTACTACACATACAGTGGAACTACACTTAGCACATTTTACGGCTAATCCAAGTATAAGCACATCTTCATATTCACAATCAAAATACACACGAACTCCAAACCGCAAAGTGGTGGAGAATGATCCATCCTATGACTATGAAAAATATAGGGTGAGCGAAGCCAACTAAATGAAATCTCTAAGGTAGGAGATCATCTTACCACTCAACCTAATACATGCAAAGCACAATGATCCCAAGCACATATAGAATAACTATGAGAGATGATTGAATAAATGGATGCACCGATCTACCTATCATGTTGATGAAACCATGAGCAATGTCATATACATGGTCACATAGTATTATTCACTCACATGAAAGCTGATGTCATAATATTTTATGAGGTACCGTTATCACTAATTACTTCACTAATAGACATGTAAACACCAAGACATGCATCATATTATTTATTTCATTTTATTTCATCTCGACTCTTGGGGCATCCTAACTCAAAGGTGACATCTCTACTCCGAGGCATCACGAACACTCCTTGGGCATCCCAAATCTAGGGGGCATTGTCGCCACTAATATGTGGTCAACGGTAATAATTTTGTATAATGGTTTTCATTTTCAATCACATAGCAACAATGCACATAATAACATTATAATCATATGATTTCCCTTGCATCAACAATAAAATCACATATCTTCATTCAATTCATTTTCGAAATATAATTACCTTGGTTTTTTTTTATAATCACATAGGTGAATAATGATAATGACACGTTTACTTCCTATCACTTCTTCACAAGCAAATGATACATTCTTAGAAAATCAGCCACGTGAACATCAACAACTCAGGTTATTAAAAACATGACATGCACTCAATTAATCAACAACATGATTATTAACAAATCAAATAATAGAAAACACTTAACTAGCAAATCGACCACCTAGTCGAATTACGAAATATCACTTTTTGGTTTAATCTCACAATTTCCACTTTTTACACTACTTAATCCCATAGAAGTTAATTAATCCCAACCTCCATATATAGAAACAACGGTTCATCACGCAATCATTATAACTTTCTTACACTTAAAGTTAAACTAAAATTATCAATCATCAAACAACTAAGTCAAGAGTACTAAGTAGATCAATCTAACTTAACCCCTAGAGTTTCACTTACCATCACATTCAAACTAAATTAGCAAACATCAATCAACCAAATCAAAGTACTAAGTAGATCAATCTAATTTAGCGAGTTTTCACCAACCTTGAACAAAGACTTGACAACTCAAATTTTAGTCACCTTATTAACACTTAAAAGATTTGAGATAGAAACTTTAATAACACAGGTGTAGGACCTTTGCTTTTACTTGCAAGATTTGAAAATGAAAGGTAAAAAAAATTAAAGAAGGAAGTTGATAGTTGAAAGTTGGGAGTCAATGAAGTAGAGAATCTCACCTTAAAGCTTGAAGAGCTCGAAAACCCATTTATATAGCTAAGAAATGATGGGATCAAGTAACCAATGTTGAAGCAATAAATGATCTTAGCTAAAATGCTAGGTATTGCAGTTAGAAGGATAAATGTTCCAATAAAAATGCTTCATGTGGCCCTAAGTGAGTAGTTAGGGTGCACAAGTGGCTTATTAAGAGTAGCTAAGAGGAGATATTTTGGTTCAAATGAAAGATGGCTCCTTCTTGGCCAAGTCAAATGCATGAATGATGAAGCATTATTTGAGTTATAATCATTTCAAGCATTAATGAAAGAGATAGAGAAGACCTTGACTTAGGTTTCTCATGGGTTAAAAATTATAGATATTAGTTAACTAAAGTTAAAAATCATAATAACGCTAGGGTTAAAAACACTTGGTGGAGGATGAGAGAGTGTGTACAAATTAAAATGTTACAAGTGGTAGAATTTAAGTAGCTAACTGAAGAAAATGATTGGAGAGGCATAAGATCACCCAAGTAGATACATGAATTAATATTATTATTTGATTTGTAATCATTGAAGCAAAAGGGTGAGGTCATACATGATGTACTTCTATATGTGACATTTACGGTTAAAAATGAGGGAGAGGTTGCACAATAAGTGATGACTCTTGGCTTCCAAGCTTAAAGAGCACTAGTGGGCTAAAGTTAAAAGAAGTGAGGTAAGGAATGATGTAATTTGCAAGTAAGAAACTAGGTGATAAACAATGAATATAGCAACCAAATATTGACAAGTGACTAATAAATTATGGTTAGTAGAGACGAAGAGAATCATGTGCCAATTAGCAATGCCCGTATGGAGAAATTGCAATTTTATCTATATAAAACACAATATACATAATAAATAAAATAAAAAATTTAGGATGTCACATAATAGGTAAAATTCTTATCCGATCTTTAGACTATTGCCTATTTGAATGCACATTATCTAACTTTGAATCTTTGAGCCATTATTGAATTGATTATAGTTATTTCCTAACCTGCAACCACATACAGTCTTTTATTTTGTATGTAAGGTTTTAGATGGAATAATTGATTCCTCGGGATATCTTAAAATTGATATTTTGATCTTTAAGGCAGAAGATTGATTTATCGATTTAATTTTGTAATATTTCTGGTTTCATATAGATATACTATCCTATTTTGAATTGATGCAGATGATATTTGTGGTGATTGAATGCATAACTAATTTATTTGTTTTACTTGTCCAAAAATTGAAAAAGATACCTCATATAGATAAGATAGGTCATTCTAGGTAATGTTGCATGTTTTAGTTAGATTGCATGATAGGATAGAATCATTAGATAATATTGCATATTAGATAATACTTAGATAGTTTTAGATAAGCATGTCATATTTAGATAATACTTGCATGTTAAGTTAATATTGCATGTTTAAAATTGTCTATTTAAGATAGGATAAGATTTAGTCTAAATTGATTCATAAAATAGGCTAGATAATTATTATGTCTATACAAATTATTTGGGCATTTAAATAAGTATGTATTCCACTAAAAAAACCAAAAAAATCATGAGAATGTCATTTATTTAGTAAATGAGTGTTTAGGGTCATTTACTTAATTCATATCCCATTGTTGCATGTTAGATTGATTTACTTTGCATACCATATAGTTTGCATGCAAGATTCATTTAATTAGAATTGCATGTCATTAATTATTTAAATTTGCAAAATGCATAGTTTAATTAATTTGTATGTCTTATAGTATGCATGATGAGTTTATTAAATGAAAATTGCATGTCATTAGAATTAGATTGCATAATTGAATAATTGATTGTTATGTTAGCTTAGTTAATTCATTAGGAATAGTTTGCATTTTTGTCGTTGTTACATTTAGGACCATAATTGCACTACATTTCATAGAGCATAGTCATCTTCATTAAAAGTGAAAATCCCAAAAAAAATAATCTCTTGATTTCTCTCACACGCTTTACTTTTTTTAATTTATTCGAGTGTTAATTTCGTTGGATACACACACACATGATCACCCCTTGCATGTTACTACTTAGGTAACATATGCCCAAGCTACCTACATAAGTATTTTCAATAATAAAATTAAAAATGTAACGAAAGGGCGTTAGAGTAATCTAGCACGATCAAGTCCCCGAATCCATTTAATCAGTAGTTCGCAAGAGTAAAGTAATTCTCCCAAAGCTTTACTTAGGTATCTTACGACCTACCAAGAACAAATTGATGGTGACTCAAAATGAAAATCTTTTGCATGTCAAATATTTGAACCATAGGTTACGAATTGATATGAGCTTGGGAGTTTTAACTTAGTAATTCATTAGTCAAACCTTAGGTGGTTTACCCGAGGTTAGGTTGCGATACCTGTAAATAGGCACCAAGGAGCTCCAATGGCTGATGGTAATGAGATTGAATATGAAGAAAGTGGTGGTGACGATGAGAGTAAATGTTTAGAGAAAGAGAAGGAAGATTATTAAATAGTTGTGAGAATAAAAAGTAAGTATCATTCTTATAATCCGATTATTGCATGTCCTTTGTTGTGCGTATCTTTAAAATTTGATGATACAAAACAATTCAAAAAAAACTATTGTAAAGTACTCAATTGGTTAATAGATGAGTGTTGAATTTGTTATAAATACCAAGGACTTTGTGAGAGCAAAGTGTTCAGTACAAAAATGTTCAAGGAAGATATATGGCGCATTGAGTAAGAAGAATGGCTCATTCCGGATAAGATTCTTCTAGGAGGAACATACTTTTGCCATTGTATTTGACAATAAAAGGGTAACTAGTGCATGGTTGGCAAGCACTTCTTAAACACTATCAAGGCCATGCTAGAGATCAAGAGTCCTCAACTGAAACAATTAGTGACGGAGCAGGTATTGGTTAATGTGTCTAGAAATCAATGCAAAGGGGCCAATCAAAAGGTGATGAGTACACTATTAAGTAGGTACAAGGAAGAAAATGCACGGATCCGAGATTGTGTTGAGAATGTAAGCTTCCGAATCCATCCAGAAGAATACATGTAGAGGTTATGAAGAGGCCACCGCCTCACTTGTGAGACTAAGTTTGATAAGATGCATACTTTCTTTGATGCTTGTAGAAGATGCTTCTTGGCTAGCTGTTAAAGAGTGATAGAGTTGGATGGATGTTTTTTAAATGGTTTATGCAAATGAGAGTTGTTCTCTTGCCATTGTGAGAGATGCAAAGAATAAGATATTTCCAATAGCTTGGACTATTATAAAAGTAGATAACAAGGACACTTGGTCTTGGTTCCTTAAAAAAATAAAGGTTGACTTGAGATAATTGATGTTTTATTAGTAGAACCAAAGATTATGTCATTGACATATATCCGAACAAGCAAAATATCCTTACCTTTCTTTTTAATAGAAAGAGTTGAGTCGGCTTTGCCTTTCTCAAAATTGTGCTCAATAAGGAATGTGCTCAATATTTCATACCATACTCTTAGTGCTTGCTTGAGACCTTATAGTGCCTTCTTCAATTGATAGCCATCATTTAATCTTGAAAGATCCTCAAAACTTGGGAGATTGCTCAACATAATTTTTTTTTATATATATCCATTAAGAAAAGCACTTTTGACATCCATTTGGTACAATGTGAAGTCATAAGAACATGCATATGAAAGAAGAAGTGGAATTGCTTCTAAACTAGCAACAATAGCATGAGTTTCACCATGATCCGTACATTTCTCTTGAGAATATCCTTTAGCAACTAACCTGCTTTGTTTCGTACCACATTACTTTTGTAGTCCATTTTGTTGCCAAACACCTATTTTATGCCAATAATCTGTTGATCTTTAGGTCGAGGTACTAGTTTCCAAACTTCATTGATTTTGGACTTTCATAGCTCATCTTGCATGTGTTCAATCCAATTTCATCGATGATTTCTTCATCAATTGCTTTGGGTACTAATTGAGATATTAGAGCCAAGGAATCATGTCTTTGATTGAAGATCTTGTTTTGATTCCTTTGTCAATTTTTTCAATAATTTGGTCTTTGGGATGAACTGTTTTGAACTTGCGCTTCTTTGAATTTTGACTTGAATTCAAGAGATCTGTAATCGATTGTTGCGGTGGCTGTTTATCATTCACTGACACCATTTAGCTCATCTTTGAACTTTACATTGATGGATTCTTCAACAACCTGTGAATTTTTACCGAACACACGATGAGCTTTGCTACTAGTAAAATAGCCAAGAAAGACGCCTTCGTTTGTCCCCGGCATCAAACTTCCCAATGTTGTCATTTGAATTCTTGAATATGTAACATTTGCATCCGAAGACGTGAAAGTGGATCTCAGAACATTTGCAAGCGGTAGCTACGGTTTTACGTCCAAAAATTAGTAGGAATGCCACTCTCGATGACCATGGTCTTGCCATTTTTTTGTAGAGATTAATTTCTTCTTTTTGGCACTCTATTTCTTTAGGAGTATAGGTTGTTGAGAAATTTTGTTCCAAACCATTCTCATCGCAAAAATCTGCAAAGTTTTGGTTCTAAAATTCTCCATCGTGATCTGTTATGATTGTTGTGATGTTGTATCCTTTCTCATTCTAGATCTTTCGTGTAAGTTTCTCAAAAGAGTGAAATGCTTCATGCTTATGAGTTAGAAATATTACCCAAGTAAAACGACGGTAATAATCAACGATCCACCGGGCAATATTTTCTTCCACCTAACTTGTAGTCCTTGTTGGTACAAACAAATCCATATGCAATATTTGTAAGAGCTTGTTAGTAGCAATATTATTAATTGACTTGAAAGTGGATCTAACCAATTTTCCCAACGAGCACGACCTGCATAAGTCACATTTTATGTAGTTGATCTTTGGAAGACCACGTACCAAATCTTTTGACGCAATTTCGAAATCCACTTCACATTGATATGACCTAATTTCTTGTGCCATAGACCACACTCTTCCTTTATGGACAATATGCATTGCATATCATCAAGTTTTACATTTAACAAATATATGTTACCATGTCTCTTACATGTGAAAGATTGGGTCTTAACTTGGCTAAGTCTAATGCATTTTTCTTTCCCGAAGTTGACTTTGTATCCTTTATGACATAGTTGGGCGACACCGATGTGGTTGTAGCTCAAGCCTTTGATGAGTGAAACATCTTTAATGTTCAAATTTCCTAACCCGATGTTTTCTTTTCCGATGATTTTTCCTTTACCTTTTCCTCCGAAGGTGACACCACTTCTGTCCATCTATTTGAGATTTATGAATATTGGCGATATTTGCGGGATATCGCGGGATTTGCGCTTTTCCTATTCAAAGGAAAGGAGAGATTGTAGGCAAAATCTATTGTAGGCAAATCGTATATTGATAGTTTTCCTATTTTTCGGGTTCGCTTGTTTCCTTTGTTGAAGCAACCCTTGTGTACAAATGGCGAAATAATGGCAACGATCTCTCATAAAAAAATAAAAGAGTTTTCGCCCGAGGACGTAGGCACATCGCCCAACCTTGTAATTCTTGTGTTCTTCTTTGTGATTGTTTTACCAAAATTCAACATGGTATCGAGTAGGTTTCAGATCGGGGATTCTTATGAGTATCGTACCGATTTTCTTTTTGCTCGTCTTCTATCGTCCCTACAAAAAAAAAAATTCCTACTTTGTGTTATGGGTGATAAAGAGAAAGATGTTGAGGGAATGGAGTCATCGAAAGCGTTACGGGGATGGGATCATCAAAGACCGTTGTGCAGGAGGCACAAAGTCACGACTCACGTCCTTATTGCTGAATGGGAGGAACTTTTTGCCATGGTCCCGAGCCGTCACAATTGCTCTTGGTGGACGATCTTGGTTGGGCCACATCACTAGTCGACAAAAAATTCCTCAAGAGTCTAATCCTTTTTTTGAGGAATAGCAAGCCAATGACCACAATGTGATGTCTTAGATATTTAATTCCATGGAACCGGAGATCTACGAGATATTTGCATATTCAGAGTCAGCAAAGGCGTTGTGGGATTCGTTATACGAGATGTATGGTCAAGCCGAAATGCATCTCGGATCTTTGAGCTATAGCAAGGACTTGCTTGTTCTAAGCAAGGCGCAACACAATCTTACACTGAACACTGCGAAAAATGACGAAGCAATGGGATGAGCTTCGTCGGTATAGACTGCGACCTAACGAGAATGGATTATATCAATCGAAAAGAGCAAGATAAAATCTTTCAGTTGTTAGCAAGCATCAAACCCGAATTTGAGGACACCAAACGTCAAATTCTTATGAGTCCTCAATTGCCTACTTTCAATGAAGTTTGTACCATAATGCAAAGTGAGGAAACAAGGAGACGAGTCATGCCTTCGGCCCCAATTGCATCGGGAGAGCTCGGTGAACAATCGGCCCACAAGTCTTATCAACATGAAGCAAGGAGACCCTATTGCTCGGTTTGCCAAGGAAAATTCAAGAAACCAAGACAGTTTCATTGTGACCATTGCAATCGTAATGGCCATTCCAAAGAGAGGTGTTGGGCCCTTCATCCACATATGCGTCTTTCCAAAGACAGGGGTACGGAAGCTAAGGTGGCACCCAAGACAATCCTAATATTTTTCAATCCAAGTTGGAGGTTTTATCTCAACAAGTTCAGTAATTACTTCAGATACATGCCAATGGAACAAATGCCTCCGGCATCGAAACTAGAAATTTGGCTATGACATCCGGTAATGTTCATGCTTACTCGCCTTTATCCAAAACTCAATTTATTGTTGACTCGGGGCTACAGCCACATGTGTAGTTCTCCAAACTTGCTATCCAATATTACTTCAAGTGTGTCATATCCACCTATTACTATTGCTAATGGTGGGCGGGTTCCAACTAGAGGTGTTGGACAAATTAAATTCTTCTCTCATAACTCGAAGCTTTATTGGTACCCGAATTATCCTCAAATTTATTGTCGGTTAGCAAATGCACTAATCGGTGGAATTGCAATGCTATTTTTACTCCTCAAAAGGTTTTCTTTCAAGATCGAACCACTAGGAGGATGATTGGTGAAGGGCAGTGCGGAATGGGTTGTATATGGTGAACTTCAATAGCGAAGTGTTGATGGCGCAAAGGAAGACCGTTGACACATCCCGATTGTGGCATTGGCGTTTAGGTCATCCCTCCGACCGGGTGTTACATGCTCTTGATATGACTTTAAGTTATGATTCCAATTGCTGTGATCCTTGCCATTATGCTAAGCAAGATAGGTTACCATTTCCACAGAAGCACACATAAATCGAACGCTTATTTTATTCGGTTCACTCGGATGTTTGGGAGGCTTCTCCTATTGACTCTAAGGAGGGGTTCAAGTATTTTGTTACATTTATTGATGATAAATCCCAAGCCACGTGGCTTTATTTGCTTAAATCCAAAAGTGAAGTTCGATCGTGTTTCAAGATTTTTGCAATATGATGAAAAATCAATTTAACACTACAAGAAAGATTCTTCGTACAAAAATGGAACCGAATATACCCATAAGGCTTTTCAAGTGTTCTTGCATGACCCGGGAATCATTCATCAAACCTCTTGCGTGGGGACTTCATAGCGGAATGGAGTTGCGAGAAAGGAAAAATAGGCATCTACATGAAGTTACCCGAGCGTTATTATTCTCGTGAAACTTACCCAAGACATATTGGGCGGATGCGATCCTTGCTAGCTGCTACTTAATCAACCGTTTGCCTAGTAAGGTGTTGGAATATAAGGTTCCAATTGAAAGTCCGTATGGTCAAAAATTTGGTATCTCTCACCTAAGAATTTTCGGATGCGTGTGTTATGTGCATTCTCAATCCGGTGACAAGCTAGATCCGCGAGCTCGAAAGTGTGTGTTTTTGGGATACTCGAATGTCAAGAAGGGATATAAATGCTATGAACCAAGTACTAGACGCGTTTATATTTCTCGTGATGTTGCCTTTGATGAGACTAACATGTTTTTTGCCAAGAATCAAATTCGGGGAGCAAGATGACTATTCTGAATTTTTGCTTCATATCCTACCTATCGAACCTTCAATGTTCGATCAAGAGGAAATTTCAACAGCGATTGTCAAGGGAATCGCCTATGAATATAGAAAATGTCAACACTTTGCTCCTGTTCAAGTTGCGGTTGATTTGGAAGTTGGGTCTAACGATGCAACGAGAGGGAGTTCCAATAGATGCGGCACCCATTATCTCACCCCAATCTGCAGATCATCGCGCATTCCAAGGCTTTCAACGTGGCTCCGTGATTTTTCAACATATTATACTTGCTTCAACATCCTATTCAAGATTTTATTGGGTATGATAGAATTTCCCATAAGTATTTAAGTTTCTTGTCCGCCATTGAAAATCAATAAAAGCCCGATACCTTCTTGGAAGCATGTAAAAACAGTGTGTGGGTGAATGCCATGAAAGATGAGCTTCGGGCCTTGGACCATAACCGTACTTGGGAACTTGTTAGATTGCCAAATGGGAAGACGACAGGTTGGATGTCGGTGGATTTACAAGATCAAATATAATAGTGATGGGTCGGTTGAGAGGTACAAAGCCTGACTTGTTGCAAAAGAGTATACTCAAACCTATGGGATAGACTACAAGGAAACATTTGCTCCCGTAGTGAAAATGAATACTGTTCGTGTCCTTCTATCTCGTGGCGCTTAACGTGGCTAGTCGTTGTTTTGGGATGGATGTGAAGAATGCCTTCCTCCAAGGAGATTTGGAGGAAGAGGTCTATATGGATGTCCCTCCTGGACATTTCTTAGAGAATGATAAGGGAATGGTTTACAAATTAAAAGGGCAATTTATGGTCTCAAACAGTCGCCTAGAGCATGGTATGGCAAACCGAGTTCCGCACTCATTAGATTTGGTTTCAAAAGGAGCGCGGTGATTCTTCAATGTTTACTAAAACAGTTGGTGAAGGTATTGTTGTCATTCTCATTTATGTTGATCATCTTATTATTACTGCGGAACTTAACAGGTATTGCGGAACTTAAGCAATTGTTGAGCAAGGAATTTAATATTAAAAACCTTGGAAAATTGAGGTATTTTCTAGGTATAGAGGTAGCAAGTTCGACAAAGGTGTATTCTTGACTCAAAGGAAATATGTCCTAGATCTATTGAAGGAGACTGGTAAGTTGGGCGTTAAACCCGCTAGCACTCCTATGGATTACAATAGTAAAACCGTGTCTAATGAAACACCATTAGAGGATATTGGGCAATTTCAACGTATGGTAGGGAGATTGATTTACCTAACCATTACTAGGCCCGACATTGCTTATTCTATCAGCTATGTAAGTCAATTTATGCGAAACCTACGCAAGGGCATATGGAATTGATAAACCATCTCCTTCGATATCTGAAAGCTTCCCCGGAAGAGGAATATTATTGAAGAATAATGGTAATATAGAGATTGTGGGTTTTACCGATGTTGATTGGGTGGCAACCCTATGGATAGAAAATCTACCACGGGTTTTGTACCTTTGTTGGTGGAAATATTGTCACTTGGAAAAGTAAGAAGCAAACAGTTGTGGCTAGATCTAGTGCGAAGGCGAGTACCGAGCCATGGCTGCGCCACTAGTGAGATCGTATGGCTTCGTCTATTACTTCACGAATTGGTCCGTGATGTCATGTCTAAACCTACGAAGCTATTCTCGTGATAATTAGGCGGCAACACATATTGCTTCAAATCCAATCTTCCATGAGAGGACCAAACACATAGAGGTCGATTGTCACTTTGTAAGGGAAAAGGTTCAAGACAAGACAATAGAAACGCCATATATTCGTAGTAAGGATCAACTTCGATGTCTTCACCAAAGCTTTATCCAAGGGAGTATTTCAGGATATGGTGAACAAGTTGACCTCCGACGATGTCTTCGCTCCAACTTGAGGGGGAGTATTGGCGATATTTGCGGGATATCGCGGGATTTGCACTTTTCCTATTCAAAGGAAAGGAGAGATTGTAGGCAAAATCTATTGTAGGCAAATCCGTATATTGATAGTTTTTCTATTTTTCGGGTTCGCTTGTTTCCTTTGTTAAAGCAACCCTTGTGTACAAATGGCGAGAATAATGGCGGTTGATCTCTTATAAAAAAAATAAGAGAGTTTTCGCCCGAGGGACGTAGGCACATCGCCGAACCTCATAATTCTTGTGTTCTTCTTTGTGATTGTTTTACCAAAATTCAACAATGAACATGTTTCTTTTTACTGTCATGCAAAGTGAACATCCACTATCCAAATACCACTTGTTTTTATTTAAGATTACCTTCAATCAAAAAGATTTTCAACTCTTCTTTGGTATTATACAAGCTTGGGTTCTTTCTTAGCGATCTTTGGTCTAGTGTCAAATCTCTAGTAGATTTTTTTGGGCTTTATTGCTCTATTGGACATTCTTGTTCGTGAAGACCAAATTCGTTGCAGATCCAACAACTAAATTGCTTGTCAATAGATTTAGTGAATTGTTGTGCATAATGATTTTTGTAAAAGCTGAAGAGAAGATTTTTCCTTCAATCTGGTTTTGACATTTGGAAAGAAATTCTTCTCTTCATGTTTCCTCTCACGTCCTAAGCCGGACTTATCATCATGAGAAATCTAAATCGAAAGATTGTGATGCAAGGTTTTCAAACCAAGGGAAAACTTGCTAATTTTTAAAATTTCCTCCTTAAGAGAGTTATTTCTTCTAAGAAATATCACATTCACTTTGAATAGTTATGATCTATTTCTGCATATTTTCAAGCTTATTGTTTTAGAAAGATTTTGAGAGGTGAGTTTTGAAATTTTCTTTTTCATTTCTGAAATTCTTTTTAAAGCCTTTTTGTATTTTACCAACATTTCTTTAAAAATACTCTTGCATTTCATCATATTAGAGTTCGGAGCTTTTTACCTCATTTTCTTCGTCATTTTCAAAGTCTGCCATGAGATAAAGATTTGTTTCATCATCGTCGCTTGATTTGCATTCCATGTCACTCCATGTTTCAGTTTTGAGTGCTCTTGTCTTCTTTTCATTCTTCCCTTTCTTCTTCATTAGAAGTGGACAAAAATCTAGTTTTATGTGTCCTAGTTTCTTGCACTCATAATAAACAATCTCCTTACCTTTGCTTTCTTCTTTGCCCTTGAAAGGTTTTTTGTCTTCCGAGAATTTTGTATTTCTTTCTCCTTTGAAGTTTTCACTTTTCCTCATGATATTTTTGAACTTTCTAGTGAATAGTACCATGTCGTTGTTGTCGTCTTCACCGGATGTTTCACCTCTTGCATTGTCATCATCAACATTGAAAGCCATAATCTTCCTACCTTTGGAGATGTTTTGATCGTTTGGGCTCTTTGCCTCATAATACATTAGAGTTCTTATGAGCTCATCTAGAGAAGTAGCTTGTATTCTCATAGTTTCTTGAACTGAGGTCTTCACTATGATCCATTTCTTTAGAAGTGCTCGTAGCAGCTTGTTCACTTTTTCAGCATCTATGAAGATCTTTCCTTCGTTTGCCGGACCATTCACTATTTTTGTGAATCTTGTGAAAATTTCTCTTTATTTCATTTGACTTCATTTTGAACATTTCATAGTTTCCAGGCAAGATGTTCAACTTCATTTCTTTTACTTTGTCATTACCCTTGAATGTTACCGAAGTCGATCCCCTAACTCCTTAGCTATAGCACAAGAAGAAATTCTATTAAATTTAGATGGAGATAAGGCATGCTAGAGAAGATGCATAGCTCTAGCATTACAAGCAGCTCTTTTCCGAGGCTTCCTCGGTATGAGTAGGTGGAGTAGCATTTGGGTCGATATTTCCTCTAGCTGGTTGTCAAGCGGTAGTGCTTGTTGACAAAGAATAGCGATAGCACCAGAGAGGAACTTCTATGCCATGCAAAATTATGTCCCACATAAGCATATCAATAGCTTTGATGTACGCGTGTATTCTTTGTTTCCAATAGCCATAGTTGCTTCCATCAATGTATCGAGGCTTGCTAGGAGGTGAAGAATCATTGCTAATAAAACCACCAAAGTCGGCCATAAGAGAGGACCTTCATATATACTTCACAAAAAGCAACGAGCTCTAATATGTTGGCGCTAACAATATAACCTAGAGGGGGTGAATAGGTTATTTGAAACTTTTTCAATTTAAGTCAAAATAAATAGGTATGAAGAAAAGCTCGAGTCTTAGCGGATGTATCATGGAAGAATATCTAGACCTATGCGAAGATAAGTAAAGATAATATAAAACACAAGCACACTAGATATATAGTGATTCGGCATATATTGTATCGTCCCCGGGCGTCACCTACTCGCGTGCTCTTTTTCTTAATTTGATATTATGTATATTATCCGGCGCATCTTGAAGACTATATGGAAACAGGTTATCATACAAATGCATTCGAAATGGTAGGCACACACTCCTACAAGGTATAGCCTTAATATGTTCTATAATCCGTACTATAATCAATAAGATCATTCAACATATTGAAAATTATTTACTTATATATACGTAGTTTTATACATTAACCGTTTCCAAAAGAAAAAAAACAAGCTGGGAGGCTACGAAACTCCTCCAACATCGTTAGTGAATTCCATCGGCACCATAGCCAATCATGGCTTCGACCTCGATACTAATCAAAAAGAAAGCCACGAATAGGAGTAAGCTACAAGCTCCGTGAGTAAAACTTCTAACCCAAATGACTAAACCACCTAATTATCACATGATCGGGGGGCAATCACTATAACAAATGCCTAGGACACACAAAGCAAATTCACCTCAAGAAAAGCACAAAAGGCTATGACCAAGCAACTATAAATCGTACTTAACTACCCATCGACACAAGGTTACCATATAAACCAAAAACTTCAAAGTCATTTCCTCTAAGGCCCACGACCGAGCGCCTCTACCCAATTCCACCACAAATCCACGTTGCTTTAGTCGACAACCAAAATGATCAACCTTTAAATCTTGACAACCCATGGCCACAAGCACATAAATCAGGAAGTAAAACCAACAATCAAGGAACAGAATTGCACAATCGTCCTCATAGAGCTCACGGCCGAACCACCCTCTAGGCGAACACATCGAATTAGCCCACATATCTCAACTACCTAGTACCACAAGACTCTAATTCAAGTGCCAAACGCGACATGCAAGACCATTCTCTATGCTATTCAAAACCAATTCGGTTCGGCATCATAGATTCATTGCATCCAATCAGTAAATGAATAGCTAGTCCAGTAATACGAATTAGGGTTTCACTTGCTTAAGATTGAAGCATGAAGAAAACATGAGTGATCATCACCAAATTGTGCCGGCTTTCCTCCTTGTCATGCGGCGTCAAGAGGGAAAAGAGAAGAGAGAGAGAGAGTTCACATGTGAGAGAGTAAGAGAAAGGAAGAGAGAGCTTTCTTGCAACCAAATGAAGAGAAAAGAGAAAATTAAGGATTTTATTTGTGGGGGAGGCTTAATGCATGCATGACGTGTGTCAACCATGCGTGCCTTCACTTGCCACTTGTCCATTCAGTCTTGACACTTATCCTTCATGCAAAATTCCACATAACTTAGCTCTAGAAATCAAAACTAATGATAAGGCGCCATCATCCTTTCGTGAATAATTCTCCGTGCCATTTAGTAAAATCCCAAGTTAACTATTCTGTGCACAATTCATTCTGCGAAAAATTCATGTCGTCACAATTCTCCCCCACCAAAGGAAATTTCGTCTCACGAAATTTCAGTCCTCATTCCCTTCACATTAGAATACAAGACTCTGTAAAGTTGATATCTTACCAATAATACGTGGCCGCACTAAGCTTTTGCCGTGCCACTTAGACATGTCATGTCCATCTAAATCTCCATTAACAAGCGAACTTCATTTCCACAATTAGCCAAGCTTCATGGCATCATTAAGGACTCACTATGTCCGATTATTCGGCGTATCTCTCGAGATCACGCTAATCACATGTGCCACTCACAATGCCAATTTTACATGCCATTCTCATGGTCATGTTGGTTATGACCTTAAAATTTCCACATCCATCTAATGGCACTACCGTTTTGCTAATTGGCCCGTGTGGGTTACTTCGGTGCACTCCCTAGATTTCTTGGATCGCCATGTCCTCGGGCATTTCGATACACTCTCTAGACTTCTCGCGAGTCGCCATATCCACAGGCATACATACATCCCTATATTTATAAAGCAAAGGTCATCTCCGAATACACACAAAGGAGGCATTCAAATGTTTTTGCCAACTCTCCCAAGGCATCCTAGGCATTTCTCATCCATGTCATCTTATCCATTCATCCTTTCGTTCACCATTCCAAATGTAATGCAATGCTATGCATATGTAATATCAAAATTGCTTTAGTTTAACTCGGGAATACATTTTGGATTTCGAAAATAGCTTAGTTTGAAAACACTTCATATTTTGAGAATTGTTCCAACTTTGAAAAAAAAATCAGATTTAAAAAACAATTCAAACTTAGCCTAACACCTACACCCACTTTTTCAATGTATAACTTGGTTCATTCCTGCCCCCTTTGCCATCTTAGAAGCCCGCCATAGGCCGTTCCTTACTCAGGCCACTCCGCCCCGCCGTCACTCTCCGCCCTCATCAAACCAAGTCGTTATAGGTCCACCAGCGTTCACTTGGTTCATCCCCAAGCCACACATCTACAAAGAGAGTCCCGTTCGACAATTTCTATACCAAGACTCACGATTTATAGGCATCCCATGCAGCTCGTCCCATACCAAGCTTTATGTTTATTAGGTACGACTAAGATTAATGATAATGACATGTAATGCATGCACGTTCTCAAAGCTTAATTATTTCTAATGCTGGAAACACATGCAATGCATGAAAATCCCCAATTCCATATCAAGTACTAATCAACTTCCGTACATCAATCCTTATCTTAAACTTAATATTCTAAAACCACCAAGCGACCATCAATATCAAAGACTGATTGCCTACAATTCATACTAATCTCTCCTTCTTGGTTATCAGTCTTACAAGATTTAATGTTCAAATTCGTCTTCATTCACCTATATAGTGCACTTATTTAAGTTCTTTGACAAAATCAATATCTAAAACCACCAATTTACAAATACAAATTCATTCCTATAATCCTCAAATACCAATCACATCATCGCAAATCCAATATCCATCGTCAATTGTACTGAACTAACCACAAATCACATTAATTCGGACCTAAGCTAGAACATCCCGTATGCCGACTCGTTCTCGAAGCCTTGAATAAATGAGAAGTCTCATTGATGTATTTCAGTCTAATCTCACTTAGAAATGGTCCATTTTGAGCAGACTAACCAAATGGGAATGGCTAGCTAGGAAAATCAAGTACGTGGACCTAAGAACTTGATCATGGATGACTCTTTGGCCATGAAAATTGTCTAGAGAATATTTTGAACCAATATAGGCCGATCCTAAAATGATTGAGGAACGATTTGGATAATACCCTACGCTTGGATCACGGGTGATTCCGTTTGACCTCGTATGGGTTCCGAAAGTTCCTAAATTATTTTTTAACGATCATGTCCATCGGGACTAGTGATTGACCCTCGCAATTGAATGACAACCAAAGTCGCCATGGCTCGAGTAATTCTTAAGCGTGATATTAATCACGGGTCGATACGCGTAACTCCTAAAAGCCGCCCGTTAGTTTGAGATACACCTGAAATTTCAATTAATTGAGATTGATCACGATTCGAGCTTCAAAATTTGACGTTAGACCTTCGGGTTCCAATAATTAAATTTTGGACGTTTCCTCATCCAGAGTACAATTACTTCACGGTTTGCCCCAAAGGGTTCAGAAAAAATAAAATTTGGATTGGATATGGGAAAAGACCCATTTACCCCTGGAAAATATCTAATTTTTCACTTTGGCCAAGGGGCATTTTGGTCAATTTACCCCATGGCTGAATTTGACTAGTCTTCTTGCATTGAAGACCCAAAAATATCTAATCCAAGTATTATCCTAACCTTTTATTAATTAAATTTTTGGTCTTCTTCTTCATAATTGCAAGACCACTCTCTCTCTACCTCACTTTCTCTCACTACACTCTCTCTCTCTCTCTTGGCCGAATTCTTCATCACCACCACCACCACCGCCGGATTTTCTTGAGCCGCCGCCGACCTTACTTTGAACCACCAAAGCCGAGCTACCGCCGTGAGCCACCCGGAGTCGCCGGATAGCCGTGGAGCAAAGCCGGCCGTGAGGGACCACCGGTGCCGCCACCCGAACCGGCAATCTCTCAACTTTTCAACCTTGGAATTTGCTAGATTTTCAAGGTATGATAGTTTCTAAACCTTGATTAGGTAGCTAGGTTGCTAATAGGCCTTGGATTGAGTAGTTTTGATGAAGGAATTGTTGGATTTGAGCTTGAGATTCATGGTGGCCGAAAATGAGGAAGAGGAGAGAGAAAAAGATGTGTTCTTGCATGAATAGTGATTTTTCATGATTAATAATGGATAGCTAGGATTTAATCTAGCTTTATCTTGCTTTATTTGGACGGTCCATGTTGAATCTTGCTTAGGAAGATTAATCGACGACCGAGATCAAATCATGCTATATTGTAGGTTAATTGTGTGGTGGAGATTAATTGCACGTTAGTATAGTATATTTGTATGCGGTGCGTGTTAATTGTACGTTAGTCTAATTCTAATCGTACGGCGAGTTATTAATTGCTACGTTAGTAGAATTAATTTTGTGTGGCGTAGATTAATTTTTTGCGGTAGCATAAATTAATTATGTGGCCCGATTGGCCATTGGCTCATTGCGATTTAATCGGGTGATCCCGATTTATTAATTCTCTAACGTGAGTGAATCACGTGGTTCCGATCGAGTACTTATGCGGTATATTTAAATCGAGTGGTCTCGATTGAGCGATTGAGGAAAATTAGAAAGATCGCATGGTACCGATCTTTTATTGGAGAAAAATTGGTGAGACCGTGTAGTCCCGATCTGCTAATCAGGAAATTTAGCGAGATCACATGGCGATGATTTATCGATCGGAAGGTTTCATGTGACCGTGTGGTATTGGATGAGTGATCGAGGAATTATTGTGATTATATGGTCTTAACGTGGAAGAATCAAGAGGAAGGGGGAATTTTCCCCCGAGGCATTATGACGCGGGGTTTGGATTTATAAGACCATATTTTAGCCTGAGGCGTTATGACGCGAGCTCCGATATTATTTTACCCCGAGGTGTTAAATACGGGGTTGTGCTTAATATTTTATCCTAAAGCGTTAAACGCGGGATATTAACCTTGAGGCGTTATTACGCGGGTTATAGTGACCTGAGGCGTTATTACGCGGGTCCGGACTATATAATGGCCGAGGCGTTATTACGCAAGTCTGTCCATGTATATGATAGCCCGATGCGTTAAACACGGGCTTTGGAGTAACGTGGAATATTTTATGATAGCTTGAGGCGTTAAACGCGGGCATTTGAGTAACGTGAAATTTTATATGATAGCCTTGAGACGTTAAACGCGGGCTTTGGAGTAACGTAGATTATTTATTAATAATCTAAGACGTGGAATGTCGATATGGGAGTAACGTAGAATTTTTGAAAAAGTGTGGAAATTGTTGGAGAAAGAATGAAATATTCTAGGAGTTATTTGTTGAATTATTGATTGAAGGAGGAATTGTTGAGAATTGCTGATATAGGACGTGTCTGGAGGGCACTAGCGCCCTAACCTAGGATTAGGGACTATCTTATTGAGATTTATTCTCACCCCGTCGTGGGTTATCTTTTTCGGAGCCTCCGCCTCGACAATGAACGACCCGCCTCCGAGGTTCGATATTCCCCGGGATATGGATACGGTAATAACAGAATATCCGGTGGGGAAGACAAGGTATATTATAGGCATGCAACCACGATTTAGGTGGATGTAGGAGAGCTTCATTGGAAGACCCATACATATGTGGCATGGACGTACCGCCACGGGGATCCGTTAGTGGGTCCCTTGAGAAGTTTTGACATTCCCTACGATGGAGTTGGGGAATGGGACCCCACTAATGTTGCACCTCCAGGATGGCGTAGTGGAGCACCCCGATGCTGGTTCCGAGGATCAAGAGCCCGACCCGGAGGTCTTGGTACCAGAGTAGATGAGGAGGTTGTGGAGCCATCGATGTAAAGCGATCACCCGAGATTGACATGGATGAGCTGGCAGATATAGATGACATAGTAGATGATAGCGGCACGACGAGGCCTAGGGTAGTTGGCCTCTCGACTTTTGTGTAGTGTTTCTTTTGGAAGTATAGCAGGCTTCGACCACTATATCTTCTTGTAGTATGTGGTCACAGGGCTTGTACGATGGCCTATGAAGCCTTAGGTTTAGAAAGTTGTAAAGAATATGTATATATGTACATAAACTTGTTTTTACCATCTCGAGTTATCGTATCGTTGTTGTTTTCTCGTACGGGGATTTGTTTTTGCTTTCACGAAATTTTATTTTGGTGGCCTTTGGATCCTGGAGAATTATACGCAATCGTGGCCGGAAGGGATGTTTTCGGGCTCGCAAGGTTCGGGTCGTGACATAAGCGAAAATCTTCTCCGTTTTCTATACATTGGTCACCATACTACAACATCAATAATGACAAGATCGTCAATTTTTAAGTAGTATGTTGTTCACTCTTTAACTAATAAGTAGCCTAAGCTACTACCAATCCCATAACAAACACAGTTACATGCACTTGTAAGTTTTATCGCATTCATGCCTACCAAACACTTCAACCATTCGCGCATTTTATCACTTCAGTTACCTAGGCTCGGTATCAAACTCGAGCTATGACATCTCGGAGCGTCACCTACACGCGTGCTCTTTTCTTTAATCTGATATTTTGCATATTATCCGGCGCATGCGGGAGACTATGTGAAAATAGGTCATCATACAAGTGCAATCAAAAACGGTAAGCACACACTCCTACAAGGCATAGCATGAACAGGTTCCCTAATCTGAAATAATCAATAAGATCATTCAACATATTGCTTATGTACTTATATATAAATATATATAAGAAGTTTTATACATTAACCGTTTCCAAAAGAAAACAAATAACTGGGGGCCTACGAAACTCCACCAACATCGTTAGTGAACTCCATCATCGCCATAGCCAATCGTGGCTTCGACCTCGATTCTAATTTGAAAAGAAAGCCACGAATAGGAGTGAGCTACAAGTTCCACAAGTAAAATTTCTATCCCAAACGACTAAACTATCTATTTATCACATGATTAGACAGCAATCACTATAACAAATGCCCAGGGCACACAAAGCAAATTCACCATAGGAAAAGCACAAGAAAATGCTACGGCCAAGTAGATATAAATCGTTCTCAACTACCCATCAATACAAGGTTACCATATAAACCAAAAACTTCAAAGTCATTCCTCTAAGGCCCACGGCCGAATGCCTCTACCTAATTCCACCATGAATCCACGTCGCCGTCGACAACCAAAGTGACCAACCTTCAAATCTTCACCAACCATGGCCACAAGCACATAAATCGGCAAGCAAAACCAACAAGCAAGGAATAGAATTGCACAATCGTCTTCATAGGGCTCATGGCCGAACCACTCTCTACGGGAACACATCAATTTTGTGATCTTTGAGTGTCCGATACAAACATCGTTAGTTACGAGATCTTTTAAGTCTTCAGTGATGTTTTCTTATAAACACTTCGAATGGTACGCAATCTTCATCCTATGGCTGCGACATGGATATGTGATCCTTGAATATTTAAATAAACATTTGAACATAACAAGGTAGAACATGTATCAAGGATAGTTTGGAAATCATCAAAATATTTTACGATATGTTTCTTCTACACCCTTAATTTGCTACATTAGCCCAAAGCATGGTGCTTACAATAATTATACCTCTTTTACGTCATATTGGCTCAAGTTTCACGTCATTGGTCGGCCTTGGCTATATGAATCTCCGTTGTCATTGAGACTCCGTTCATTTCGCTGAAAATGTGATATTTTTCAAAAATATTTTTGAAGAAATCATTTTCCAAAAAATACCAATATTTTTCAGTGTTCGACCGAAACCTAAAAATTAACTATGAATATATTTTTCGCCGTTCAAGAAGGAAAATCAATTTACTCAATGCAATCCCTTTAATAATTTTTCATTTCTTAAAAAATTAAAATTTCTAATTTTTAATGTTTCTTCTCTCTGCTTTTTCTTTTTTTCTTTTCTTTTTTTCCTTTCTTCTTCGATTGGTCACCGACGGTCCGCAAGTTTACATCTCACCACGGGCCGATGAGGCTTGAGATATCCAGATTATGGCAACCCGAACCTAGCTAGCCTCGGGTTGGCTCGCAGCTCACCTATACCCGACGAGCAAAGGGAAGAAAGAAAAAAAAATCAAAAATATATAAAAATAAAATTAAAAAGAAAAGGAATGTGATGGAGTGGAGAGAAGAAAGATGAGCGAAAATGTTTTCCTCTATTCAAAAAGAGAAAATCATTTTCCTCACTTTTGAATGTGCTTTTTCCATGGATGGAAAATATTTTCCTTGACTCATTTATTTTCTACGAATCAAACGCCGAAAATCCAGAAATATTTACTTAGAAGTTATTTTCGGCGAAATGAATGGAGCCCGAGATTAGTCCATAAAGTCTTATTTCAACCGTGCTCCACCTCCTGTAAATTCTTACTTCCACTGTGCTCAACATGGAGGTAGAATTTATATTGCTCATTGAGAATTCAAGATTTACCGAGCCAGAGTGCCATAATCATGTGATGCATCAAATACTATACTTATCTTATTTGGCAGTTACAATGCATGACAGCAGGGGAGGACCAAATGGAAGTTTATAGTTCTCACTAAACTTAGGCATAGTATGGACTTATCCATTGAAACCTAGCTAGGGAAAAAGCAGCAAATAGTGAAGGATGCAACAAGTTCCTTGTGCTAGCTTTTCTTGTGGAAAAACCATATTCGCTACAACTGAGACTAAATTGCGGTCCCTAAATTG
Source organism: Rhodamnia rubescens (assembly GCA_021437795.1). Taxonomy (NCBI): domain Eukaryota; kingdom Viridiplantae; phylum Streptophyta; class Magnoliopsida; order Myrtales; family Myrtaceae; genus Rhodamnia; species Rhodamnia rubescens. Next base: position 87,944 of record JAILYA010000093.1, on the reverse strand, counting down.
ACTGATCAATTCAATTTGATAGTTAGTTTTGGAAACTAAGAATCTGTATTCTTGCTGAACACTTAGATGCAGCTCGCTGATTGGACCTGAATAAAATCTCCCTTATGGTAGTTCTAGAGGCTAGTAGTATTGCTTTTTAAATGGATCAGAGTTAATACTTCGTGTTCATTGTCTGAACTCACCAAATTTTGGGTTGTTGCTCATACATAAATATTGGATTTGTGTAATCTATTGGCCAATACAAAAAAAATTTCCCAACTTCAACATTTATCCCATTTATATTCAAAACTTTTTTTTCTCATAAAAAATCCCCTGAACTTTTACTTTTATCCTAATTCTACCAACTTAATACCCAAAAAAATCTTAACTTTTACCTGTCTATCGGCCTAATACCCAAAAAAAATATCCTAACTTTAGCATATGCCCCAATTATATCCAAAAACAATTTGTCCCAAAAAAATCCTCCATTTTTACTTTTGTCTCAATTCTACCACCGTTAGCCTTCCATTCATAAGTACTGTTAGTTAATCCTACGTGGCATTTCCATATCGTTAATAAATTACACTTCAAAGAAAGCCGACATAAAAACTCCCTAACTTCTCTTCTATTGTCTGCTGACCCTACATATTGCCTGGAGATAGAGAGTCACTCAAGATGATGCATTTTGGATTCTCTCTAATACTTAACAGCCCAAAGAATAGATAGACGTAGAGATCTAATTATTTGGATGAACAATCCGAAATCTCGCTATCCCCGAAACCTACTATTTTCGAATTTCGAAAATTCATTGGTAAGTTCGGCAAGAAAATTCAAGCCATGTAGGATTAGCTAATAGTGACTATGGATGGAAGGCAAGCGGGTGGTAGAATTAAGACAAAAAGTAATAGTTTGGAATTTTTTATGGAACAAAAATGAAATTTTGGATATAATTGGGACATATGCAAAAATTGGAGGTTTTTTGGGTATCGAACCGGTAAAATTGAGAGAAAAGTAAAAGTTGGAATTTTTTATGAGATAAAAAAATTGTGGATATAATTGGGACATATACTAAAGTTTAGGGTTTTTTTGGGTATTAGGCCCCGAATTCCTTAAGAAAAACCCCAAACTTTAGGTTTTGTCTCAAATTATCCCCAAACATTTTTTAGGTCTTAAAAAAAATCCCAAACTTTCACTCTAGTCTCAAATCTACCCTCATTAGCCCTTCATAAAAAATCACCATTAAGTATTCTAATGTGATAATTCCACGTCAAGACAAAATCAACATCAGAAATTGACATAGAAAAACTCCCCGAAAACGTCAACGGGAAGGGAGAATGTGGTCTTTAGGGCTCGCTTGCTTCTCCTTCAATTCGCGCTCAAAGAATGAGCGTGGTCGCTCACTTTCTACGGAACGAAGCCAAAGCCGGAGCAGCGAGCTTCCCCCTCCCCCTCAACCGTGGGGAATTAGAGCTTGCTACTTCTTCCTCTTCAATTTCGCTCAAGGAGAGAGAGAGAGAGAGAATGCTCGATCACTTCCTCCATATCAAATTTGCTCTTAACAAACGAGGCCGAGAGAAGCTTCTTCGTCCTCCACGCGTCGCCCACTCTCCATGTGTTAGCCACTCGACTTGTTTCACTTGAAGGAATTAATTGTGAACAGGAGGAATTCCTCCATGAATTGATTGAGTAGGAGCAAGTCTATGGCGTAATTAGTGAAGTTAACCTCTATATTTAGATGGGCATTCATGTTTGCGTTATATCTGTGCATTCAGTCGTGCTTTTCTCAAGAACTGTATTGAATAACCTCATTTGATGTGATAAGCCTAAAAGAATATTCTTTACATACCATACTAACTAATGAAGAGTTTCATGTTCCATGTTTTTTCTCATATCCTAAACTACTGTTAAATTTATTGAAATTGATCCCAGAATTTAAATCATCATAGTGACAAGTATCGACCCTATTTGCCTCTTTATGTAGAGCCTCCTCTCTTCAATGTTGATCTTCTTCAAGGACCCACTAGATAGATCCTATCACATATACTTCATAGAATTGGATAACTAAGCAACATGACATTCTTGTGTGTAATTGAGACCATGATATTATTTGCTCATTGCATGGGTTTCATGACCTGAGAGAGATCATGACCTGGAGGTTGGTGACCTATTAAAGACGATCAATTTTTCTTTGTGCCCCGAGACTATTTACTGTTGTCATCAAGACAACAAGTGTAATAAGGTATAATCAATATATTGAATCTTGTATATGCCTTCGGAGTCGGTAAGCAAACAATGACCAAAAGGGATGATATGCCATTCTCAAGTTGTTAGGTAGAACAATCACCATTTTTATATTAAGATCGTAGAAATTGAGGTCTCAACTTTTCACGGATATATCATTCCTTAGGATAAGTACATCATAACGGCATAACTTTTTTTGAACCACTTAAGTACCATAACTTCTAAAAACGTTCACTTGAGCGCCACAACTTTCCATCGATCACTTAAGTGTAAATTTATTTTTAAAATGTTCACCTAAGTGCCGTAAATCCGACGTGAAATAGCACATATGGTTAATGTTTTTAAAAAAGTTATGGCATTCAAGTGACCGATTGAAAAGTTATATGGCAGTCAAGTGATTAGAAAAAAAGTTATAGTACTTAAATGAGTGCCGTACATAAGTTATAGTGTTCAAGTGAGCACCATACGAAAGTTGTGGTACTTGTGGCGCCCTTATTCTATAATTCCTTATTACTTGTAAATGTTGCAGTGATTCTTGTGCCCGTAATATTACAGGTTGGGAAGACCAAAATTTCTGCCGGTTGGATTATTAAACGAAATGATTATGTACTTGGATTAGAGGTGCGGTGGGTTTTGGACGTCAGGCATCATTGGATCAATTAGCATCGTCGGTGTGAAGATTAGTTCACGAATTGGACCACGAAGCTCCCACCGACTCAGCCCTTTCACCACCTCTAGCCCCACCGCCTTACACCCCTTATAAATACCCTATCTCTCTTTTCTCGTTTTCTCTCCTTACTTGGCGTGGACACATTCTCGCTCTCTAGCTCTCTCGGCTCACCATTTCATCTGCGCCCTTCTCTCTTTCGTGCACTTAGCAGCCCCGATGCTAGCAACCCATAAGACGTCAACGAGTTATCAAGACCCCCAACGACCTCAGCCCTTTCATCATCCACTCACCCTCCCGTTCGCCACTCCATCAAGGACCCGTGCGGAACAAAGAAGAAGAAGGGGACCGGTGGTTCTTACTGATCGATTTAGCTTCTATCTTCTTCATGTGAGATTCTAAGGCAAGTAAACTCCTATTCTCGCGTATGAGTTGCTCTTTTTCCGTACGTTTTAGCTTGAAAGGACAGTTTTGAAAATGGGTATGAAGAGGAGGAAATCGGCTTGCATGTCGAGGAAGATGACTTTTTATGGACGATCAATTGCTTGATATAGCATCCTTAGGTCTTGGGTAATTAGAATCCATGTTATGATCGTTGTTTTTATCGTTAATTCGAGGTGAATCATAGGTGAAAGTGTGTTTAGGCATGAATCAAAGGAAGAAGAAATGGTTAGAACTATTCTCGCGATGATTCAAGCTTCACCTTCTCGAGCATCGGACCTCGGGCAAGTGGAGTTTCTAACTCATCTACTAGGCTAGCTATTCGTTGCTTGATTGGGCACGATAACGCCTTTTGATTTTGGGTATATTGAGGGGGAGTTCGTCTAGCATGTGTAGGGAAACCGCTTTGCATGTCACTTTTGATAATTGAATTATTGCCTGTAGGAGTTGGGTAAACCGAATCAAAGGGTTGATCATCCGGTTGTCGTGGGAATGTCAATAGTTGGGGTGCTTTTGTATGTGGGCATTCAGCCTGGTAGCCGTGGGGGGTACGTATGTCATGCTTGGGTTCTACTCGCTAGAATTGACTAAGGATGCATGTCTTGTGTCGTGGGTTGGTCAAGTCGTGGAGTCATTTGCATCTCATCTAAGAATCAAAGTATAGGTGTGGCGGATTGTCTTGCCAAGTGAGTTCGAAGTTGATTGTGTGGTTGATGATTGGTTTGTATGAGAATGAAAATGAAAGAACCGAGTTCCCGTCGGCTCGTGTCTCGATGAGGATGTTAACATCCGCCCGTGTCCGAATGATACCCCATGGGAGCTTGAGTGGAAATCGGGAACTCCATGGCCTGTGTCTTGTTGGAATGGAATACCCGAGGCTTGTATCCCTCGAAGCCCCGAAGAAGGGGAGAATTGAAGCTGCGTCTTTCATGATTCCCATTGCCGGTGTTCCATGGTTGAAAAGTCGAGATGTTTATCCCTCGGAATCGAGGTATGTGTTCCTTAAATAACCATGGCCTGTATCCCATGAAAACGGTTTTGAAGTGGAAATGGAAAATTAAATGAATCATGTGCGTGCTCATACATGTAAGGTCATATTGCACGATGTGTGGAGTCATTATCGAGTCTCATTATTGCCTGTGGTTGCATGATTGCTATTGGGGCCAATGTCTTGCTTGGTTAGGTGAAGAATTGTTTGTTTAGTCGAGAGGTTGGATGCTTTACTTGCTGAGCATTCACTCACCCCTCGTTATTGAACCCCTTTTCCAAATAACTAGCTTTTTTGTTGACACCTAAATTTGATTTATTTTATTTTATTATTAATTACATAAAAATTAGAGACTAACCATAGTCCCTAGAAAAAATATTTAAATCATTTTCATATAGTGCTCATAAGGATAGTCTACTTTTCGCATGCATAAACATTTGCATTTTTCGGATCAGCAACGGAAGCAATTAATTTTATTCATTAAAATCCAAAATATTGGTTTGGGTGCAATTAATCTATATATTATTATATATGAAATCTTGAAGGATAAATGAGCAAATTGATTTGATAATATCATAAATTATTGGAGATATCGAATATGTCTTTTGAATTAAAATAGGAAAGAGATATGGACAAGAAACCCTAATCTTGCGCCTATATATACATATGTCATGAACATTCATAAAGGATACTCACATTCAGAATTATTTTTAAAAAGAAAAGATAGAGAGAGAGAGAGGAGGTAAGTCACGGCCAAAATCCTCCACCCACCGGTCGCCCGAGCAGTCTCGCGCCATCCTGCTGTGCGTCGCCTTCCCTATCCCGTTCTGTTCACGCCAGCTCCCACAACATTCCTTACACCTCGATCTATCACCAGTCGCCGACGGTAAGTCGATCCAACGCCTGGAGCCACCCGTCCAAGCCCGTGAAATTGCTGCCCTACCACCCATTTTCCAGCTTAGCCTACTCACTCTGGAAGTGCTGTTCAGCCCTTTTTCTTATCACAAATCAGCTCAAATATTTTCTGTTGAACAAGGTAACACTCGCACTCTTTAGGGTTGATTCAAGCATGTTTTAGAGTGTTTTATTTGCTGTTTTGCTGCTTTTCTGATGATGTTCCTGCACTCTCCACATGCTGTTTTTGTCCGAATCGACCTTGTTTTTGCATGTTATGGTCACTAAGCATGCACATTTTTGCGGGAGCATGACGGTAAGTATTTACTTCTTTTGATTGCTGTTTTGTATCAATTGCATGCTTTTTTACTTGCTGATTTTTGGGGTTTAACACCGAATTTTTGGAAAAGAGTTCAAGAAGCAGTTTTCACACATCAAAACCCTAATTCTCGTCAAAATTTCAGAAATTGGGATTTAATTGGAATTATTGGATATATTTTCAGAATAAAAAAATCATAAATCTAAATTAGAAAAATCTCTTTCCTAATAGGTAACATCTATGTCAAGTTGGATACTCTTACTCGTCGCCGTTCGAGTACGACTCTCTAACTTAGTAGTAAAGATGGGAAGTTAGCAAATTTAATCTATTGTCGTTTAGATCCGATTTGCTATCTTCAAAAAAGCCGATTTTAAATTTTGGTATCTTAATTTTCAAAAAAGTTCAAGAAGTAGATATTCGTTTTGATTTTGTTTATTATCTTGCTTGTTTGAAATTTATGAATATTCTGATTTGTATTTTATCTTGATTGCATTCCTTATCAATTCAAGATTCCTAAAACTTTTAGTAAGATACGGTTTCTTAGAAACCTTATCTAATTAAATTTTTTAGAAAGATAAAGTTTCCTAAAAGTTTTATCTCATCGAATATTATTTGGAATAAAATCAAGACAATCGGTTTATTTATGCATATCTCATATTACTGAAAATTCAAAGAGGATATCGGAAAATTTGGTCATTTGTGTTTGCATTGCCATATTTTGCACATCTCGCATATCTTGCATTCATATTTTTTAAAATATCATTCGAATCTCATGCATATCTTTTGCATATCTCATGTTATCTTTTGCATATCTCATGTCATCTTTTGTATTATCACATGTCATATCTTCCAGATCATGATTTTTGAATATCACCTATCCCTCCTCAACGATTTTCGAGTATCCCATGTCCTATATTATCTCATATTTTGCATATTACATATTTCATACATCCCGTTTTCGAGTATCATTGCACCTCATTTACCAAGTAATTTTCGAAAATCATATCTTGCACATCGTACCATTCACATATCTCATGTTCGCATTTCATGTAGATTAGAATGTCGTGTTATCTTGCATGTTTCTTGTTCAAATGTCATGCTCGCGTCTCATGATTGCACGTCATCATTATTTTGGCATATTGCATATTTGCATATCATATTTTGCATATCCCACATTGCATTATCATATAGGCTAAATGCAATTTATGTTTCGCATATTATATTCGCACATATCATCCGCATGCTAGATGTTATCATATATTGCACAATATCGTTTGCCATGTCATATTTGCTCGTCTCTATTCCATGCCATGCTATGATACGCAATGTAAAAAAAATCATGTTTAGTCTCCATGCATTTTAGTTAAACTAAGTCTATGTGTATGTTTAGTTCATTTGCTTCTTTGATTGTTTGCATGCTAGCATAAATGATCATCCATGAATTTTGCTTGAATAAATCGTCATTGCATATAGGCCATATATCATCTGGCATGTTTTAAGTTGGTTAGTAAATTTTGCATATAGGTTAACTTAACATTAAATTTGCATGTTTTGCATATCATCCGTTATTTAGGTAGCCTCATATTATTACTTTCATTCATATATTGCATTCAATTTAAAAAAAAAAACACCTCATTTGAACTTAAAGTGAATTCAATCAAGCTTGAGTTGCCGACCTAAGATATCTAATAAAATTAAGGTACTGAAAGGGCATTAGCTTTAATTAGTTAATGTAATCGAATCCTCGAATCCTTAACCGCTAGTTCGTAAGAATAAAATAGTTCTCGCGCTATTTTATTTAGGTTTCTAACCAATCTACCAAAAATGGCTAGTGGCAACTCTGAATTCTAAATCATTCTAATTAAACAAAGTTGCGATTTGGTAGGGTTTGGAAGAGTCCGCATTAGGTTAATCATTAAAATTAGCCTGACAATCCATTAGTCTAGAAATATCTTGTCACGACCCGAACCCTACGAGCCGTCGACATCCCACTCGACCAACACGTATGCAGTTCTCCGGGATCCAAAGGCCAACAAATACAACACTTGCGGAAGCAAAAAACAATTCCCCGTACGAAACCAATTAATATCACGATGACTTGAGACGGTAAAACAAACTTATGTACATAGACATAATTGTCACAACCTTCAAACCTAGGGCTTCGAGAGGTCACTCATACAAGCCCGTGACCACTTATAACAAAAGATTATGTGGTCGAAGCCCGCTATACTTCCAAAAGAAAATACTCTACAAAAGCTCAAGAGACCAACTACCCTAGGTCTCGTCCTCGCTATCCGGTACTATATCATCTCTCGCCTCCAACTCATCCTCGTCAAGTTCGGGTGGCTGTTCCGCATCCGATGGCTTTATAACCTCTCCAACTTCTCTTGGTACCATAACCTCGGGGAATACCGAATCTCTTGGGCGGATCACTCATTGTTGAGGCGGAGTGTCCGAAAAATGAGAGCCCACGACGGGGTGAGATAAAATCTCGTAAGAAAGCCCCTAACCCTAGGTTAGGGCTCTAGTGCCTCCGAGATACGTCCTAGGCGAGTAATTTCTAACAAATCATCCGACATTCAAAAATTTCACAAATAAATTCCCGAATATTCCATTCTTTCTCCAAAAATTGCCACACCTGCACAAATATTCCACGTTACTCCACCGACATCATACAAGTTCATAACATTGAGCCTCGGACCTTTATAGAACACGGCTCCATATATGTATACCGGGTCTCGGACACAAAGGAATACGACTCATAAATCTCGGTCTCGGACACATAGGAACACGATCGGATTAAGTCTCGGACAATTAGTCGAACACGACTCACTTTGGTCTCGGACGACTTAATTGAACACGACTTTCATACTTTCTCGGTCTCGGAAAATCGAGACGAATACGGCACACTTTGGCCTCGAGCACGACTTGATTGAATATGACCTTCATACTTTCTCGATCTCGGACAATCGAGCGAATACGGCTCACTTTGGCCTCGGACGATTTGATTGAATACGACCTTCATACTTTCCGGGTCTTAGACAATCGAGATGAATACGGCTCACTTTGGCCTCGGACGACTTGATTGAATACGACCCATAAATCTCGGTCTCGGACACATAGGAACATGACCGGATTAAGTCTCGAGACAATTAGTCGAGCACGACTCACTTTGGTCTCGGACGACTTAATTGAACACAACTTTCATACTTTCGAGAATAGACGGACCCGCGTAATAACGCCTCGGGTCACTATCCGCGTTTAACGCCTCGGGATATTATAATACTCATAACCCCGCGTTTAACGCCTCGGGGTATAATAATAGTAAAGCCCGCGTCATAACGCCTCAGGCTATAATTCCTCAATCCAACATCGAGCCCGCGTCATAACCCCTCGGCAACATATGGTCTTATAAAGTACGAACCCCGCGTCATAACGTCTCGGGGTAAAAATTCCACATTTCCTCTCTTTCATTCCATTTAAGACCATATACCACAATAATTTCCCGATCACTCGTCCGATACCACACGATCCTTTAAATACTTCCGATCGATCAATCATTGCCACGTGATCCCGCTAGATTCCTTGATTAGCAAATCGAGACCATCCGGTCTCACCAATTTTCTCCAATAAAAGATGGGGACCATGCGATCTCTCCAATGTTTCTCAATTGCCCAATCGAGACCACTCGATTAAATTGTACCGGCAAACACTCGATCGGGACCATGTGATTCACTCACGTTAGAGAATTAATAAATCGGGACCACCCGACTAGATCATACAAGACCAATGGCCAAATCGGGCCACAAGATTAATTATTGCGGTAGCAATAATTAATCTACGCCACACAAAATTAATTCTACTAACGCAGCAATTACTAACAGCCGTACGTTCGGAATTAGACTAACGTACAATTAATTTACGACTATAGTACTAAACTATAGTAATACTATATTTAATTAACACCGTGGCATAACAACATGTTGTCACATAAAAAGTAACTATAGTTAGAATATAATCTAACCATGGTTCAAAATTAACTAGAGTCAATAACTAACCTAACCATGATTAAATAATAGCATAAAGTAACTAGAGTTAGGCATAAAGTAACCATGGTCCAACTTTGACCATACCCAAATCCTCTTGACTTCACTATTCACTTCAAGAACATGATTTCTCTCTCCTCCTCCCCTTCATTCTAGGCCAAGGCATGAAAATGGCCAAAAACAATCAATTTTTCACCCAAATCTACTCAATCTCAAGTCCCTTAGCAACCTAGATACCTAATCAAGGTTTAGGAACCAACTTACTTGATTTCTACCCAAATCCTTTGGTGAAAATTAGCTGGAAACCGAAGCAAAAACTCCCTCTCTCAAACCGGGTCAGATTTGCCTCGTCCGGACCTTTGCCCCTTCAAACGGACCTACGGGAAAAACTACCTGGCCAAATCGAGCTTATAATATGTCCTTGGAAAGCTAAGACAATAAGCTTTCAAATGGAAGTGGTCTTACCTCAAAACGACATCGGACGAAAAAGTTATGGCCGGAACAGTGGGGCTGTCAGAACAGGGCAGCGGGTTGGGCGAGAGAGAGAAGTGAGAGAAAATTGTGTCCAAATGAAGAAGATGAAGATGGTGGATAGATAAGCTAGGCTAGGATATTTTGGGATGAAAAGTTTGACTAGAATTCTTGATCTTAGAAATGATGAGACAAAGACTTGTGGGTCCCACCAATAATTCATCTCATTTCCCATATCCACCCGCATTTCACTTTTCCGAACACTTTGGAACGAATCGTGAAATACACATGCTCGGGATGAGGCAACGTCCAAAAATTATTATTGGAACCTCTGAAGGTCCGACATCTAATTTCGAGGTTAAATTTGCGATCAATCTCGATCAATTGAAATTTCAGCATATCTCAAACTAACGGACGGCTTTTAGAAGTTACGCGTATCGACCCGTGATTAATATCACGTTTAAAAATTTCTCGAGCTATGGCGACTTTGGTTGTCATTCAATTGCGAGGGTCAATCACTAGTCCCGATGGGCACAATCGTTAGAAAATAATTTAGGGACGTTCGGAACCCATACGAGGTCAAACGGAATCACCCGTGATCCAAGTGTAGGGTATTATCCAAATCATTCCTTAATCATTCTAGGATCGGCCTATATTGGTCCAGAATATTCCCTCGACAATTTTCATGGCCAAAAAGTCAATCCATGATCAAGTTCTTAGGTCCACGTACTTGATTTTTCAAGGTAGCCATTCCCATTTGGTTAGTCCGCTCGAGAGGGATCAACTCCGAGTGAGATTAGATCGAAATACATCAATGAAATATTTCATTCATTCATAAGTTCGAAAGTGGGTCGGAATTCGGGATGTCACATATCTTTTAGGTCGCGACACTTCTTATGGCCACGGATGAAAGTAATGATCATGGAGCACGTTGATGGATATGCGAATAGTACTTTGGAGTAGATGCCACTTTTGAATTCTTCCAAGTGTATTCTTGAGTTTCGTTTGAATAAGACGATGTATATAACCTATTTTACACACACACACACACACACATATAAAGTATTTTATAATAATTTGCTGAATGATCTTGTTGATTGCGTGTTACGAGTAGTGAACCCTACTAAAATCGTACCCTACCGTACGTGCCTGCCTTTTCTTTATGCATGCACTTGTGCTGTATATGGCCGTTGATTGTTTCTAGTTCATTTAGCTTTCGTATGCGCCCTCTATTATGTATAAGATTATATTAAAGCAGAGCTGTTGACACCTAAATTTTGACTAATTTATTTTCAGTTATTTGCATAAAAAAATCAGAGCTAATCTTTTGGTTCGACACAAAATATGTATATCATTTTCATATTTAATTTTTAGCATACATTGCATTCGCATATTTAAACTAGCGAGGGGAATTGAGCTTAATTTTGTCAAGCAATTTGGACTTGAATTATTAGTAAAATTTCGGCAATGTGAAAGACATATGTGCCAAAATTTCAATGGATTTTGAACCCATTCTTAAATTTAATTGACCCAATTTTATCCATTCAAAATTTTTGGGGCCTTTAATTAATTATCCGATTCGAACCTCAAGTCGCACTAGTAAGCCCATAGGGATGCAATTTGCGGCTGCCTCTCCTCCCATGGCCGAACTTTCGAAGTGTTTTGGCCCGCTGGGACTCCTCAAGATCCGGATTTTTTTTATCAAACGGTCATTATTGAATCCTACGAAGTGTTTCCAATCCGACGGTTGAAAAGCAACTCTATGTCAACTAGGATTAGGGGCTCTCTTATTCTATAAATACACAACTTAGCTCTAGGGTTATGGAGGTTGGCAAAAAAATTCTGCGTGCATACGAGGTCTTGCGTGAAGAAAGCGGGAGAGAGAACAAAAGGGATTTTGCTCACAAAAAAGTCAACAATCTTTCTCGGGCGTGAGTTTCTTGAAGCAACGATTACGCCACAGCTTGTGATGCTCCTGCTCCTGCAACTTCCTGGTGGTGTTTGCCTCTGACACTTGCAAAGTTGACGCTTGTTCCCTTGATGCCACAAAAGTGCACTCTTTTGGGCGATTTTCTTTGATCACAGCTTGCTACCTGATTAAGCCCACGCCAAACAGCTTTCGTGTGAGTCTTGGGAGTCTACCGGAGATCGTTCGTGTTCAATTCCGTAGCCGATCAATCCGAAAGTTTGAGCCTGATATTCAAGTTTCGTGCAAAGTCCGATTAGCAAAGTTGATATTTGGTTCAAGGTAAAAAATTTCTATCGTTGAATATTTGCGTGCTTAATTGATTGGCTTGCATACTTCGCTGAGCGTTCATACATATCTTGATATATCATGGGATGATTGTTTATCATGAACCGTTTGTGTTTGCACTAAAAGGCGAAATTTCTAAACGTGCTCGATTGTGATTCTTGCATAAGGATTTCTAGACGTCCCTTCACTGTTGTTGCAATTTTCGAAATATGAATATGCATAGGTTGGAATATTGTTCTTGATTGGAAACTCTAGTCATCATGGACGTTTTGCTTGGTCAACTTGCATCTTGGTTTGCACGTTCTAAAAATTAATTGGATGATTGTGAGTCTGAGCAAATAAAATCATAGCACTTAATTAGTAGGTATTTTAAATCTTCGAAACTGATAAGAGGACACCTAATCTGAGTTCTTGAAACTTGAAGCTAATTTTGTGATTATGTAGGATATTCTCGGTTTTGGGTGGAGTTGTCAGAATATTGTATGACGTTTGTGATGCAAGTTTCAAGTAATTTCAAATCTTAAATCATATCCTGAGAATATTGAGCATGCATCAAATTTTGGAATATGGAGTATGTTTGCGTCCTGTGGATGCACTTTGGGGGAGATATTTGATATGTCTTTGTAATCCAAGTTTGGATTAATCTTATCCTGGAGATATTGTGCGTATCGTTCAAAGTATTCAAGATATCTCGTATTCAAATTTGGAATTTTCGGAAATCTAAACATATCAAATAAGTCTATATCTCATTTGAGTTATATCTTTTAAAATTGGGAATTATCCGATATACTTTGAAAATCTTAAGAGATAACTTTTCCTAAATTTAAAAGATATCGATTTCTTGTGCGGATAGGAGCCTATCTCCTTTAAAATGTTTGTAATCCCCCATGGATTTTCGAAATTCATGTTGCCTTGATTGGTTGATCTTTATTTCCATGTTTAGCATGTTTATATTTTGCATATTGTTTTCTATTTATTTTATTGTCATAAAGTTTGAACTTTAGTAAACAATATTGCCCATAACACATGCTCTCTAATTGTGCCTTGTCCCTCGAAAACGTACATTAAAGGCAACATATGACTTCGATCTCGAAGTACGATTATGCCGGTACGTGTGAATTAGATATCAAATCCTCAATTTCGGGAGCGGATTGCTAATTCCTAAATAGAATTTCAAAGTTTACCCTATGTAGATAGGGACGACGGTAATTCTATAATAGATTCACTTGCTAACCCTAATCTCGGGAGATGCTGTGAATAAAAATCAAAATTTCGGATTTAAAGGTGTTTTATGGGCAATATTATTTACTTTTGTTCAAATTTCATCATTTTTATGGCTTAAATAAATTTCCGAAAAAATTCAAAAAAGATGTCACAAATTCTTAAGTTAAATAATGTTTTCTCATACTTTTGCATGAAAATAACACCTAGTAAAGCTTAGGACTTTGAGAAATCAATCTCTTGATCTAAATTAGTTGTTATTCGACTTTAGGATAGCCTTTTACCTCAATTTTTCATAAATCCGAAAATGCATAAAAATACAAAAAAATGTCATTTGCATTGCATATTATATAGTCTAGTTAGCATTATCATATCTTCCATGTCATGCATATTTGCCACGTCCTTATGCCATACCATGCATTTTTGCCATGTCATTACATCTCACATGTCATATAATTAGATTGCATTAACATTGCATTTAATAAAATAAAATCACCAAAAAAATTTAATTCAAATCGTCAAACTAAGGATTTTTCATGAAAATCGGGTACCAAAAGGGCATTAATTGAAAAGTTAATGTAACCAAGTCTCCGAATACATTTAATCTCCGGTTCGCATGAAATAAAGTATTTTCTCCCGAATACTTTGTTTAGGTTTCTAATCAACCTACAATAAAAGATTAGTGGCGGCTCCAATTTAATATATTTTTCATTAAATGAACCTAAGTTACGATTCGGTAGGACTTGAGAGAGTCCGAATTATGTTAGTTAATTTAATTAACCTAATAATCCGTTAACCTGGAATTATTTAATTTTTTTGGTCACGACAAGAGCTTGTTATTGTCGGACGACGCCTTGGGACGTCGAGTTCGATTGAGAGGTCGGGGACGTTTCACAGGTACTCGGCCTCCGGCGGAGCTTATCCGAACTCTTCTAAAAATGGCTCCAACAACACAAGAGGATCTGAAATTCTGATTGTTTAGCTGTGAAATATCTCGACTTGGCCCTGCAGAGAGGTTTGTGAAGGTCCTGATTGACATCCCAAATGCTTTCAAGCGAGTGGAAACATTTCTATTTATGAAATTTGCTCAGGAAGAAGTATCTGGCGACACAGAACCTTGGACAACTCCAGAGGTAAATGATTACTGCTAGTTCAGACCAGATGTTTCTTACACTTCTTTTCTTTGATTTATTCATAATTATCTGTTAAAATCGAGTTAGCAGAGGTGCAAGAATAAAGCCAATATTCTAACATAAAGAGTCAACATTTGAATCAACTCACCATTGCTTCTAATTCAACCTAGTAATATTCCAATTTTCGACAAGCAAAACTTGCGAGAAAAACGATGGTCAACCTGCAAGTTTAATGTGAAACACATCACATTGATTGAAGTGATATGCGAACAACACAATTCACATCTTTGGAACAATGACTACCATGACTGTGATATTCTGAATTTCCGACCATTTTGAGGTCTATGAATGAGAAATGACCGTTTTGCCCATTAAGCATTATTCTTGTTCTAAGTTCATCAAAGGGAATTTTGGTCATTTTCGCCTTGCTTCAGCCAAAAATGTGAAGATAAGAAGGGTCAATGCTGGTCAATACACATGTGGATAATTATTGACATGAGACAAGTGTCATTAGAGAGCATGGTTAGCATTAATGTGACCTTGACCTTACTATTCACATAATTGAATTTTTTTTATATAAAATAAAGTCTTCTTCAGCCTTCCTCCTTCTTCAAATTCACGAGCACTTCATCTCCATGCTCCATTTCCATCATCTCCTTCATCTTCAAGGTTTTTCAGCAAAACCAGAAAACTATTTCAGCCGACAAGCCCGTTCCGTTCGGTCCATACGACGACACCCTCTAGTGGTCTTTTGGCCACCCCCGACCACCCACTTGAATTTCAACGTGTCCCCGACAACCTCCAATTGGAATCACGTCATTTGAAGCTCCCGGTTGGAAGAACCAAGCTGAGGAAGAAAACTAGACAGATTTGGAGCTAGCTGAGGGTAAGTGGTTGTTCTCCCTCTTAGAAACTTCTTTTGATGCCATTTTTTTGGTGGTAACTTCTAGACTTATAGGGCTGAGTATGGATGGTTTAGGGACACTAAGTGATTAAGGAAAAATTGGAGTTAGAATGGTTGGGTTAAAGTGTTTATACTTGGACATATCCTGGACAGTTTGTGCACTTTGTTTGGTTAAGTTGATTGGAGGCTTAAAATGAGTGGTTATGCTGCTAAATTTTCAGTGGACCCCTAAGACATATAGAATAAGGTTCCCATAAGTTCAATTAATGTTAAATTGGAGATTTGAATTGGATTTTGGGTGAGACAACATAGGACCAGTTTTGCCATGTTTTTCCCCTTTTGTACCAAAGCTATTCATGGGTTGTACAAGGAATATTTTAGCTTGGAATTAGAATATGAGACATCCTAAGACATTGTGGAAGGTGTTATGAGGGAGTATATGAATTAAATTAAAGTTTGGAAGTAAATTCATGGCTAATTTGTGCTTGAAACTTAAGGAAACAAGCTATCCTGTTTTTGGACAGAATATACCATGGACTTGAGGGACTACAAATGGTGTCGCCTTCTTTGTGATTTTGTCATTTGGATGTTTTAAGATGTTACTTTGAGTGCTATTAACGTTTTGGCTCAATTGGATCGAAAATTAATGGAGTTTTGCTATGGTTTATATAGATCCGATGCGGAAATCTATTTAACCAAGCTTTTGCGGTTGTGAGGAGATTTTTTTAAGTTGCTTTTGGAACCAAGGGTAGGTGTTCTTGAAACCTTTTTTGGATCACTAAAATGCTTCGAATGAGATGACTTATATTACGAATAGCCGTAAAATGTGAAGTGTAACTTAATTGGTATATGAGTGAAAGAGGAAAATAGATTGTCCTGAGTCTTGAACCATGCGGGGTCGATACCCCGGGTCTTGGTTATGCGAGGAATAATTTGTGTAATACTCGGGTCTTGACATGCGGGGAATAAAAAAAAATACCGGGCCTTAGTTATGCGAGTACATGTGAAAGGAAATATCCCGAGTCTTGATCATGCGGGAACATGAAATATACTCGGTCTTGATCATGCGGGAAAACGACCAATGTAGGTCGACACGAACTCGGGTATTGATAGCCTGGAACATTTTGCGCGGTTATGTCGTTATCTTGAGAATTGTAACGAGATGAGAATCTCATGTGTAAGATACGAATGAATAGTTGCTAATACGTCAAGCTTGATCATTCCCGTAGTACTGATTTGATTATACATGTTGTTATGACTTAAGTGTACTCTACACGGTACTTGAGTTACTTGATCTTGACCTCTATCTATGTCAGCTTACGTGAGATATGGTATGATATATATATATATGATATTGTCTTTGTGTCAAGACGCTTATTTTGTATCTTGTCATCTGTATGCTTTGTTGCATAACTCGGAAGGGCTAGTGGTCTAGTATAGGATTTGGGTTTACTTGCCGAGATGTGAATCTCACCCCGTAGCGGGACCTTAGTTTTTAGACCCCAAGTTATAGAAATGCTGCCGGTGCAATTGGGAGATCCAAAAGAGATGACAACCGTATGGGATGAATTCCCGGCTAACTTAGGAATAAGTTTTGTAAGAAAATGTAATACGGTTTGGATAGATGTAGGTGGAGAAGATCTCGCAACAGCATCGTTATGAAGCGTGGTTCCGTAAGATAGAGAACAATAGTTTGTTTGGGCCTCTACAGCCATCCGATGTACCCTACGATGTAGTTCCGAGATGGTGCCACCCGTCCCGTCAAGATATCGAGGGTGTGGTTCAAGTGTCGCAGTTGCTTCTAGGAACATAGCGAAGAAGACCGCGACGGCGGAGGAGGATCACGAGGTGATCGTGATATCCGATTCGGAGAAGGACGAGTCGGAGAATGAGATGCTTGGAGACGAGCTCCGATACTTTCTCTAAGTACATTCCGACGGGAGATGAGGGCGAGGACGTGACTATTAGTTCCTCCGAGTAGTCCGATTGCTCTTCATAAGTTTCTTTTGGGGTAGATTCGAAGGAATCTAGATGTTCGATTTTTTTTTTTTTTTGGGCTCATATTGTACATGTTCTTCTACTAGCACGCATGTGACCACCGTCCTTGTATATATTTGTTGTTTTGTGTTACTGCCCTTTTTGTTCGTATCTTTTATTGTCATGGTTAGAGTATTCCTTTCGCTTGCGCATTTCATTTTATGTGTTCGCCGTAGATGTGGTATCCTCGGTTTAAATTATACGGCTTGGGCGGGTGTGCGTTTTCAAAGGACGGCAGGACGTTACAATGACAATCAACCAACATTGTAGCTTCTAATCGGAATCATGTAGGTAACAAGAATAGCAAAAACTGACAAAACACAAGATAAATGCTCTCGTACTTCATCAGAATTTAGTCACAAAGGTTATTCGCAGTTTTTGCCACCCTCTCCTTCGAGCGACCGAGCACGAACCCGTATAGCAAGGTTCTACATGAAGAGGCAAATGGGGTCAATACGTGGTGTGGTGCTACTATCCCCTTTTTTTTTTTTGTAAGTCAGCTTATTTTAATATGATTTAAATATATTTCTAAAACAAATCAAAGCTGAACCCTTTTGGTCACATGTTAGCATTGCCATGTAGGATACGAAAAATAATTATAAAAAATCATGTCGGCATTTTTCGTTACCCTAATTGGACGGTATTAGCGGAATGACTCGATTGCATCAATTTGATAAATTTCACGACTTGATTACATATTTTGTAACTTTTAGACCTCAAATGTAGTTTCGTGCTAAGTTTTAGAAATTCCAGCGCACTTATCATTTTCTATGTGACAAAACTTTATCCGAACTTTCGGCTCGACTAATTTCTCTCGGGGGCATGCAAATCGGAAACATGTAAGCATATGTCCGAAGCTAAACATGGACAAACAAGGAGTCGTGGTAACCTAAGTACAGGAAAAACCAGCTTCATTTTGTATAAGCGAAGATCAAAATGAAAAACTTATACCTTTTCCTGCCAAAGACCTCTAAGTTTTCTCCGAATCTTTTTTTTTTTTTCGGAGAGAGAATACAGAAAGAACTTACATGGAGATCCCTTCATTGTACTATGGAGTTCTCTCCCTTTTATCTTCACGAGCTTTTTAAGGACACGCTGAGTCCACCGCTTCATTTTGCATAAGTGAAGATCAAAATGAGAGTTGGTGCGTATGAAAGCTGCATAACTCGTGAGCTTAAGCAGTACTGCTCTATTGGCAAATCTCTCCTTAATCTGCGGCATGAATAATCAGATACATATAATAATAATAATAATAATAAAAGGAAAGAGGATTGGCTGTCATCGGCAGGGCAAAACCATGTGGACTCTTTTAATATCTCTGCAACTGCTGTACATCCGTCTTTTCTTACCCGCTGTTGCCGCTGCACATGCGCTGTGCTTTTTCCAAGAAAACAAAGACCCAAGAAGAAGCCCAAGCACAACGTTGAGCGTTGACTCTGGCGACAGCATAAGAGCAGAAGCGTTAGATGGAGGAGATGCGCGAGATTGATTAAGCCCAGAGAGAGCTTTGAGCGAGAGATCCAGCCGAGTTGCTTCGCTCTGCCTTTCCCGGTCTCAACTCCAAGAAAAGCCTTTCAGGTTCTCATCTCTCTTCCCTCTTTTCCTGGGTTTGGTTGCTGCGATGTGTTTGTTCATTTGGGTGAATGGGATTTTTCCTTCTTTCGTTCCTGTCTTTTGGGGTTGATTGTGTTCCGGATTGGAACAGTGTTTCTTGAGTGCAAGATTGACCCATAGCGAAGTGCTGCATCTGACTGATCTTGTCGCATTGGAACGATGTATGTAGAATTTGAGAGTTTGAGATGTTGTCTGTGCATTCGCTTCTGATGATGGGGGTCGTTATCTTGATTATCACGCGTGATTCATACCTTGTTAGCCTATACATCCATTGAAATGGTATTGAAAAAAGAGTAGATTTGACCTGACAAGTTGAAGACTCGAAAGGTATAAAAGATGGTAGGTAGACATGTTGAGATATTCAGTTCTGACCCGACTATACCCGAAAGATGGAAAACTGATTACGGATTTATCCAAAAGAAAGTGAAATACGAGATGATTCGAGAGTCGAACCAAAGCCAGACTTGCATCTGAGAAGGCAGAACCGGATGTGACCAACCCTAGAGCTATATTAATGCGAAACAGACCCATGAAGGTATTCCGACACACCCCACCCTCCCCCCCCTCTTTTTCCCTCCCTCTTTCCCTTTTGGAGCCTTTGTAGTTGAGATTTTATAATGCATTGCTTGTATTGAAGCACTACATTAAATGGTTTATGTGGAACAGTTGAGCTATATTTGTTCTCTATGGTTAACTTAGAAGGATAGTTCAGCAAAAAAAGGGGAAAAAGAAAAGAAAATCATTCTTAGTCAATGTCCTATTTGTACAGTTGCATTTGCCAGCAATGGCCAGCCCGACAGATTCTCTGGAAAATCAGAAAAGAGAGATTTCATCTTTTTTAAGTGATGGTAAGGAGAAAACAGTTGTCCTTTTTGGAGAACCTGGAGTGGGTAAAACATGGATGGCAAAAGAGATGGTTAAGTCTGCCAGCCTTGAGGGCTCCTCCTATCGAACTCTTTGGGTGGTCCCAGGACATAATTATGAAGTCCAATCTCTTGTTGAAAATATTGCTGTTCAGCTGTCTGTGTTTTCTTCTAACGAGGAGTGGGAGGAAGATGACAATGCCGAGATGGAGCAGCAGGAGCAAGAAGTGGCCTTGGAAAGTCTGAAACGGAGAATACGGGAAAAGCTTAAGTTGATGAAATCTGCAAAACTTGGTGAACAAATGAAAACTGCAAAGACTGAAGAGAAGAAATCTGGAAAGCCTGAACCAAAAGCAACAGTGAAGGTTGATCAGAAAGATGCTCCTGTAGCTGGAAAAGATCCATATCTTCTTGTAGTTCTTGATGATATTATTTACAACGACGAAGAGAAAATTCTTCATGATTTAAGTAGCCTCCTCTGTGGACACCTTCTTAAGGTTTTAATCACAAGAAGTGGCACTGATACCGGTATTTGCAATGAGGGAAACAGGGATACAATTCTTACTGAGAAGAAAAAGTCATATGAAATCAAATTCCTGTCTCCTATCGACTCATCAAGATTACTGTGGAATAGGGTCAAGGAGGAAGTTTCTAGGGCAACTGCGTTTGAAAGACTGTCTGCTGCGATTGGAAAAAGTAGCTCTGGTCGTCCTGGGGCAATTATTATGATGGCAGAAGCCACGAATCATGTTAAGGACTCTGAATTGGACAATGCAGTTGCAGAAGCGGCATCTATACTTGAATCTGCTGATATCGAAACATTGTTGCAGCATGTGTATAAAATGTTGCCAAGCACCCTCAATAAGTGCTGTTGGCACTGCAGATACTTGTTTCTCCATCATGATAGCATCCACTTCAATGAGCTGATAACTCACTGGTTACTGGAAGGGTATTTTGATCACCAAGATCATATTGAGAAGGCCTACGAGGAAGCACATCGTACTCTGATGGAGCTCAAAGATCGCGGATTTCTAAGAGAAAAAGAGAATAGTTATGTTTATATGGAAAGTGATGCTTTGGGAGTCACTGATCGCCGGCGAGGGACTTAGCGGGTCTGCATGTGTTGGCATGGCTAGTGTACTGAATGGCCAAACTTGCCAAACTTGGGCTGGTCTTGGGATGGTTATACAGACCGATGGGATAATCAAGACACGTCATGGGAAAAGGATTGAGACGTCCACGCTCCTTATAGATGGTGCTCGTTTTTGCAGGGAAGTCCCTGAAACATTATTCCAAAGCATACAAAGACTTAAAGTCCTGGTCATCTTAAATCCGATGTTCAAAAACCTGCCTTCAGCACTTTCAAAATTGAAGGAGCTTCAAGTACTTGTTCTGAGGGGCTGTCACCAGCTGCAGAACATGGATGAGATCCATAAACTTACAAACTTACTCGTTCTTGAGGTATCCGGGGCTCGTTTCGTGGAGGAAATCCCTAATGATCTTTTTGAGCAGATGAAAGATCTTAGATCTCTTAACTTATCTGAAATTGGCATTAAGTGGCTTCCTGCTTCTGTCTTAAATCGGAGTGAACTCCGTTGGCTCATTCTTAGAAATTGTTCAAATTTGGAACAATTGTGTGATGTTAAGTTATTGAAGACAAAGGAATCGGAAGTTCTTTCAATGGCAAAACTTGAAGTGTTTGATTTCTCTGGTTCAGACTCTTTTCGAAATATCCTGGTCAAGAATCTCTCTTCTCTCCCGAAACTTCAAATTCTCAATCTTTCCAAAACCGGAATTGGGCGCTTGCCCTACTTTCGCAATTTGGGAGAGCTCACTCGACTCCTCTTAAGTGACTGTCCATCCCTGACAAGACTTCCCACCCTAGAACCATTACCTAAACTAGAGATTCTTGACCTCTCGAAGACAACATCTTTGAGAGATTTAAAAGAAGATTCTCTGCAAACTAAAATTGACCTTAGAATTCTGGATCTCTCAGGTAGTGCTGTAAATGAGATACCTCGCAAGATGAGCGGCTTATCTCATCTTCTTTTGAGTGGTTGTGTGAAGCTTCGAACACTGCCATCCACGCAGGGCTGCCAAGGCCTTGAGGAGCTGAACCTTTCTGATGCCTCTTTATTAGAAGAATTCGAAGATGAGTCATTTGAACATCTCCATTCCCTTCGCCGACTCATCCTCTCAAATACTAAAATAAAAGCTCTGCCATCACTTTCTGAGAATTCTGAAATCCGTTTGCTCTTGGTGAAGAATTGTAAATTCCTTACTAAGTTGCCAAACTTGAGTAAACTTCAGAAACTGGAAGTTCTTGATCTCTCGGGATGCTCTGAGTTGGTGGTAGCAAGCAATGACTCCTTTTGGGGCATGTCTCACCTGAAAACCATAAATCTTTCAGAGACTAAAATTAAAAGCCTTCCTTCAAATTGCTTTCCTATCGGCCTCCATCAACTGATAATGAGAAACTGCACCTACTTGAATGACCTTCCTTCCTTAGAAGCTCTGTTAGACCTAGAGGTACTTGACCTCTGTGGTGCAATATCTTTGAGCAATATAAACCTTGAGTTTCTTCGCCGTATGAGCAAACTAAGGATTCTCAACCTCTCTGAAATAAAATTTGAAGAATTGCCATCTCTGTCCCACCTCACTCACCTTAGGGAACTCTCTCTGAGAGGTTGCTCCTGTAAAGTGTCTGAGCTGGATGCCCTAAAGGAGCTCGAGCTGCTGGATCTATCAGGGACCAAAGTTGAGTCTTTACCCACCTTTGAGACTTTTAGCAAGCTTCGACAACTACTTCTGAGAGATTGTGCTGATTTGGAAGATTGGGAAAATTTGAAGTCCCTTACCGAATTGGAGGTTCTAGATCTTTCAGGGACAAAAATGAAAGAGTTTCCTTATGATGTCTCAAATCGAACTAGCCTAAGGAAGCTCAATCTGCAGGATATGAAGCACATTAAAGAAATTGACTGGAAGAAGATAAAGTATATTCCAGAGGAGTTCAACTTGGGAGGCTGTGGACCCCTAAGTTCTGAGAGTTCCACATCTCCTGAGTGGCCTTCCATATCAATAAGTGGTACCAAATTTCTCCAGTTCTTGGAGGAAAATCCTAAGTTGTGGGATACATGCTTCCAAAAATTCCACTTTTCTGTTTGGCTTCCCAAAAATAAAGATGGAAGGATACACGACCTCGGAGACGGGGCCCTACTGATGGATATCAACTCTCAGCGAAGAATTCCTCATGGTAAAGAAATGGGGCGGCATCTGGAGATCCATGGATCCGATTGCCTTTCCAGTCTACCTGAACATTTTCTCGAGCATGCGGATCACATATCGCTAATTGATGATAGCTCTTTTAGTCACCTATCTGAACTTGTTAAAGAGAATTTGACATCAGTAAAGAGCTGTTGGCTTGATAGGTGCATGAATATCCATAGCATAGTTGATGGGGAAGAAGAAGCCAGAGCTTCGGGAAAGCTTGAGTTTCTTTATCTGTGTAATCTCTCTTCCTTAAGATCCGTATGTGATGATAAAGTGCAGTCTGAGGTCTTCGGTGGTCTAAAGAGCTTGTTTATAGATTGTTGCCCATTGCTCACTGAGATTTTCCCATTGTCCAATCTTCCAAAGAAGCTCGAAAATCTCCAAATCAAATTTTGTGATGAAATGAAAGAGCTGTTTGACCCTGGCATGTGCACAGAATGTAACTTGCAGACCTTGGATCTTCTGGAATTACCAAAGCTCGTGAGAATTGGGGTTATGATGGTCTCCCTGCGAGTACTGAAAGTGAGATGGTGTCCAAATCTGGAGAATCTAGAGGAAGTGCTTGGAGAAGCTGAAAATCTGGAAATTCTCCACATTTCCTATGCTACTCGGCTGAAGACCATATGCAGTCAGAAAGTGAAGCCGGGGAGCTTCAAAAATCTAAAACAGCTGAAAATAGAATCTTGTCCAAATCTGGAGAATTTAGAGGAAGTGCTTGGAGAAGCTGAAAATCTGGAAATTCTCCATATTTCCTATGCTGCTGGGGTGAAGACCATATGCAGTCAGAAAGTGAAGCCGGGGAGCTTCAAAAATCTAAAACAGCTGAAAATAGAATCTTGTCCAAATCTGGAGAATCTAGAGGAAGTGCTTGGAGAAGCTGAAAATCTGGAAATTCTCCATATATCCCGTGCTGCTGGGGTGAAGACCATATGCAGTCAGAAAGTGAAGCCGGGGAGCTTAAAAAATCTAGAACAGCTAAAAATAGAATCTTGTCCTCAGCTCAGAGAAGTTTGTCCTTCTTCCAATTTACCGCCAAACCTGAAGATTCTTGAGATAAGCTCATGTCAAAGCTTGGAAACTATATTCAGAGGCACGTCGGCAGGTGCTTCGTTGTCAAATTTACGGCTGTGGAGCTTGCCTAGTCTAAGCAGCACTGCGCTCAAAATACCAGGTCAATGTCATGTTGTCAGAAACTGCCCAAATCTGCACATAGACCAATCCGGTTAAGTGGGAGGTAAGTCCATACATATGTAGAAATTGATGTGAAGCTCACTGATCGATGCATTTAGAATATCCTTCAGTTTGCAATTCCCAGTTCAGCTCTCTCTCTCTCTCCCCCCCTTGGAATTTGGTGTTGTCATCTCATCATTGTGTAATTCCGAAACTCATCGATTTTGCAGGCATTTCTTCGGTCATGAATCTGTGATGATCCATTGAATGCAGGAGAAATTGCACATGAAATGTCTGGCAGCTTCTCTTCCATAATGCATTATAAAATTCATGGCCATCATGAACGGATGGAGAAATCATTGGAGGCTCACCGGACACAATGTCCAACCACATTTGTTGTAACTTAATGCATATGTTCCATGAGAGATGTGATGCAGCGTAGAATTAGACACTGAATGTCAAGTGTGACTTAATGTTTCATATAAAGAAGTCTGAGGCCTACGCCGTTCTTTCACGTTTGTTTCAGGTTCCTTGTTTTGTATCGACACTGACATATTTCGACTAATTCATATCCCACATAAATTGAGACCTTTGCAATGGCAGGGGCGTCATACTTCCTTACCGGAACTCTCCAATTCTAATTTGTTGCGTATCGAGGCTCTTATTTACATATCTAAACTGGATTCAGGTTAGAACTGGCAATCCTTAATCTCCCTTCAGGCTGAGGACAATAGCTGACGTTGGTTCATAAATACCAGGTTACACATTACTTTTACGAGCTGCGTGATTTGTAATTGTAGAACCGAGGATATGTGAGAACCGAGGATATGTGGACGTTAGACTTTAAGAGACAGTATGATCGAGACAGTATGATCGATGAAGCATCGCTCGAGAAAATGATATGCGGAAGTATTGTGGAAGATGCAATAACCTCCATTTTTCTTTCATTGTGCTGCACTTTCCTGGTGACTGCATTATAAGAGACCGACTCTAGCTGCGTGAAAAATTGCAGATCTTTATGCTGCTTGAGAAGAGTAGGGAGACTCCCATGATGCAGAAACATCATTGGGTGCAGCGTTGATGAAAATTGCTATCCATTTCTAGGGCTCCTGCTCTTGCTTTTCCCAGGACTCACAAAACAGGATCATTTCGCCGGGGCCGCCCTCAAGAACGTTTCTATGCTCGGGTAGGGGGCATCGGGATTCTTAGGTTTTGGGGATGTCCGGGCATATATTTGCATATGATGCGCACGCATTTGTACTCACCATATGGATTTATAGGCAGCAACAGATATAAAGTTCGGTTGTGATTTGTATACGTACTACGAAGTATTCATGTCCAAAAAATCGCATTTACAACTAAACTCGCGTTATATATTCATCTATGAAGATAGTTATCATGAAGTCGTCAATATTTTCTCGTTAGATAATTCGGAAAAAGTTGCCTGCTGAGAAACGAGCTCGAGGATTTTTTTTTTTTTTTTTTTATCAGAATGAGCTCAAGTTTGTTAGCAGGAGATTTCTAACTCGTCCATAGAGCAAATAAGTAATTTCGTGCATGGTTATATTCTAGTTACTGAGTTGATTTTATTTTACAACCACTATTCCAAAGCATTTTGTGCAAGAGTTGGTACTACTTGTGTTGATCAAGGCCCAATGACCCATTTTCCTTCCCTTTGGGATTAGACCCTTCTCCTATAGCAGACAGCTTTATGCTAAAAGTACAGCAGAACTTGCATGCCTGCGTTGTCACAGCGTTTTGCGCAGTCGAATCTAAGGTGGTGGTGGCGGCGGCGGTTGCGGTGGCAGTGGCGACGACCGAACCGCAGCTGTGAAGTGCTCGCCTGAGCTGGATGACGGGCTGCTAGACCCATGCCATGTCTAGGCGACAGCCTCATGCCCCTCTCTCTCTCTCTCTCTCTCTCTCTCTCTCTCTCTCTCTCGTGTTTTCATTCGAGTTCGCTCTCTGTTTCGGATTTCGAACACAAGACGTGGAGTTTCAGGGCAATTGTGTACCGGAAGATGCACATGCACCGTGACCCACCATTTTTTTCCCCTGGCAAACGAGCATACATGTCTTTTCATGCACATTTGCCGACCATGGAAGGGAAAATGATACTCGAAAGGGACTTTTGCAAATTGACGAAATGGATTCTCTGCCGACAGAACTGGTACGGAGCAAACCGGATCCTGACGGAACTAATCACTGAATATGTACACGTATAAATTGCGGAATTAACATGCCTAAAAAAGCCTTGAATCGCTTATCGAAAGCATATTTACGATTATGAACATACCATCTTGTTCCACATATTAAGTGTTGCCGATGCAGCCCCCGAGAGAATCCTCGTCTTTGATTTCTCGTTCGAGAGAGGAGGAAGAAAAGACGTCTGTCAGTTTTTTGTTCTTTTGTTCTACATAGAATCTCACTCTGATAAATGCCTTATTATTGGCAACATTTGGTCGATGGAGGCATATTTGTCTGTTTTTCTTTATTATTTTATGAATAGCAACAATAAGGGCAATATTGTAATTCTTGGCCTTTTCATTTTATTATAAATAGATAGTTTTGGGTCACATTGACCTAACCAAACATTGAGTTGAGTTTTTATCTCTCAATATGGTATCATAGCAAGGGCTGAACTGAAACTATAACTGTAATCTCTTCTACGTGCAATCATTCTTCTCTCTCTCTCTCTCTCTCTCTCTCTCTCTCTCTCTCTCTCTCCTTGCCCCACCGCAGTTCTTTTCACCTTCTTCTTTGCTCTCTTTCACATCATAGGGCCGCACTAATGAGGTGATTCTTTGAATCTAGTATCTGCCCTAAACCTCACCTCTATGAGATAAATTAAAGCTTCTTTGCGGTTTACGATAGGTGGTTCAACCCCTTCTGCGATTTTTTGGATTTTCTTGTTTGAGATTGTTTCTACCTTACTACCGGCCTACAATCCGCTCCTGTGTGAAGACCAAAATACTTGCAGCTTTGTGGACCACCCTATTTATTTTTTCAGATTTTTTGAAAAAAAATCAAAATTATCGAATTTTTTTTCAAGTTTTCAAAACCTTGGAAAAAATCAATTTTTGCCTTCTATTGATCTAATTTAGCTGTTTTTTGGAGGACAACTTCAACCTACTATCAAAGGACTTCTCCTTGGCAATTTTTGGTGGTTCGGTTGCTCTATTTACACTATTCAAGTCCATTTCGAGACACAATGTCTAAAGATTCAATTGTGAGCTCTGGACCTCCAGGAGATGGTCATATAGATTATATTAATTTTGTTGCGACCTGTGAAGCTTGACAAAGATAAATTATTTGATATGGTCTCGATCGGCGTTGTTCACCATCGTAGGTCAAGGGCTTACAGAACATATCAACAAAGACTTCTACGAGGCCGGCTACATTAGGTACTACTCAGGAAAAGTGGATCTCGAATGACTCTTGGATAATGTCATTTTTGCTTAACTAGATGCAATCACATATAGCAAAATGATATTTGCTTCTTGATACTTGCGGGTACGCATTTGGTCGGCTGTAAGGGATACTTATGGTCAACTCGAGAATGATGTACATGTGTATGAACTTCATAAAAGGGTTCATCACACAACTCGAAAGGAGATGACTACATCTCAATATTATGCTAAGCTTCGGAGTTTATGGCAAGAGCTAGATCATTATACCGATTATCACCCAACCAATGATGTGGACGTTGCCGCCTAAAGAGGCATGCGAACAAGATCAAACTTTATGATTTCTTGGTAGGAATAAACGTCGAATATGATCGAGATATGTGTTCAAGTTCGAGCCGGTCTCCATTCCCTACTTTAAAATAGTCATATGCCCTAGTTCACTATGAAGAAAGCCGTCGGACAAAGCAATGTTGATCACACTTTGTTTGTGAAGAAATTAGATGCTAAAATCACTATTCTCATTGTCTATGTAGAAGACATTGTTATCATAGGGAATAATAGTGATGAAATCAGCCAGTTGAAGAAGTTTCTCGAGACAAGAGTTTGAGATAAAAGATCATGGAAAGCTACGGTACTTTCTTGGAATTGAAGTTGCCCGATCTTCAAAGGGTATCTTTCTATCTCAAAGGAAATATGTGATCTTTGGACGAAGTTGGCTTATTAGAATATCATCCCTCCAATACACTTATTGAGGTCAATACTCGATTTTCAAGAAAAAGATGGTGATCCAAAGGATGAGAGTCGTTATCAACGGTTAGTGGAAAGTTGATTTATTTATCTCGCACTTCGACCCGATATTGATTTTATTGTGAGTCCGGAGAGCCGGTTTATACATGATCCATACTCTACTCATATAAATGTTGCTCTTCGGATCCTTCGACATTTGAAATTTGCTCCCGAGAAAAGATTCTTTTATCTCATCATGATTGCTTGAAGGTTGAAGTTTATACGTATACCGATTGGGCTGGATCTCCAGGACTAGAAGTCTATTTCGTATTGAACTTTTTTAGGGGGAATCTTATGACTTGATGCAACAAAAAGCGTAATATGGCTGCTTGATCTAGTCTGAAGCGAGTTTTGTGTGATGGCACATGGAGTTTGTGAGCCATTATTGGCTTAAAGATTACTTGAAAATCTTGGTGCATCTGTTCATTTTCCTATGTCGCTATATTGTGATAATAAGGCTATCATTAGTATTGCTGACAATTCTGTCCAATATTGAATCTCACTATGATAACTGCCTTAACGTTAGGAGTATTTGGCCAACGGGGCATATTTATCTATTTTTGGGGGGGAGTGAACTCGCCACGTGTCTTGTCAATCGCCTTACTCAAGAGCAAGAGCTCTTCCCGTTGGCCCCATCATGGGCCCCACCCCTTCCCATTCCGCCACGTGGCAATATCTCAGTTTAGAGAGAGGGGGAGAGAGAGAGAGAGAGAGGGAGAGAGTGAGAATGCAATTTCAGGAATCTATTAATGGAGAGATGGCCAGATTTGGAAGTCCTCTCAACGCTCACCTCCGCTCCCTTCTTCCGCCATTCCTCCGCGTCGTCCTTCCTCCCGCGAGCTGAATTAGGGCAAAGACGCAGAGGGATCTCGCGCGAGGGGTTTCTTGCAGGAGGTCGGAAGTCGGAAGTCTCAAATCTACCCCTTCGAATCTCGGGCTGGGCCCCCGCGGTTCTCCGGCTCACATGAGGTCCTTCTTCGATGGGAATGGCGGGCCGAGCGCCTCGCATTTCCTCGTCGCCGGTTCTTTCGCGCTCGGCTTCGTCGCCGCCAGGTCCTTCCTCGACCGGTTCGTCTTCCGCGTAAGGTTCTTGGCTAGTCCGTGGGTGTCTGTGTGTAGGTTCTGTTCTGCTCGTCCTTTAATGCATCGTTCATTGTACTTGAAAGTTGGGTATTGGGACCAGCATGGGGAATCTTGGCATGTATGTTAAATATTACTCATTTAACTTTTTATGACCTGGAAGAAGATGGTTTCCCCGTGCAATTTTTTCGAGGCCGATTTCACGTTTCTTGCCTGATTCTAATTCAAGCTACTTAGATTGAGGGCGAGGTCAGATGAAGAGATGAGTTCTCGGGGTATTTAGAGATTCATGTTTGAGGAGATGGCATTCTCATGTGATGGCTTGCCTAAGTCCATTAAGCAATTGAAGCTTACACGGCAACATTGCTTTGGCAAAGCTGTTGAGGAGATACGAGTATACGTGTATGCTTGGGAAACTGCTCGATGCTTGTAGTGCCGATATTAGGGGAAATTGTTGCGTGCATTGGGTTCACGTTTGCCTAATACAGATGACTGGACTTGGTCGGATCGTGTGCCACCCGATTCGTGTGAGGCCAATGCATGGAAATACCGCTTAGTCTAGTGTTTAGCCACTCGTAATGCTCTATACACCCAGAAAATCTTAATTTGTGGATTTTATAGCTTCTGAAATTGTTCATTGTTGTTTTCCAATATCTTATAGAGGCTTGCGGGTTTGTTGCTTAGTCTCGGATCTAGGCAGCTCAAAACCAATGAGGCAGTACAGGCGAAAATCGTGAAATGTTCTGAATCTATGTGGAAGTTGACATACTACGCCGCCGTTGAATATTGCGTTCTCAAGATCACTTATCACGAGCCATGGTTCTGGGACACCTCAGAGTATTTCGAAGGCTGGCCTAACCAGGAGTTGAAGTAAGTAATTTCGTGCTTGTGAGGTTGACAACATTGATGGGTTTCTGAGTTCCGACTATCGAAATACACGGAATCGCATTTTCACAGTGATCTTTCATCACCTTCAGTATGTTGTTGTTGTTCGTGGCGAGTTGTTAAGCTCTCTCTTTTCTTGATCTTTTCGCTGTTGTTGTTTGCAAGCACGTTTAAGGGGCTAAATAACGTATCCTCGCACTGTTCAAAAAGTTGGAGGGCTCTGTGAATGTTAGCTCAGCAGGCATGCTCGCAAATTGGTGTTTTACTGTTGTGAACTATAATTGCTGATAAAAGAAGCAATATCCACTACTTCTCGCTTTTTTACGGTACAAAGAATCCTTCCATTTCAAGTTGTATGCAGGATGGTCGGTCACATTTTAGAGTTTGCAATAACAGAAGTGCCTGTATTCATCTGTTTTTTCCATCATTTCAGGCTTTCTCTGAAGCTTATATACATGTGCCAATGCGGATTCTACTTCTACAGTATTGCTGCTCTCGTTACCTGGGAAACTCGAAGGAAGGACTTTGCCGTCATGATGGCCCATCATGTAATCACGGTCTTCTTGATCGGTTACTCATACTTGACTAGGTATTTGTCTTGTCTATGCCCTTAAAGAGAATTACACTCCACCTCACATGAAACCGTCTATATCTTAAATGCACTTGCAGCCCATAAATGGCATATAATATAATTAGGAATTGAATATCAACTTTGACATTTCATTGTTATTCTGGATTGAACATTTTTTTTGCCAGCCTTGTCACTCACACGATCAATTTTTTGAAAATGCATGTCTTCTATATCACGAGACACTTTTCTTGCTTGTGCAGTTTCTTTCGAGTTGGCGCGATTGTCCTGGCACTCCATGATGGGAGCGACGTATTCATGGAAGCTGCCAAAGTTTTCAAGTACTCTGAACATGAACTTGGAGCGAGCATTTTCTTTGGATTATTCGCCCTTTCATGGCTCGTGCTGCGCCTAATATACTTCCCTTTCTGGGTCATTAGAGCAACGAGGTGCAACCTCATGTAATTGATTTCAATTCATTTACGTCTACAGGCTTTAGCATACCTTGCGCTTATGATTGCTTTACGTTTATTAATTGCGCAGTACCACTCTCTGTGATTACCTACCAATGGACGAAGCTTATGCCCTACCCCTTTATTACATATTCAACACGATGTTGCTGATGCTGCTTGTCTTCCACATTTATTGGTGGGTCCTAATATGCTCTATGATCAGAAGGCAGCTAAAAAACCGAGGAAAAGTGGGCGAAGATATACGATCCGGTAAGCCTTCGACTCAAATCCCTTGCATAAACCGATACACGAAGTGATGGCCTCCAAAGAAACAGGCTGTGCCGTATCAGTGTGTCCTTAGCCTCAACTGTTGTGTGAATTACTGACTTGTATCTATATATGCTGGTGCAGATTCAGAGGAGGATGATTAGATTGAAGATTGTATCAAGCTGATTCAGCTTGATGAGCTTAGTGTTAGATGCAGAGGATGAGAATGTACCTTCGGCCTGTATAAGAAGAATAGAGAGAGAAGGAACACGTTTTGCAGTACATACACAGTCCAACTAAGCACACTTTTCATGAGTTCTCGTGTATAAAATGATGAACAGGCAATGTGTAAGTTTTCCTTTTTTTTTCTCTATGGACGAAACTCCAGTCTATTTCTTTTCGGAATTGACGGCATATAATGCGATGACGGGCATACTTCAAAAAAGAAAACTACCGATTAAGCCGCTACAATTTAGTTCCTTGAGGTTTTCTTGGAGCATGTAAGAGGTGACAAATATTCAGTATAGTTGTCGCCCGGACGAGAAGTGAACAGAACAAGCAGGGGGTATATCTTAAATGGGCGACAACTATACTGAAAAATCTCGCATGAACAAACCTGTGCAATGGCAGAAGAAATCTAACAGCTTGTCGAGATCTTAGAAGATAAATAGATACCGGGAAATTGCAGAAGATTTGTGAATCTCATGAACATGGTGGAAGCTAGATTCCTATGTCGGCGCGTCGAGGCGATCCCTCTCGCCATCATCGCTGCAAACATTTTGGCATGTCGATATAAGCGATCACCTGTCCGGTCCGTCGATGGGACATCAAGTTCTTCACATTTAGGGGTCTATTCGCACATGCAGATCAACGGTCTCGATATACATGCCACGCCCAGCAAAGAGTCGAACTGAGAAAGAAGATCTTCACTCGCCTTTGATCCGAAAGATGATCGCTCGGACATTGCAGAGCGAACCGAAACAAGATAGAGCACGAAACAGGTGGGATTCAATCACCGAGCTCTGGCCCAGTCTACTTCTTTCCGTCCTACGGTTCAACCGACGGAGGGTTGGTCTTCATCAACAGTTGGTCGGACTGCCAATTACATCGTAATGTCCGGGAGTCTTCTTGGTGGATTACCTCGCTTGTTCGAGTATGCTAAGACTTTTCTCGATTGCTGGTTTTCTATATTCTATCAGTAGCAGTTCCTATGTCAGTACGTATCCTTTGAGTCAGTTTTCAGGATCGAAGTTAATCATTTGAGTGGGAATCAAGAACCAAGGAGAAACGCTTTGGGTGCATACTTTTCTGAAGGAACTCAGGGCATTCTTATTCGGAGAGCTGGGACTCTATTATCATTTTTGTCTGCTCTACTTCTAAGACCACCCGATCCCGGCGCATGCATTCCGACACGATGCTACCGGTCCCGGTGAGGAGTTAGCCACCGGTCCTCGCGCATTTCTGCGCTTTGCCTCCTATCCTGGTCGCGTTTTGTCGCCACCCCACCTATCATCCCTCTTTAACATCTGGAGACTGCTGGTCACCCGACGAGGAAAAGGATGGGACTCGCCTTCACTCATGCTCCTTACCAATTCAAAGAACGACTACGACTTTGGGAGGAACTTCAGCAGATCAGCTCCTTGAATAATGAACCGTGGCTAAGCCTGTGCAACTTTCTTGATAAAGTTATCTCAAAGATCTTGGCAAATAGATTGAAAGTCTGGCTGCCAAATCTCATTGGAAAGGAGCAAAGTGCCTTCACGAAAGGGAGAAACCTTCGAGATAATATTTTGATTGTTCGGGAGTGTACGCAGCCACGACGTCCCAGGTCGTCCGCCGTACTTATTACTGACGAGCTCTATTTTAATCTGTTATTATAGATAATAGAGGGCACATGCGGAAGCTATATAGACTAGAAACAATCAGGCGGCCATACAAAAATAAACAAGTGCATACGAATACTAGACAGGCATGACACCTAAAGGGTATAGCCTTAATAGGGTTTCCTAACCTGTAAAATAATAAATAAGATCTTTCAACAAATTATTTTAATATATATATATAGGTTACGTACGTCGTCCTTTATTCAAACGAAACTCAAGATTTCATTGGGAGGATTAAACGGTAACAACTACTCCCGAATACTATCTAGCCCCATCACGTGCTCCATCGCCAAGTTCATCTCCTTTGTAGCCTCGTGTAACTGGATACTTGAGTACGTGAAAAGATGGTAATAACTACGGAGTGAGCCGAAGCTCAGCAAATAAAATATCTAACTAAACGACTAAACTATCCAATTCACCTGTCATTCAGACGAAGATTCAAACAATCAGCCTACACCAAGGAGCACCACAACAATCACAACAGAGCACACGTGCAATGGCTTCAATTAGTGAGAATTCTATCAAAATCAACTATTGAAGAACACCAACGTGCATGCTTCCCTTATGGGCTCACGGCCAAACCGCCCTCTTGCACGCCTCCACGTCCAATCCACTCCATTCCAGTGACAACTTCGACAATCAGTCCTCAAATCCGTTATACCCATGGCCACGAGATCGCAATTTAACAGATAGCATCACTAGGTAGCCACAAAGCTCCATAGACCATTCTTTATGTCCCTCGGCCAAACACTCGTGTGGGAGTCCACTTCCAAAATTTCACCAATTCGGCAACATCCAAAGGCAATCAGCTCATAAATTCTAACTACCCATGCCCTGAAAAAGCTAACTCAAGTGACGGATCACTCATGCAAAAGCGATTACCCTTCCATGCAAGCAGAAATCTCTCACTTCATACCCATTTTCAAGACAATGCGTATCGCCAAAACAAACAGGCTAGTTGTTAGAGTTGGTGAATACTTCAGACCCTTATTTTTCACACGAGACATGCCCACATGAACTTAGGGAAACTCAAATATGATCCGCCGACATGTGACCATTGCTCACGGAATGCGGAGGTTCGAGGCGCGCGCCCGTACACGAGTGTCCCGTGAGCGGAAAGCTGCCCCGCTCGCCGGTGACGGGACGGGAGTTCGAGGGCAGCGCCCCGAAACAACAACGGATTTGGACTTTTATTTAAGTTAGCCCATTTATTGAGGGATTAAAGGGGTTTTGGACAGGTTTATGTTTTAAGCCTATTTATGGCATATATATTTTCTCGATTTTGGCCGATCATTGTAACGAGTTGTGCAATTGTAAACCTAAATCATAGTGAAATCTCTTTGCATGACGTAACCCTATTCCGGGTGAACCCGGATAAACCGCACGTCATCTAATTTTCTTCTATTATCCGTGTGATCGTTACGATTCGATGTACGGTATAACCCTTCACTAGTAGTTAGGATAAGGTCGTACTTGCCTTAAGATTTAATTCGGAGAAAACGGAAGCGAATTCGCAATCCAATCAAGCTCAAGCTGACTTTCCCTTCCTTGGTGGGCATTGTGCGGGTCTTGGGCGAATCGAACGGGGCTGAGCTCAGGCTAGGGAAGCTCATGGTCCACTGGCGTCAAGCTACGTCGCGTTGGTGCAAGAACGAAGGAGAGGGAGAGCTCGGGTGACGCGACGCAAAGAAGCAGATGTTTTAAGATGAAGAAGGAAAGACGCTGTCCACGATTGAGGGGAGGGGAAAATGAGGGAGAGGAGAGAGAGGGTGTGTGTAGGTATATGTAAGGGTGAGAGGTGATGGAGGGGCTGATACAAAGGTTTCGCACCCGAGTCGTGAACCGATTCCACTCCAAATCGTTATTACTTCAACTATATAATCTAATATAAGCGGACCATCCAACAATGCTGCGCTCGACTATAGCATTAGTCTGAAATATTCCACCGCTCCATAATTATAAAACCCAAATAAAACTTTATTAATCTAAGCCCGCTAACTATTCCACTTATTAATCCAACCTGACAAAAATTTAGATCATCACAAGGAGGTAATTCATCAGTTGAGAATAAGGAAGAGAAAGAAAAAGTTTCAGGCTATTCTCGAGCTAGATACGCAAAAAACTTTTGATAGAGTGGAATGGGATTTTTTGGAAGCATGCATGCCAAAGATGGGTTTCCATAATAAATGGGCGGTGGTTGGCTTTTAGGGTGTGTTGTTTCCATCTTTTAAGTTTCTTGAGTGAAAGCTGCAAAATTGAGAGATTTAATGAATTTAGCGTGTTCCAATCCTGCCCTCGTTTTTGGATTATTAAATTACAATTTTACCCCTATGGACATGGAGATTACCGCAGAGTCACGTCCAGAGCGATGTGGGTAGGGCATTGCGCGATGCTAGAGAAGTTTTGTCGGGGTCATGCGACCCCGAGGCCCTGTGAGAATTGGCCCGACGAGAACCGGAATGACAAGATTCGGCCCCCGCGACGAGTCCTCCGCAACTTCGATGGCGCACGAGACACCGGAGACATGGCCGTAGCAAAGCTAGTATCTCCATTGGGCCGGGAGACCTTGGGGGAGCTTCACTTGGGACCGCCGACTCGGATGACTTGCTAACCGGCGTCGTGCAACCTCGGTGGCCCAAAGCTGGAGGTCTCGTGACTCGAACCCAACTTCTCGATCTTAATGGTATGCAATTCTCTACTTTTATTTTTTTTTAAAGAAAAATCTTTTCATATTAAAATGTGCTATTCAATGTATTTTCACATAGTGATATATTCTCTTAGACAAAATCTTTGGACCTAGAGAGATGCAAAGCTGAACATCTCTATCTTTTGGTCCAAATCATTGGATTTTTTTTTGTCGAAATTAAAAAAAATTATAGTTTTAAAAAAAATGAATTTTTCTTCACTTTTTAAATTTTAATTTTTTTTTCCTTTTTCCTTTCTTCCTCCTTTGTTTGGGTCAACGGGGCCTCGACAACGGCTAGCAACCCGGCAACCGGCCGTAGATGTGGCCAATCTAGCCAACCCCGAGCTCATGGGGATTAGGCAAGCCTCGAGCTCACCGGCCACTCACGGCGGAGGTAGGAAGTAAAGGAGGAAAAAATTAAAAGGAAGAAAAAAAAATACAAAAAATAAGATAATAAATTACTAAAAAAATTGACTTTTTAACCTATTTATAACTCACTTAAAATAGTTGTCTTAGGTAACACATTTGTGATCAATTTAAAACTCATTTATGACCCATTAAGTTTCTAAATAACGTATTTATAACCCACTTAGCTTATTTTTAAAACGTAAGGCAACCTATTTATGACCCACCACCATTAAATATGGGTCAAATATGAGTTTTAAACCCATTTTACCACCTCCATTCTTCGTTAATTTTTTTGTTAGCATGGCAATGCACTTGACTTTTAAGGGATAAAATTTATTTTCTTCTTTTTTAGTAAAATATTTCTTTCACTTTTAATTGCTGTAAAAGTATACATATATATATATATATATATATATATATAGAAAACGGGAGAAAACTAATTCAATCGGAATTTTGATAAATTTTGATAATATAAAAAGAATACAAACAAATAATGATAGTAAACAATATAAAAGGTTTAAATTTGATAAATAAGGGCACTTTTATATAACTAAAATAGAAATTTTTTTTTTTAAAGCGCATATGGGATAAAGCAAGGACAAGACCTCCATAACAAAAAGGTCAAATGACAAGTATTTTTAAATGGGTGTTTAATTGAAAAAATTATTGATTAATAAGAGGTTTTCCAAAAATTAGAAAAGAAAAAGACAGGATTAATCGAAAGGAAAATACTTTCTACGGAGATGGCGACAATCTCAATCATAGATCCACATACTATCACCGTATGTTTTGCATAAAGCACTCATTGATTGGGATATCGTTTAGTTAGAAATAATCGACAAGATTGTCGACTATCGTGCTAGCAAAGACCCTAACCGAAATCCAAGGCGATTCTTAAAGTTATTTATTCTTGATCAATCATTTTTCGCAAGGTCTTTCTCCAATTGTCTTCGTCATGTTTCTTATTCTTAAAATGTCTTGTTAGTTCTATCAATATACTCGTTGGATTTGAACAATTCTTATTTTTCTATATCATTACTAAGGCATTTTTTTAAATTAATGTCCAACTTAATTTATTTTTCTCCATTTCTGTTATTTTTCATTTTACTTAGCAAATTAAGGGTACAAGAGAGATTTCCTTAGAAAAATATGAAAAAAAGCACGTCCATTCCTTAGATTGTCATGGGCATTGCACCCGCTAACATAAAATATAGGACTTTGCTAGCCTAACAATCTTTGGATAACTCATGAGAATAACAAAGATATTATGAGCTACAAATTCTTAAAATGATAGAACCCACAATAGTTTTTAATTAATTATTATTTATTTTCTTGTGGCATAAAAAGGATTGTTAGCACAATACAAAAGACTGTTATATAATCAATTTCCTAATATAATAAAAAAAGGTTAATGGCCTTAACAAAATGAAAATTCGAGAAAATAATCTGCAGCGTTAATAATTTCGGGAAAGTTACTTGTAATTTCCCCTCCACTTTTATTTTTTTTATTTTTCCGGTTTCATGGCATCCTTTCAAATTCCAGGTGCTCCCCGCCCTCCATAGGAAACTTCGGTCCTAGCCGTACTCCGCAATGGCGAATAAGCGCTTTTGGCGGGGAAAGAGCCAACCACGCGTGTCGCCCACTTTCCTCGCCGCGTGTAACGCAAACTCGCCGCCACGTGGTAAAAAGGCCAAAGAATTCTTCAAATCCGCGTGGCCATGCTTAGCTGGCAAGTGGCATACCACGTAAGCATCGCTCCACGTGTGACTACTACTATATAAATAAACCCCTTCCTTTTGACTCTCCCTCGACCGTTCAGCTCGACAGCAGAAGGAAGTAGTGAATACTAGAAAGAGCTGTTTGAAGTCATGAACGAGTCACAGTCCCAGAGACCCCAGCTCGACGCGCCGCCACCGGCAGGCCACCTCCCTCCGCCGCGGCACCGCCTCACCCACGAACAAGAGCTCTCCGTCATGGTCGCCGCTCTGACCGACGTCATCTCCGGGTCTACGTCAGCTCGCGGGGACGATTGCCAGGACCCCGCCTCGGAGCCTTGCAGTTACGTCACGTGTCGTGAGTGCGGAATCGAGGGCTGCCTCGGGTGCAGCTATTTCCCGCCGGCGCTTGAGCGCCGCACCTCCCCTCCCTCCGCCGCAAGTTCCGTGCACAGACCGCCCTCGTCAAACGCGAGAGCACCTAATACTCGTCAAAAGAACGGAGCGAGGAAGAGTCGCTATCGGGGCGTGCGTCAACGGCCATGGGGGAAATGGGCAGCGGAGATCCGGGACCCACGGCGAGGAGCTCGGGTTTGGCTCGGAACTTTCGACACCTCGGAGGAGGCAGCCCGCGCGTACGACAAGGCGGCCATTGAGTTCCGAGGGCCGCGAGCGAAGCTTAACTTCCCGTTCGTCGATCACAGCCTGCGGGAAAGTGCGCCGTCTCCATCGGAGAGGGGGAAGGCCAGTCTAGAGACGGCGACGGCACCGGCAAACCAGGGGAATGCCCCGGGGAGTGAGCTCCAGCAAGTGTTCGGCGATGGCGAAATGCGACAATGGATGATGACGATGGATTTTGGAGCCGACAATTCATTGGAGTCATCGAACGGACATCGTCGCAGTTCTTGAGTCTTAATATTCCTCGTTCCCACGTAGCAACTGTTTTACTGTTCATCACTGGAATCTGAGAAAATAATCTAAGCTTTATTTATTTCTCAAAAAAAAAAAAATCTTTTTGTTAAAGGGTGGTTTATTTCGTTTAAAATAATTAATTAATAAAAATAGAAAAAAAATTATTTACTCATAATAATAAAAGGTCGAATTATTTATTTTTTGCCCAAAGAAAAAATAAATGGTATGAGCCCGTGGGACCCACCAGCGATCTCACCTGACCAAAGCCGTGGGACCCAGTGACAATACCACTGCCGCGCGTGCTTCAAAAGTACTTTTGAGGTGGGTAATTAGAGCATGTGGAGAAAACGACACGATTGACGCACGTGGGTAAAAAGGCCGCCACATCGATGATTACTAGCGGTTGACTCAGGTGCTTATCTTTAGGCAAAGAAACTTGAATTTCCGACACGTGATGAATATTGGGAGCTTGTCACGAAGACAAGAAACGATAGATTTCAGCACGTGATTAGGGTGTGATTGGCGACTAGATTACGCCTAATGAAGTTGAGAGGTCGGTGATTTTTGGCACGTGTTGCGAAGGTTTGGTGCATAAAAAATTTTGGGGAAATGAATGGAAAAATAGAAACTTCTATTGTTGGACCAGACGTGTGTAGAAAACTATAATTTGATGTACAATGTGAGGCATGTAACATGATTTTTTTTTCATGAAATCATTGCATATGTCATGAACCTATTATAATTTTCAACAAATTTTTTAAATGGTTGCAAGGTGCTAATATAAGAAAGTTTGTTCATCTTCTTGTGATTTTGAATCCAAATCTTGTTGGGAGCAATTCTAGGAATCAATTCTTGTGTTAATTTATATCTCAAGTATGAATTCATGAACGAAACTCGATTTGGGAGCCGGCCACGTGATTTAAGTGAGGAAAGTCTTTATTGGAGTTTCGGTTGACCAAACGTACAAAGGAACAATAAATCATTATTGGAGTTGGATTCCCGATTCGAGTCGACTGAAAATGCTTTCCTACTTGAGCTACATATAATATGAAGAGGTGAATTTTGGTTTTAACACATTAGATCAAACAAGAAGAGTGTTGGGGTTCGGTTATCGGGTCAGAGGTTTTATATGAGACATTATGAGATGATCTTGGTCCACTATGCTTTGAGTTTTATCCGATAATCAAATCGAATCACGTAAATTGTTAGTATTCTCTATCATTCCTCATTGATTTATCTAGAAGTTTAGTCTTCTCACGTTGTAGTTGAATTGCAAGATCCATTAACTTATGGCACGCATGATAACATTTTTTCTATCGAAATTAACTTCCGACCGAAGTTAATTTCTCTACTTCTCTTCAAAAGCAAAGTTGCTTTTTCTATTTCTACTCCGGATTGACTTCGATCGGGGAAATTCATTTGGTAACGATTAAAATTTTCTACTTTTGAAACATTATTAACAAAATCTTCGGCGGCGGTCGTCGGCGAGAGCGATCGTCGGCATTGGTGGGCAAGCGTCGGCGGTGGCGATCTCGTGGGCGACGGCGGAGGACGGCGGGTTGGAGGCTCTCCGCCATCGTCCATCGATTGCCGCCCGAGGCGCGGCGGCGGGTGAGAGGGCGGTGGCGAGCGGTGGCCGGCGGGCGGCAAAGGCGACGGTCGGCGAAAGCGGGTGTGGTCCAAGAAGTGATTCTAGAGCCGAGAAATTGGACTAGAAGTGAAAATTTTTTATTTCTCAAAATTGGCAAAAAAATTCTATCAAAAGTGAAAAATCCTACCATAAGTCAATTTTTTTACCAAACGGATTTTTATTTCGGAAGTATTTTTACCAAACGGATTTTTCGCAGATTGACTTCGACGGAAAAATTGAGAAGTAGAAGTGTTATCATGCGGGCCCTTAGCATCATTTCACAACAATTGGTATCAAAACCAATGTTAAAATTGTTAGAGTTGATTTGAGGCTTTGCTTATCTAATATCTATCTATAAACAGTGAGTTTGCAATTACACCCAAAGTAAGAGCTAAGATTGACAAGTTCAACAAGAGGAACAAATTTGAGTGTGGAGCATTAAGATAAAAGCCTCGTTAACA
Source organism: Rhodamnia rubescens (assembly GCA_021437795.1). NCBI lineage: Eukaryota > Viridiplantae > Streptophyta > Magnoliopsida > Myrtales > Myrtaceae > Rhodamnia > Rhodamnia rubescens. The sequence continues at coordinate 46,291 of JAILYA010000093.1, read as the reverse complement.
ATCCAAGGTTTTTTGTCGATGGTGTTGGGAGGCCAATAAGGTATATTTGATGCGAAGGTAAAAGGTATGATATTGGCGAGTCTATCGGATAATGAGTTGATTGAGTGGTCGAAGAGAATGATCTCACACCATCATGAGTAAAATGTTGGTGACTTTATCTTATTAATAAAATGTTGCATAATCGTATGTATATGGTGAAAATGATATCTCAATTACGAGTAGTTGAAAGCATATCTATTAGAGCTTACTTAGATACGTTTCAACAAACTCATGATGGATTTGAAGGACATCAATGAGGCCTTGCCTTATGAGAAACAATGCATGATGGTGTTGGCATCTCTCTTGGAATGGTTTGAGCACTCCACCGACTCACCTCTACGACGTTTACTACGATCTCTTTTTCCAAGGTAAAGTTCACCTTGTCCTCCAAGGAGTGGCACAAAGAGTTACGAGAAGACAAGGATTTAGTACGAAGTTTGATTATCCAAGGTAGAGACAAATTCCAAGGTCTCGAAGGTAGAGAAGATGGAAAAGTCGCTCTAAATCGAGGTCTAATGATCGGATATGTGATGTTACCTGTGATAATGTACATCAACAGAAAGATAGATTGTTCAAATTGCAAAGATAAATGAGTTAAGGTGGAGTTTGCAGGGCAATGATAATGTCATTGTTAAGCTGCGTTGCTTTTCAAGTTAGAGATGAAACTCCGATGAAAACGTAGTCTTATTGCATCCCACTGAAGGAACTTGTCGTCTACTTTCAGGAAATGTTCGGAAGAGCCAAGTTTTCCATGGACAGAAAGGGATCACCCAAAATAGGATCTTTAATGATTTATGGAAAAACCCTAGCAACAAATAATAGTCCTAGTGATGCCGATGATGCGTTAGCGATCGGTATGAGTTCATCGGGTGATGATTGGGTGTTTGACTCCAAATATTTTTATTATGTGACTTCCCACGGTAATTATTTTGCTAATTATGAATGTACATTGCGTGGTAAGGTACTTATGAGAAATAATGTCGCTCATGATGTAGTAGGGATTGAAAATTAGGATGCACAATGAAGTGGTGAGAAACTTCACTAACGAAAGCCGGTACCCAAGTGAGTGCTAAATGCTCTCGACGGGTTTGGATACCGGATCTTCACCGAAGATGGAGTTAAGAAAGGCTCTCGAGATGTGCTTACCGTGTATGTGAAGCTCGTTTCCAATTATACTGTTCAAAGAATATGAGAAAGATCGATGCAAAGATATCCTCTCTTTTTTTTTTGTCAAGAGGCAAAGATATCTTTAACAAAATGGTAATCTTGTTGGAAACATTGCCGGATCCCCCGAGACACTTGGTTGAAGAAAATGTGATAATTTCTTGAAAGATCCTCGCTATGCTTCGATGCCCTCGAGGCTAGTAAAGAATACTTGTTCATGCGTCTTTATTTCTTAAAAACGTGTTGTTCTACGTTATGCAATCACTTTCATGTGAACATATGTTGGTTTTTATTTCACTTTTCATGTTGTTATTACATGAATGGTTTCGCATGTTTTCCTATAATGGATCTACTTAATTGAGTGGAATTTCCGTGGCGGAGCTATGAATTTTGCACAATATAAGCTGAGTGATGGTAGGAAAATTTTCCAAAAAAGCCATAGACCTATTAAAATCTTGTCAATTCAATTCTAATCATTATAATCTTGCCACTTGAATCCTATACCTTTTCAAATTTTGTCGGTTGAGTCCATACGATCAATTTCTATTGGAAATTGTTGAATGTGAACAATTTTCAATAATATTTTAATATTTTTCAAATTTTTCCGATTAATTTTTCTTTTCTTTGTCCTTTATTTTATTTTATTTATTTATTTTTACATCTATGGCCGGCGAGGTTACCAACCATTGCTGGCCATAGGTATGGCTGTGGGCCCTCACTAACCGAGAGATGTGAAAAAACAAAGAAAAGAAAAATTAATTAAAAAAATTAGAAAAATATCAAATAATATTAAAAATGTCCACGCCAACGATGACCTTGCCACGTAGGATAGTCATAATCCACATCATCTATTTGATTCAAATGACATAACGTGAAAAGATTTATGATTTAATTGGTAAAATTAAAAAGTTTAGGATTGAATTGACAAAAGTGCAATAGATTTAGGACTTTTTGGACAAGTTTTCCGAATAATGGTGATTAATGTTTGGTTAAGGATATGCTTAATTACGAATTTTTTACAATATATTTTATTATAAGATTCACTCACGATCATACCATGAAGCAACATTTGCATGAGATATCAAACACGATAAGCAAACCTAAGTCACCGACCACATCCTCACATAATAACAACAAGTTCAAGCTACCATCCGGTCCCTTTGTGGTCGACTTGTCAAATGGGTGGGTCGGATTGAAAATGATCCGATTTATATTGATCAATTTTCATGCAATACAAATCTAACGACCCGATTCAACGCAACCGATATTACCAAAATACTAAAATATTTAAGCCAATTAAAAAAGCTTATAGCCAATAATTTTTTATTTTTTATTTTTGTACGGCCCGGTCGACAACCCATACCCTACCTAGCCGACAATAGGCGACAGGTGACCGAAGACAAAACTTTTTATTTGTTTTGTAAAAGAAAGAAAAAATATAAATTATAAATTACAAATTTAAAAAATCACAAATTCAAAAAATAATTGGAGAGGCACATAAATGAGCTAACTCAACTAATAACCTTTATAAACTAAATGGGTTGTAAATTGATCGAATATAGGTTTGTCTTCAAAGCTATTTACAACCCCCATATAAGTAATTTTCCAACTTAAGCTCATTTGTTAAAACTTGTCTAACCCATATTTGACACATCTCATTGAGTATGAGTTAAAATATAGTTTTCAATAGAGATGAGTGGTTCCAAGCTCCGTACGGGTTCCTCATTTTTTGGAACTTACAACCTACTCTGCATATTATAGAATCTGGAACATACCCTATCGCAGGTTCCATAGTATAACATCCTGAATTTCGCTTAGTTAATTAAAGGCGATGAAAATATTAGAATCAATTTACTTGACATTAAGTTTGAATAAGTCATGAAAGTAAATTGAGGGCGAGGTAGAGTGAATTTAATCTCTTGAGTGAGAAATAATAAAAGTAACCATCTATAAATGGGACACTCAGGAATGTTATCTAGCCAATCAAGTACGACCATGGTATAAATTAGATATTAGTTGTTACTAGATCAATTATATTAAAGTGTCAATTTGACCTCTAAAGTGAAAATTATTGAGAGCACAGTAGCATGATATTAGAATTAAACTTGTTTGTCGATAATTAGAATATGCCACGTGAATAACCGTATGATTAAGATGCTAATTTTATATGTCAACCGAAAACACTAATTAATCATAGGTCAAACTATAGTCTAATTTAAGATTTAATGTGCATAATAATGTCAGTTCACCATCATAAGTGGCCGTAACCTATAGGGACTTGTGCCCAAATTTTATTGAAATAAACTCATGATTTCACCTCACCTGAAATGTCATTCTTGCCACCCCTTACACCTAATGGGATCTTATGACGCATGAATATGTGCACTCAAGCTTTTTCCTCTTCATTTTAATCCCCCATGGCTGAAATTCTTCCCCCCTCACACTCTCTTGATCTTCATTTCATCTCACTCAAATTGCTCTCAAGAAATTGCAAAAGAGATAGGTTGATCACACTAAGAGTTGGGTTGTTTTGCATCTTAAAGCAAGTACATCATCTCTTTATTACTCTCGTATGGTTTGATGTCGCTAGACTATGAATTATTTGGGATATACTACGGCAATGGTTCCGCATGCGGTGGATTTTGGAGTCAATGTGAAAGAAAAATAGCCATGTAAGTAGATTGTAGAAGTCGTCCCGAATTTGAGTATATTCGACCTTCGGTGCTTACTAATTTCATATTGTCTTTTGTGAGCTTCAAATAACTGAGATCAAAGCATGAAAGTTGATGTTAACCTCCTAAAGTATAACATATATTAATTTGAGAATTTTTAAAGTTCATCTATTTGGCCAAAAGGCCTTGCATGTTCACGATTTCGATTTGTAATAAATCTAAGTCTATTCGGCCTTCGTTTCTTTCTATTTTCATACCGTCTTTTGTAAGCTTCAAATTACTAGGAGCAAAACATGAAAGTTGATTCTAACATCTTAAAATACAATATAAATTAAATTGGGAATTTTTGAAGTTCATGTTTGTTATTTTTGTACCACCTTCGTGGACTTCTATTGACCGAATACAAAACAAGAAAGTTGAACGTTACATTGGAATCTACGACATAGATTAAGTTGATAATTTTTTAAACTCCTTAAACATGTGACACGATTGATCCTTTAACCCACTCTGAATGTTCTTGAGACCGGTTTTTCCCGCATTTACTTAATTTCTTGTGATTTATGCATATAGATATAGATTTTTGCATGTCATAAAAGTTGTTGATCCCGGGTCCCATGTACAATATTTTAAATTTTCTTGAATTTTGACATTTTTTTATTTGGTGAAAGTGAAAATTTTGTTCGGTGTGCAATACTTGACTTTTTATGAGTGGTTTTCGTACTTTATGAAAAAAAATCGTATTTTCGTAGTCCAAATGAGAAAATTTTATAAACGAAAGTTACTCAACACACGTTAAACTATCATTCTATGTATTTTCATGATTACAAGAATTAATTTGATAATTTTAATCAGTGCAATCCGATTATGTCCAAATCTGCCCGATATTGTACATTGTCTTTGCATTGAATCGCTGTTTGCTATGATAACGGATTTTTCACGAAAATGTATGTCTATACTTGCTGAGTAGTGGTTGACTCATTGAATTATGTGTGGATAGTTCATATTGCCTATCACGTAATAATATGTGTGCATAACCATGGAGTTAAAAGACTTGAAATTTTCCATTGGCTAGTGTAACAATGGAGCCCCACGTATTTGGGACACCCCTTTGTGTATAAGGGAAGCCCCTGCTGTGTAATCGGGAAGCCTCAAGAGTTGAGATGCTAAAGTATGAAAATCTTGGTAGTGTCATTGAGCGGATGTTTAGAGGAATCCGTGGGTCTTGGCAAGTAGAATTCGAAATGAGAAATGAAATAAGCATTAAAGATAAATCATCTGCATATTCGTGAGTACATAATATACTTCGCGATGTGATTTTCATTTCGTGAATGTTTGATCTATATTTTGTGGTCTCCCTAGATGGCGATTAAAAGAATATAAAAATTACGTACAATGTTAAATAGATAAAGAGAAGTAGCGTCATCGACACCGCCAACGCCTCGGCGTGGTGGTGCGGGGAAATTAAAAGGTCCGTAGATGACCGGGGTTCAATCCCCGAAAGTCACCGTTGTTGTAGTAATAATAATAATAATAATAATAATAATAATAATAATAATAAGTTTTTCCTCGTCAAACTTGAGAAAACATTTTGTTAGCTATTAAATTATGTCTTATTTGACGTGATCCATTAGAAAAACATGTCTTCTTTAAATTGCTTTGTCGGGTAGCATTTGAATTGTATGTTGTAATATTTAGATATTTTATTTGCTAGGCTATGGCTCATTCTTGCTAAATTTTCAAATCATTAGATATGGATGTACTACCTCATCACTTTTATGGAGTGCCTTTCCATATTCGATCATGGCATGAGGACACCGTTTTTCTTGATTCACCGACTATCTTTGTGAAGCTCACTACCGTTGTCGTGCCCCTATCCTCGGGTACGCCACAACTCTATCAAATTGCTTCGAGATCATAAATGATGACATCCTAGGCACATCATCGACCCATACATTTTATCTTTTTAATAAGAGAAAGCTAAACGTACAACTCCTAGACGACAATTCAAACAACGGGGATAGGAAAGCAAGACAACCAATAACAAAAGTCAACTCAAAAAAAAGACTATTTCATTCCCATTAGCAAATAATTTTTAACCCTACGTAACTAAACATATACAATCGCGTACTTCGAGGCGGCTCCCTAAAATCGCAAAAAGATAAGTGGGTCGAGGCAAGGTTAAAGTCATATCTACTCCAAAAGAGGGGGTCACGTCACCCTCGTCATCATTAACAACGGGACACTAAAAAAGGTCTCCATGACCACAATAGCTCATCGAAATACTCGGGTGTAGGCGCGTAATTCAAGTCGTCAAAGATCGGGTCATATTCGGGGTCCACTACCTCCTCGTCGGGGTATCGATGTCCATCGGGTCCCGGGGTTTCAATCCTAAGGGTCTCGGTAAGCGGCCCCTTGAATCCACGGATTGGCCCTTAGAGAGCATCACCCGGAGCGCACGAACCAGGCTTTGAAGTGGTGGGGCACTAAGTGCTCCAATCGCTCCTCTACCCATATGGTTGTCACATGATGCACCTAGGACAGAATCTGTCCCCAAGACTAGAGTGGTACTCGATATCGAATGACTAGTCGAAGGGGACTCCGAATCGAGCAGGGACGAGCCTCCATCACCTTAGTCCCGAAAAATGTCAATAATAACGGAGTGAGAAATAAATCTTAGTGAGTCAACGCCTAAGCTCGGCTAGGGCATTGATTCTCTTAGGGCACTTAAACGTACGGCATAAGTAGATAACGGATCACTAGCATGCGATCTACGCCATATTCTAACTATCACGGGAATAGGCACAACTCAAAGAATATATCCACAACCACTTGCAAGCTTACCACACCTTGGTTCACGCGTAATACAATACTCGACATGACTCAACAAATCACTCCAACCAATACATACAACCGAATACTTAAACAGCTTTGCATGCATAGAATACCACTCGTGTTATGGTTATTAATGGCCATTCGGCCCAGTACACTAGACGGTTGGTGCATGCACACTAGATAGTTGGTGCTCTATTGGCATGACCATGCATTATTCATTACTTGACAACGGTGATTGCTAAGCCGTGTGATTCCGATTGACACGGCACGGCATAACAAGCATTTACGTAAGGAGCATTGATCATGTTCCCACGTTATTGCAAGATGTCAAGTACATGTAATTAATTACAATGGGTTCGTAGATGAATGTTATATGTTGGACAAAATCCTTTAGTACTATTGGTACATGTTTCATCTGTTAGGGCATCATAAATACTTGGGATGAACCTAATGAGTTGCCATTAGTGTCGGATCCGAGCCGTATTAGGAAGAAAGGAAGGCTTCGTGCATCCCGGATACGTAATAAGATGGACTGGAGAACCCCGAGCGATAGCGATTCGTGTAACCATTGCACCAATTGTGAAAAATCGATACACAACAGGCAAATATGTGCACACAAATCCACTCGATAATAGATTACGGTTGTGTCAATTATGTAGAATAGTTTGCCGAAACTTTTGTAATGTTATAATATGGTTCAACGATCATATTTATTAAGTTCATTTTTTCATGATTTTTATATTAGATGTGTGATTTTTTTGTAATATTACAATATTTCAATTCCGAGATATTTCTTTATTTATCCGTTCGATGTCTACATTGCACATGTAGATTTATTGTGATGTTATAATTATATAACTTAAGTAATTAAATATTGATAATTATATTACAAAAATGAGCTTCAAAAGAACAACATTATAAATTTAAAAAATATAAACATAAAAAACATACGAAATTAAAATGAAAAAAAAAACCCATGAGTCGGGCTCTAAGTGTTGGGGCGGGGCCGACGGCTCTGCTCGGCACCTAGAATACCAAGCGAGAGCCCGCTCGACACATACCTTGCCGCCGGGGCCCAATCGACACCCGAATTGCCGAGCGGGCCTCCTACTAGCCCCCCCCGGCGGTATGACTGTCAAATCGGCTCCCGCTCGGCGGTAAGACTACCAAGCGACACTTGATTCGGTAAATAAAAAAATTTCACACTCGATTTGATAATTACTTTTTTTTTCACCCGATTTGGAAAAAAAAAGCCCGAAATCATTCACCATCTTAGACTTCATGAAATATATTAGCAAAAGCAAAAATTTAGGATGCCGCATATGTTACATTAGCTTTGTCTTTGTCTCTTTTCAAAAGTTTGAACATTTTAATAAAGAACCGGCGATAAATGCATAACCATATTTTACTTTTAACGGATCAAAACACCATAGCACTAAAAATAAAAAGAGAAAATGCAATGGAGGGAGCAATCAACAATTTTTAAATCTGAATGACATTGTTGTTTGATAGATAATAATTTGGATAATTTGTTATTTGATACATATCGAAGAAGACATTCAAAATTAATAAAAACAAATAGAAATAAAGGAAAAAGTACATAAAAACCCAAAATTATGTCCACCAGGACACGGGTACTTGAATTTTTTTTTTTTTGCGACATTAAAAATCCCAACCTATACATATCGTGACTTTCTAATCATATAAAAAATCATAAATTCATACATATGTGACACATTTATCCTCCATCAATGTTTAGTTTAGGGGTAAGCAAAAACGGATTGATTGGATCGAATTGAACCGAATCGAACCGGACAATTGGGACCGGTTTCAAGGGATTTCGATCCAATTTTCGATTTTTAAAAGTGGAATCGGTTTTTCGAGCGGTCCGGTTCCCGATTCAAGGGGGTCAAACCGCCCAATTGGATCAACATTTTTTTTTTAAATAAACCTAATAATCTAGAATCCAAGGCAGCCCCTCTTTCCCTAAGCCTAAACCCTAATCGGTACTTGCTCGTACTCGCTCGCAGTGGTGGTGGGTACGAGCGTATGCCACATTGAGGCTCGAACAAACAATTTTAAGTTTCAAATTTCCATCTGCGACAAATAAAGAACAAATACAAGTCCTATCCAAGTCACTTTATGTCAACATGCATAGTGACGCATTAACAACTTTATAGTATTCCAAATGCAAAACTCAAATAATCGGGATATATCGGATGTTTACTTGGTTTCACTAGACCGCCCGAGAATCGGATTTGGCCGAGAACTAATCACCCTCGGTTTAGCGAGATGATTTTTCCGCCAAAACAATGTCGGTTTTTATTTTACTTAAGCCACACAAGTGCTATTGCAACACAATTTGTCTTTCGGCATCCTTTTAGGAAGATTTTAAGCGGTGCTTATTAACGGAATCTTTATGGAGGGTAAATATGTCGCGACGTGTATAAGTTTGAGATTTTTTGGTATCACGCGATAAAAAAAAGAGAGAGGGTAAAATGTGTCACAATACATGTAATTTAAGATTTTCGGATGACTTTCTTGCCAAAAGAAAATCAATTTCTACGAGTTTTGCTGCGACCGTGCTCCTCTCTCACTCACCTTCCATTTCTCTGCAAAATCCGCGCCGACCCATTTTATCTCTGCTCCAAAGAGTAACCGGCATCCCCAAAGCCGGTCAATGCGTTGACTCGATGTTCCCCATAAACCCTAGCTCCACCTTCGTCCTCTCCAAGCCCTCCCCTCTCTTCGCCGCGCGCCCTCCCTGGCCTGCCGCGCGGCCGGCGACGTCCCCGCCGGCCCGGCATTCCCGAGGTGGCTCCAGTTCCCGGTGGCGTCCGCGGCGGACGCGGCGAGGGTGGGGCAGGACTTCGACGGCGGCGCGGTGGCGGATGCCCCGGTGGCGGCGAGGCGAGGAGGTGGCGGCAAGGGCGGGGTGAAGGCGAATGCGATGGAGAAGAAGTGGTCGCGGGACAGGGAGAGCTACTTGGCGGACGACGGCGACGCTCTCCCCCTCCCCATGACGTACCCGAATTCGTCGCCTGTGACCCCCGAGGAAATTGACAAGCGACTTCGCTGCGATCCTGTTGTTGAGGTAGTCTCTCTCTCTCTCTCTCCCCCTCCCCATGACGTACCAGAATTTGCTCTGCTGTGTCGTCTTATGATAGGAGAATTGAGTAATAGGAGAACTCACCTGTAGATTTTCGAAGGAATTATGGCTTTGGTGGTCTTTGTTCTTAGAGAAACTGTGCTGTTGCTTGTTAAATTTATCTTGAAAGCTGCAAAATGATAGTGAAGAGTAACGAAGAAACATAAATATGTCACACTGTCACTAGGAACAACATATACCCTCGACTCCTAATAAGGCGCAACTTTCTTGTGTGATCGGCGGATACAGATACAGTGAACTAATTTGCACTGTTCTTTAGCTAAAGATTTTAATTTGTTATTTGAGACTGAGAATGAATTCTGAGCTAAACAACTCTGCTGATGATGCTTTTAGCTGTCATGTTAATTGGAACTTCACAATCAAGTGTGTCCTGCATTTATATTTATTTATTTATTTAGTTAGCGGCGGAATTTCATCTGGATGACTTGTGCAGCCATCCCATTTCTTTCTAAATTAATGAGATTCTCATCTAAGCAATTTAGAGTGACTCAGTTGAAGTGGATTTTTGTCTTGGGTGTTGAAATTGTAGGATTGCAAGGAAGTGGTTTATGAGTGGACTGGAAAATGTCGAAGTTGCCAAGGTTCGGGGTTTGTCAGCTACTATAACAAAAGAGGGAGGGAAACTATCTGCAAATGCATACCCTGCCTTGGAATTGGTACACTTTTACCCCGTCGTAAATTGAGCTTTTGCTTTCTACCTACTCTTGTGTTGAATAGCTACAACCTGTTTTAATTGTGCAAAAAATTTATTCTCACGTGATTCAAGGATAGAAGCATAACAAGGCAATAGGCCCATCTTGGAGAAAAGTATGTCTACTCATCCTTTTGCTAGCGGTGCTTATAATTCTCACTTAGATGTTGCACATTCTTCTTTCTTTTCTCATTTTTGCCCGAGTCATTATCTTCATGAGATCTTGTGCAACACATTACCCTAACTCTGTCCAGAATTCTTTGTTCTTATTCTGTTCATTGAAAAGAGATTCTTTTTCCGGTTCATTAAAGCTGTTCCATTATGAGAAGATAGGCAAGTCTCCCGTTGTAGAGGCATGTTAATATCACTAAAGGACTTTATGAAGCAATATGATGAGATGTCACTTTTTTGTTTGTGATATGAAGGCTGCTCCTCGTGTGTGGAAGCATTATGATGTTAAGTAACACTTTTAGAACCACATGGTACCTATATGGATTCCTCACTAGAGAAGTCTCCTGGTCATATTGCTCAATCTGGTCATAAGCTAAGCTACACAGCTGCTGCATGAGGTCAATAGTTTCGTAAGTGCAATATGATTTCTGTTGCTATTGTGTCCTGTGGAGGAATTCTTATTGCATAGTGGAACAACCTCAGTGCGTGAGCGCTTTCTTTCTGTGGCTATCTCATTTAGTACTTATAAGTGTATGCTCGCACAATTCCTTGTCTTAACAATTATCTGTCAATGTTACTGATAGTTTTATTGCCCTTATGTAAACAACAGCAAATTCTAAAATGTTGCATTTATGCTTTGTTGGAGAACTTAGGAGGTGGAGAAAATTGGCAGTGGGGATTGAAATATGCATACACACTTCCATTTTCCCCTCTTTTATAAGTTGTCCAAACAGAGCCTCAGGGAACAAGTTATCAAATGAGCGAGGGATAGCTTTTGATGTAAAACTTTCCCTCTATATCTCTCTTGCAGAAATTTAAAAAATAATCCAAACGTCGCACCCACTTCCATTTCCCCCTCTTCCATTGGTTTCCCCATCAGAGCCTTAGAGAACAACTTATCAAATGTGTTGGAGTTAACCATTCATTATTTGCTTTTCTGTGAGTCATGAGACGAATGATTCTTCCAAATTTTCTTGCTTGAGAAAAAATGTTGAGTGTGATGCACACTCTATCCTATGTGTTCTAGGCTGGTCAGAGGCTGTTCTTCTGATTCACTTCCCGCAATAGTCAGCTGGGGCCGAGAAGTGAAATCCTACGGCAGAGCTTATGATTATCTGATTAAAGCCTCGTAACTCAAGCTCATTGCATGGGCATTGTAAGAGTCTGGAATACTGAGTATCTTTGCTCTTTGGTGAGAGTGAGCTAGGTAATTCACAACTTAGAGCTTTTAAGGTTTGTTTTCCTTTTCAAGGAAATTAAACTGGAGACTCTCTCAATATGACATTATGTCTCTGAGTCTTCTTTAACTGATAGACACTCTTTCGTGTTTTCTATATGCTAAAAAGTAGTTCTCCATTTCAGGTTTCATTTGTTTGACCATTATTGCTGAAAATTAGTTCAAAAATAACTGCCACCTATCATTAAGAAGTTGGTCGATTGCAGCAAATGTTCTTTTTGGCTAATTCAACTTTTTGTGTGGCGTCACTGGGACTCTTGTTGCTGGTATGTTGCCTAGGGTATTAGTATTTATGTTTCTTGGACAGTTTCAGACTATGGAAAATGTGGTACAATAGTCGGTAGGACGGGTCTAGCCTTTTGAATTGTGGAAAATGCATTGACCTGTTGATTATTTCTTATATTTCTTTCCTGTTATGGCTATATGGGCTACATTTTTCAGGTTTTCTCCTTTTAAGAGCCGCATGTTGCATAAATCTGCAGGTTACTTTAGCTGTTAGAAGCTTTGAAAAAAAAAATTATGATATTTTTTTTCTCACTCGGATTTGATAACCACGAAGTACTTCGATTACTCCTAAGAAATTCCTCTAAGGAGGTGTTTTAATATAAGAGTTTGGCAATGAAATGCAAAAGTTTTGCATCTTGCTGGTTCTCATTCACCATCCATATATGTAATGGTCATCTCTGAGGCTCCATCTTGATAAGCTTTTACTGCAGGGTATGTCCAGAAGATAACAGCTCGCAAGGATATTGAAGTAATGGAAGATTTGGACAACGGAAAGCCGCCTTGACCAGCGCCTATACATATTAACATCTCCATGATTCATTGCTCTCTTCTTCTTCCTTTTTCTCCAAACCAAGCGATTTTTCTCCTACACATTCGCGCTGTCATTTTTCCTGTAGATTAGAAGATGATTCTTGTAATACAGTAATCTCAAGGTCCACTATAGAGAGAATGTAAGCAACATCTCTAAAATAGAGTTGATTGGATGACCCGAAAGAGGAAACTGCTCAGCTTTTGAAAGGAATATATTCTTTTCTCTATCTTATGTAGTACTCTGCCCTTTGCGACCACTGCTTTTGTCTTTATGCGTCTTGCTTTGTAGGTTTGGATTCCATGCTTTATCCTTGACCTGGATTGTTCTGCAAGTTGAGGAATTGGGAATGTTTATCAGATAGGTATCAGTACAAGGTATCTGTAACAGTTACACGCGCACACGGAACGAAAGAAAGGTTATGCCCGGCTATTGGAACAACCTGGAAACGTGTGAATCTACTGTCAATCCATCGCTATAAATACCAGGCTTATGTACTGTTTCCTGAAAAGGGTTGAAAATTTTGCATCCTGGAAAATGTCAACTTTCAGTTATCTTGATTTGCAGTACAACCTTTCCAAGAGGAAGATCCTGGGAGGCCCATCCCGGCTCCTCTCCTCACGGTCCAGACAGAACTCCGCCCTCTTGCCTACCTTCCAACCAAATGTGGAGGAGATGAAGCGCGTCTTCGACAAGTTTGACGCCAACAAGGATGGCAAGATCTCTCAGCAGGAGTACAAAGCGGTTCTCCGAGCACTTGGCAAGGAGAACCTGATAGGGGAAGTCCCGCAGATCTTCCGAGTGGCTGATCTGGACGGAGATGGGTTCATTGATTTCAAAGAGTTCATGGAAGCACAGAAGAAAGGAGGTGGGATAAGGACGAGGGACATCCAGAGCGCGTTTGGCACGTTCGATCTCAACGGTGACGGGAAAATCACGGCCGAAGAGGTTTTCAAGGTCCTAGGGAGCCTCGGAGAGAGGTGCAGCCTCGAGGATTGCCGGAGAATGGTGAGAGCAGTCGATCAGGATGGGGATGGCGCGGTGGACATGGACGAGTTCATGACTATGATGACTCGGACGCTGAAATCTAACTAAAAGGGAGAACAAGTACTTGCTTTGTAATCCTTATGCAAATGTTTGCTCTGGGTTTGTCCTAGGCTCTGTAAATTACTGCTACCGCTCTGTGGAAATCGTTTCTATTCCTTGTAATGTGAAAATAAGACTCTTCCACGCTGGCTATCTCGTGCCGCTTGCGGAATTTTTCCATTAACTTTGCACATCGATAGAGTTTGTTGATTGATCGACGGTTAGCGCCCGGGTGGCTCGGGCAGTGTCGATTTCAAGCAGCGTCCGTCCGATTTATGATGTGATCGTGCAATACTTTATCACCATAGTATGGATATTTTTTTTATTGGGAAAATTGTCCGAAAAATCATAACTTTATTATATAGCAGTCAATTCAGTTATAAATCTTTCAATCGTGCCGTGCTAATTTAGTCATAAATCTTTTTGACGATTTGCCAACATAGTTCTTCCGGCTAATTTTGACCAAAAATTCTATATGGCATAACCGACGCTGAATTGAGTGTCGCATAATAGATTTTCGTCCTTTTGGACAATAATACCGGAATTTTTTAGCCTTCGCCTTCAAGCCGCAGAAATATTTGTGTGGTATTTGTTCGATCTTTCCCGGTCGAGATGATGCAAGAATTGCAATCCTAGGATCGACGATTCAATGCTTGTCATCACTCGAGTACTGGGTACGATCTCATGGACATATATAACTTCATCTTGGTCCTAATTTTTTTATAAAAAAAAATTCGATCAAATGCCTGAACTTTCAAAACACAACTCAATCAATGGAGTGCCACCATTGGAAAAATCGCGACTTCGGGCGCTTATCGGTGACCTGACTTTGCTTACTCAGATAGAATTTTTGTGCAATTACTAATGCGGCTCACTTATTCGATAAAAATATGCCGCGAGGCTTTAATAATGCTGTTTTGCTTCCCAACATCGAGTCCGTCACTATCACGGTCGACGGCTTTATGGGTGGGTTTGGTTAAGTTTTTCCATAAGGCTTTGGGTCTCTGAAGCCCCTTGGGAAAATACTCGGGTGTTTGGTAAGTCTTTTCGAGGGGTATTTATCTCAATGCCGGCCGAAGATAGGCTTTCAAAGCATCTTTGGAATGCTAAAGGCCCCATGAATGAAAATTGGTCAGTTAAATATTCTGCCTTCAAAACCTTGATAAAAATTTATTTTTACCCCTCTTTTAAAAGCGAGACTCTAAATTGTCGTTGTTTATCTTCTTCTTTAGGGTGGGGCTAGCGAAGGGCGGCGAAAGCCGGCGAAGGCCGCCTAGGGTCACGTGACCCCGAGGCAACGGCCAGCAATGACCGAAGTTGTGTTAATGCTAACTAATGTGGTTGGCCGGAGCGGTGACGAGACCGATGTAGTTAGTAGCACCGAGGATTGCGCCTCTTGTCGGATAGCGTAATGGATTTTTTTTTTTTTGGTCGGACAATGGAGTTGATTAGTTCTATTTGTTTCATGAAAAATGAATGATATATAGAATATTTTTCTAAAAATGATCGCTTGCATCTCTTATAAAAATGAATAAATAAAAATTATTCCCATTGTCCCGATAATGTTTGGACATGCATAGTTGTTGATGATGAAAACTTTTTTCATTAATTAATTTTACGCGTTATAAGTGATCATTTTAAAAAAATATTTTACAAATCGTTCATTTTCCCGTGAAACAAATGAAGCCCGAAGAACTTCACCAATCGTAAATTTTTTCCTTGAGCTATTTTATTTTTGAGCCAATTTTACGTTTGTCTCTTTTAAGTTAAAACTGCATTACAATATACTAAAGCAATATATAAATTATCGAAAAGGGCAAAAACGACATTTCCCATGAAATTTAAGCCCGCCTTCTTTTTGCCGCCATGTTGGAGTCTTCTTCTCAGGCGGTGCTCCTTCGTGCTTGTGTCAACTGTGGGAGCGTGCGAGCAAGAGCGTCATCCATGGACGAGGACGAGGACGTTCTCTCTGGAGGTTCCGATTTGTACCTTCCGACCGAAGAAGAAGAAGAAGAAAGCGAAGGAGGAGGAGGAGAAGACGGAAGCGATGATGAAGAAGTAGAAGTCATCGAGGGAGAAGCTAGGGCAGGTCACAGCCATAGATCTAAAGGCTCCTCTGCACCGACCGACCACGACGAGTACCGGAAGTCGAAGAACATCGACGCTCTTTTGAGGTGGGTTTCAAGTTTTCGATCTCACAGAGGCGATTGTTCGCACTTCCCAGTTCCATTTCTGCAATCTATTGACGAAATGGTGGAGGAACGCTCTAAAATTGAGGTTTCTTTGGGATACCAATGCGGTCGATTTGCCCTAAGTTTAGCTGATGAACTTATTTTAATTTGCTGGATTTTAGTGTTACCTTCTCTTTCTGCGCGTTGATCTGGCTGGACCTAGTTCGGGCTTATTTTGTGTTTCAAAGGATAAATTTCTGCTATGTGATTTTCTTTTTTTTTATATCAGAGGCAACCTCGTCGTGAGAAGGCAGGCACTGTTACCGAGAGTGCTCTCGGTGACGGAAGGAGCTGCTGTGTGTCGGAAACCATTCAAACCTCCCTGCAGTGATGGATATGATGATAGGGCTGGACATCTTCACCGTCGTCTTTTAGCCCGTAAAAGATTTGTACCATGGGGCTCTTCAAGGCCTGCTTTGGTGGAAGTAACTAACTGGCGCAATGTGTTACCAAGTGCCGCCGAGAAGGATGTGGAGGATGAAAAGGTGGATCTGCCACCTGGGGTTGAACCTCTGGTGCTGTGGCAACCTGAAGATTCGGAGGTTGCATCTGGTAATGCAGTGTCAATTGAAGTGGATCCATTGCTTGTGCGTTTCCTTCGACCCCATCAACGGTAATGCTCTTGAATGAAATCGGGAATATGTTGACCAGCTGTATATGTATACACATATAGGTACACGCGCGTACAAATGTGTATGTATGTAACAAACGTTGTGCAGCTTCAGTTTATAGTTTCAAAAATTCCAATAGTTTACCGAGGGAACTTTTAGAGGACTGATAAGAAATAAGATGAATCTGCAGCATGGAAACTCACTGCAATTTTCAAGAAGCCATTTTCTTATCGTACGTATAAACTAATGAAGTGGTGTTCTCATTTATTCATGCAGGGAAGGTGTCCAGTTTATGTTTGAATGTGTTTCAGGTCTATGTGGTAATGCCAGCATAAATGGATGCATTCTGGCTGATGACATGGGGTAAATAGCTATCTTAGCTTGGCCATCATGTCGCTTTTGGGTGTCTTGACATTGTCCTATGTCCTATTTGTTCAGATACATCTCAAAATTCGTGGTATTTGTTGTACCTTTGCAGTTTAGGAAAGACATTGCAGTCAATCACTCTACTGTACACCCTGCTCCGTCAAGGATTTGATGGAAAGCCAATGGTTAAGAAAGCCATCATTGTCACTCCCACTAGTCTTGTGAGTAATTGGGAAGCAGAAATCGATAAGTGGCTGCGGGACAGAGTTCAGCTTATTGCTCTTTGTGAAAGCACCCGAGATGATGTCATTTCAGGAATTGATCGTTTTACAAGTCCCTATAGCTCTCTACAGGTAAATTTGTGTACTATTCAGTTTTCATGTTTTAGGAGATTTTCACTAATTTGAATTCCCTTGCGCAGGTTCTTATTATTTCATATGAGACATTCCGGATGCATTCGTCAAAATTTAGCCACAATGAATCCTGTGAACTCCTCATATGTGATGAGGCTCACAGACTAAAAAATGACCAGACATTGACAAATCGGGTAAGATATGCTTACCTGACATGTTCCCGCATTTGTTGAAGTCTGTGATTGTTCCTTCTTTGACGTCATTAGTAAACATGCAAGGCTTTGGCTGCTCTCTCTTGTAAACGCCGCATATTGTTGTCAGGAACCCCAATGCAGGTAAGAAGTATTTCTTTCTGATTACCATTTTCCACTTCTGGGATTCAAAGTATTTGCTTCTGCTTTGAATGTAATGGGCATCTTTTTATTGATCATTTTTTTAAAGAGCTTTTTTAATTTCTGTTGTTGTTCAGAATGACTTGGAAGAGTTCTTTGCCATGGTTAATTTCACAAATCCTACAATCTTGGGTGACATTGCACACTTCCGCCGTTACTACGAGGTAAGTCAATTGCTTTACTGCCTTATGTATTTAATGTCGGAGTAATGACAATGAGAAGACAAAATGCACAGAAAGACAGGGTGATATACATGTATTTAATGTTTTATTTCACTGACAGTCTTATGCGTTTGGTGCTACAATGAAACTGTCTCTCATTGAGATGAGTCGTGTGCTGATACTTTAAGAGCATCACCTTGGTTTTGTGGTTCCCCATGGTTAAAGTAACCCCCAGGTGATACACCAACTGAACCATAATGAAAAAACAAAAAGACTGTTTAGTCAGAGGGAAGCTTTGTTATTTTCTATGAATCACTTCAGATTGGAACACCTGCAAGCTAGTCATTGTCAGATGGGAATCTTTTGGTTTCTTGATTGTAAAATCACTATGATTTACCTTAAAAAAGTAATCATACAACCTAATACTCATGCACTGGGATACATTGTGGCTGTACTTGTGAGTTCACAGGCGATTAAAGAAGCCCTTTGTGGTTATCTCCATCTTTGTGTTTTTCAATTTCTTGAAATCTGCTTATTTTGGTGAATCTGTCACATGACTTGTAAAGGCGCCAATTATCTGTGGAAGAGAACCTACTGCCAGTGAAGAGGAGAAAAATCTAGGTTGTGAGCGCTCTTCAGAGCTCAGTGCCATAGTAAATCAGGTATGTATGTTGCACTAGCAGACAATCCAGGAATTTATCATTACTATCTGTTTACTATCTACTTCTATAAAGTCATACAATTCTGGAGTTTATCATCTTTCTCATAGAAGTTCTATGATCAGTTTCTCACAAGGCTAAATTCTGCATGTAATGAGCATCTTTGAATTGGAAATTGACCTTGGCATTGAATGGTTTATATTTGTTTCAGTTCATACTAAGGAGGACGAATGCTCTTCTATCAAATCACCTACCACCGAAGGTTTGTCTCTTTAATAGTGGACCATGAGATTCTAGTTCTTTATCTACTTTCTCAGTCTTTTTCATTGCCTCGTTACTTGATAATTAGTTTAAATGAGACAAGCTCATTGAACTCTCTAAGTCTCTATTGTTGCTGCATTCTTTCTGACTAATATAATCTCCCTGGCTTACAAAACCCTGTCCCAGTATGGGAAAGAATTTTTGCCTTCCTGATAGAAGAGAGTTTTTATTTCGTTGACACAAGCGGTTTGATATTCTGTTGCACAAAGAGATGAGCAGCAGGAGGGATGAAATTATCATTCTGTTCCAACAAAAAGTAGGGTTTACCTATGTCATTATCTATAAGGGGGTTAAAAATTAAATGATTAACTTTTTGATTTGTTTCACAGGTATTTCCTGCTTGTTTTTATATTTGCTCATCATAATTCTGTGACTTTGACATCTTCTTTTCTTTTTTCTCTTTCAGATAGTAGAAGTTGTTTGTTGCAAGTTGTCTCCACTTCAAACAGAACTTTATAACCATTTCATACATTCTAAAAATGTACGGATATATACTTTCCAGTTTTACTCTGTGGTTGATGCATTTGCTGAATCAAAAGTTCTCATCCTGTAGTGTTACCCTCAAATGCAGGTCAAACGAGCAATCACCGAAGAAACGAAGCAATCAAAAATTCTTGCTTACATCACAGCTCTTAAGAAGCTGTGTAATCACCCAAAAGTATGACACTAATACATCAGAATGATTTTGCTTGAGACTTGACCTGGCCTCTTCCAATTTTTTTTTGTCTGTTCAAGGTCCAATTTGAAATGCATATGCTTGCACTCTGTGATGCATATGCTTTTTGGTTGCTGTACTATTATAAGGACAGGTTTTACTTGATCCAATGCATCTTCACTCTTGTTATGTGTCACCACTTCAGATTTTTCCACATACCTGTATGCAGGCCCTTTGAGATGATCTGCTTCATCCAGCTCGTTTACCTCTTGGCCTTTTCATTTCAAGTATCTACCACAGTTTTAAATCTCTTTTCATGAAGCTATTTCTTCTGTAGCTGATCTACGATACTGTGAAAAGTGGAAGTCCCGGAACTTCAGGGTTTGAAGAGTGTCTACGATATTTCCCTTCAGAGATGTTCTCAGGAAGGTTAGCACTCTATTCCACCTATGGATTATGTAAAGTGACACAATATCATGTTAATGAAAGATTTCAACATTAATTCTCGTAGGTCTGGATCCTGGAGCGGGGGGTGATGGGGCCTGGGTTGAACTCTCAGGAAAAATGCACGTCTTGGCCCGGTTGCTGGCCCATCTTCGTCAACGGACCGATAATCGCATTGTCCTTGTGTCAAACTATACTCAGGTTGTTTTCACAATAATGAAGTACTTGAATGATGTCAAATACAATTTGAACTTGTTACCACCTTTTAGTTCGTAATCTGGCTTGTGAATAGTTGCCATTCACGATACATTTCTCATTGACATTGCCAGCAGATGTTGCTAATTGGTTGCAAATGCTTAGTTGACCTTTCATTATGTAAGTTTGCCGGTAACAGAGTGAGCATGCATATTGCATTATCATCTCTTGTATACGGAATTTCTGTGTCATTACAAGAACCGGATCCATATTAAGGTTCCTATTCTCTCTCAGTAGGTTTGATGGTTCTCGAATTTTTCCGTTCTATAATAGGTCATCAAGTTTCAATGAAGTGGCAAAGCTTAGTAGTCTCATTTTAGCTCCCTATTAGATCCTAATCTTTTTCTCCATAATTTTTATAAACTATTTAACTTTTTTCCTTCTTTTCCTTTGTAGTTTGCGATGCCAAAGAAGATTTTTGCAATCCTTTGACTCTGCATTGATTGTGTGATAATGTATTGTCATTATCAACCTTTGAAGTAGCGCGATTGTTTATGGGCCAAAAAAAAAAAAAAGTAGTGCAATGGTTACTGAGTTACTGTTGTGTTCTGTAGGATACGTGATGCTGCCGCTCAATGAAAATTTCACTCTGATAATGTACAGGAATTTTCTGCTTGTAATCACTCATTCTGATTATTTGTTTTTAGACACTTTGATCATGTTAATTAATTCGAAAGTAGGAAATATTTTGAAACTAGGAACCATTCTCACGAACTTAGATGGGCATTGGAAATTAATTTCCATTAGATATCAGTCCGGGGAACTTTTGAGATGGGCTTAAGAGCAATCTTTCTTTTGTGCATCTAGAACCCGTTTGACTTCCGCAGTCTTGATTATACTTCAGTTGATTGAAATTATACTTTTGAGGGAAACCTTTTTTTCGAAATAACAAGTCCATGAGGCAAGTATCTGCATTACTGTTTGCAACTTACCAGACATTGGATCTCTTTGCCCAATTGTGTCGTGAAAGAAGATATCCATATCTGAGGCTTGATGGAAGCACAACAATCAGCAAAAGACAAAAGTTAGTCAATCGTTTCAATGACCCATCAAAGGTATAAAGTTATTGATCAAGAAATAGTCGAGATAATTTGTTTTTTGTTCTTAATGTTCCTTCTCTAGATAAATGGGCTTAACTGTAATCACCTTAGCTGAAAATTTCCAGGATGAGTTCGTATTCCTCTTAAGCAGCAAGGCTGGCGGCTGTGGCCTCAATTTGATTGGAGGTAATCGCCTGGTCTTGTTTGATCCGGACTGGAACCCAGCCAATGACAAGCAAGTAATCTTTCTCACCTCACTTCACATGCATGAGAATGGCTTTACAGGGAAAATTTCCTATGAAGATTTCTTGATCGCCAATTGTCCATTTGTCTTGACTATCAGGCTGCCGCCAGAGTATGGAGGGATGGACAGAAAAAGAGGGTATATATTTACAGATTTTTAAGCGCTGGAACAATTGAAGAAAAGGTTCGACATGAATCAATCTGGATTCTCTGCTAATACTTTTTATGTTTTTTGATTACTACTGTTTTCGAAAGTTCGACTAGCTTTAGATCCACTTTTATAGACTATTTAACGTCTGTAGGTATATCAACGTCAGATATCAAAAGAAGGTCTTCAAAAAGTTATTCAACAGGAGAATGCTACCTTTGCAGCAGAGGTACAAAGTCATGCTACTTTCCGATGTTCATTATAGAGTAACCTTTTTTTCCCTTTAATTATTGTAATGGAGAGTGAGAAATGCAGGGTAATTGTCTTTCGATGGAAGAACTGCGTGATCTATTCACATTTCATGAAAAGTCAAGGTACTCAAGTTTTTTCCCGTATCCGCTGCTTTCAGTAGTCATTTACAAGAGTAGGCATTTTATTCGAATTAGCAAAGTAATAATGAAGTGTGGAGGTTCGAGCCATTTGACCGTGATTTTGAAATTTTGTCTTTGAAGTAGTTTGGGGATTTATTTTCAGTCTTCTACCTGTCACTGATGTATTTTGTTGAATACAAGACCATATGCTGTATAGCTTATGCAATCATGGTTTGATTGCATAAGCAGGGCATGGTCGATGAGCATGAAACGTCAAAATTCTGAAAAGCTTATGCTCGTCTAAATTTTTGGTTTACTTCAGAATATGCTGCCGTTAAACTGATGAGATTCAGTTAGTACAGTCAAGCTAGCCACCTAATTCTATCAAGATGTTCATCTCTCTCTATTTGTGCAACTACAGCTACTAAGTTTCTAATCATGCTAGCAGCTAGTAGCCCTCAGCTGTTGGGTTCAGAACAATTGGCACAATTTGCTAACTCCACTTTCAGCATGTTAGTGAAAGAAGTGTGAAGGTGGGGATCAACTTTGGTCAGCTTCACTTGTGATTCAATCTTCTAGGCCAATGATCCATCTAATAACCCCTGATCTACTCCAAGATTGTAATACCGGTACATCCTGCTATAGTCAAACACTGTCCTGCTATTAACAAGCATCTGCTTCAGTAGGGCGGTGACACAGTTTGTGCACTGATGAAACCATTGGGTTATCCATTTTCCTGAAAACAGAACCAATATTGATTGCTTATGTGGGAAGCTCAAAATATTTAATAAAGAAGAGCAACTTCAAGTAGGCAGGTCTTGTAGTTGGAGACATATTTTTTGCAAGTGGAACACAGTTAAAGTGTAGCATACCCATTTTGGTGTATTTATTCCCTTGATCTTCTCACCTTTCAAGTACATAGCCATTCTTTCTGGTCAATATGGTTGACTCAATGTGATGGTAGAAACTTCAAGCAAGTAAGAAATAGGGTTTTTTCATGGAAGCTTGAAATCTCAAATCATGAGGATTTTCTGTTTTTAACTGAGAGAATCGACTTGGGAGCCATGTTTTTGTCATGTTTGATATCAAAAGGAAAAGTTATTCAAAGAAGGCTACTAGTATAATTGCAGCACACGTGAGCTACCTTCTGATGCTCCAATGCCGGTCAATTTTTTTTTTTTTTTTTTGTAATAGGTTTATGTTATGTTAGAAATGCGGTGTCTTTCAACAGAAGAGCATCATCTGTCTTCACATTTTGTGATAGTTCAATCTAGCATCTTTAATCCATAAGTGGAGAAATCTGGAGATCCGAGTCATTTGACTACTATTTTAATTTTTACATTGAAAGAGCTTTTTGGGGTTCACTTTCAGTCTTCTACTACATGGTGTTGAATTCAAGAATCTTTTCTCTAGACTTAGTTTTTCTCAGCTACTGCTGTTATAGGAACTTAGTGCAACTTGGGTTTTATTGCATAACTGAGACATGATGGATGAAGATAAAACGTCAAAGTTCAAAATGGTTGGTTCCGTGATTACATTTTGTTTTATATTCAGAATATGCTGCCTTAAAACTTATTAGATTTGTATTCTTGGGAGGATGCAACCATACAGGATAGACAGTCACTTAACCCTGTTGAGATGTTCATTTGTCTCTATCCATGCAAATGCACTACTAAGTTTCTAAGCACACCAGTCGCTAGTAGCCTTTAGCCCTCCCCTTGCTCAGAACCGTCGACATAATTCATTGAGTTTTCTCAACTTCCTTGCTGTTGGTTTAAGAAGCGAGGGTGGGCATACTTGGTCTGGACAACTTTAGCAGCTTCACTTATTCGATTATCCAGATGAATGATCCATGTCAGAAACCCTCATCACTTCCAAGATTAAATTAGTTTGGTATGTCCTGCTGAACACTGTCCTGCTGCCACAAACGCTCTTATGAGATATTCAACTTTGAGATAAGCTTCCTTCCTTCAGTCACAATTTCACGTGCACTGACAGAACTGATGAAGATGCTCTTTCCTACTTTTGTTTGAAATTAGACCATGTGGTAAACTGTAAATGCTTAGTAAGAAGAGCAACTTCAAGAAAGTCATTGATAGGAACAGTTGCAGACATCTTGCTTGCACGTGATAGGCAGTTTAAATGGAGCATCCTGATGTTTGGGTTTGTCCCCTTAACCTCTTCCAGTGCATGAGCAATTTTTCTCTTGTGAATATGCCTCACCCTATGTGATGTTAGCAACTTGAAGTTGAAGCAACTAGAAGAGGGTTGCTGATGATAGCAAAGAATCTTATTTTTTGGGGCTTTTCTATATAATAAAAAGAATCAACATCTGAGCCATATATTTTCCCTTGTTTGTCGCTTGCTGGCAACCTGATGCGTTCCTTGCACTGGTAGAAAATGTTCACTTTTCTTCCTTAAGTTACTTGTTGTTCTGTGTTTCTTTAGGTCTGAGATTCATGAAAAGATGAACTGTATTCGTTGCCAGCACATTGATGATGCCGAAATCATTGGTGACAGAGGAGATAATGCACTGGATCAAAGTACCTCTTTGACAGATACTTCTGACATAGGTTCATTTGCAGAAATAGCTGGATGTTTGCATAAGTTAAAGGCCACAGAAAAACAGGTTAGTCAACAATCAGCCTTTTTATAACACTTGATTATATTTTTAGGTATCTGAGTTTATTACTGATTGTTATCAGATAGGGACACCAAAGGAAGAGGACTTAGGCAGTTGGGGCCATCATTTTTCGGCTACATCAGTACCAGACATTATCTTCCAAGCTTCAGCTGGTGATGAGGTCTGACGCTTGCTATAGCAGATATACTCAAGATTCTCGCTTTCAAATTTGATTGTGGGATGGGTTTAGCTTTTCTAAATGATCATGATTTTTTTTTTTTTGGGTCAAAAATCGTGAAGTTTATCATGTGAGAATAGGACATCTAGCAAATTCAATCTTTGAATGAAATATAATTCAATGGAGCAGAAATTGTTCATCAGTTACTTAATTTCCTTGCCTTTTAAAATGAGATTGTTTAGAGACATCTGGTAAGTATATTTCCCAATGCTTGCCGATTGCGTATGAGGACAAGATGAAATCAATTTCTTTTCAGTCCAAGTGCATTGTGTACGAGGATAAGATGAAATTAATTGTTTATTCAGTCCAAGTGCTCTTTCACTGTTGTCAAGATTATTCCTGCAATTAAAGAAAATCAAGGATAAGCCGATGGTAGAGCATCTAGGAAAAAAGAAGCAATTGTTATGCCCTATCTTGCGATTCTTGACTGTTTGAGCATTTGATCACCTTCATTTAAATTCTCTAGCCCCTATTCCCAGCTCCTGTTTCTTCACCCAATTGAATAGACTACTAAATGATCACCTTCCCTCTTGCTGATCAAAACTGGACTTGGTGTCTATCTGTTAGATAACGAGACAATTGATCATCTCTAGTGAGGTAAGATTTTAAATGCCTGTGAGTTTGAGATTGCATGGATCTATCCATTTTCTAAGTTTCTGTTCTTATTAAACGTACTTCATCCCCAGGTTTTTTATTGGTTGGTCGCAATACTTCATTCCCAGGTTTACAGTGCTCAAATGTTCATACTGATGCAGGTAACATTTGTCTTTACAAATCAAGTGGATGGGAAGCTTGTCCCAATCGAGACACCAATCAACGAAAAGATCAGGACGGAGGAGAGCAGGCTCGATCTGAAGCAAAGTATGAACCAGAAACCCTGGCTAGAACAGCAGCGTTTAAAGGTGCAACAGTCGCATCGCAGTTCCCTCACAACAGCTCTATCTTCGTCGTCCAAGACTTCACGAGGGTCAGAAAGAATCCCACTAAAAATCATCCTAAAAGGGACGGGGATTTCACAGTCGAGGAACAAACTGTCTCTTGCTCGTCAGTTGCCACAGAAGAGACCATGCGATCACAGTTCAGAACACGGCGATGACTTCTCGTGACGATTCCAGCATCTAGAGCTCAAGTGACGGGCCGTGTAAACTTCCTCTTCTATGTTCGTGTTCATTGGATTGATCAAAGCTCAACAGCACATGCAGCCGCACACGACCTGGCAAAACTTAACCACTTTGGCTCTCGGATTGATACTGCAGCATGGATGACTCCGAGAATCGATTGTTTTTCAGAGAAACGTTCTCTTTGCGAAAATTAAAGCAGGGAGCATGACTAACAGAAACCGAAAATCGCTGATTCGGTTTGGGGATGAGCTTGAGCAGACACTAAAGCTTTCAGTTCCAGAGGATGTAGCGGACTTCCGGCTTAACGTCCAGGAGAGTCGTGCTTTGCGAGTAACCGGCGGTCCGAATGACAACCTCTAGCTGCATGGCACTACCATAGAATTCGCTAATCAGAGCACATTCTGATCCCAATATTTCGAAATCCAGAGGACGAGGATGCTACATGCATTTGTCTGTGTCTTTGTTTCTCTTTATTTTTGGGTGCGCGTAGCACGATCTGTCTGCCCTTCTTTTAGTCTGACAGCACGCAGGCGCCCGCGTTCATGTTACCGGAACATATGATTCAAAAAATCTTAAGCTTATTGTTAGGTGGCCAACTCTATTAGATCTGATTAATTTTGATTAGAAAATTAATGATGTGAGCCGATCCTATGTTCCATGGCTAGGGTGAAGTAAATGATTATTCCAAGTTTTTCAGTTTTTTTTTATCATATATATACACACGCGCGCATGATTGTTTTATTCTTTATTTTAATTGATCCAAATTTGCCTTGAACGCCTAATCATCCCTGCAATACCTGCATCGGTCTACATTTTCCAATCGGATTGGGTCTCATTACGGGTTCAAATTCGAGACATAATTTAACATATAGGTTTTTTTTTCTTCGAACAACATGTAGGTTGGTAAGTGAACTTATCCGCCAACAGAATATTGAGCAAAGAAGTCGGAATGTTTTTGCCCAATCTCGTTCTTGATTTTTTAATTTGCTCAATGTGGTCTCTAGATTTTAGCTAAATATGTAACGTGATCCCTAAACTTTTAATTTATTCATGTGGTCTTTGAATTTTTGGTACATGTTCAATTTAATTCTTGAACTATATAAGGATATTAAATGTTGTCTCCGAACTTGAATTAATTGAAGGGTGGCACTAGATATTTTCATATAATTCAATAACTAGATTGAACATTTACTAATTGTTCGGAAACCACATTAAACAAATCAAAAATTCAAAGAACACGTTGCATATTTAGCTAAAGTTTAAAGACTAAATTGAATAAATTAAAAGTTCGGAGACGACGTCGAATATTGAGCCAAGTTCATGGATATTTGTGTTGCTATCCCTACATTATATTGCTTTTTAGGGTTACGATGAATATATTTTGAACTCGGCCACGAGTGCACCAAAGACAGACGGTGTCCAGATTAAGAGTTTGGTCGAAGGGCGACCGTACGTCCGAGGGTCAGGTACTTTTTTATATGGCTGATCCTGCTCAAGTGGAGGGCGGGGGTGGCGTTGTCGTCGGAGAGAGTTAGGGGGGACATAACAAAGTTCAGGAAGAATCACATTTTGTTAGGAAAACGTAACAAAAAAGTCATAAATATATTATATGGATATCATTTTAGTTAAAAAAATTTAATTGAATCAATTTAGCCCTAAATCTTTTTTACATTGATACCAATTCAATTCATCCGACCAATTTAGACCAAAACCGCTAACTTAAATGCTAGGCGTCGTACGTGACACCGCCGACGCTTGACGTAAAATTATTTTTATAATTTTTAAATAATTTGTTGAATTTTTTATTATTTTTTCCTTACTTTTTTTTCTTCCCCGTATTCTTATTGCCGGTGGCCAGCCGGCGAGGGCCCTCACTAGGCCGAGGGGAGCGCCTACGAGGCCCCCGCAAGGCCGACCCTCGCCAAAATTGGCGAGGGGGCTTGTCGGCGCTCCCCCTGATCTAGTGAGGCCGAGCCTTACCTCGCGAGATCGCCCTCACCGGCCATAGTCGGGCCGATGGCTGGCCGGCCACAAATAGGGGGAAGAAAAGAAAAGTAAGGGAAAAAAAATATCATAATAAAAAATTTTCAAAAATTATTTGATGATAAAAAAATTTCACGTCGGTGATGGCGGTATCATGCAAGACAATTGGCATCCACGTCACGGATTCTAGCATAAATTGGCCGAATATACTAAATTAATACCAATGTAAAAAGATTTATGATTAAATTAGTCCAATTAAAAGGTTTATGGCTGAATTGGTACCAATACAATAGCTTTATGACTTTTTTTATACTTTCCCCCCATTATGTTTGGAGCCGGACTTCTTCTCAATCGGCCTCTTCCGAAGAAGCTTCTATCCTAAGGAGAACAGATCTAACTTCGATGTGATCAGTCAAGAATAAACCCAAAAGCTAGAAGAGTTTCCAAAGATCGAAAAATATTTGGTCAATTTGCGGCATAAAATGTTTCTCACATAACATAAAATATTTCTAAAAAAGAACTTTACTGTCTATTACATTATTCAGTGTTGATATCTTCTATAACTGAAGTTGCCAAACATAGATAAGGAAAGAAGGAATATCCATGTGAAAGAGTGGAGAAACCTATGAGCATCGTCCTTTTCTCTAGGACGTTGCGCTTCTTCGTATGAGGAGCAAACATAGGATGAGTACTGAGCAGTAACAAGAAGAGGAGGTAAAGAGACGCATGGCTTCTGTGGCCGCGGAGAATGCAACGATATACTCACTCATCGAGATCGCGACACGTGCTTGCGCGACGCCAAGCAAATGGTACAGAGTGGTTGTGTAAGAAGCATCGACGCTCAATTTCAGCTTCAGGATTGTAGGATTAGGTTTGAGAAATATCAATTCTACGAAGGTTAAGTCGCGCGCTCTCGTGTGAAGTTAGAATCAATAATCTATCGTGGTCGGACAAAGGGTTCTTGAGAAGCTTTGTCTCCCGGATAATTTAAGGGGCACCAGGATCTCCTGTTCTTCTCATTCTATATGCCCAATACAAGTGATCTCAACTTGTTTGGTTTCTAATGCCATCAATTATCTAAACAGATAGCTACACTTCGTCGTGTTTCACTTTAAAAAAAAAAAAAATCAGTGGCACAAGCACCGAGGTCTGTCTAAACTAAAGGTTCATAAAAGATCATACAAGGGTATGAACCGGTCAAATCCATCTCTTTGGTCCATTCAAGTGGCCCTGACCCAAATTATAATTTGCACGCAGTTGACGAGGTTTGAACAGCTGACCCTCGATTCCCGATCTTGAAACCCTGATATCCCAACATACTGCGTCAACTATGAAAGTTGTCATATATTTAGCCATACTCGCAGTTAGCTCCCTCGCTCGTTCACCGCCTCATTGCTCGACTAGCCTTGCTCCACCACGTAAGCCGCCGTCGGTCGCCATCTCCAGTAGGCTGGAGAAAAAAAGAAAAGATAATGGATAATAAAAATAAAACAAAAAATATGCTTTTAAGAAATAAAAATATATATTTTTAAATAATAAAAAAGTGTATTTTTAAAAACTTTAAAAAATAATAATAATTTTGATATGAATATGACTATATTTGACTTGATCCACCCGTTTGACTCCTCTACTCGTTGTTCTATTCCATGACTTTGTGTTTTCGACTTTTGTAATTTTGTTTTTTAAATACTTTGCAACATTTGTGTTTATTATGGCAAGCAATTTAAGTGCGAACTTCGTGGGGCAATACTATTGAGCTTATGTTCAATCCGTCTCTACATGATCAGCACCATCATGGAGCAGTTTATGGGTTATTCAAACTTCTTTCATAAGTTGATGTAATTACAAAGTCATGGCAAAATCCTATGTGCAAATTGCCTACGTTATGTTTTTTTCCTTAAGGATCTTACACATATCTTCATGCTCTATGAAACAAATAGACTCATTATAGAGTACGATCTATATTCATTGAATTAGTGATGCTATACATGTTGACTTTACAGTGGCAAGAGTAAGTATTTGACTTAAATGGAAAAAAATTGAGAAAAAAAATTATTCCTGAAAATATAAATTTTGTGTAATTACTAAATACATTTCTATTTCAGGAACAAATATTTTATGCAGTTACTAAATATATTCTGATTTTTTTAAATTCTTTTGAGAACAAAATTTAAAAAAAAAAATCAATTCAGAACGTAATTGATTTTTTTGAAATCGGAATCTTGCCAAACGGCAATTGTTTCGCGTGTGAACGTAGCTTTGAGCCTCGTGATTACAGACGTGCGAGTCGTGATTGCGAGTTGTAAGCTCCGCTCGCGCCGGCGGCATCTTCGCCCCTCTCCCCTCCGGCCTGAACCGCAAGTGAACAAACGAGTGACGACGAGAACGCCGCCGTCATCCTCTTTCGCATCCCTTTCGGGCCGAACACCCCAGTGGGGCTCCACCGCGACCCCCCGACAGCGTTCTTTCCTAGTCTATCCCCCACACGCTGCACCAATCAATGAATCGTTAGCCGACGGTTAAGTTGCTCGCCTTAAAGTACCTTCTTCTTCTTGGAATCATCGTCGGACGGCAAAAGCACACTGCGCGCCATGGAGCTCAAGCCTGGCCTGTCGGCTCTCGTCACCGGTGGAGGTTCCGGAATCGGTAAAAAAAAATTCTTCCCTTCTTCCCTTGTTCCGCGTCTCGGCTCCCGCTCTTTACCTCCGTCGCGTCGGGGGCTGTCGATCGCAGTTCGTGCTGATTGAAAGCTTACGCGCCTGTCGAGTTGAGCTCGGTTCGGGACCCCTTCTTTTAGCTTTTGCTCTGAGCGATCGGTCTCATTCGACTACTGACTCCGAGCTCTTTGTCTTTTGTTTCCGTGGAATCTGGTGTTGCCGATGTCGCGATCGATGTGTTTTAACCTTTGTCGCTAGTGGTTGTGTATTCATGGAAGCCGGTGCGCTGTGTGTATGTGTTGATGATTCGGCTAGTTATGATTGCCTTTGGCTTGGATGGTGTTCAGGTAAGGCTCTGTCGATTGCGCTTGCGGAGAAGGGGATTTTCGTGACGGTGGTTGACTTCTCGGAAGAAAGGGGAAAGGAAGTGGCATTGCTTGTCGAGGAGGTGAATTCCAAGTTCCACTCGAACTTGGGATTTCCATCTGCTATCTTCATAAAATGTGACGTGTCCAACTCGAGTGAGTGCCTTGATTTCTCTGCTCATGAAGCTTTTTGGGATTCACAGGTTTACCATAATCCTGGAATTAAGTAACCTGTTGTCTTCCATGTAAGCAGGGGATGTTGTCAACGCCTTTGAGAAGCATGTTGCGACCTATGGGGGATTGGACATTTGTATTAATTCCGCTGGCATTAACACCCCAATCCCATTCCACAAGGACCAGACTGATGGGACTCGTTCCTGGCGACACGCGCTTAACGTGAATCTGGCTGCTGTCATTGACTGCACTCACCTTGCGGTAAGACAATATTTTTCAAGAACTTCACTTGGTAATGCTGCAGTGACCAAGTTGAGCGTTGTGCATTTGCCTGAGATTATCATCTTGTATGCAAAAGTGCATATCCATGGTCTATTCTTTCTCTCCTCCTTTCCTCTTTCGGTTGGAGGGAGCAATGACAATTCTGATTGCTTGTGGATATTGCTTTACTGTGAGAAAACTAGCACAAAATGATCTGCACTTGTTAATAGATTAAGGCCATGGAATCTGCTGGGAGACCTGGTGTAATACTAAACATGGGATCTGCTTCAGGTCTTTATCCTATGTACTCTGATCCTATCTACTCTAGCTCTAAAGGTTAGTTCTCAGTTATAGCCTCTTTTCATTTATTCAATTTCAATTCCATTTCCCCAGCTACTCATACCTGACGGAATTCCTACACAAGTGTCCCTCTGGTGATACCACCTTTTAACTATAAACAGACTATATGACACTGCAGGAGGTGTCGTCTTGTTTACCAGATCACTTGCACCCTATAAGCGCCGAGGAATTCGCGTCAATGTTCTTTGCCCCGAGGTACTGTATCAAATTAGAAGGTTTTGTGATGCAGTGTACTAGTGTAATTGAAACTCAGGATGGTTGCTTCTTTTGATTGGTATCCGGTGCTGTTTAAAAGTCCTCAGCACTTGACATAGGCACTTTTAATGAGATGAATAACCATCTTCTTTTTGTTTTTCCCCTGAAGTGCTTAATTAATTGAAGATTCATTTTTCTGCTCTCAATTCCTGATTTGTTATGGGTGGGATTATCTTCTTCATGGATCTCAAATCTTGCTTGGATTTATCAGAAATATCTCCTTTTTTTTCGACCGACAGAAATTTCTCCTTTATTAACCTCAATTTCAAGCACGGTTATTATCATGACCAGAAACTTTTGTGGACCTTATGGGGTATATGACCCTTCTTCTGATGCTCGATAGTGTCACCCCTCTAGAGATGATCTCTCTAAATACTTATTTTAGATCAGGGAAGACAAATAATCTGCAAGTTGTTCTTCAATGCAGAATACACTCTGTTGTCCTGCTATGTTTGTGTATGTTGAGTAACACCTTATGAACTAAATTCATCATGGAGATTGAGAAACATTATTCTACAACAACTACCTAGCTTAGTTTCTGTGTCAAGTATTGGATATCTCTGATTCCTTACACTTTGTTTTTTGAGCAGAAAGCAGAAAAATATATGCCTGTGTTTTCTTAGTGACTAGTCTTACTGCTGTTGGAGTGTCTGAAAAGAATTGAAATCTGGAGCTTGGGAGGGTGTTGCAGTTGATGAAGTCTTTAATTGGTTTGCTAAAAAGGTTCTCGTCCATGAGGACAATAAATGAGCTCTCATGGATTTATCTAAGGAACTTCAAGATTGCATTGCTAGTTTATGGAATTGTACTTGGTCTTTTGAGGGAATAAACTGTGTTAGCAGTTGTACTTGGTCCCTTTAGACTGTAAAATAATATTCTAATCTCAGCTAGTCTATCTTTCTTTACCAATTCTTGCTTTTCATTTCCTTCAGACTGGTCATTTGGTCTACTGGGAGATGCTTTTGTGACTGTTTGATTCATTGTCTTTGGTAAATTTCATTATTCCCAATGCTGTAGATCAATGCGAACCTTAATCATTACTGAAAAATGTCGAGAATTCTCCTGTGTCATGGCCCTTTACTAGTGGTTTGTTTGATCGTTGGTTTAGCTTAAATGTTGTTGATGTTGAAATGTGATTCCTGTACTTAGTGGCAGAAGACATCTTGCTGCCTTTCCACTTATTTGTTTTTTATTACGACAGTATAAAGGAGTATAGAATTTTGTTCTCCAGTTTTACCTGACCTGATTTCCTTTGCTCCAGAAAATAATCCTTAACTACTAATGCAGTTTGTTCGGACAGAGATGGCCTTAAAGGTGAATTCTGAATTTATAGACTTGATGGGGGCTTTGTACCTATGGAAATGATAGTGAAAGGTACATCCATATACAATCTTCTCCACGTGCTTTACATCTTATCTGATGTGTACATCACAATGAATGGAAATGAAAAAAGTTTTCATGTGAATGACAGAAACTCAACCTTATATTGCAATCGAATTTCTGTGCATTAGTCGTTTGCTCTGGACTTTGGAGCAGTTAAAGTTTCTTTTCTAAGAGATGCATACTGGTACGACTGCAAAGTTTGTACAAAAAGTTAAACAATTGCCATACTTGATTAGTGAGGGACTCATAGGACCCTGCTCCGAAGATGTGCTATCAAATGTAGAAGAGATCACTTCTGATGGCTACAGTTCACTTACACTTTCCAGGAGCTTTTGCACTTATCACTGATGAAAGCAAAGCTGGTTCATGTCTATGGATTACAAAGCGCAAGGGCATGCAATATTGGCCCAGTGCAGCAGAAGAAGCGAAATACCGAGTGCAATCCTTAGGTTCCAGAAGATCGTTGTACAAAGGACCAGTCAATTTGCAACTTCCTAAGAATTTTGAGAAAATGTGAGTGAAGATAATTTACTGTATCTTTGTGCATAACTGAACTGTTTGACCTGAGTATTGTTTGGCTCTTATAACAAAAAACTAGACTGCTTAGGTATTCCATAGGTACTCTGGAGATTCCCTCTCTTGTTTATCTAGCATAAGTTAACAGCTACAGTACCTCATTGCTCTTGGATATGTGGAATGACAAATTAGGCTCTATGGTCTTCCATCTGTATGAGTCTTCTAAACAGACTTCTTTCACAGTTGGACCATGCTATATCATTTTATATCATAACGGCATATCTTTTTGTGGGGCGATTACCAGGGTACTGGGTACAGCTTTAACCATATCTTAGCTAACAACAATTTGATTCCCATCCTCTATTTTTCTTCTTTCACTTTAAACATGCACAGAAAAGGAAGTCAACGTTTTGCAGAGTAAATCTGTGCATCAATGTTCAATTTGGAGGTGAACAGTTGACTAAAGTAATTGTAGGCAATGAGTTACTGAACTTTAATGGGCTTGACATTCATATAACTGCAACAGCTGTATCTATGCAATTATTAATTGGTCAAAAACGGAGTATGCTTTGGAGTCATCCAATGACTGTTTTCCTCTTCTATTTGTTTGGATTAATAGGTGTCAAGGAACCCTCCTTAAGCTGTTATACTGGTTATGTTGATCTTTTAGTTCCAATTTTCTTTACTGGATTTTAGTTTTTAGTCACTGACATGTTTTATTATCTGGTATCTTATTCAATCCTGAATGGAATTGTTTTCTTAGGCTTCTCTTCCTAAGCAACTACTTACAAGTTAGAAATTTTGTTTGGGAATATAAGCATTTTATCAATTGGATGATCAAATGATGTATTTTAAATTTTTATATTCAGTGTGGTTCACACCTTGACTCACAATTTCCGTGACGCTACCCGGATTGTTCGAATGCCTTTGAGGTTGCCAATTGACCCACAGCATGTCCTTGTAAAAATCCTATATGCTGGAGTAAATGCGAGTGATGTAAGTTCAAGGCTTCTTTTGACAAAATTAGCTTACTCTCATCCTTTATGATTGGTATTCTTTTAGTTTCAGGTTAACCTTTCTCCTCCTCTTCTCATATGTATAGCTCTCTGTTGGCTGATCCACTTGTAAAACTATGCTTAAAACTTCAAATCGATAGTTAGCTTTTCTATTTGTTACTGTAGTAAACATCAAAAAGCAAATCGGAACTTTGGAATGTGGCTTATATACGATTGATAGGACTTTCCCTTAATACAAGCCAACCTTTTTATCCTTTAGCCAGCCAATGGGTCGATAGATGACTGATAACTAGGTATCAAAGTTAGTGTTCCAATTTCTTGAGATGCTTGCTGGTATAACTGGTTTTTTTCCCGTTACAAAGAATCTTTTTTCTCTTCAACTTCAGAAGTTTGTTATGTGTGTGAAGGTTTTTGACTTGGGATTCAGCTTGCATGTTGAAGCCTATACAGAATCCATGTGTACTTCTAAAGCTAGCTCATTTCTTTTGCAGTATTTAATTGAAAGAAGTTATTAAAACTCCATAGATCATCTTTTAGTAGTTGTTCATTAGCTAATGTTTATTGTCGCTATTTCACAGGCCCCAAACTGTTAGATCTGTGTGACTCATGTTAGATATTAGGAGCGATTATGAATGCTTATAGAGTTAGCATATAGCTTTTTTAATGTAAAATATCATGCTTTAAACAGGTGAATTTCAGCTCAGGACGTTATTTCGAAGGTGGAAAGGGAGATGTTGGGTCCCGTCTTCCTTTCGATGCTGGCTTTGAGGTCTGGGAAAAATCTAGTTCTGTGTCACGTTTTGCAATACATTTATGTTGATTTTCTTGGCATAGTCTGTTGTTCCTCTGGCAGCATCATATATTTGTTATTAGGGATGATCGGTTCCCGGTACATACGGATTCAGAAAATACTGGATCTCTCGGACCAGTAGAACTGGTTCCCAATTTCTAGAACCAAGGACTGGATAGACCTGTCCTGGGACCATGCTGGACTGATTGGTCCGGTTCCTAGACGATCCAATGGAACAGGTGGAACATTACGGTGATGCACTTGATGCACCGAATTCCAAGAACCAAGTTACATTTCATCTGAGTGTTTCCACTCCTTCAAAATCTACCCTTTTCTCTTTACCTTCAAAAAAATCATAATGCTTCGAAAATTGTGTGAGCATGACCACACTTAACAGATACTACACTTGATCTTAGCCAAAAGGCCGAGAAAGGTATACTTTGGGGAGGCGCATGGTTTGGCTTTTATTCACTTCCCCTCTTAAAATCTCTACGCGGCCGTTCGATGTGGGACTCTTGGCTTGAGGCGTTTGCATGGAAAGCCGGACACAACAACGGAGACAAGCTGAGAGTCCCATGTCCATAGCGTTCACGTGGAAGGCTGGACACAACAATAGAGACAAGCCAAACACGGAGAGACCATAAGAAGGTTGTGAATAAAAGCCAAGCCATGCGCCTGCCTAAAGCATTCCTTCTCGGCGTTTTGGCTAAATATTTGCAACACATTGACATTGAGAAAAGCCTTGAACGGAGTCACTTTCATTCCATTATAGAAGTATCCCTAACAATTAAGAGTTTAAATGCTTTATTTTAAAAAAACTTAACAAATAAAATTAAAATTTTAAAAAAATAATTGGTTTGTCCGGGTGGGCAGTTCCACCCCTAGAACCAACAACCGAGCCGGCATCCCCGGAAACTGGACCGAACCGGCCGACTCGGTCCAGTCTAGGTGGTTTCCTGTCTGGTCGGTTCCTTTAGCTCACCTCTATTTGGTATACTCATAACCTCCATCGCTTGTTCAAATGGTATGTTCATGATTGACATGGCAGGCCGTGGGGATAATCGCTGCAGTTGGTGATTCTGTCAAGCACTTGAAAGTTGGCATGCCTGCTGCACTCATGACTTATGGAAGCTATGCAGAATTTGCAATGGTAAAGTTATATTGCATAGGGATATTTTAACGTCAATAGCTGGTTTGACTGTGGTTAATATGTTTCATAGCCTATCAGCACTGCAAAATCATTACATGGAGATCCCTGTTTTGTTGTAATAAATACTATATCTTTCTCAGGTTCCGGCAAAACACGTCCTTTCAGTGGCCAGACCAGATCCAGAAGTGGTTGCCATGCTTACTTCGGGGCTTACAGCATCTATTGCACTAGAAAAGGTCTGACTTTTATGCAATATAGGAAACTATCCTTTTCATTTCCTTTTGCTATTTTATTTGCTGGAGTTGTTGATTTCATTCATTTTGCTAGTCTAAGTACATCGAGACAATTACCTTCAGACATCTGATCATGTCTCATATGCCATATTAAAACTTATGTTTTGCTCTTGTTGAAAATCTAGGCTGGGCAAATGGAATCTGGCAAAGTAGTTCTTGTTACAGCTGCCGCAGGAGGGACTGGGCAATTTGCTGTCCAGGTCTGTTTCTTATTCAGATTGATGCTATTAAATTAGTAGTATCAGATTTATGACAATGTGATTTTGCAACTATATTAGAATTGCAGAGGTCAGTATCGAGGAACGAGATGTGACGATCTCTATCTGTAGTATTTCACATGATTTCAATTGATTGATGTCCAACAATTAGTCTATCAATAAGGTAACTTACTTAAGGTGCTGGAAGACGCCATGAATTAGGGAGTCGTGAAGTAAGATAGGTTGAAATAAAATTTTTGGAGAAGACCCTGCTATCAGGTCTATCTCTTAGAGGTCTGCTTAACTGGCTTTCTATCTACAAAGCTTGCCAAGCTGGGGGATCATTATTTTATTTTCCTTCATAACCTTGTTCTGGCTGGCTTGTCCACTTAAATGTTGCTCCTAGTCTTTTCTTTGGTAGGTGAGTGTTCTTGTCATGATCAGCTAATGTGACGTCATTAATGCATAATACAGTACACCTAGGTGTTAGCTTATGTACCCTTCTGTCCCGAGTAGTCAAAACGAATCAAATTATACCCTCCTGCAAATTTAGGCGTTTGTGATCCAGACTTCTGGCTATCTAGTTGTCTATTTTTCCATTGTTAGAGATTGATTTTTCCAGTTGTAGATTTAGAAGAATTAAAAATAACCTTAAGTTGCTTTTGCATATTTGCATGTGGCCTTGTCCCCTTGCATTTATGATTCCACATGTTTGCTAAGAAGGAAAATTACACTGCAGCTTGTTGATATTATTGTTTCTAATATGTTGGCATTTTCTTCCTCTGTAGTTCCCCTTTTTCAGGGAGAGAAGAATCTCTTCTTTCTTAAGCAAGACACTGTGTATGCTTAACGATGTTCCTCAGCTGCTCGCATACTTTTACACTACTAAAAGTCACTTTGTCTATCGTAACCATTTCAGCTTGCGAAAATTGCTGGAAATACAGTAGTAGCAACCTGTGGAGGGAGGGAGAAGGCCATGCTTTTGAAAGAACTGGGAGTCGATCGTGTGATAGATTATAAAGCGGAAGACATCAAAACTGTATGTCTCCTAAAAATCTGTCTCATCAGTTCTACTCTGGTTTTTGGACAGAATTGTTGGGGGGGTCGTGTTTGAGAAATCAAAGTAGCTAGTTATTTAGTTATTTCTGGATAAGTTCACTGTCACGCACATCTCAGAGTAGCTAGTTATATTGAATAGTTAAAGTAAATGAGCATATTCATCCATATATGCACAGATCCTATCTTATCTACTCGTGGAAAATTAACGTGTACACAAAACCATGGGAGTTCTCTTTACCTTAAATTTTCATTTTATTGTTTAAATGTAGTGCTACTACATGATCCTCATGCAAATCCTTTTGATATGGATCTACTTGGCTGGATGTGTAATCAATTCCTATCACCTATTCTAAGTCTCCAAAATAAATTTGGCCTTTCGTCAATAAATTGTCTTTGCCCCTCCAATGGGCTCCGGTGTCTGAATGCCAATGACACTATCCGCATTTTCAAGTTTAAATTCTCCAATCCTTAAAAGAGCTGCAGAAGATAAAAGGTGATGGTGTTATAGAACCTTGTCTTTTCTCATATACGACACTCCGAAGTGAACACCAGTGTGCATTAGTAACTGGTTTACTCTGACAATTGCTACTTTCTATATTGTAACAATTCTTGTAGGATTATGTCTAGAGTCTAGACAGGTTTCTGCATTTTTTTCTCTACTCTTGGGTTTAGTTTTTATATGAACTTTCATTTAGAATGAACTCATTTCTCATGATTTACAAGATAATGAATGATCCTCAAGTAAAAGTTTATGTAGTGAGCTTTGTCTCTATCTTTTCCAATTTACAGGTTTTGAAGAAGGAATTTCCAAAAGGCATTGACACAGTTTATGAGTCTGTTGGTGGGGAAATGTTTGATCTTTGCTTGAATGCCTTGGCCATATTTGGACGACTGATTGTAATTGGCATGATTTCTCAGGTATTGCCTCCTTATGTTGTTGACATCGATCTGGGCCAGATCTTTTTATCGTGAGTGTTCCAGCAATTGCAATATCAAACTTAGTTATCTTGATTAGGCCATGCGGGAATTTGTACATTCTTCCTCTCACTTTCACTGAGATAACAGCGAAAGGAAAGTTAGGTTTCTGAAGTTTTTTATAATTCTTGTGTAGACATAATGCATGGTAGAAGTTCTACTTCACATTGCTGTGCTGCAGAGGGTTGCAAGACAGACATTAAGAAGTATTAATATGTACAATGAGCAATATTGGTTAGAGACGCTATAGAAATAAAGAAGTGTGCAAAGAGTTTTTGTAGCAAGTTCTACATGTGGTCTCAGTTCTGTCAGTATGCACACTGTTCTAACATTCTTCATGCCTGAATATTAACTGTTGACATTTGTACATATTATTTAACCAGTACAAAACTACTACTTTGGTTGTAGTATCAAGGAGAGCATGGATGGACACCATCCAAGTACCCTGGACTCTGCGAGAAACTTCTGTCTAAAAGCCAAACTGTGGTATGTCTGATAATACTACTGCATCAAGGACAGTGATTGTACTCTACCGCAATAAATTTACTCTTAGTAATGTGCCAACTATATATCAGGAATAAGCATGGACTGTGTGAATCCTGTAGTTGGTTATGCCTTTCTCCCCTTGGAAGTGTCTAATATGATATTGACAATGTTGGCAGGCTGGTTTTTTCCTGGTACAGTATAGTCGATTCTGGCAAGAACATCTAGATAGACTTTTTAAACTCTATTCCAGAGGACAGCTCAAGGTACTGCTCTGTTTTGTTTTACTGTTATACGTTTCTTTTACTGCTGAGACTGGACTCTTCCTTCATAGATCATACAGAACGTACATTTTATTAATTGTAGATATCTGTGCCTTTCACACAATGCAATGCCCTTGCCCTGTTATCTTATTCCTTCGGCCTTATTTTGGACATCTTGCAAGATTTTGAGGTCCAAATCAATACCAAAAGTCACTGCCAAACTATATCTGTACAATCAGTTGGATGATTATCTCTGCGCCTAAGTCGCTGTTTCTGCCTAATTTCAAAGTTTGCCAGGACTTAATCTTCTAATTGAATGCAGGTGGCCATTGACCCAAAAAGATTTGTGGGTCTCAATACTGTGGCAGATGCTGTTGAGCATCTTCATTCGGGTAGAAGTATTGGCAAGGTATGTACACCACAAACTCCATGGATATTTTGGGCACATCATTTCGCAAATTCTATAACTATGTTTTTCTTTTCGCTGCATAATATATATTGTGAATGTGAACCAAATCTTATTCCAGGTGGTGGTTTGCATAGATCCAACTTTCACTGATCAAGTAGCAAGACTGTGAAGTCTGTGATCAAGGCTGTTTGATTGGCTTGTTAATATTTGTCAAAGTGAATTACAAAGGGATCTGTTTGAAACAACGACCCAGATTGTATATCCTTCCAAGTGATTATTAGGGAACTGCAGTAAGAGACCTTAAGAAAATGAATATTAATCTTCAGCAGAAAATCCAAAAGGTTACAGAGGAATTGGGTGATAAATATGAATGGTTCATGGTTCTTGCCAGGCTACAGAAGCTGGTTAATTCTGACTATCCTTATGTGGTCTTCCTCATAAGCAGAATCGTTGCACAAACTGATTACAATGTAATAAAGACATCGTTTTTGTCATAAACAGATCGGTTGAAAGATCCCATTTAACACCCTGCTTTTTCTTCAGCTTGGTGTTGATAACATGGAGATCACTGTTTGATTCTTTTTCCTACCTAATGCTCTTAGTGTTCAAAAAACTAGTGATGTCGATACCATACTGCCTAATTAAATGCGTAATAAGTTTAGATGTTTCACACACAATGAAGTCAAATGTGTCTTGTACAATTCGAAGGGGCAAATCGCAAGCATGTTTGCTTTAAATTTTAGATAGAACACTACTGAAGCATACTGCTCCCATGACAAAATATGCCCAAAAGGAATGTCAGTCAGTCATATACCGGCCGTAAGCACATGAACAAGGAACACCTTGCACTCCTGTTCACTTTCTACCTGTCAAAACATCAAAGTAGTTGCAACCCTGTGAGAGGAAGAGGGAATAGTACATGTATTGAGGATGGCAGGCATTCACAATTTCACACCCCAGGCTATTGATCGAGTTATAACCTCATGAGAGCTGAGAGGAATTATAAAACTCTTTGCTGTTCTGTTCACTTTTGGATGAACAGAATGTTTCACCAGTTTCATTTATCGTGATGTGACACGATATTATTATGTGTTGATGTAATCTTTCATATTTAACTAAATACAAATACTGAAGTTTTTCATGCCCAGATGAACGAGATAGTTACGCTAACTACGTAGAGAGAGTAAGAATTTCTCTTGGTAATCTCATTCAGGTAGATATGTTTGCTCTGCTGATGGTAAAACTTGAAACCAAAAGTGAGCCAAAGAATATTAGAGGCAAACTCGTGATACTTAATAATGTTTAGCATTAATCTGTCACTCTTTATATCTTGCTTAAAAAATTGTTCGCATTTGTTATATTTCCCCTAGTCCTCTTGTTAGAATTGGCAACAGCCTTGCAGTAGTGATTCAGATAGTGAAAAGCCATTGATGCAACACAACTAAATCCAATATTTCGAAGTTTGAAAGAACTGTAACTCCTTACTTGCTCTAATCCGTTTGGCGCTCCTGGTTAAGTATGGGACATCTGCTTCGCTTTCCATCTCCTTAGGGTCTTCCGCGGCCTTCTCCTTTAAAAGGTCTTTTGCTTTCTCCTCTTGAGCGACTTCTGCTTCCTTCTCCTCTGATTCATAGGCTCTGATGATATGTACCTGGAGGAAGGCAAGTACTAATTTGTGAAGCCAGCATAAAAACTGAGAAGGTAATTTGAGTGCTTCATCAAGGTGGATGGTTAAAATGCCCCGCAAGCAAATAGTCAGTTTAGTAGATAGTAGCAATCTATCTACGACTCATCCATGCATGGTCGGGGGTTAGGTTCAAAAGACTACCTTAAATGTCAATGGCTCGATCAGTTGAAACACCAGAGCATCTCCATCGACAAGATCGTGAGCGATGGAGAAACCTCTCCACCCACCACTAAGCCCGTTTTTTTCGATGAGATACTTGGTCTCAAACTCTTCTCCATCGTCGTCCACAAGAGTCACGGTGTCATCACGGTGAGGGAGATGCTTGCGGCAGAAGTTATGTTGAAGACTCTTGAAAACATTGGAGACAAATCATCCGTTAGAAGCACTGACAAATAGCTCTATCAGCTTCTAAGGAACAGAAATAGATCAATCACAACATATCTCATGCTGCTTCAAAGTGGTAGAGTTAGTGCTTATTGAACTCAAATCTTCTTTCCTTCAAACAAATCACTCATGACTGTATCAAACCTTGAAAGTACTCTTTTCCATGACTTGACCAAGCATCCACCGCGCGATTTTCTTCTCTCTCACATGAATTCCATTCAAGTGGATGGATGATTCGGTGTTTACGTGGACATATATCTGTATTAATTCGTCAAATTGCTTCGTTTCTCATGTCCTTAGTCTTTCCAAGTCAAAGGAACGGCCTAACACATGCTACAGGACTGGGAAATCGGGGCAAGGACGCACTCGACATGGCACACCAGATTCCTACATATCATCATTCGAAACAGAATGCGAAACTTGTTACACTATGGAAAAGAAAATCGTGTCAATTTGCTTACCAGCCAAAAGCCTCCTGTGACATGCGACTGAAGCATGGGCTTAATAAAGCTCGGGAACTCTGCATCCAAACTAGATTGAAGCTGCTCTGCTCTCTCAATGGCACATGCCCTTATGGCATCAGAAGCATATACCCTGTTCAACAGGTCTCTTCCCGAGTAGCTCCTACTCAAAAATCAGAAACTTCAGATCGGTAATGTAAATTCAAATGCGGGAAGGAAACCAGTGAGTTCTTGTCACTAACCTCCTCACTCTTTCCGAAGGGCCGATTTCGAGTACCTGTAAAGGGGTGTACTCAGGTTATCGCCACATGAAAGAGGACCATACAACCAACTTTCATTGACGCTCCATCACAGAAACAGATTAAAATACCGCGTTCACGTCTGCACTACTATGGTTAATTACACTTCCTCAATCAAAGTTTAGCCTTTTCGAGCCCTTCGAATTTATAACATTTCGTCTGATATTTAAGCACTGACTTGATGTATGGGACCAGCAGGACAGCCACTCTTGCTGCAAAAAATTCAACCAGTCTCTACCTATATGGCATTTCAATACCCGGATTCAGCAGATGACTTCCTTAATCACTGGCGAACCATCTCTAGTGTCTAGTGAACAATAAATGTGTCCATCGCAAGTTCGCATTAGCTCAAAAGTTGACATCTTTGTAAGCTACACAGCAATATTGGACATATATACGTTCCAAAATGCCGCAAAAGTTACTGTCCAAAGTTCCAACCATGAGCTGAATCTTCACATCAAACATCAGTTGAAAATGCACGTCAGGGTGCGCATCAAAAGAGGCCCTTTTTCTTGGAATGGCTTAACTCCTGGAACTTAAGCTGAAGATTAACTGTAAGAGCCATGAGAGGGAGAGAGTTCTTACATCCTTGTAGTTAGGAGCAGGTTTGTTGGCCGTGCGGCCGGAGCGTCTCACGGGCACGGAAGACGGCTCCGACTGCTTTCGAGGAGTCCGCATCTTGCTCTGCTTCACCTGCTCCCATTGTACACACTTTGAAGCAAACGAAAATACACAAGCACAAACGAAAACACAGAGAGAGACAGAGAGAGTACCGGGGTGGACTTCGGGGAAGTGGGGACGAGGGCGGCGGCGAGCTTGTTGAGACGGAGCTCTTCCATCCTCTTCTTGTTCTCTTCCATCCTCTGGCGGCGGCACTCCTCGTAGTCCCTCTTCTTCGACCCACCATCCATCTTCCCCATTTTTCCTTCGAATCCTCGCACCCCGGATCTCCTCCCGTCGTGGGTTACCCAATGGA
The DNA here is from genome assembly GCA_021437795.1 of Rhodamnia rubescens. Taxonomy (NCBI): domain Eukaryota; kingdom Viridiplantae; phylum Streptophyta; class Magnoliopsida; order Myrtales; family Myrtaceae; genus Rhodamnia; species Rhodamnia rubescens. The sequence goes on along the minus strand of JAILYA010000093.1, from coordinate 1,788 downwards.
ATGGCGAGCTTATCAGAGAAGAAGAAGATGGAGAGAGAGAGAGAGAGAGAGAGTGGCTTCGGACACAGTAGAAGCAGAGCGTGGCGTTTGGGCGCCCAAATGACAGAGTTGGCTTTTGACTTTTTTTGAGCTTTTTGAGTTCAAAATGCGCGATGCCCCTTTCCATTTCTTTAATGCCTTTTTATTTGGCATGAAATGATGGAGCCCGATGTGATGGAGGGAAATCCTTAAATAACAGTACTTTAGAATTTTTGAAAACATGGACAACCTTTTTTTAAAAAAAAATTGCGATTTTATTTCAAGTCGAGTTCGAATAAAATTGTAATGGTGTTACACGCAATTTTTTCCCCTAAAACACTAGGTTAAGTCCAACTAAGTACCATGAAATAAGGTTTTTATCGCCTTAAATCTTATTAAAGGCAACAAAGTATCTCCTCAGCTCAAGATGTATTAAAGGTGACAAAATCATGATTTATGGCTATAAGTTTAAACTTGTCCTACCTTCGATTGAATCGCTCAAGTTTGACTTAAAGCGACAAGACTCTATTTTTCGGCTTTGGGAAACCTAAAGCAATGACAGCTAGTTTGGTCATCTAGAGCGCGCGCGACAACCATTTTATTTGTAGAATCAATTTTTGGCTACAAATAGATTTTTTTTTTTGTATTTTGATTTCTAGATGAGTTTTTCAGCAAAAAAACGCATTTAATAATAACATAAAATTTATGTTCCTAGAATAGAAGTCTGTTTTAATAACGGTCGAAAATTTTCACTTTTGGAATATTATTAATACAAAATATTCTACCAAAAATTTATACTTTGTTTTTAATTTTTAAAATTTTCTTTAAAAAAATATTTTTTATTATTAAAAATATTATTTGCTTATTTAAAAATAAAAAAATTTGCTCCGATTGCGTGGCGGTTGCGGCGGCCGATGGTGGCCGACAAAGGTCAATGATGGTTGGTGGAGGGTGATAGTGGGCGAAAGGTTGGTGGTTGGCCGCGCAGTGATGGCGGTGGCGGTGTGGAGAGTGCCAACGGCGGTCGCAACGAGCAAAGGGTGGTGTTCGGTTGCGGCGGCGACCAACAAGTGATAGCGATAAGCGTGGTTGTTGCAATGGTCGACCGGTAGAGGCGGCGGCGACAACTGACGAAGGGCGAGCGGCCGACGAAGGGCGAGGGCGACGATTAGCTATGGTGGGCGACAACCGACAAAGGAAGGGCGATAGAAAAAATGCGACAAGGACTTGAGAAAAAACGAAAGGCATTAGTAGATTATTTCTCATTTCGTTTTTGGAACAGAGAAGCTATAATTTTTTAGCTTCTCATTTCTCTTTCAAATTTATTTATGGAACAAAAATTTATTTGAGAAATAGAAAAATATAATTGCATTAACATAAAAATAGAGAAATAGAATGGTTATCATGCGCGCCCCTAAGATCAAGATGTTCTTTCTTTTAGTGATTCCTAGATTATTGGTTGTTTAATTTCCTAATGGACGTTGATAATACTGCAATTTTTTATGATGCTCACTTTGATGCCATTACTTTTCAATCGATCATTTAAGTCTCTAGCTTTTGAAAATAAATCATTCTACTAATATTGTTCACTTGTGATGTCGAAACTCGGCGAAGATGTCCACACTCGAGATATAGATCGGACGAAGTTATTTGGTAATAGGAATTTGCTCGAAGTTCAGAAATCAAATTGAATTTGCTCCATAAACTAAACCTTAAACCCAAAACGTTTTTTGAAAAAATTAAAATTATGTGCAATTCTTTCCCTAGAAA